>OZ018392.1:30834031-32034031 GCA_963969525.1 Ontholestes murinus | reverse complement strand
GATTTATTAGTCGATAAGTGTGCATTGTGGTACATTGAAGAAACACGCATCTTGTGTCGGAGGTGAAGTATTGCCTAATGATTTGTTTCCCGGACATCTCGAAATTTGTTTGTTTAATAATCTCTGTAGGAGGTAAGGCAGTGAGGGTTACGTCTTGCTGCGCCTTATTCGAAGGTAAAAACCACCTTTCTTTAATGTAGTTATTAGCTAGATCCGAGGTTGTAAGGTACTTTGCATGTTATTAGTACCGAAAAGCACGCCATTGTTAAAGTAATACTTGTGATTGCATTGCAGTTTCATCGATTGTGATTGATTCAATGTCATGATTGTCAAGAATGGTGTAGCTGTTATTCCATACGTCACTGCACATATTTGCTATTCTTACAGTGGTTCTGATTAATGCAGTTTATTAGCATCCGCAATCATATTCTCCTGACTCCTGACTAAACGTTTCTTATTTTTCCATCGTATTTAATTTGTTCAAATTGTTCAAAACACCATTGACACTATTGTTCGTCAAATGTCAGTTGGTCTTCCTGTATTACAATGAGGTCGTGTTTTTTTGTGTGGACTTAATCCGCATACTCTCCAGTGTTGCCACTGCGGTCTATTCACCGTCCCCGATTTATATATTTGCCCGGGGGGCTCTTGATGTTTTAGATGTTCCGCCGCCATCATCGTGGGACCCGCCCCTGCTAGTCGACCGATAGTCAGGTTGACAAGATAGGGACACCAGAGGCATCGTTACACACTTCATCTGGTGTTCCCCCATCACCTCTTCTTCGCCTCCGTCCCTTCATCCGTCTTCGTCCTCCTCATCCTCGCCGTGGGCATGCAAAAAAATAACGTGTGGCGTTCGTTTTTCACCAGGTCCTTACACCAAGTATACTCTTCGCTGAGGGCTTTTCCAATCTTGTAAAGGTACATGCCGAAGCACCCGTGCCCTGACAAGATCTAGGTCAGGTGGTACGACAGTTCGCCGAGCCTTGTGATCGTCCAAGGCTCTAACGCTGGGATTAGCTCCTTCATCCAGACGCCTTCTTTCCCCAATAATTTGAAGATAAAAAGAGTGACGCTTTGAAACCAAAGTAACGTGTTCTTAAGTTAATTTCTAGAAGTTTCTGTATTGAAATAAATGGATGTTTATCTAAAATAATATTTATCTGCAGATTTCAGTTACCAAGTTGAAAGAATTAAGATTGAATGATCTTACTAAGATTAAACGTAATGATCTAATTGGTTTCATAAAATTATAGCTACAATATATCAAGAAGAATATTAAGAGATTGTTCGTAATCAATTGAGAGTTTTTTAAGGGCATTGCTTTATAATAATTATTATTATCTTTCCTTATAATAGTTATGTATTGAATTTATAAAGAATGAAATAATCGGTATCGAAAAGTGTAAGAGTGAACGCAACATTGCAATTACGAAAAAGCCTCTGATGCAAATTAGAAAGCGGAGTGGAGTCCCGTGTAACACCGTGCACATTTGCATAAAATGCACTCGACCGGCTGCTGTAACATTTTTTTTCTTCTTCATGTTTCGTATAATTCCGCCAGTCCGCCACACCATAGGTGACATTGTCATCGTGAGTTCGACGAGTGCAAAAATGGAAATGATCGTAATTAACCGTTCCCCGTCCTCCTCTACCTAATTGCCACTTGTTTGGGGCCCTTTTTTCCCTTATAATCCCGCACTCGCAGGTAATGATGCACCGGACGAGGAAACAATGATGATAGTCTGCAATTACACAGCGTTCCTGGTATTCGGCAATAAAACAAATTGCCGCGACGTTTTTACTTTTCGCTTTTATGCAATGGCATCGTTTAATCAACGGGAATTATTCTTAACGTGCATTGTGCTGTTGTTGTTGTTTCGCAATCATCAACTGTAACTGCCTTTGTTCGGTGGATTTAATTATTTTTATATTGCGAAAGGTAATCTCATGCATAAACATATATTACTACTGCGAAGTGTTTTATTATAATATGGAACCATTTTATTAATTTACATTTTATAACGTAACTTTTTCACACAATCAAATAATTTATTTATTTAAATTATATTTGATATACAGAATTTTAAATCCTAAGATAATTTAAATATTATGTATATGAATTTGTAATGCAGTATTTTATGTATACATTATTTCGAAACTAATTTTGATCCATGTGGAATACCTGCTTTAACCACAATAGCATTTATTTGAACGAATGTATTAAAAATTTTAAATGTTTTTAAAGCTGCGTCCATTTTTTATAAACAACTTTATTGACAAAAATCATAAAATAATTAAAACATAATATCTATACACTTACAAATCTGGAGTACAATAAATTGGCCGACCATTAGTTATAAAGGATATAGATTATTTTTATTTCTGGTATTGTAATTTGATAATATGACTTTTACGTAAATAAAATTCATAATTAAATTAACAAGGAAGTGAAAATATTCTTAAATAAACTGAGCTTGACAATCTTCTCTTTAATCTAGGCCAGAAATAATCCGGATTGCTTTGCTTTGCAAACCAAACAATTTTTGGCAAAAAGTTTAGTGCCCCCATACTAAAATCTCGTAGGATGGCTGGGAATGAAACAGAGCGAAATAGGCTGTTATTACGGCCAAACGTTACCACTTAGGTTTCTAAGGATAAATATTAAGTTTTTTGACAATTAATTTCCATTGTATCCTATAATAATTGATTGTTGATGTGAATGCCTAAGAATTTGGCTAAATCTTCCGTACATACATCATCGTGGCGTTAATGTGAATAATATTCGTGATGTTTTGTTTCCATGTGTGCTTAGTTTATTTGCACTAAACCACAATGCAGTTTTATGCTCTGCGACTTCACATATTTGTACTGATATACTCAGCTCATTTGACGAATTATATGAGTGACATAAAAAAAATATGACCATATTCACATCGTTCCTATAATTAACAAAATCGTTGCAGTAAATAAAATATAGCAGCGGCCTTAGAGTGGACCCTTGAGGAACACCGTGCTTGATTAATAATGGTTCAGACTCATTCATGCATATCACTTGTCTTTTTTATTTGATAGTAATGATAGTAAAACAAGTTTGCACGCAGAAGGCTCTAATTTATGCAAATACAGCTTTTCTAATAATATGCAATGAGGCATACAATCAAAGGCTTCACTTAGGTCAACAAAGGTTAAAGGTGGCTAATGCATATATATCACCCTCAAAACAGGATATTATTTTGTCAACAAAATTAATTATTGCATCTCTAGCGCTCTTTCCTTCCTTAAATCTGTACTGAGACTCATACAGGAGTTTATTTTCTTCAAGAAAGGCAATAATAGGCAACAGTTTTCTAGAATTTACAGCAATTTTTAAAGATTTTTTAGGACAAGTTCATCATTTATAGTTTTTCTTATTGAAAGTTTTTGTCAAAATTGGAGTTTTTGAGCTTGTTCTAATATATATCATTATTTCAAAAATCGTTTCAAAGAATATAGAATTAAAATATTTGGAATACTGGATTGTTGAGGCTGTTACTTGTTGAAACTCCATATCGCTTTATAAAAATTGTTCACATTTTTGAAACTGTGTCGGTATTTTATTAAGTTCTAGAAATTTTGTTTGGAGGCATTTTCTTTAAGATTCATTTTAACCAAATAAAAATAAAAACTCTTTTACTTAGTTGATATTACACTGCTTACACTAAATTGAGAAATTCGATGTTTTAACCACAAAATTGTTGAAAAGATATTACATAATTATGCCTACAGTTTATATAATATTTTTGCAATAATTAATCGTGGTTAAAACATAGTGAATTTTTAATTTAGTGTAAATATGGATTACCACGTAGTAACGGTCGCAACCATTCTCTATATTACACTGTTTATTTTAATAGTAATATTAAATAAGTAATTTTTATGAAAATGATGGTAGCGACCGTTACTATGTGGTAGTTCATTTTAAAAAAGGTTAAATGAAAATAATTTTTAAGTTTTTATACCACTATTTATTGTATAATATACACAAACAAAGTTTACAATATATTATCAATTTTGACACAACTATAGTTTCGACCTTTGCAGGTCATTATTTCAACACTTGATAATGACCTGCAAAGGTCGAAACTATAGTTGTGTCAAAATTGATAATATATTGTAAACTTTGTTTGTGTATATTATACAATAAATAGTGGTATAAAAACTTAAAAATTATTTTCATTTAACCTTTTTTAAGTAATTTTTAGTAGTAGTTTTTTTAAATTTCATATATTTGTCAAGAAATTTTTTTTTTCATTTCTAGAATCCTTTTTGAGACATTTTAACGCATTTAAAATTACTGATTTCTAGAATTTAAAGCTTTCTCTTATTTTTTAAAATTTATGTATTGCGTCACAGAAATATTGCATTTTACATTAAAACTAATTCTAACTTACCAAACCTAAACAGGATTTAGGGACCCAGGGGTAAGAAAAACAATCCGCTATTTTTAATCTTAACTCCACCCTCAGAATAATTTTCCCCTTAGTAATATCTTCCTTTTCTAGCAGCTGCCAACAGCTATTTGATCCACAGTTGGATTCTTGAGCTTGCCCATTCTTCCGATTTGAATTTCCGTTCTTCTTTCTTCTTGCTTGTGGTAACGGATACGTGACCAGTAGCTACTTAATCTACCACTAGTGTTCTCTACATATCCGATCTCTTATTTTTCTCTTCCTTCTTTCTTCTGGTAAGGACATGTATCGGAGGTACTCGGTCCATCCACGATTTTACGCATGGTCGATTATCTTCTTCATTCTTCCTTCTACCACAGTACGTCCATGCCACTGGATGTTACTCAATCCACACCCGATGTTCTTTGCATATTCGGTTGATTGCCACCAATGACTACTGGTTTACCTGGCATATTTATTTCCGCATTTATTCTGCCGCTGCCTTAATCCTTTTTTGTTGCCATTTTCATTTGAGGTGAGCTCATCCGTATCAATCAAAACAAGAACATGAATTTAGCCCGGTTTGAGTTTATCTACTGAGCCTGTGAACGATTTGTCTTATTGGATATACCTAGCAAGTTTCGATTTATGTTCCTAGAATTATTTAGCATTTTTTTATCCAAATTTCTAAAATTTTCTATTATTTCCTATTCCAAATTGCAAAAATTCTGGAATTTTCTAGCAAGGGACAAGAAATTTAAGAAGAGACAAATTCGCAATATATTTTGTTTAGTAAAATTATTATACGGGGCTGGAAAGTTCATAAAACATTTTTGTGGCAACCGACTATTTTAATAATTTCAAATATTTCATATTGCATGGCTTCTCTAATATACAACTAAACTAAAAATATTTTTTGGATTTAGCTTTGATTCTAGTATATATAGTATATTTAGTATTTTCTAAATATCGAAATTTTATAAAGTTTTGATTTATTATATATGTCATTTCATTTTTACAATCAAGAGGAAAAAAGTTTATTAAGGATACAAAATAAAGAATATATAAAGCAAGTATTATAAACAAATTATAGATAATGATACTACAATTTGAATTTTGTGATTTTTTATATCTAAGCTAAAACATAGCTCTAAAATTTTTATTGACATCAACAGAAAACCCGCTATATATATTTTTTTTTAAATTTAAAACTTTGACAATGATAAATGTATATGTGGACTGGGTGGATAGTCTCTGTTGCATTTTCCAAGTACAAAAAATACACACAAAAAGTTGATTTAACTATTATTTAATTGTAAAAATAATTTCTATTTATTAATTAAGTATATAGCTTTTTTTAATTAATTTTTATATATTTTTCATAAAAAATCGTCGTTTTTATTTAAATAATTGGAGGATGGGATAGTGGCCACCCACCCATCCTACATAAATATAAAAACTAAAATATAGAAAAAACGAAAATATTTTCGTAAAATCTACAACAAACTACTACTTGTAGTCTTAATAAGACTCATTTGTTGTAGATTTTACGAAAATATTTTCGTGTTTTTTCTATTTATTAGTGAATTTTCTACAACGTAAAGGACTTATATATTTTATTATTAAATTATGCTATAAAAACTAAAGCTGAAACACTTCGTTTAAGTTCTTGATAACATACGTAGTAATACTCTTCATTTTTTTATAATCAAAGGACAGTGACAGAAGTTAACTAAACTTAAAACTAAGCAATGATAAGGTTTCTGAAGGAAGTAGTGTTACTGATCGGTTACGGTGGCTTTATACTTTTGAGACTATTCGAGTACCAATTAAGATCATACGTGGCCTTCGATGATTACGATCTGTAGTAACATCGAACATGAAATTTTATTCCAGAGGAAGGGGGCGCTATTGTCTACTTTGTTGTAAAAGTTTATAGCTAGCCCCTTGATTGTACTACAGGACACTTGGGGTTTTTGTGATTTGATGAATCTATGTATTCTTCATATAAGGTGCGTAGCATTCAGTACGTATCTCAGAGTGATATTTTTCCTACACCTGGAGTTTATCTATTAAAGTTTGTCTACTGTAGCTCCAAATGTATGCAGAGTAGGTAGGCTGCGGCCTTATCATCATAGTGAACAGCCTTAATCTGTGTTTCCCGGAAGGGTTGATCTCGTGTTGATGACGGGCTACAGCTTAGCTAACGGAGATCTAGCCTGACAAGCGATCTAACGTTTAGATTGTTGTTTCGTTTTTTGAGGTACAGTCTGCTGAAATATACGGATACACTCTTATCACAATTGACCTCGAGTCACTATTGAGTCGCCCACTTCCCGTAGGTATCGAGAGTTTTCTCTAGATGAAATGTAGCTCCTCCTCTACTAGGAAGAGCTGTGTTATCTGCGTAGATATTGTACAGTGTCTGGGACAAAGCAGAGCCATGTGGAACACTTGTCCAGATCTTACGGTCGTTTGATAGCGTGCTGTTTATTTTGCAACGAAACATTGTATCACGGAGAAAGTTGTGCATGATTCTGATTAGACAGTAGAATTAAGACGAATCATTTTATAAATTAGTCCATCGTGCCAAAACCTGTCTAACTCTTTTCATATATCGACGAAAACTGCGGCAGTATCGCGTTTTATCGAGAAACTCTCCTAGATGTATTAGGTCACCCTGGATAGCTGGCGAGAATGATTCTGTGGTCTTCAAGGAAAACCGGAATATGACTTATTAGAATCTTTTTGATCAGTTTGTCCAATTCAATGGGAAGAGAAATGATTTACCTCTCTGGAGGATGTTGATTACGGCGGCTAGCTTTTATGCCGAGAGAAAACATCTAACACGCATTGCGGTGTTCGCGATGTTCAAGAGCGCGCATCTGCCATGGCGAGCGAGGTATTTAAACCATCACGGGAGAGAAATTGCCGATATCTCGAGCCTTTTGGATTTTGAGCTGCTTAATGAGCTCGTTTAGCTCTCCGGAAGTGGCCGGTTGACAGGTTCACCATTTTTTTGGGACGTGCTCACCGCAAGCGGCGCAGCAGTGGCGTCCGGAAAACGTGAATACACAAAACACAATAATAACAATACATATATATGAACACAGTTCACGCAGAGGCTACTTTGCCTCTGTTCGCGTTGGTCTGTATCTTGGACGCAATCCCTAAATTTCTATCCAATTACTTTCTGCGCGAACAGTGACACCACTTCCCATTTGTCCGCACTCTTTAACATAAGTTCCATCCCTTCTTTCGTGTTGGGTCAAGCCCCCAGCTTCTCTGCTAGCACTTGCCTTGGTTCAGACTTCCCTATCCTTGCCAGATAGGCCTGTGAGCCAGTGCGTCACCACACCATGCTTTTGCTCCATCAAACCCTTAATACTCGGTATTAGGCGCCTCGCCCACCCTCCCTTGTCGTTGTAATGGTCTCTTTCGCCCATTTCGCCTCGTATTCTGCCACCCTCTCCAATGCCACTGTACTAGAAATGACTACAACAGCACGTGTAGAAATTGTGCGGTACGTTCTGCTTATCCTGATGGCTCCAACCCGGGTCGCCCGCCGAAGCCTCTACCGGTTTCTGGCTGTTTGGGTCCCAGTGGGCCAAGTCGGTGTCGTATACAGGAGCCACGCCGGCTAATTGTCTCTTTCTGGCTTCTCCGGGCCCACCCATGTTTAAAAGGAGTCTTGCTATTGCAGCCTCAGTTTATGCTGTACTTTTTGCTGCCTCGCTGATTTGTGTGGTGTGATATTTATTCCTGCCAACCCACACCCTAAGATACTTTATACTTACAAGAACTGGTACCTGTGCCCCGTTGACTTCTTGCGGCTCATACCTTTGGTGCCCCACCCTCTTGGCAGAGAGCCACACAGCCTCAGTGTTTTCCGGCGCCAGCGATAATACCGTCAACTCGAGCCATTTGGAGATTCTTGTGGCTATCTCTGCTTCTTCACGTGCTTCCTGTACCAAATTCGCGCAGGCTAAGACTGCCAGGTCATCCGCAAAGGCTACCTTCTCCACGCCAGCAGGCTGTTCAATGCACAGAACCCCGTCATAGGCCATATTCCAGAGTAGCCGGCCAACTACCTATCCTTTTGGAACCCCACTACACCCGTTGAATCTTTGCTCTCCTTCTGTGCCGGTGTATATTATTTCCCTCTCGCTGAGGTAAATCTAAAGTCTATGACAATCATAATGGCGCCTTCTCCCCCACGATCTCGTGTTCGACCTCTAGGCGATGGGTAGGACATCTCTCACCGTATCTACAGTGGAGCAGCCCTTCCTGAACCCATGCTGGTTTGGCGACAGTCCCCCAGCTCTCTCTATTGTCTTCTCCAGTACCTCAATGATTAGCCGTTCAAGCGTCTTGGCCATTCCGTCCTCCAAACACAGTGAATACACTGGGGTCCCTGTGGTAGTTTTTCATGCTTGTGGAGCAGCTCTTGCACACCTTCGGGAAGACCCGAAGATCGGCGTCTTGACTCCTAGCTCTTGCCCGGGTCATTTTTCCGCGAATGGCGGTTGTCTCTCTGCGCAGTTCTCCTATCTCCTTTGTTCGCCAGTACACAGGTTTTCTTCTTCCAATTCTAATCATAGGGACTGCTGCCTAGCACGCTCGGTGTATATTTCTTCCCATTAGTGTGGCCGCTTCCTCCGGTGTTCCCTGGTTGATGAACAGCTGGGCTTTCAGGGTTGCCCTGAACTTGGCCTCGTCCATACCACTGATCGCCCATCGAGTGCGGTTTTTGATCCTGCTTTGCTCCTAGGGAGCCCCACTGGGGCTTACCATTTAGATTTCCCGCACTTAGTGTTGTTGAAATTTAAGGTGATTCGCGACGATTTCTGTTACTTCGGAGTTAAAACACAAACAGAGTTTCGTTGTTCATTCATCAACTCTAAACGACGTTTCCAACGATTGTTCTCTGATTTTCTGATTTATGATGTGTTCGTCTTGCCGTGCATGCACTCGTCTGTTCGTTCGCCGAATATAAAATTTGTTACAGTCACACAGGGAATTTTGTATACTACTTGATTGTCAAGGGGAATAATATTTTTTGTGGAATTAAGGAATGATTCGATTTTACGCGCAAAATTGTTTTGGTATTTTAGACATTCTATCAGTTGTACCTCGTATGTGCGGTATTTGGTATTAGATTTTGGTTTGAATATGCTACTGTACTTAGAATGAAACCGTTTTGGACAAAAGCTGTTTCTAGGGTAGCAAGTTCGTCATTTGGTTGGATTTGTCTGCGAACAAAGGGTAGTATTTAAGTAACTCTTTGTATGAGTTTTTATTGATTCGTATGTCGAGGAATGGCAATTTGTTGTTCTGGGTGATTACCCACTATCCTACCCATATTATTAAAAAAATGTATAACGATTTTTAGCGAAGTATAGAATTTCTTCACTAAAAATCGGATGGAGACTCCAAATTTTTATTAACATCAGTAGAGACACCGCTATATTGAAGTAAAATATAATTAAAAATAAATCGTAACTTATACCTTACCCACCTTGCATATATATTTACCTTTCAGTCAGCGTTTTTATTTAAAATCGAAGACCATATAGTAAAGTATTTTGACGATATCGAAGACGTAAAACACAATGTCATGAACGTGCTAGCAGTTAAAAGGGTTAAGGTTGTTTTTAAAAAGTAATAAAGTATATGTTTTCTACAAATAAATTCTGATTATTTTTGCAGTTCCCTTGTATAACTTATTTATTAAGTTAAAATTTCAAAAGGGAAGTAACCTGTGTGACCTACTTACAACAATAATTTTTCAATGTTAATTTTTAATACATCAATTTCGCCTCTCTAAATTGTGAATGAGTTTTTTGTAAATTTAATAAAGTTTTCAAATATTATTTGTTTTTCTATTCGAATATAAAATTATTAATGTTGATATGCGGTGTTAAGGTTTAGATCGAAAATATACTTGTAGCATATATGTAAAAAAAAAATCAAAAGCAAATAAAGTACTTATCCAACAACCATCTGACGCTAATAAAATGCACGTAAATTTGCGCCCAATAACACTTATCGCGATTCGTTATAGGCGGTAATAAAGTCTATGAAGTGTAACTGAAAACTGGTGTTTACAAATTATTAATCATTTCACGTGCTGCGCCAACAACAACATGCGAATTTCGAATATCGAGATCGCCAGATTATATTGTGAACACATGCACACACGGCCCAGCAGGAACGTTTCAGCGCTGTAATTTTAATCATTTTTCAACGTTACGTTTCTAAACGATCGATCGTTTTTTATTTTCGTTTGGTTGTATTTCGTTGTCGGACAAACAGACAGGGCAGAAGAGGTCTAGCGATGTTTTTCTTTCCATTAACCTGCCAAATATCATTCTCGGAGTTCACCTAAAAGAAACGCGTCGGGGAAAATATGATGTTTGAAATACAAAGAACGTCGGAGGGCTTCCTGTTGGCGGCCCTCCAATAAAACAATAAAAGCCATTTAAGATTTGTCAAACTTCCTGTGTAAAATGTAATCCCGCGGACGTCTTTAATGCCATAGAAATTGAATTATTTATTGCGGATATCCGTATCGAATCAGTCTAGATATATCTCAGATGAAATTTAAAAAAAAAGATGTATTAAATTATTGATTATTGTTGTGAACGATACAGCTCTTAGTTATCAGAATTATTAATTATATTACGTATTTATTATATTATCATTATTATTAAAAAAAAAAAACTAAGAGGATTGTAAATTCTGTTTCCTTATTTTTAACTACGCTACACTGATGAGACCTAAAATAGGTTGAAACCGGTAGCTGTTATTGACAGGGAAATAATAATTTAATTATGCTATTAATCAATTAATTAATAATACTAGCGTGTGTGCCTTTCTTTATAAAACAATTTATAACAATGTTAAAGATATATTTATCGAAATTTACGAGAGGATATAGACTATCAACAATTTTATCTATTTATACGTCTTGGGAAATTTAAATAATGAGTGTATGTATGTAATTTATCATTTTACTAAAACAGCAACTGAACTATATTAACAACAATTAAACATTATGTTAGTTAGTCATTCATATGTGTAATACGAAATAATCAAAACCTCAAAAATTTTTATTTGATTATTTTTTTCTTAAAAACGAATGGGTTTATGAAAAGAGAAAATAATAATATATCTAATAAAATTAAAACAATAACAATTGTTTTGCAATTCATTTTTGTATTCGATGACTATCAAGCTCTCTTCTTAAAACTCGCATTGAGGTTTTGGGCGTGTGTTTTAAATGTTAATTTGGGGTCAAATATTATTCCACGGTAATTGCAAATAGGAGATGGTGAAATAGAATGGTTATTAATGACCATCTGGAACAGTGAATTCTGTGGACGATAAATAAATTAGGAGATGGAATTTATTTGGATTAATGGTTACTTTCCATTTTGCGAACCATAATTGTATTGTATCGATCAGCCCTTGTAAGGTGGTAAGCTTATTGACAAATAAGGAAATAGAGGATGGCTTAACTGGCGGATGGGATGCAATGGCTTCATCTAATTCTTTGGTCATTTTGTTAATCTCGCAGTCTTTACGTTTATATATAATTTTTGCAGGATCTGGGAGTAGTGGACATGATAAAGTAGTTGTTAGTAAGAATGTGTGGTTGTAATATTTTGTTTGATTTGCAGTTTGACGAAGAGGTTATTCTGTGGAAAGGGATGAGAAGCTTGGATTTTGAGGGATTTATTTAAATACGCCACTATACAATATTTCAGCAATTCAGTGATGATTGAAGGGATGAGAGTGCCGATTGTAGGGTGGGCGCATGCGATACTAAGGCAGTGTTGTCGGCAAATAGGAGTGGAAATAAGTCATGAATGATTTTCTCATTTACCTCGTGGTGAAACATTGTGGAATAATAGGTAATTAATTAAAAACACTTGGTTTGTTTCACTAAATTTTATATTCACTCGACTAGTTTCGCTTTTTACAGCATTTTCAAGAGTAACTATTAGAATCACTTATTACCTGAATATATAAACATCGCCGGTTTTCTTCTAATAGTTACTCTTGAAAATGCTGTAAAAAGCGAAACTAGTCGAGTGAATATAAAATTTAGTGAAACAAACCAAGTGTTTTTAATTAATTACTTATTATTCCAAATTGGTAGTTAGGGATGGAGGAAATCGTGCGTATAAGGATTTTCTGTTTTATTAAGGATTCAAAATGCTTAGCTAGGACTAGGAGTAGGATGATGGGGTAATTAAAAACATAAGAAGGATACATATCTGGTTTAGGGACACAGACGAGTATTCCGACTATCCATTCGGGAGGGAAATACTAGTTGGAATAGCAATAGTTAAGGATATTTAGTATCAGATCATGGACACTGGTAGGTAATTTTTAAGGAGGAATGTAGGATGTTGTGGTAGCCAGGAGTAGCGTTTTTACCAGAATTTAATATTGTCATGTAGTCCGCTTCGCCAACTTGATCGTCGGTTCGAGGAACAACATGTTTTTTGTCGAATATGTCTTCAAAGTTGCTGTAAAGTTGTGCTGTTTAGTTTTTGAAACGTCTTTTTTTAAATGGCCTGCAAATGTCTTTGGAATTATTAAATCGTCCATTAGTATTGTATTGTCTCTTGGGCCTTTTATATTATTAATATTTTCTTCTTTGTAAAGTAAAAGTAAAGTAAAGATTATTTAATAAAAACTTATCAATTCACAAAAAAACAATTAAAAATTTACTTGAACTGTTTTATAAATTGTTTTAAAATAAAAATTCAGTTAAATTAAAAAAAATAATAAACAATAAAAAAACAGATAAAACCAAAAAAGGTTTTGATCAAAAAGAATAAACTGTACAAAAAACTTGAAAATATTCTTCAGAAGTTAAGTTTTTTCGACAATAAACATTAAAAGTGTGCAAAAAAACAAGATAATTGTCTTTAAAAAGTACGTAGATTTTTCGTCCTTCTTTAAGAATGTTAATTTTGTGTCCTTCGGTGCCAACATCTGGAGAGAAATGATACAGTATCACTTAGCTTACTACATCCTCCGTTAGTCCACTGGATATGATTTGTTTTTATGGTCTTAATAATTTTGAGGATTTCCTTATACTCAAGTACGTGCAGATGTTTTTTTTTTCTTGAGAGTTCTATAGTGTCATTGTAAATCTTTTTTGTTCAGAATGATGTTTTGCGGCTCTTCGGTGTCATCATGTAGGGAGCAACTTCCAATATTACCTCGACTCAATTTTTTCGAACCATTTGTTTCTTAATAATTTTCCGAATTTCCTTATCCTTAAATTATCCTTATCGTAGGACGCCTAGGTCCTCAGATAGAAGATCGACGGTAATCAAGTCCCTTTCTGTGTTTGTGATGAATAATCTAAAGAGCAAATAACTTAGTTTGCTTTTATTAAGTTGTGATGATTAGATTTATGATGTTGAATTGTTATAGTTGAAGTATTTATCTTTCAAACCATCAACATCATGATTCAAGGCTTAAAAATTCACTTGGTTCGTTTCACTTAAAACGTAAAAATAAAGTGAAACGAGCCATGTTAATTTTTTATCAACTACCTATTATTAACATAATGTTTCACCAAGTGATAAATAAGAAACAAATATAAGATATTACAAAGCTTGTAATCAGTGAGGATAACTACTTCTATATATCCTCTGTATTTCTAAAGGGTCCATACTATTACCAGTGCCTCTGTTTTCGTGGCGATGATAATCGCACTTCACATTCTAAATCAGAGCTGCTCTCAACGCATAATCATCTTCATTGGTGTATAATAGAAATGAAGCGAATTGATCTGCTTGTTATAAGATCGAGGTGGTCATCACCACGTAGTCTTCTCCTATATGTGGCAACTTGGTGTTCTTAATAAGTCCAATCAAAAGTTGGGTTATTCGGCAGAACTCTTCGATGAACCTTCGCTACCAGCCTTTGAAGATCTCAGGGCTGCAATCTCCTCAGTACTAGGTCATAGCCTTTTTAGGCTAATATGCCCGAACATTGCGGAAGTGTTCTTTAAAACAAATAATTCAGCTATGGCTAATTTAAGAATATGAATTATTATTCTCAGTTGTGATAATTTTGAATCATTTCTAAATTTTTATTTAGGAAATAAGCAATTCATGTTGAAAACTGAGCCACTTATTTTTGATAAAATATTCACAAATATTTGGTTTTAAAGAAATCATTTAAAAACATTATTTCTTAAATTTCAATTGTTTATTTTTTAACAATGTTTCTATTTTTTTCCTTCTTACTGTTGTGTAATTTAATTTTTATCTACTCCTATTGGGTTATATATTTATTAAACGCTTTACACATTTTTAAAAATTTATTTTCTTATCCTCTATTATTTTTTGTAATTGTATACCTTTTATCGAGTGTCATTTGTTTATTTTTTCTATACACATTTTTAACAATTTAATTAAATTCTGGAGTGAACTTCAGTTATTATTTTTAACAGTTTCAATTATTTTTTATAGTTTTCGAGTATTGAAACAAACATTATTTCAGACATGTAACGACAACTAAGAGATATGTAATTTAATACCTGACGGTGCTTTAGTATGAAGAGTAGTTGTTTTAACTGTTAGTTGGTTTTTGTAGTTATTATATATTAAAAATGTAAAAACTACGGTGCAAAACGCTCAGAACAATTATTATTGTCATAATACTGCACCTGTAAATCAATATTTAATTTACAAATATTATTTCATTTCATTTAATTTCCTTTATTGATGCTACAGACAAGTCTTACTTAAGTCATACAAAATAATATATGTTGAGAATATCATGGGTACGTAAAACAATAATATAAAAGAAAATTACACAAATATCAATACTTTAATTAGACGTTAAAAATATAATATTATAATGTTATCTATCCTTCCTGTTATACTGGGTGTTCTCCATACCTAGACAATTCAACACAATCATGAGTAGTAGCAAATATTAAAATTACATATTAAATGTAAAATTAAAATTAATGATTGTAATTAAAATTAGATATATAAATAATATGTATAAATAAGATGTGTAAATAAAATGACACGTTCAAATTTGGATTAATTTATATATAAAAATACAATATAATGGAATAGTACATTGCAAACACAATGTTAAAAACTAATGCATACGTGAGACACAAAATCAAAACACCAGGACAACTAAAAACTAAGAATTTCATAAAAGTTATAATAAAAGTTACATTCAGCACAGATCCTAAAAATTTAATAAGCAAAAAAATAAGCAACTAGATACAAATATCCCTACATAGAAATGAATCGTAGGAATAAAAAAAATTACAAATCGCTTCTAATATCTTTAAACTCTTTAAATGGCAGTTGTACTGATTGGTAATTTATTAAAGAATTTTAATTCAAAATAATTTATGCTAGTAAATCACCATTTGTGTAGAGACAAAGTGGCCATACGAGAATCCGTGTTTCTTTCGAAATACTTTTTGACAAATTATGTAGACAAAAAATACTTTTCGATATTTTGTTAGCTAAGTGATTGCAGTATTGATCCCACATTAAAACTGTATCAATATGCAGTTCTAAAATCAGGTACTCTCAGCAATTGCACTTTTTTGCAAAGAAAAACACATGTTTTGTAAATAACATCCGTGGTGTTTTTTTGAACACGCCTTGAAAATCGAACATCAAAGTTGTGACGTAGCTGCACTAATGAGCTGTGATACAACGAAACACGTGTCTGCAGATATTCATTACATATGAATTTCGTGGCGTGGTTGGAAAACGATGACACCACAAAAATGTTCCATTATGCTGAATGTAATTTCAGACATGTAATGACGACTGATATTTATGTAATTCAATGCGGTGTAGAAATGCGCAAAGCAATTAATTATCATTTACATTTATTTGTTTTTATGTCATTGAATAAGAATTCTTTTTGTTCACACTATTTTCCTACTAGATTAAACGTATTATTTACCACCAGGTAATTCACTCGACTAGGACAGTGCTATGATCAGCAAATAAAGTTGCTTCAGAATCTCCTATTTCTAAACGAAGGTCATTATTTAAGTTATCCTGTAATTGGCCTTCTTGGCTGTTTTGTTATAAATAAATAAATAAATAAATTATTAAATATTAACTACTCTTAGTAGTCCCTAAAATGGACCCCCAGGGGACACCTCGTTTAAGTGATTTGGGCGATGTTTGTGTCCCATTTAAGTGTACTGACTAGTATCTACTGGCTAGACATGACTTAATTGAATACTTTATCATCAAAGTTGTAAAGTCTTAGTTTGGTAATTAGTAACTAATGAGATATACAATCAAACTCTTTACTTAAATCTAAGAATGAAACAATTGATACATTTTTTTATTTCAAATTATTCACTTACTAAAAGCAAGCACTGCATCTGTCGTAATCCAATTTTTAGTGATGCTTGCGTTTTTTCTTTATTACTTTCAAAAACTTTCAATTGTTTTTTGAAGTGACATTTAATTGTATTTACGTTTCCAACTATAATATTTCCTTACTGTTTTTAAATTGTCAAATATTTTCTCACTTAATTGATTTATCGCTTTAAATTCTTTTTAACAAATAAGAATTGTTTTCTGTAGAGAAATAATTTTTTAGCACTGCTTTCAATTTTAGCTGTTTATTAATATACTTTGTAAAAATTATATTCTCTCATTAAATTTTCTTGTCAATGTTCTAGTGATTTTTTTAAATTCATTAATAGTTTTAATTAATATCTGGGGTGGCATTCAAATAAAATTTTCAATCTCTTAGTCATATTTCAAATGCTAAAATTCATTAGTTTTCTAGCAAATTTTAAAATAATTCAATTGTTCCCTGAATGGTGGTTTAATTTTGAAAACTTATCCACTATATTTAAAAAAAGGTAATTTTCAATATTTATCATTCGCCATTTTTTTAAATTACTTTCTAATATTATGTTTTAAAATCATTTTCCTTTCAAATATTTATTTCAATTACAGCTGTTTTAAAAATTATATTTGTTCGTTAATTTTTTGTTAATGTCCAGCTACTTGTATCTACTGTCAATTGTTTTTTTCCTTATAAATTCTCAACAATTTTAATTGTTGTCTGGAGTACGTAACTAACTAGTCCGTGCTGTTAAACAATTTTAAAAAAATTATAATAATTTTCAATTGATATTTATGCAGACAAACATTTTTTTCTGATTGCAACTATTTTAATTTCAATTATTTTCATTTATGTGAACTTCTCTCAATTGAAATATTTCTTAAATAATTTATATTTTTTACTTTCTTGCTGTTGTTAATTGTTTTTGTTTTTTCAATTATCTAACAATTCCAACTTTTATTTTAGGTGTGTTTCTGTGTGTTTCGGCACTTGTGTAATTATATAAATAATTTTATTTTTTTCTTGGTTAATTTTTACGTCAACATATAGTTGATTTTATCGAATGTTGATTAGAAAGAAACAAAAATTTTAATTGATTCCACGAGTGACATTCTTTTTGTTTTATATCCATCACGTTCTTTTAAGTCGCAATTTTTTAATTCTAACAATTTCAATTCTTTTTTGTGGCATTTGATTTGTAGATTGCGTTGCCAATTCGAAGTATTTCTATAATATCTAAATATTGCAATAATCGTTATTTTAAACTATAATAGACTGAATATGAACTTAATATAGCCTTATAAACTTAATCATTACTTGTTTAGCGTAATCTGAACCTACCTCAATAAACAAGGCAATGACCGCTCGTACACCAAACGCGTCCAAATAAATTATACATTAAGGTAGGTCGAAAGTACGCTGAACCAAGCGAGAAAATAGGCGCTGGGTGAACACATAGTGTATTGAGGTAGGTTGTTTGTATGCTCGGTTAATATATTGAGATAAGGCAGAAATGTTACTCCCTTTTTCTACATTAATTTGTTTTCTTAATCATATTTAACTGTATTTCTATTTATATATTTTAACAGCAGTTTTAACTATGATTTGATAGTTACAAAGTTGCGAGCAAGTAATTTATTTATTTATATATCTTTGATCTTATTTCTAAAATAATACACATAAAAACAAATTATTTTATAAACATACATATTTTTTTCCACTCAAAACCAATCCATCATCATGGTGTTGAAGCAGCAATGATACTCTTCTTCTGTAATGTTTGATTTCTATTTTTTCAATTCTTTTATCACCTTTTTCGGCTGATTATGCCAGCATAGCAGATATATAATATGACCTTCTAGAATCAGATCCACGCTTTGAGCATAAGATCATCATAAAAGACCATCTAGAATTAGAGTAGCAGACAAAAAATCTTAGATCTTATCAGAAAATAAGAAAGAATCTAGTGTTTTGTGGAGAATTTGCTAAACAAAAATAAACAGAAAGAAAAGGACCTTCTAGAAGAATATGCATAACAGAACAAGAAGCTAACTGCTAAATTAACAATTGTATCACCTGATTAACTCCAAATATCAAATAATACGTTGAATCTATGTTAAATAGAAAAGTGTGGTAAAACTAATAGCCGAAGTATGTTATTGATTGTCGAAGTTTTCGATGATGCATCGAGGAATACAGTTCCACCGCCGAGTGAAGGTAAACCAGAAGTACAACAAAACTCTCAGGGGCTGCAGAGAGTGTAATAACAGTGGCGCTGTTATCGTTGAATTAAAGCTCGGCCGATTTAACTGAGACACTAACTGTAATATTCTAAAATAACAGCGTGGATTGAGAGGAGGCGAGGGCCCTCTGGGGGCAGAATTTCAATTTGCATAGCTTAAAGTGTATATCGGCCGGAGCGGCATTGGATATCTCTCTCTCTCTCTCGCACATACACACTGAGCTGAAACTGGAACACACCAATACCCGCGGACGGACGAACTACTCGAAATTACCTTTTTAATTGCTAATCGCTGAAAGAACTTTCCCCGTTAATTGCCACGGCACCGACGGTGGTTCTTTTCTTACGAATGGAGAGAAACAATGGACTTTTCTTTTTTAATACACTAATTGTCGTCTCAAGTAGTTGTAGTCAGAAATTTCGCCAGATAATAATTTTTTTCTTAGCTATAATTGCTAGTCCTATAAGTAATTATAAATTAATCATTACGACTTAATTTCATAGATCTAATATAAATAGCCACAATTAGAGGTGTCTTAGCCTATTTGGAATATTGTCTGATAAATTGTGTTTGGTAATTTTTTATAGTCTGTTATTTAATTAAATGAGTCACTCCTGATTGAGTCGATTCGGCAAAGCATGTCGTTGAGTCAAGTGAGTCGTTGATTCTTTGATTGTATCCCTTATTGATGCAGTATCGTTCTTTTTGTGCCCAATTTTAACACACTATAAAAGTGGATAAAAAAAGGCAGTCGGCATAAAAATCATAAAAATAAGTCGTAAAATATCCCCGCGGGGAGGATAGAAGGCCATTACGGCGTAATGCATAAAATAATATCCGTGCTTAGGAAATTTATGTTAATGCCGAAATGAGGGATATTGCCATCGGAATTGCGTGGTTTCTCCTTTAATATTAATGCAAACTATTCAATAATTTATAGTTCCATTGTGTATTTACAACAGGTCCATTTCGATTCAGTGCATTTGTTCTTTGTCGGTGTTATGGTGGGTAAATATTGCGTGCCTTCTACCTATAATTAACGTCATTGATGAATTATAATTATGTATATTTGAAAATTTTAAATAGTGAACAAACATTCTCCTTTTTGTTAGACTACTCCTAAAGAATACAACTGAAAATTTGTTTTTGTTTTGAGACCCTGTCTGTAAATAAATACTATTGTATTTAACATTTTATTAATTTTCCATTTTCTTCTTGTTTCAGGTAAGCCTCATCATCCTGGAGTTTCCATTTTGACGTCGAAGAGGGAAATTTTCGCCGAATAAGTCATAATTGTGTTCGACGAAAAAAAAGCTAAAAAGTAGACAAAAAAAATAGAGAACCGTTCCTGCGGATCGATACGATTCGAATTGTGGGCCTCGCCCTGCGCCCTTCGAACTTGTTCTTTTTTATCGTCCCGGTTTGCACTTTTAAGACTTCGGTAATTCGACGTTGCTCAAACCTCCGGGGGTCTGGTGTACTAATGGGATTCGGAGAGAGTCGGCCGAAAGGTAATGTTTCTATATAATAAGGCGCAAGTTTTGTTCCCACGAGCTCCTGCGGACTCTAATTATTCCCGTTTTCAACAGATCCGTAATGTATACGATTGCTAATTACTTAATTAAACGTATATCCTCATATTAATGTTTCGTTTAAAAGTACATTATAGTGAAATTTATTAACAGAACATTCCTTACAAGAAATATAATACAATAAATTAATGTTTATATCATTTCTGATAATTATTAATACTACTAATTTCTGAATGATTCAGTTCAATGAGTCTACAGTGAGCCGATTCAAAATACAAGACTCATTTTAATTAAATAGTGAGTCAGTTTAACATTTGTCTCAGTAATTAATGGCTTCAAATTCAAAACATGAGTTATATTATTGGAAAAGTATCTCATTTTCCATGAAAAAATTAACTAACACTACTCTTTATGATTAATTGAATTGATAAGTGAGTTGGAATAAAAATTGACTAGTATGTTAATTTAAACTATTACTCAATTGAATTGTTGTGAGCAAAGTAAAATCTTAAAAGCATTAACTTAATGACTTTTAAGTAGAATATGTTGATTAAAAATGATTGATATTATTTATTTATGAGTCAATTCTATATATGGTTATTTAAATTAATGATTAATTCAAGACTTCAATGAGTACTTAAGTTGAGTGAGTTGATTCAATTCAATTTAAATTAATTAGTTAGTCGATTTATAAGTATACATTTTTGATTTCCACATTAAATTGATTTTAAATATGTATATAAATATCATACTTCACACAGTCTTTTCATTTTAAATTTCCTCTAGTATATATTAAATAAATGTGTCACATATATGCCTCACTACGGGGTAAGATGACTTTATGAATTAAGTTGATTCAATTCGTTAAAAAAATCTATTTAAAGTAATAATTATTACAATTCAGTAATGAAATATTAAGTCGATAACCACACATGATTTAAATTAAAATAAATTTTATTTTAAAACGTTTGCAAATGTTAGAAAATGTTTTCGAGCATTCGCTAACAAATTAGGTTTAAAAAAACACTATAAATTATTAAAAATTTCAATATTTTTTATAAGATTTATAAACGTTTATTTTTATAAGATTTATAAACGTTTATCAATATCTGTAAAAAAAACACATATTTTATGTTTATATCCAAATTCGTTTGCAAATAATGGATCAAACGTTTAGGAGCATTCGCAAAAACATCAAAAACGTTTGCTATTATTAGAGAACGTTTATAAATGTTGAGCAACGTTTGCAAGCATTTGTAAACATACAAGGAATGATATTTTTTTCATCATCATTTATAAAGAGTATACAATTTTATTAACATTTGTAAAAACATTTGTTTTTGCAAAAAATCTCTATTTTAATTTATATCAAAAAAAGTTTGCAAATATTAAAGAATGTTAGTGAATATTAAAGAGCATTTGAAAGCATTATCAAATACACTAGGTTTAAAAACAAAATTGACGAGCATTTTTTTCTGGAACATTTATAACAATTAGAAAAAATCGATAATATTTATATTTATGGAAATTCACTAATGTTGAACAAGTTTTCGAAAAATATATAATTAATTTCCCTAATATTCTAGAATAGTTGCATAAATTTTAGATTATTTAGCTAGATTTACATAAACAATAGTTTTTCGACTTTTATAAAATGTTTGCTAATGTTAGAGAACCTTTGCGAGCATTCACGAATATATTAGGTATAAAAACTTAGATAATTTTTGAAAAATCATTACATTTATAACAACTATAAAATTCATATATAACAAAAACATTTGTTTTTGCAACCAAAAGTAAATGAGAAGAATATTAGCAAAAATATAACAAATTTTGGAAACTATTGTACGCATTCAAGTATGTGTTAAAAACTTAAAAATATATTCAATATTTGCAATGTAATTTGAATTTTACAATAACATTAAATTGGAGGACATTTGCGAGCATTCGCTAACAAGCTAGTTTTAAAATATAATAGATAATGAAAACATAGACAATTATAACAAGGAATTTTTGATAACACTTGCAAAAGAACTTTATCAATATTTAAAAAAAACGAATGGAATTTTGCATTTACATAATAACGTTATCAAATGTTGAAAAACGCTTGCGAGCGCTCGCAAAATAATGGATTTATTAAAAACACATCAGATTATTAAGAAAAGTATATATATATAATATTATATTTCGATAAAATTTGTATGAAGAACATTTGTTTTTACAAAACAATTATCTGTTTTAAATTTAAATCAAAAAACGTTTGCAAAAATTAAAGAACGTTTGTAATGTTAAAGAAAGTTTGGAAGCATTAGCGAACTTGCATAAACTGGTGATCAATTTTTTTACAATAATTGAAACAAGTATAATTTCAAAATTACAAAGTGATCGAAGAAATTATACACATTTCACATTTACTAAAAAATTGGTTTTAAATTTGAAACAAAATGTTATAGAATGCTTGCGAGCATTTGCAAAAATACTAGATTTAAAATCATAAGTAATTGTATTTTATTATAGAATAAGTAACAATCTTTTATTACATTTGTAAAAACAATTATGTCTTTACATTGTATGTGTTTATCGGTTTATCGATCAGGAAATTGGACAGAATTAATTGATTCTTTAACAAAACTATTTGATTCACTTGATCGTATTCATAATCGCATAATATTAGGTGGCGACTTTAACGTAAATTTTCATAATTCAGATGATAATAAAGTAATTGATTTGCGTGATTCACTACGTTGTTTTAATTTAATAAATATTGTACAGTTCAATACAAGAGGAACGCATTGCCTTGATAACATTTTCATAAACTTCGTTGAGAGATATGTTAATGTTAGTCTCTTCAATGCAGACATTTCAGATCATATTGGCTTATGTATTTCTGTTTGCTCTCCTAAAAGTTCTTCGTCTAATTGTTGTAATAATACTTATCAACCATTCACAGTGAAAGGGAAAATTGAGTTTTATAGTATGCTAGATAGTGTTGATTGGAAATATTTAAACCTATCTACCGATACAAACATTAATAGTAATTATCTTTACTCAATACTAATACACAATTTTAAAGCAGCATTTCCACACATTAGTAGTAAGCCAAATAAACCGTATAATGTCAAATGCTTTAATAAATATTTATCTGATTTATGTGTTTATTAAATGACATATTTAAAAAACATCCATGTCCTGAAACTAAGCTTCAGCGGAATCAGTTTAGAAAGTACTATAAAGAACAAATTAAACGGACTAAAATTGCTTGTAACGATAAATATATTACATCATCTAGCAATTATCAAAAAAGTATTTGGAATCTAATTAATTTAGAAAGAAATATAAATTCCAATAATATAAAATGTAATATTCCTTGTGATACACTTAACACATTTTTATTTATTTACTATCTTCCTTGCCACGCACTAATAGAGATCCTTTAAATTTTAACATTACTTGTTTACACACATTTGCATTTCATAAAATATCTATGGTAAAAGTAAGAGATGCTATAAATAAACTTAAAAATAGCAAATGTCGAGATGTATATGGCTTAACAAGTAATCTAATTAAATATTCAATTAATATACTAATTTTACCTATAACTAAACTGAATAACGAGATATTTAAGACAGGTATCTTTCCAGACAACTTAAAGGTGGCTAAGGTTATACCTATATATAAAAAGGGTGACCCTAATTCCGAAGATAACTATCGACCCATATCCATTCTACCAATAGTTGCAAAAATAGTAGAAATTATAATGAATGACCAAATAACAACTATCTTTAATGAAAACAAATTACTTTCTCTTTATCAGTTTGGTTTTAGGACGAATTTATCAACGGTTGATGCAATTCAGAATTTCTTTAGATACACAATTGAATGCTTTGAAAAAGGTCAGTTTGCATTGGCAAACTTCGCAAATTAGCCAAATGCAATTTTGATAGTATTGCTATTAAATTAATAAAATCTTACTTAGAAAACAGACAACAGCAAGTTTGTATCGGTAATAATTACTCAACATATCTACCTATAGGGTTCTATTTTAGGTCCCATATTATTTTTGATATATACTAATGATTATTCATCAAATATGAGTTGTAAAAGCATACAATTTGCAGACGATACCATACTTTTTAACATGTCTGAGAAGTTGGAAGATGTTCTGATACTCCACAGTAAATCAAATTCAATCTCATTTGACTGGTTCGCTAGTAATTATCAACTTATAATGACGATAAAAAGTCGAAACTCGAGTCGTGCTGTGTTGTTTAGATTTATATAATTGTGCCTACACGTTATATAATATTTTTACAATAATTATTTGTGGTTAAAACATAGTGAATTTTTCAATTCAGTGTAAATATAGTTGATTCACCATGGTGAGACCTCTGTCATGTAAAATCAGAGGCTAATTTATAATTTGAAATAATTAGTGAGTCAATTTCATTTGGACGCAGCCAATGTTCGGTGAAACACAGGATGTCGTGCGAATTGTCTTATACATATGTTTCTATATCGTGTACTTTGTTACGCAGGCATTGAACGTTGAGGTGAAACACGTCCGGGGGGTTGACGATGTCATCTATTGCGTTTGTAGTACTCTCCTCCTACTCGGCGAAAAAAGGTACGAAAAGGCTGAACACGGATCTCATTTGGCCAAAAGTTTTCATTCATTAACTCTTCTCTTGCTGATTCGGGGGCAGTGACTTTAAAAGAGCTTGAAATTCCATCAGACCTTAACTTGTGCACATTAACATTAATATTTGATTTGTTTTTAGCGGTGATATACTTATACAGGTCTTCTTCACTGACATTTGATTTAACATTTGCTACATGCAACATAACAACGAGATCAGCCGCCATTATATTTTCCTCCTCGAGCCTCTCCCCAACGATGGTCGTCGGAGTTTTATTTGTTTCTGATATAATGTTTGATTTATGTGTCGATTTCTTTGGTTTTTCATTTCGGGGCGTTTCGGGTATTTTAGTTGCCGTTTGATGTTTGTTTACATTTGTTATTTCGTTGAACTTAAATAATAAATCCACCTGTTGTTGAAGACTGTGAATAGTGATGTTTTGGTTTTCAATTAAGTTGTCTTTCTGCTTAAGTAACTCCTTTAAATACCTTATTTCGAGCTGAGTTGCATTCGGAGCAACGGGTCCCCCTTCGATTTGCTCAGCGAGACCATGGAGCACCTTTTCGTCACAGCAGTTTATTTTATCGTCACTTATTTTTGTTACCGATTTTAGGTATCAAATACACCCATTATGCACTCTTTGGTTACACTTTACACACACTGGTTCCGATTTCGCGTAATTTTTGCAATTTTTACAAGGATTTTGTGGAGCCGTTCTTAACTCGTGTTCTTCAGTCGCCGCCATATTTATCATTTTAAATCACTATTAAACCACGAACTATGATTGCCTACTTTTTTTAATAGTGATATCAAAAGATGATTCAATATCACTGACTATAGTGTCATAGGCATAGAGACATACTTGAGACTCGGCCATATGTCATTAATGTAAATTAAAAATAACATTGGACCTAAGATCGACCCTTGTGGGATACCATATTCAATTAGCATTGATTGGGAGATGTCACTGTTATAAAATACAGACTGTGTCCTATTTGACAGGAAGTATTAGATCGGCCTTGTCTAAATCCAAACTGCTGTGGGGATAACAAATTATTTCTCTCATAGCAAGAAATCAATTGCTTTACAAGATTTTGTCCATTTTATCATCTTTTTTTATGAATAGGCAAAATTTTAGTTTTCTTTGGTTTATTAATTAGGTCTGTAAGTGAACCTATAATTTGAGTCAGTACTCTTTTGACGACATTAATCCGCATCCACTTGTATTGGTTCTAGCATAATAAAAACATATTAAGCCTGATTCTGTTATATTCCGAACAGACTTGCAGTTAGTGCTTTCTCCAGCTACATATTTATCACAGTATTCGAATTTAAACGTAGGTCCCAGTGGGCCCTTTGTACATCATCTCATCTGAGTCCTCAATTTCCTCTTCTTCTTCACACCCTCTGCAGTTTGAAATACAGTGTAGTCTCAGTCTGTTCACGTGCGATCTTAGATTGTAGTCTTCTGTTAGGAGTCCTACAACCTTCCGTAGGTGGTCTCTGGACAGTTGCATCCAGTATTTGGCCGTTTTATTGTTCATCGCAATTAGGTTTTCTTGAGACTTTATAGCCAGGTGTGTCATCCCATCGTTCCTTGTGGCATCTAGTTGTTGCAGTTTTCAGTAGAGTAATCAAGTCAAGCAGGGGGCGGCAGGGAAGAGTCCAGCCCGCACATCGTTCTTTCGGATGCCTTCCTTGCCAAACCATCTGCTTTACTGTTACCTCTGCTATTGCTGTGTCCTTTGACCCAGCATAGGGTCACCTTATTGTTCCAAGGCTTCGCAACATTCCATTGTTAAGGCTGGGGTAATTTTACAGATAGCAATGGAGGAAATTGCTGCTCTGCTGTCCGTTATGATGTGTATGTTTTTTCCTTTAGTTTTTTGTCAGAGATTACCTTTGCTGCATATAGTACACCATCAGTCCATACATCCGTGTATATAAGAATGTCTTTGTGTTTGTTTCCTACTCCTTAGTCTACTATATTGAAATACTCCGTAATAATTATTGTTTTATTAATAAAATTTAACATTTAAAAGTACTTGTTATAAAATGTTCAAAAGCATATTAAAATCCCCGTCAGGTGAACGATAAATATATCCCTACAGCCTCTAAATGTATTTACTGGAAGGACTTTGAAGTCAAGGGTGGATCGCACTAAAATTAATACACCGTCGTGAATAAAGCAAAGTAAGTTGCCAATATAAAGTTTTTCAGTTCCAACATAAAGAATTTCTGCGAGCCAGTATTTAACCAAACATAAAATTGAAAGAAGTTAGAAGATTTTTAATATCATCGATTGGATATTGATATAGAGTCCAGTAAGTGTAAAACTGATAAAAATTATAAAATTATATAATCAACTTCCCCACAATTATTCCAAGATAATCGAAGAAATTTTAGAATATTTCGTTTAGCATTGAAAATGGTCACATCGTGACCGAAATGTACATTTGCGATTAATAAATTTTGTGAAGAAAGGAGACTCAATCTTTCATTTATAGTACAGTACATCTTCATGTAACTCAACAATCATTAAAGTTTAGAATATTTGTTGGAAATATTTTCAAAACGTTTTTAGAGAAATTTTGCAATTGTTAGAGAACATTTGGTTGAAAAATCATTCTTTTTAATAACATTTAGAACAAGTATAGAATTTTAATTTGTAGGAATATAATTTGTTTTTACATTTATATCTATAAACGTTTTCAATTGCAGAGAACGTTTACTAGTATTCTTGAATATACTAGATTTGAAAAATAATACATAATTAAAAATTCAACTTGTTGATGAATATTTGGAACAATTTTGATAATAACCTTAAAAAATTAGCTGCAAAGAAAATCAATTACGATTACTATTGTAAATACCTAATGTATCAAATAATAAATAAAAATGTTTGTCTGTCTCCTTAAAACAGTTTCTTAATAATTTTTTGCATTTTGTATTTACATAAAAATTGTACAATACACAAGAAATGCTTTTAAAACAATATTTTATCAAAGTTTAATACATATATAAAATTTTTGTAACATCTGTAAAAAATCTTTAATATTTGTAAAAAAAAGTTTTCGTTTGCATCAAAAACATTTATAAATGTTAAAGAACGCTTGTAAATGTTACAGCACGTTTGCAAGTATTCGCCAACTTATTAGATTTGAAAATAATGTAAATATTTTTATCAGCATTTAGAACACGTATAAAATTTTGATAATTTTTGTAACAAAAAACGAATATTGGCAAGTATATAACAAATTTTTCAAACCATACTAGACTTTCAAGTACAGTCGTAAATATTTGGAAACATCAATCACGATTGTGTTTTTACAAGATAATAGTAGAAATAGAAGGTTAATTAAACAATTGGTTTAGTTCAATATTTTTATTCATCGGATAATAATAACAATAATAATAAGCTTGAACTAAAAATAAATATTTACATAAGCACTGAAGAATTTAGAAAATTTCATGGAACTTTTTTAAATTTGGAAGTATTCAAAAATATTCACAAATATTTCTAAAGTGGTAAATGTTGCAGAATGTTTGCAAATAAACTTTTTCTTCATCTTGATCATTAAAATATTAACAAAAACATTTTAGAACAAATAAATTGATTATAAAAATATATAATATATTGCTAATAATAAACAGAACTTGGTCTTGAAAACTGAAACAGAATAACTAAATTGAATTTTAGAAAGAATCAAAGTAATGTTTAAATATGTAAGAATATCTGTAATCATTTGCCAATACTTAGAAATATTCGTAAATATTTTATAAATCCTTCAAATATTCGCGAACATTTAAGTACATTTTCGAATGTTTAAGAATATTTGAAGGTTTTCAAAGGCTTGTAAACTTTTAAAAACATTTAATGTCGCTTATGAACATATATGTTTATTCACAATTATATAGGTTTATGTTAACTTAAACTTGAATTTATTGTCAAGAATGTCACAGAATTAAGAACATTCTCTAATATTACAAAACTAAATCTTATTGTATACGTACACTAGTGCTTAGGAAAGTTCGTAAATATTTTACAATGTTTATGAACATTTTCCACAATTTAAGTAATTTTTTAAATATTGAAGAATGTTTAACATACATTCACGAATGATTGCAAATATACTCAAGTGTTTGTAAACGTTTGAAAACTTGTAATACACTTAAACATATTTATGTTTATTTAAATGTTAATAATTAAGTAGTTAAAAGGGTGAAGTTGGGCTGAACTTAAACTAAATATAAATATTTACAATAGCATTGAAAAATCTAGAAAATTATTACAGAATATTTGCTAACATTCGCACAGGTTTGTAAACGTTTTACAATATGTATTTCTAGTTAAGGTCAATCTTGTTCATTAAAATGTTACATATATATATTGAATTGACGAGGCGGATACATGATGAAACTCCATAACAAATTGAAATATAACAATACAGTTGGGAGGGTTTCACATTTATTGTTGAACATTATAATCATCATTATTCATCTGCCTGATGAAGCCACTTGTGGCGAAACATGTTGCAGTGTTCAACAATAAATGTGAAGCCCTCCCAACTGTGTTGTTTTATTTCAATAATTATATATGTTTAATGAAGAAATTAGTCTGAAAAAACAAAAAACACGTCTTCTTTTACGTTTAAAAATATTCAAATATTTTCAAATGCTCGTAAATGTTTTAAAACATATAATGTTGGTTATGAGAATGTATGTTGATTTAAATATATATAAGTTTATGTTAAATTGATCTTAAATTTCTTATCAACATTGATGTGGAATTCAGAACATTTTATAATGAAAATATTGGTGGTGTCCGTTACTATGTGGTTTCAATTTAAAGAATAAATAAAAATACTTTCGACGTTTTTATACTACAAATATCACAAAACTAAATCCATTCGTATACATTCGTAAATATTTTATAAAGGGTCTGGGTCGTCCAGGGAGGCTACTTCATAGGTGGTGGCTCCTTTTCCTTTGATGATAACGTAGGGCCAATTTTGCGGTGAAGTGATTCTTCGTTCGACTTAGAAGATGTGTGTCAACCCAGACATGATCTCCTGGTTGATACTCTGGTGAAGGTCTCCGGGTGGCGTCTGCATACGTCTTGCGGTCGTCTTTCTTCTCGTCTGCTAGCTGCTGGGCGGCTTCCAGGGTGTCAGCTAACTGGAGAAGGTTCTCTGCTGAGACGATTGTCCTTAGGTCAATGCTTACATCTTCGACAGTTCGTAGGGTTCTTCTGAAGGTGAGGTAGGCAGCGCTATGTCCTGTGCTGCTGGTGACGTGTGTGTTCATAGCGAATCTGATGACGGCTAATTTCGTAGGCCAGGAATCATGCTGTGTTCCCACTAAGATCGAAAGGTGAGTTTTCATATCCCTATTCTTCCTTTCCACCGGGTTAGCTTGCGGGTGGTAAGATGAGGTGAAGTGGTGATGCACTCTTAGGCTGTACATCACTTGCTGCATAACGGCACTAACGAATTGAGTGCCGTTATCGGATATGCAGTGGCGAGGAATTCCGTAACGTAGGAAGACCTCAGCAGGATTTCGGCAGGATTTCAACCCATTTGCTGGCGACGTCTTCCACTGTTTCCACTATGAAAATAGTGGTGTATCCCTCTGGTGACGTAGGCGGCGGTCCGAATAAGTCAAACGAAATCGTCTCGAAGCGCAGTTTGTAAAGCTGGCATTCGATGCAATTTTTGAGATACCTATCAATATCGTCCCTCATCTTCTTCCAATAATAACGTTGAGACAGTCTGTGGTAGGTTCCGTGGAATCCATAATGTCCTGCGGTTGGGTTATCATGGAATTCTTTCAACAGGGCTGGCACTTCGTCTTTCGCGATAAATTGTTGAGCATCCTTGTTGTCAACTGTCGGGGTGTATCGGTGTAGCACTCCCTCTTCGAGGAGGTGCCCTTTCCTGCTCCAATACACGGCCGTTTTCGGCTGAGCTTCAAGGGCGTCGATAATCTTGTTCAAGTTTTCGTCCTGATATTGTGTCCTCCGCATATCTGCAGGAACATCAACCTGAACTACATTGATTTTGCTGATGTTGAGGCTCGGTATCCTGGATAGGGCATCGGCAACGAAATTTGATCTGCCAGGGATGTATTTTATGTTAATGTCAAATGGCTGTAGTTGTAAGAGTTGTAAGGCCCATCTAGCGAGACGTCCTGTGGGTGCTTTCAATGACATTAACCAACGTAGGGCTTGGTGATCTGTGGTGATGGTGTTCGGTGAGCCCTCGATGTATTCTCTGAATTTATTCAAGGCCCATACTATGGCTAGAGCTTCTCGCTCCGACGTGGTATAGTTCTGCTGGTGTATTCGACCGGGTGTTCTTCTAGTCCCTCTCCCCGGACTAGACCTGCTCCGATGGCAAAGTCGCTAGCGTCAGTTCTTATCAAGAATGGTTTCTCGAAGGCGGCTGGCTTCAGGATTGGGGCAGTAGTTAGGAGCGTTTTCAGTTGATCCATTGCGGCTTGCTGTGTCTCCTCCCATTTCCAGGTGGAGTTTTTCTTAAACAGACTGGTTATCGGCCTGCTTAGGTCGGCGAAGCCGGGGATGAATCTGCGGTACCATGAACAGGTTTGAATGAATGATACGGCTTCCTTGCGGTCTCGGGGGCTTCTCCAAGTGGCGATGACTTGAATGCGCTCCGATTCCGTCGTAATTTCTCCGTTTGAAATGACGTGGCCCAGATATTTTATTCGTTCTCAACATAGATTGGTCTTCTCTCTGTTTGCCGACATTGACATCTTAGTCATGAGCTCAAGGACGTCGTCTAGGTCCTGAAGATGCTGTTCGAAAGTGTCGGAAAGGAGAATAATGTCGTCTAAGTATGTTAGCATTCGGACGTGGGACACCTTGGCTCGGAGGCGGTCCATTGTTTGCTGGAAAGTAACCGGTGCGTTTCTGAGTCCGAACGGCATCCGTTTGAATTCAAACAGTCCAAAGGGGCAGGTAAATGCGGTTTTCTCCGTGTCCTGTTGACCCGTTGTGTAGTAGGTCGTCCATCCGCGGGAACGAGTACCTGTCGGGTATTGTCACGGCATTAAATGCCCTGTAATCGATGCAGAAGGAAGAGGTACCGTCTTTCTTTGGTACCATAATGACGGGTGATGCCCACAGTGATGATGTCTTCTAAAAGCTGCTGAATTTGCTGCTCTAGCTCCTCTTTCTCGGTGTTGATGTGGTGTCGTCCCAAGGTGGTAGGTGGTTTTGCGCTTCTAAATGCTTCCTCGTTTCTCTCGAGCATATGATTAATTTTCCTCCAGATTTAGGGAAGATACTTCGTCAGGCCTCAGTTGAGAGAGATTGTTGCGATGTCCATTGCTTCCGGGTAGAATTGGAAAAATGTTTTTTCGTCGGGCTGGATTTTTCTCGGTGGCTCCGGAAATAAGCATTCTTCGGGCTTGCTTATACTTGGGCTGACGGCTGGTTTTTCCACTCTAGGTTTCGCAGCGTCATAATGTGGATGCGTGTCTCCTGTAAATGTCCAAGTTTTCTCGCTCATGTCGATTGAAATGCCTGCCTGCTCCATAAAATCCGTTCCCAAAATGGTTTCGAGGGTTTCATTGTTCGGCAGTACACAAAATGTTGTCGAAACGATTTTATCCTTAAGTACGACGTCGACATCAGTTTTTAGAATTGCATCCCTTGTTCTATGCCCGTTTGCGAATGAAATGTCCCCTGTTTCTTTCCTGAATCGATGGCCGTGTCTCCTTAGCGCATCATATAGTTTCAGAGATGCGACAGAGACATGGGAGCCGGTGTCGAAGAGCGCATACTCTGGTTTCCCATTCACATTGATGAAAACATGCGGTCTGCGTGGGTCAAAGGCTACTGCGATGGAGGAGATGTAGTTCCGCTGTTGCTCATTACGTGTCGTGCATCTGCTGTGTATCGTGTTCGGTTTTCCACACCCGTAACATTCAAAGTGGTTTCTTCTGCCGGGGCCAGCGGTTTCGTAAAGTTTCTTGCGGCATTCCTCCACTCTGTGGACGTGATTTTTGCAGTAAGCGCATTTACTCTTATCCTGGACATTATTTTTCCCTACCCGTGCTTCCTCCTCTAGGAGTGTTTCAGCATTTCTCACTGCGTTTAGAAATTCGTCGTAAAGTCCGAACGAATCCCGCGGAACTTTTTCCGTATGTCTAGGTGTAGCAGGCCACAGATTGCGTCTAATTGCAATGCTGCCTCGATGTTTCCGTTCAGTTTGCTGAACAGCGCTCTTTTGATTATAACGAACTGGACCGTATTCATCGGTCTATATTGTTTTTCGTTGATGATTTGTTGAAAAATCTTAAAATTCGGGGTTTGCGGGGCAAATGTGTTTCGAACAGCGGTGATGAGCTGGTCTCAGGTTGTGATTTCTGCTTTGATCCATTTCCACCAGTCGTTTGCGGGTCCATCTAAGAGAAGCTGGAATCCTGTTGATCGCGTCTGCTTCCATTACGTGTTCGGCGTTCTTATACACGGTGATCGTGCTGATGAAGGTTTCAACAATTTCACTCTCGGTTTCTCCCTTAAATCGTGCTGTACATTTTGAGAAACTTCCTCTCGCGACAGGTTGTTGTGGAATTTGTAACATCGCGTTCATAATTGCTTGGAACTGCGCCTCCGTCATCACTATATTTACCATATTCCTAGATATTCTTCTTGTACTTCTTTCGGCCACGCGTTGGGCTGCCAGTTTATAACACTCTTTATGTTATGGTTGCAACCGTTTATTTACAGAATGTACAGAATCATAATTATGGAGTATGTGACAGTATATGATTCCAGCGTAGCAGTTGGTGCGGTGAGCCTGGGGCTTCTTCAACGTAGCTAGGGGTTGTTTCAGGGGTCGGCGTCCTGGGGCAGAGCTTGTGCGGGTGGTCCTCGGAGATGTCTCGACGGGGTACCAAGCGTAGCGTAGTCGTAGGTTGTAGCATAGAATAATTAGTAAGCCTAGTAGACGTGTGTTACAAAGAGAGCTTTTAGGCCAAGAAGACGAGCGCTAACAGACTGAAGATTGTAAGGGCGGCTTTCCCTTCAGTAGGGCGCGAAACTGGTGTGTGATTGAGTGGGAGTGAATAGGGATGCTGTTCTTCAGAGGTAGGGGGTACAACGCGATCCGGCAGCCGCCTTGGCTACCTGCGAAGGGTCGCGCGCTCGGCGCGGGCCCGGGGTTGATGTTACAGGGTTTATTTTAATTTAGTTCTAGTTATGGATCATTTCTTATGGGGTTATATAAAGTCATTAGTTTACACTACTCCAAACGATCCTTGTGTTTTTGAAAGAATTTGGCAGTCAATGAGGAGAAGACTGGATTATTGCGTCAAACAGTTAGTATACGTACTCTTGACCAACCGTAATAAACCACGCATTAGGTTAAAAGTACGCTAGTTTAAGTAATATATTTTTTAAAGGCCCTAAATAATATATCAAATGAATACAAGTAAACCTATGAACAACTCTACAGAACGAATTCTGTCACTCAATCAGTTTTACTTAATGATTTCCTTCCATTATGCCAGCTCTGTTTCATGTATTATTACTAAAATCGAAAAGCGTATAAAACTCTTGATTTTCAGAAATACATTCATTACTCCTCGTTAACCATTGCAATATTTTAGTGCGAACTGTTCCAGCAGTGGAATATTCGCCGTGTCGGCAATCGTAGATCGTCTGGCCCGGCCGTTATCACGTAAACGCGTTATGTTAGAATTTTGTTACTTAAAATAATAGATTGGCCATCTAGTTTCATCTAGTTTCAAGGCGCAAACAGCGATCCCATTCGAAATCCATTACATATATCTCTCCGTAACGTTTACTTCTTACATTTACAGCGCAATGAATTGCTCTGTTACATTGCAAGGCTAAATTACGCTCTCTTTCCACTTTTAGAGGATCGCCATTATGTCCGCGTTTTATGTAAACCGTTACTGGTTTCCTAAGCTGCGGCCAGCACGCTTTATTGGCCGCCACTCGGCATTAATCATTTGATTTATTCATTATTGCCGTTTTGCCGAATTGGCCGTACGTAAATTAATTGATGATTTTATAAACAGATCTCGACGTGCACCGTTTATCAATAAAAAAGGGTCAAATCGTTTGCAATAATTATTTTATTTATGATCGTTACAATTATAAACTACTGTAAAGTATCATTATTAATAAATCAATGTGTTCTTCAAGATCTTGTCTAATTTCTAAATTCCATATTGTTTCATTAAGCTTAACTGTATAATTTTTAAATTTTTCAAAATTTTTATCAATAATATTAGTGTTGAGATTGACATTAGCAATAGTTTCATTAAAAATTTTAATAGTTGATTGAACAATTTGGGTTTGCTCATTTAATAATTGAACAGAGTTTTTTTATTATTGTCAGCTACTCTTTTAATTGCTTGTGAAGAGTATTCGGCGTATTTTTTTCATCTAAAGTTCCAATTATTGTTTTAAAAGCCGATCCAATGATGTTAAACCATGCTCATTTAGATCTGTGACTGACAAGTTGATGAAGTTCGTCGTGAAGTTTGGTGAGTTTTGTAAATCTTTGACCTAGAGTTGGTGTTGTTTTATTACATGAAATTATTGTTTGGCAAATTTTAACAGTATCTAAAATATTGCGATCTAAATCTCCAATTAAGTTACCTAAATTTGAATAATCGAGGTATGTGACTATTTTCCAGTTAGTTTCGAAATAATGTAAATCTCCAAGTTTTTCATAATGGATCCCTAGTGAAGAATCTATTACGGTGGAATGAAAGACTTTTTCTGCCTGTACAGAGATGATTCTGTACTAATTTTTACAACTTCATAAGGTCCCGTATAATTAGGAGTTCATTTCTTACTGCCGCCTACTTTTGTATGTTCGTTTAAAACGTACACAAAATCTCCTGGTTTTAAATTTAATGAACGAGCTTTTGTGTCGTCAAACTTAAGCAAATGTTCACGAGCTATTTGATGAATTTTTTGGAATTTTAGTTTTAGTTCATCAACATAATCCATCATAACAGTATTTGAATTCGGGCGATTTTGTAATGCTAGATGGAAGTTCTGGCTTATAACCAAACATTAATTCGTAAGGAGTGAATAATGTAGACGAATAAAGAGAAGTATTATAAGAAAACATAGAAAAGTCTAAATATTCTTCCCATTCCAATTGATTAGATAAATAATGTTTTAAATAGTCTGCTAAAGTTAAATGGCTCCTTTCTTGTTTAACCCCTAACTTGTTTAACCCCTAACTTGTTTAACCCCTAACTTGTTTAACCCCTAACTTGTTTAACCCCTAAAAGTTTTGACATTCTTTTAATTCTTCAAGAGTGAACTCCGCCTTTCAGCTTGCTGACGAAATTATTTGAATGGATTTGTTTACTTTTTTATGTATTTCGAATTATATTTATAAAGCAAGTCTGATAAAGTACTAATAAATAAATAAATTAATTAAATTAGAGCAAAAATCTCTACCTTGATCCGTTAAAATCAACTCAGGTATTCGAAATTTACAAATAAAATATTTGACAAAAATATCAGTGATCGCTTCGTGGTTTGGGATTGCACACGCTTGAAAAAACTTTGTTAAATCAGCCTGCAGTGTTAAAAGAAATTTATTACTATTAGTAGAAACTGGCAACGGACCTACTATATCTAAAAATACTTTTTCTAGGGGTTTTCTAGATGTTGTAATCACCACAACATCTAGAAAACCCATTGGCATTTGATTTTGCTTTCTTACAAGTTTATTTTTTTGACATGACTCACAGGATTTGATATAATTAAATATATCCTTCCTCATCCCCTTCCATTTATATGTTTCTGCTATTCTATGGAAAATTGTATGAAAACCTGTATGACCTGATATTAATGAATCGTGATTTTCTTTTAAAATTTGCTAGATTTGCTCATTGTTTGGTTTGATTACTTTATTATCGTGTATATTAATATTGATTCCAGTTCCTCTAAAAACAAATCTGATGATAGAACGTACTTTATCCCATTTTAATTTATCGAATTTATCTTCTAATTTATGCATATTTATTGAACTAATACTGCTATTTAATAAATTTTCCCGTAATTTACTAAACATTATGTAAATATCCTCATAACTAGTAGCTTTATCCCAATAGTTTTCTTTATAGAATAAATAATAAACATTTTTTTTGTTCTCTTTATGTATTTCCATTAAAATAGTATCTCTATGGTTATTTTTTGAAAAGGCCAATTGAACAGTTTTATTTTGTTCATCAACATCAAGCTTTATGAAAAATGCTAAGTTACCTTTACTGTTTTTAAAAAGTCTTGGTATGACGGATTACTTGAATTACTTTGTGTCCTAGTTATTTCGAAGGGTTCAAAATGATTAGAGTGATTTATGTGAAATATTGAATTTTTAGTGTCACCAAAAATTAAAAATTCATCGTTTGATTTGTGAATACATAGACAAATATCAAAATGCAAAGCTGTTATTTTAATTACATCGTCATTAGCCCATTCGTTTTCTTTAGAAAGAATATGTTTACATTCTTCAGGTGAAAGGCAATTATTAACATGTGGTGATGACAGTAAAATAAGTTTTAAATTCTGAACAGAATTTAAATCTGGTAAAAAATGTATTATGCAATGAAAAAAACAATTTCCGTCAGAAGGGACTGATATAACAGATTTTAATAAATTCGGCTGAAGAATGAGAATCCTTATAATTAGCTATATTAGATAAACTAGAAGAACTATTTGATCAAGAATGTGTTCTTGAGTATTGTTACAGTTTCTTAAGTTATTTTCAATTGGAATCAATTCCTTATGAGGTACAAATATCTTAATATTGAAGTGACCTTGAAATATGTACTTAATCATGTCTAAAACAATGCCGTAATTTAATTTATCTAAACCACATCCTAACTTAGGCATGGCTAACTTGAATATATGATTTTTTTCGCAAAATGTTTTTAAGTTTACTAAGGTTTTAAAAAAATCTCCATGTGAAGGTTTGTCAAAATATTTTGGTTTAGTTATCAAATAAAATATAAATTGATTATTATGCTTTAAAAATGCTAATGAGTGCAATGGTGAATTTTGTGCCTTTAGAGCATCTATCTCGCCATATCTATTTTTAAATTCCAAAGCTATTCCTTAACCTAACCCTAAATCTTTGCTGATACAATTACATAAAAAATCTGTTTCAACGTTAAATAAATTTCCAATTTCTTCATTTACATTAGAATTTTCGATTTTAGTATTTTTTCTAGATTCCTGAAAACTTTCATAGATATGACTTACGGGTATTCTACTCAACGCATCAGCATTTCTATTTATTCGTCCGGGTTTATACTCGACATAGTAATCATATTTTTCCAACACAAGTCTCTATCTTAAAAGGCGAGAGCTTGGATCTTTCATGTTGTTCAAATACTTTAAAGCTATGTGATCGGTTACCATCTTAAATCTCCTACCAAATAGGTATGGTCTCATGTTTTTCACTGCAGAAATAATCGCTAACAATTCTTTAGTAGAAACGTCATAGTTCTTTTCGGCTTTACTCAGCGTTCGGCTATAATATGCCACAGGTAAATTTCTTTCTTTAGGTCCTTGTGAAAGAACTGCTCCAATTGCGTAGTTCTATGCGTCCGTAGTTAAAGTAAATTCTTCTTAAACATTTGGGAATTGTAGAATAGGTTGTTTGCAAAGAATTTCTTTCAAATTTTCAAATGAATTTTGTTGCTAACTAGTCCATTGAAATGTTTGATTTTTCCTAAGAAGTTTTGTGAGTGGATGCGCTAATTTACTAAAATCAGGCGCAAAACGTCTATAGTATCCGGCAAGTCCTAGAAATGATTTAATTTCCTTAACATTTTTAGGAGTTTCAAAATTTTTAACACATGCTGTCTTCGCTGTGTCATGTATAACGCCATGTTCGGTCATCAAGTGTCTGAAATAAACAACTTCCTGTCGTAGAAAGTTACATTTTGTAGGTTCTATGCGTAAATTACATTGATCAAGCCTCTTGAATACTTCCCTCAGATGTTTAATATGGTTAGGCAAACTGTCGGAAAAAATGACGATGTCGTCCAAATACACGAAAAAACGATGACTATTTTGTAAACCAGATAAGGCGATATTCATGAGTAGCAGGCGAATTTTTCAATCCAAATGGCATCCTATTAAATTCAAAATGACCTCGTGGTACGCTAAATGCGGTCTTAGGTGAATCTCTGGGGTGTCTATTTGGTGAAAACCTGATGTTAGATCCAAGGTGCTGAAATATTTCGCACTTCCTAATTGGTCCAAAATTTCCTCGATGTTTGGTAAGGGATAGGCGTCTTCTATTGTTACGTCATTCAGTTTTCGATAATCGACCACTAGTCTCCATCTCTTATTTCCATCTGAGTCTGGCTTCTTTCGAACTATCCACAGGGGTGAATTTCATGGACTCATTGAGGGTTTAATTATGTCTTGTTTGAGCATTTCATTTACTTGTTCGTCAACAACCTTTTTTTAAAGTTTCAGGATATCTATATGTTTTCGTATTAATTGGAATTTCATTTTTTGTATGAATTTTGTGATAAGTTAGTTGAAGTTAAAATGTCACCATCGAGGTAGAACAAGTGATTGTAATCAAAACACAATTCTTTTAAGTAACTAGTCTCTTCAGAATTTAAATGATCAAGTCTAAGAGTATCCACTAATTTAGCTAATCTATCTTTCCTAGAATTTACTTTTATGTCATCTGTAGTTAATTTAAAATTTGAAATAGTACTTTATGAAGTAATTAACGGATCTATAACAACTGAAATATTTTGCAAAGTTACATCGTCATGTGTTGTATTTTAAACGGTGGTGATTGCTTTTGCCATTTGCAACTTTGACAGCACTACTGCTTAAATAAACATTTTTATAAATTTCTTTTTTATTTATAATACCTTCTTTGAGTTCTGAGTTTAAAATATTTACTGAAATGATAGTTTCGCTACGAGCTTTTGCAATTATTGGGTTATCTATCTTAACAAGCGGTTTAACGTTATTATTGAAATTTGGATTATAAGGGCTTCTGAAGTTGTCGTTAATTATATCTTTATCTTTAGTATGTTTATCTCTCAATTGATTTTGTTTTACATTTAATAATCTGTTATTTATGTACAATGGCAAAAAATTATTTCCTATTATTAGTTTTTCCTTTTTATAACATAATGTACTTTTAACGGAAAATAAAAAATCATTTCCTAAAATACCATCGTGTTTTATAGGAAAAGAATCTTAAATTACATGAAAAACGTGAGAAAACATTTGATTATTTACGGTGATATTAAGTGTGCAATAATAAACTGATTTAAACGGATTGTCCGAATGATTAATGCCCTTTAAAGTAATAATATTATTGTCAAAGCAAGACACATTAGGTTTCAATTTAGGCAATTTAATTAGTGAAATTTCTGAGCCTAAATCAATTAAAAATGAACTCTTATCGATTAATTCGGGAACGTAATTCGAAGATAAATTTACTTTGGTGTGGCCTCCACTGCGGGCTGATTGAAGTTTAAAGAAGCCTTATTATTTTTTTGAGAATTAATTCGTCGATTTGTTTCAAAATAATTGTGATTCTGATTTTTTGGTCGGCAATTATATTGCTCATTACATTTTGATCCCTACTTCTATTATATTTATTAACATTTTGAAATGACTTATTTTGATAATTGGGCCTAACATTTCTATGAATATTATGTGCATCATTGTTTCTAAAATCTAATGAATTTTGTCTTTTATAGCAATCGCGAATAATATGTCCAAATTTCTTACAATAATTACATTGAATGGTAGATAGAGAAAATCGCAGGGTTTTATTATTTAAGTTGTTATGATTGCAGTTATTTGTAGAATGAGAAGTTAAATTACAAATATGACAAAATTTTGTGGAATTAAATGCATCTAACTGTAGCCTAGATGAATTTAATGACTTCATTTATTGCAATTTGAATTGCTTCTTCTAATGATTTTGCTCTCATAGGTTTTATCAACGTTTTCAGCTCATGGTTTAAATTTAATTGAGCTTAACGAGCTTCTGGACTTAAATTGGTATCTAATGTTCGATTTAAATGGTTCCTACATTTCTCAATACGTTTTGAAAAATCTCTGACATTTTCATTAGATTTTTGAAAACATGAATTTAGTTCTACCAAAATGCTAAAATAAGAAGTTTTACTTGAAAATGATCTCTTAAAAATTGTTTAAGTTCCTCCCATATATTTATCACTCAACTTCTAGTAAATGTACCTGCTTCTACCAAAATTTAATTTTTAATAGGAATTAAAAACTGCGCCTTTAAGTTATCCGGCAAAACATCACTACAATTAATAATAAAATCTTCTAAATTGTTACTATCCGTGTTAAAAGAGATATTTAACTGAGAACTATAGTAAGATAAAATAGCAATATTATTTTGTTCCGCCATATTATATAATTTAACTCGATTAACAAATATAAAATATTAAAAATTGGTTCCTAGTATAGTAAAATGTGTCCATTTACATTATTAAAACAGCCTTTTCTCGTAGATCTTCTCGAGTTGTTAAGCAACTCCTTCTTGTAGATATTCCGGGCAGGAATATATTTTAAAATATCTTCTCGAGTTGTTAATCAACTCCTTCTTGTAGATATTTCGGACAGGAATATATTTTCCCCCTTTTTTTCAGAAAATTTGAACCTCCCAGAAATCCAAATTCGACTGCGCCAATTGTAAAGTTCTAGTGTGTGTGAGAGCTTTACTTATGTAATGTAGGTTCTTTTCTGGGCGATGTGTTTTCGTGAACAAAGAAAATTCCGCTTTTTCTTGTTTATTACTTCACATTAACTTTTAAATATTACAACTGTAGTTTGTTATAAACGACGATATATATATTAATATATAATAATAATAATAATAAATTTTATTGCCCAGCAGATTAAAAATAATCTTATTACAGGGAAAATTTACAGTATGTAATATAAAATTAATGTAATTAAGTACAGGCAGGTGCTTAAAAACTAAATGTATACATACATACACATAAAATCAAGATTTTACAATTTTATTTGACTTACAGCTAAATGATAAAAGCAATGTATTATGACCAACGAGATATGAGAAAGATTCATAATAGACGATCAAGTAATCTTTGGAATATTTTTAAACTATCGCTAAAAATATCAACACAATAATGCAGTGGATTATACAGTGTTATACACCTATTCAGTGGGGAATGTGAATGTTGAACCGTATGAAATTGTTTGCGTTCAAATATAATGGCGTTACGAGATGTGATTCTTGGGACATGTATATTTATCATTGCTAATATTTGTGGGGCATCAATTATGTAATTAATGATTTTATATAGACATACGACCATAGATATATTTCGCCTCGTCACTAATGATTGGAAATCAAAAAAGGTTAATAAATCTGTATATCTAATGTTAAAATACGGAAAAATATACATAGCTCTGTGGTACAGGAGTCGCAAGAATTTCTTTTGTATTTTCTCAATAGGTTGAATATGGATCTGGGATGTGGGGGACCAAATCACATTTCCATATTCTAACTTTGAACGAACGTAAGAAAAGTATATAGCTTTAATTACATTGATGTTGGTAAATTCTTTGCATGTTCGCTGTAAAAAACCCAGCATCTTTAAACTTTCAGTACAAATATTTTTAACATGAGGGGTGAATGAAAGCTGTCTCTCATCATATTATTTTGCGAGTAAAACTTAAACATTTGCATTTGGATATGTTTAATTCGAGTTTATTATATTTACACCAGCTCTCTATAGAGTGCAGATCATTTTGAAGACATATAGCATCAAGAGGTGAGTTTATAGTTTTAAATATTTTCATATCGTCTGCATACAGGAGAACTTCAGATGATAAATTGTCAACTATGTCATTAATGAAAATTATAAAATGTAGAGGGCCTAGATTTGAACCTTGCGGTACACCGCTAGAAGGTATATATTGCAAGGAACAGCAACCCTCATACTCCACATAATTGCTCCGATTGTTTAAATATGAGTAGATTAAATCTAAAATTGGACCAAATACACCAAAATTTCGTAGTTTTGAGATAATTAAATTGTGGTCAATAGTATCGAATGCCTTTCGAAAATCGGTGTAAATGACATCAACTTGTGATTTATTGTCTAATTTATCTGAAACAAATTCAGTGAAATTCAGTAGGTTTGTAACAGTTGATCTTTTCTTTACAAAGCCATGCTGTTTGAATGTAATACAGCTTTGTACATGAGAATAAATCTTTGTTGCAATTATTGTCTCAAAAAGTTTTGCAAAATTACTAATTATCGAAATAGGCCGGTAATTTTTAATATCATCTTTACTTCCTGATTTAAAGACAGGCGTGACTCTGCAGGTCTTCCATATTCGAGGAAATACTGATAAACTTACTGACATATTGAAGATGTATACAAGTGGTAAAATCAAGCATGACAGACAATCTTTTATTAAAAATGCTGGAATATTATCCGGACCTGAAGTGAAATTTCCTTTCAGTTTTTTAGCAGCATATACAATATCTGTTTCAGAAATATCTCCAAAACTGAAAGAGTTAACATTATGAGCAAGCTTGGTAATATCCTCTGGTGTGTGTTGTATATATACGCTAGAAAAATAGTTGGCAAATTAATTTACTACATCTAACGGCTTATCATATGTAATATCATTACAATGAACAATACCCGGGATACGTGAACTATTTTTCTTTTTATTAAGAAATGTTCATAATCTTTGCGGATCATGAATAATTGAATCCCCTGCAGATTTTATAAATAGACTGTAGTCTGTGTCTAAAGCTTTCCGATTTTTTTTACGCAGGCAATTTATTTTTGTACTGTAGTAATTTAATTTATGCTTACTAAACAATTTGCGGTAATGGTTTTTTTGTACGTATTAATTTAATAAGAGCAACACTGAACCATGAAGGATATTTTACATTTTTGCGAACTATTTTCTTTGGTACGCAGTCATCAATAATTTTGTATAAAACACTATAAAACTCACTGCAAGCATCCTCAATATCCGTACATTGTAAGACCTTAGACCAATCAGTTAGCAACATTTTATGATATAATTTACCAATATCAGCTTTGCGGTAGTTATAACTGTAACTAGTTGATTCTGTGTCCGTTATGAATCTTTTAGTAGGATTGGAACCAATCTCAATTGATACATTTAATGCAGGGTGGTGAGCATCTTCTGCTACCAATCCAATGATATTTGATACACTACAGTTAAGAATGTTCCCTGTCAATACTAAGTCTAATATGCGGTTATTTATATTTACTATATTATTATATTGTCTGAAATTAATGAAATTTAGGAAATTATAAAACTCTGTTAAAGTTTGGTTTCCTACAATACCATTAATAGAATGTTGATGGAAGTTGGGCAAATTAAAATCACCACATATTACTACTGGAATATCATTATTACAAACGGATTCAATTAATTCATAAGCATAAGCATAAATATCGTTATTACATGATGGAGGAATGTAAATACATACTAAAATAATTTCCTTGTGATTAACAATAATAGTTACAGAAACAATTTCAAATTCAGATCCCATATCAACAGGTACATTAAATTCATTTCTTTTACACTGAACATTGACATCTACAGCAATTAATGCGCCACCTCCTCTTTTATGAAGCCGGTCATCTCTGTAAATATTGAAATGGTCAGGGAACAATTCCGAATCCTTAACATCCTCCTTAAGCCATGTTTCAGTTAACATAATTACAGTGTACTCACTTGCTGCAACGTTATTATAAAATTGTGATGTTTTAGTGCGAAGACCTCTGACATTTTGATAGAAAATTTCTAGTCCATTGTTAGAGTTACTAGTATCCTGCTGGGCAGTGATTAGTTTAAATCCGTAATTAAGGGGACGCCGTTTACGTATTTAACTCGTATATTACTTTCACCATTCTCTTTCCTATTTTTAAAATCAGACCATACTTTATTTTCAAAGTCAATTTGTCGGGGAGTTCTATCATGTGTGTATGTGTGTACACGTTGAGAGACGATGTAAGAGTGTACAAGTTGAGAGACGATGTAAAAGTGACGTTACCGCAAGACCAAAAATGTAAAAATCATTAAAATACAATTAGTGCTTTTAGCAATAGGAGAGGGAATGGGATAAGCCGGGGGTGAACTGGTGTATAATTGATAACTTAATAGTTTCCACTAATTCAAAAATCGAATTAGCTATTTGTTCTTCCCAGACTTATATGCATCCGTGCGGCTCCGAAAAGCACACAATAACATGATAACTTAAAATAAATATACCCAAATACAAATCAATGAAGTAAGTAATTTAAATAATACAAATATATAAACAATAATAGAATTTCCCATAACATATAAATATTATAAATATATACATACACATATACATTACACTACATTATTGTTTATAAAGAAAAAAACAAAATTTTAATGTTTATTTAATCGATTAATTACAATTTTCGAAAACTGCTTCAAAGAACACATTTCTTATTTTTTTTTTTGCTTTAAGTAAGAATAGTTAGTTAAGTAGTTAGAACGCCCTACTTATTTAGGAAATTATAATAACATTGTATTTATCGTGTTAATTATGTTCAATGAGGTCTTTGTGTTACATAAAAATAAAAGGGATGTCATGTAACGTGCTAACGTCAATCGTACTGTAAATTCGTTTATTTCAAAATAGTGGTCACCGTTACTGACGTTTGATCCCGGAAAATCAAATATAATTTATTTTTAATGTAAATAACGGCGGGAATACAAATGAACGTGTTTTAATTAAAACCAGTCGAAATTTCCACCTTTTACATGATATTTATCAAATTGGATTCGGACGTATCGCACGCTGTTTATTTCGAAATTGCGTTTGTGCCTGCGTGTGCGTAGGCGTTTGCATAATGTATGTAGGGTATGGGCGTAGGGCGCAAAAAAAATAGGAGGGGACCGAAATATAATCAGTTAAAATATATTGCCGCTTCGGATGATGATCGTTCGCTGTAAATTGGCAAATGGATCTATGATAATTCGAGTAACCCGACAGCGGTTTTATAAGGAGAACAGTTCAGCTGCCACATGTGATAAATTGCCGCCTCACTCCGCGTATAAATTTACATTTCAAATTACATCACTACTGTGCCATAAACCGAGGAAATATGGCCGCGTAAAATCTGTATCGTAAAATGTTCCCAAAGATTAAGACGTCTCCCAGTCCGGCCGCAAGGCTTGTTAAAATGCACGCAAATGGTTTTCAGATACTAAATAACGTCGTTTCTGACGGCCCGCGCAAATGTTATTAAAGGCAAATCAGCTACACGAAATGATAAAATCACCAAGATAACGAGGAGCTGTATTCGGTATTAACGTGACGACGGCGCTGCTCTTGTTATATATATACCGTAGTTCCCCGGCTTAGTTCGCATCATCAAAGGAGTAACTTAATAATGAAGTTTGCGCATAATCGATAAAAATAAAACTTCAGTGAAATCGTTCTTTGAAGAAAGTTCGAAAGCTACTGTTAAAGGCTTCATTGTTTAAACATTGTATAGAACAGTTTTGATTTAGCGAAAATAGTTGCTTTAATAGTCCTCTTTAGACAATACAGTTCTGGGAAAATTATGATAAGAAATTATACTCCAACATTTCAAGAAATATAGAAAACATTTGAATAAAAAAATTGAATTCTAGTTCACCTCTGTATCAATCTAATTATTTATATTTGTATAAACTTAAGTATGTTCAAGCATTTTAGAAGCTTTTAAATATTCACAAGCACTGAAGAATAAGCAAAGTTCAACATTCTATATTATACGAAATTATTATAATTAAATATTGGAAAATTTTCTTAGACATTGTAAAATATTTACAACTATTCCTATATGACTAGCGAATGTATATGATTAGATTCAGTTTTGTAATATTTGTAGTGTTAAAAAATGTCCTTAGTACCTTGCCAATGTTGTTGAGAAATTCAACTTTAATTTAGCATAAACTTAGATACAATAGAATGAACGTAAATGTTCATAACTGACATTAAATGTTCTTAAACGTTTACAATTGTTTAAACAATTTATAAATACTTTATAATATTCGTGAATAGTTAGAGATATTCGTACATATAAAATATTTCCTTGATTCTTTCCAAATTTCAATAAACCATTTCGATTTTTTAACATTATTTTAGTCCATTTTATTAAACATATGTAATGATTTTATTTGCCCTAAAACATTTTCATGGATATTTTAATGAACAAGGTTGGCCTTTAAAACATTCACGAACATTTGCGAATGTTAGCAAATATTCTTTAATTCTTGCAAATTCAAAAGTGATATAAAATATACTACATGTTTCAATGCTCTTATTCAGTTTAAAATCAGTTCAAGTTCAGTTGGAGTTCAGTTCACGTTTATATTAAGTTCACCACTTAACAATCTACTAATTAATATTTAAATAAACAAAAATATGTTCAAGCATTTAGCAAGTTTTCAGACGTTTACAAACACTGGAGAATATGTGCAAACGTTCGCGAATATTCTTTAAACATTATACAATATTCAAAAATATACTTAAATAAACATTGTAAAGTATTTAAAAATGTTCCTAATCACTAGTGGATGTATATGAATGGATTTAATATTTTTAGTATTATAAAATGTTCTTAAGGCCTTGAGAAAGTTGATAAGAAATTCCATTAAATATAAACATTTGAATAAACAAACGGTTAATTCTGTTGGTATTTTCAAGTTACGTGACGAGACTTAATATAATAAGTAATAAACAAACGGTTTTCAAACGTTTACAATCATTTAAAATTGTTTAAATATTATTAAACTTCGAAATTGTACTTGAATACATATTATAATTTTTCTTGGTTTATTATCAATATTTGAATATAATACAAAATAATTTATGTATTTCGGATCAAGTTTTCTTTATTCCTAGAATTATATTAAACAAATATAATCTATTTATTTGCCCTTAAACATTTTTATTAAAATGTTAATGAACAAGAATGGCCTTAACTAACGATAAAAAACATTAACATTAACATTATTAAATGATAGAATCATTTGCGAATGTTAGGAAATATTCTTAAATACTAGCAGGTTTAAAAGTATTATAAAATTTTCTACACTTTCCAATGCCATTGTAAATATTTATATTCGGATCAAATTTGAAAACGTTCGCAAATGTACTGAATGTACGGAAATGTTTAGAGGAATTAAAAAAAATATTTACAAATATTTCTACATATTGGTGAATAATTACAAATATTCTTACATATTGCAAAATTTCTTTTATTCTGTTTAAATATTGATAAAACACAATTATTTATTGCTTTTTTTTAAGTATTTCAAATAAAGCTCTATTTTTGTTAGTATTATATTAAACAAATGTATTTTTTATTCGTTCTAAAAAGTTTTTAATTAAGATAATTACATTAATGAAAAATAATGACCTTCACTAGCTATTAATGTTGTTAAATGCCCACGAACATTTGCAAATGTTAGCAAATATTCTGTAATGCTTGTAAATTTACAAGTAATATATTTGTTTAGAATATTCATTTAGTACTATTGCAAATATTTGCATTCAGTTAAATTTCAGTTCGGTTCAAGTTCAGTTCAAGTTCGGTTCAAGTTCGGTTCAAGTTCGGTTCAAGTTCAGTTCAAGTTCAGTTCAATTTAATTCAAGTTCAGTTCAAGTTCATGTTCATTTCAAGTTCAGTTCAATTCAGTTCAAGTTCAATTCAAGTTCAGTTCAAGTTCAGTTCAAGTTCAGTTCAAGTTCAGTTCAAGTTCAGTTCAAGTTCAGTTCAAGTTCAGTTCAAGTTCAGTTCAAGTTCAGTTCAAGTTCAGTTCAAGTTCAGTTCAAGTTCAGTTCAATTTCAGTTCAATTTCAGTTCAAGTTGAATTGATTTTAACAAAATAATTCTTTTGTATACATTTTCAATTATAATTTCAATACCTTTTTTTATCGCTACCAATTTTAAAAGATAGGAGCTATGGATCACTTCTCGAAAGCCATAATTACTCTATGATTTTTTTTGGAATGCCTAAAACCTATAAAATTTACTAATTTAAAATTATTTTATTTCGAGTTATCTAAAATTATTTTTTAAGTAATTCGAGCTTAGTCAAAATTATCTAAAAAATAAATGTTTCTTAGAAAATAAAATAAAAACCTTTAAATGTATCGATGAGAAGAGGTTTTGAGTATATATCTGATCTAAAAATAAATGTTTCTTAGAAAATAAAACAAAAACTTTTAAATGAATCGATGAGAAGAGGTTTTGAGTATATCTGATGATACGAAAAATATCATGAGGCAAATACAAAAGAAAAAATTCTGAGGATATCTGAAAAATCTAGCGAAAGTCCTTGACAAAAAAACCATTCCTTAAAGTAAATACAAAAGAGATTTTGCGCATATTCGAAAAATTTGAGAATATTTGAAGAATCTTCAGAATGGATTTGGAAAAGAAAAATGCATCGAAGCGAATACAAGAAAAATATTGTGAGTTTATCAAAAGAAACTTGAATAAATCGACAGAAAATATAAAAGGTTTTAAATTTGAATGTTGAAGAATGCGGATATCTAAAAATTCCTTCGAAAGGTGCTAATAAAGATTAAAATATTTAAGTTTTAACAAAATAATATCACTACTTATTATACTATAAGTTTGAAAAGAACGATATTTGTCATTGCTCACATTTTATAGGATCATTACTTTGATAAATCTGAACAAAGTCTTTGAAATTACTAGTCTGGATTATTTAATTTCGAGTTCTCTAAAGAGCATAATAAACAGATTATACTTAAAATTCTTGAAAAATACATGGTAAAAAAATGAGGAGATATTTTAAAAATTTGTTAAAGTGTCCTAAAATATATTCAAAATGGAAGGTGAAATGCTTTAGAAGAAATAAGAAATATTTGAAGTGAATACAAGAGCTAAAGAAAGGAACAAAAAAATCATTTCTTGAAGCAAATATAATTTAGAAAATATCTTGAAAGAGTTAAATAATTTGACGAAAAATTTGGAAAAAGCGAATATAAAATAAGGTAATAATGTGTGTTAACGCAAGTTAGCGATTTTGAATTTTTAATTAAGTAAACACGTTATATTTTAAAATATTTATTAATAAACGTGCATCGAGAAATATATATAAAAAAGAAATTTTAACCATATTGATAACTAAGAAAAATAAATAGAGTATAAAGTAAAAGTGAAAGTAGAGGCACAGAATATAGATTAAATTTAGTAATATAAGTGATTAATAATGACAAAGTTTCACCTTATACAGGAAATATGAGCAACTTACTTGTGTCGTGGTTGAAGAAAAATCACTGAGTTTTTAGGAATGAGGTAAAAGGAAAACTAAAGGAAGCTCATGATTGGTGGATAGCAATTGATAGTGGGGTAGATACTTGAAAAGGGAAAGAGAGAACATTTTGTAAGATAATACAGGACAGAACAGGAATTTTGAAGGGAAGAAATTTCTGGTCAGGGCTGCGTTTTATGACTTTTGTTTATTGAGCTTCAGAGCCGCGTTCAATCTTTATTGTTCGGCCTCTGTCACGTTCCGCTGGAATCCATTGTCAAACTCAAAATATTTCACAAAGCTTTATGATGCCTTTTACAACAGTACTAATAATTTTTAAAATGCCATAAAATGCAGATTGTCAGATTGTCCTTTAAACACAAAAGGACACAAGTAAGTGCCAACCCTGATTTTAAGAAGGCTGAACAAGATTTTTACACGAATAAAAATTCAGATCGAATACCACACTGATATAAAAAAAAAACGAAGATAAATTTGAATATTATTAAAACTAATTCGCGCGACTTGACGTGAACATATCGCCCCCCATTGAACGATTCTCGTTTAATCACACTTCATGAATATCTTAGGACGAAGGCAACGCGCACAATTTCACTATAGGATGCACCATAGTATTAGATGCATTTCACAGTTACACTTCTGACCACTCCATCTGGACCGGGGTGAAGCTTCTCAATTCGTCCTAGTTGCCATTTCAATGGAGGCAGATTGTCTTCCTTGATGATGACTGGATTTTCCTTAGTTTTTAATGCTGAAGTCCTTAGAATTTTATTTAGTCCTCTTATGTAGTTCCGATAAATATTCTTTCGACCATCGCCTCCAAAGGTGTTGTTTCATTTTCTGTATTAACTCCTAACGAATTAATCTGTTTTCCGCTATATTCTCATAGTTGGCTTCAACTGGGGATGTCAGAACATCTCCTATCAGGAAGTGTGATGACGTCAGAGGAACATAATCATTATTATCGTCACTCAAGGAACACAGTGGTCGGGAGTTGAGTACCGCTTCAATCTAGGTTAGAAGGGTTGTAAACTCTTCAGCTGTAAGTAGTGCATTGCCAGCTACTCGTTGAAGATGATGCTTCATACCTTTGACGGCTGCCTCCCATAATCCTCCGAAGTGTGGGGCTCTTGGTGGTATAAAGCTCCACTTAATTTGTTTTTGCGTGAAGCTTTCTTCCAACGTATTTTGTGTTTTTCCATCAGCCAGAAATTGTGTGAGTTCCTTTAAACGATTTCGGGCTCCAAGAAAGTTCGTTCCGTTGTCGCTAAAGATTTCGATGACATTTCTACGACGTCCACTAAACCTAACCTGTTGAAAGCTGCCAAAAAAACCTTCCGTGCTGAGTGATGACACGAGCTCAAGATGAATAGCCTTTGTCGCACTTGATAATACAGTCAATTCACGCTTAAAATATAGATACTGTAGATTTTTTATAAGAGTGACACGCGCTTTGTTGAGCTCTCCTAATTTTAATTGTCCATACGTTTTAGCTTCACTACGACAGTTATTAATGAACCTTAGCATGAAGGCCATAACATGGATTGTCTTTTCATATGTACGATATTCGGAAACCACTAATTTTTCCTGGGTAATTGTCACTGCATTACACTTTATTTCCAGTATATCCTTTCCGGGCATGAAAACAGGTGGGTTTGAATTTTTCAGCAGAAATTCTAGTCCATGCCACCAAAGCTGATTGGTTTTTATCGAAGACGCAGTTGATCCTCGGGAAATAATGTCAGCTGGATTTTCCTTAGTTTTCACATGAAACCAATCATCTTTGTCTGTGAGCTTATGAATCTCTCCTACACGATTCGACACAAAGGTTTTAAATCTTCTAGATTCCGATTTTATACAAGAGGGGGTTATCCTAGAGTCACTGTAGTAGAACACCTTTCATATCGGCTTGTTGAATGTCGAATACACTCGATGACAAAGTTCTGCTAACAATACTGCTGCACACAACTCCAGTCTCGGAATGCTGGTGGCCTTTACGGGAGCTACTCGGGATTTTGCACATAGCAAATTGCTGGAAATTCGTTGTCTATTGCGCACGTTAATCAGATAAATACACGCTCCATAAGCATGCTCACTGGCATCAGCAAATCCATGAATTTCTACTTCGCAATCGAGATCAGTAATTACCTTCCGTGGAATTTCTATAATTGGGACGTCCTTCAAATCATCTGCATAATGCGACCAACGTTTAACGAAATCCGAACTCAGTGGATCATCTCATCGATTCTTCAGGTTCCAGATGTCCTGAATAAAATTGTTTCCAACAATAGTTATTGGTCCGATTAATCCCAAAGGGTGATAAATCCTTGAGATTTCACTCAACACCTCTCTTCTAGTTCTTGCATTTGAGGTAATAACATTATGTTTATACCTTAATGTGTCATCTGATGTGTTCCAAATCATGCCCAGAGTAGATATTGCACTCTCATTATTATCCTCGCGAGTTAACACTGTAATTTTATCAACACACTCAGTCTTAAAGTTTTCAAATATTTGTTGGTTGTTATTCGCCCACTTTTTGAGTTCGAGTTCACCTCTTGCTAGCAGATTGTTCACTTGATCACGTACTACAACTAGGTCCTTAAAGGAGTCCGCACCAGTAATCAGGTCATCTACATAAAAATCAGTCAAACACTTAGCACTTCCTACCGGGAAATTGTTTGCCTCCTGGTGCGCAAGCTCTTGAATTGTTCGCATTGCCAAATATGCTGCAGGTGCTGTCCCATACGTCACGGTTGTTAATTCGTATGAAATCAACTCATCCTCCGGTTTTGCTCTCCACCAAATCCTTTGAAATTTGCAGTCTTCTTCTCGTACCATTACCTGTCGATAAATTTTAGTTATATCGGCAGAGATGACAAATGCATAGCCTCGCATCCTGGACAATATCGAAAACAGGTCATTTTGCACAGGTGGACCAACCATTAAGACATCATTGAGTGCAATGCCGGTTGATTATGGTGCAGAGCCATTGAAAACCACACGCAATTTGGTCGTCAAATTATTTTCCTTTATCACACAATGATGTGGTAAATAGAAACCCTCGTGGATGTTACTTCTAGTTTGACGCATGTGTCCTAGATTCCGATACTCTTCCATAAACTGTTGATATTCACCGTGAATTTGTGGACGTTTAGCTATTCTACGCTCAAGTGCAAAGAATTTTTGCTTAGCGGAAAAACTCGAATTGCCAAGTTGACTCACATTTTCCTTAAACGGAAGGGCTACGTGAAATCGTCCGGTTTCGTCTCTAATGGTGTTTTTCGCATCTTTCATTGAGGGGTGCAAATACTTGTTTTTTGTGATTCTTAAGTTCCCAGAATTTTGAGATTATGTCATTAATTTCAACTAAACAAACTTTAGTGCTTTCTTGAGAATCGCACAGCTTGGCAAATGGTTTCCCATAAGCAATCCATCCGAAAAGGGTATCTTTGAAGGAGATGGGCCCTACCTTTATTCGATCGGTGCGCACTACATCATAATGAATGTCGGTTCCAATTATAATATCAATATTACCAGGCTTGTAAAATTCCGGAGCAGCTAATTGAATTCCATTTGGTATGTTTGTTTTGTCAAATTGTAAACAACGTGATGGCACCAGGTCGGTTATGTTTTGCAACACTAGGGCATCAAACGGTGAGTTAAATTCAGACACACATGATTTTATATGAGTGCTGACAAACGAATTCACATTACATCTTCTTCCTCCAACAACTGTAATGTTTGTTATCAGGTTAGCCTGCGATCCAGTGTCAAGAACAGCGCGTACCTCTTGCTCATGTCCATTTTTGTCATACATGAGTAGCTTACATGTAGTGAGTAAGACTTTAGACGGGGCATAAGAGAAATTCACAAGTGTATTTGACGCAGCCTCATTTGATTCTGCGGGTTGATTTGTTTTCTCTGCGATGTGAAATAAAGTGTGGTGTCTTTTATTACATTTGCGGCATGTACTTGTTCTGCATTCTGCTGATGTATGTCCCTTATGCAAGCAGTTGAAACACAAATGATGCTTCTTAACGGAGTTTTTTGTATCAGTTGTCGACAATTTATTGAATTTGGAACACATATACACTTGATGGTCACTATCACATATCACACATTTTTCACAATTGTTTGGTTGTGTAGCACTTTAGGTCTTTGTGACGTACAGTTGTTCTGCATGTTTGAACTGTCTTTAATAGCTTCTAATTGCTTACATTTATCAGATAAGAATTGATTCATTTCGATCCATGTTGGCAATTTAGAACACGTGCTTCCTTCCCATTCATTGCGTAAATTTGAATCGAGTCTTCCGGCAACAATTTCCACTAAAAATCGCCTCAGTATTCAGTTGGACGATTGAGGTTTTCTAGAGCTGATAGTGTTACAGCTACGATGTCTAATAGGTGACGTAGGCTAATATGGTCATCTTTTTTCATTGCAGGAAGATTTAACAGAACGTTAACGTGTTTTTTAACTAGGTACCTTTCGTTATGGTACCTTTTTTGAAGTCTGTCCCATGCGGCATCATAACCCCTTTCTGATACATCTAAACACTTTAAAATTGAGGACGCTTCTCCCTTTAATACACTCTATAGGTAGTGGAATTTCTGCACTTTCGACAAGTTCGAATTCTTGTGTATCAACGATTCAAATGAATCCCTGAAGCTTGTCCATTCGTCAAAACGTCGGCTAAATTTTGGGATATCAATACATGGCAGTTTAACTTGATGTTCAGCTGTAGGAGTTTGTGATGTCTGTACGGTTTTAATTGCTAATTTAGATTTAGCTAACCCAAGTACCTCAATGTATCTGCGTTGAAGTGAATATTCCTGGACAGGTATTTTGACTTCCAAGTCCATTAGCTCATTCTCGATTTCAACAATGTCTTGGTACAGCGGTTTAATTTCATCGATGTAGAGTGCATTAGTGGCACAATCTTGCTCGTTTATAGGGCTTGAAACTGTATTTGAACACTCCTCCAAAAGTGTTACGAGATGTTTGGCTGTTTGTTTCTTCCTTTAAAACTTCTTAAGTGCTACTGCAGACATGGCTTCTGTTCACTGTTTTTTTCGCGACGAAGTTAATAACACACGCACTTTAAGTCCTCGTGACTTAACTCGGATGTCGAACACTAATTTCGTGACTTAACTGATTGCTGAATACTCACACGAATGATTCACGACGAGAATTTTACAATCACACCCTAAATCCACGTGATTTAACTTGATTGCACACACACGATGAGTCGGGAATCCAGAGAATCAGATTACACGATCGATTTATGTTCATTTGTTTGTTGGATTTTCAGTAGGCGCAACTGACTTGTGTCGTGGTTGAAGAAAAAATCACTGAGTTTTTAGGAATGAGGTAAAAGGAAAACTAAAGGAAGCTCATGGTTGGTGGATAGCAATTGATAGTGGGGTAGATACTTGAAAAGGGAAAGAGAGAACATTTTGTAAGATAATACAGGACACAACAGGAATTTTGAAGGGAAGAAATTTCTGGTCAGGGCTGCGTTTTATAGCTTTGGTTTATTGAGCTTCAGCGCCGCGTTCAATCTTTATTGTTCGACCTCTGTCACGTTCCGCTGGAATCCATTGTCAAACTCAAAATATTTTACAAAGCTTTATGATGCCTTTTACAACAGTTACCAATAATTTTTAAAATGCCATAAAATGCAGATTGTCAGATTGTCCTTTAAACACAAAAGGACACAAGTAAGTGCAAACAGTGATTTTAAGAAGGCTGTACAAGTTTTTTACACGAATAAAAATTCAGATCTAATACCACACTCATATAAAAAAACGAAGATAAATTTGAATATAATTAAAACTAATTCGCGCGATTTGGCGTGAACAAGGTGTAAAATCTGGAGAAACGTCATGAAAAAAGACAAAAATTCCTTGAAGCACTGTTATGGACCTATAAACGATTCAACTATTTTAGTTCTAATAAAATAATATTAGTATTTACAATAACACAACTTTATTAAAATTATTAATTTGATTATTTCATAAAACATCGATTTTACTGTTCTAAATTAATTTATTTTGAGTTATCTATTTGTTAAAGTTTTTGAAGTACTAAAAATGATTTTGGAGATAAATAAAAAATCTTACGAAAGATCATAGGAAAGAAATAAAATATTCAAAAAGGAGAGAAAAGCTTTTTAAAAAATCTGGCAAAATTCCTTGGGAAAATATGTTTTTAGATATTTGCAAAACCTAGCGAAATATCATTTTTAAAGAAAATACAAAGACAAAGAAAAAGAATTTTTAAATCTAATATAAAACAATAGATTTAGGTGGTATCTAAAGAATCTGAAGCAAAGTCCTGGGAAATAAAGGAAAAAACTTCAATGCGAATATAATAGAGAATATTTTAAGGATATCTAAAGAATCTGTAGAAAAGAAAAAGTTAAGTGAATAGACATTTTTTGGAAAATATAAAGAATCTAGACAAAGGTCTTTAAAAGAGATTTTTTTTTAAATCAAATACAAGAAAAGAATTTTGAATAAAGTTTTTTTCGAAATAGTTCACTCGCCATCATGCGTTGCAACAGCGAGGATCGTGCGTTTGCCGTTGAGGCCTACTTTTCGAGGGGATGTTCTGTGAGCGCATCTCAGCGCACCTTTCGGACTCGCTTTAATTTAGCCCTGTAGCCCTTGTCCCTAATCGGAAATCAATTGTTACGTGGGTCACTATGTTCAGACAAAGTGCAAGTGCGACAAGACGACATCTTGTAAGGATGGTAATGAAGATCATCATGAAGAATTCTCCGCATACAACAATCGAAAGTCAGGTTTTCAGGTGTTCTAATGGGCCAGGAGTCATTCGGCCGATTAGAACACCTGAAACATTCGTCATGATGATCTTCATTACCATCCTTACAAGATGGCGATTGTGCAGGATCTTTCTGAACGTGACGTCAATTGAGGTTCTTGTCGAAGTCGTTCCTGTGGACGCTATTGTTTTTTTAGTGGTGAACTCCATTGTCAATTGTGTGGATCAGTCAACAAACAAAACAAGCGCTACTGGGCTGATACCAATCCTCGAGAATTGCATCAAAGGACTTTGCATTCACGTAAACTAACAGTGTGGTGTGCAATTTCTTCAGCATGAATTATTGGCCCTTGATTCTACGAGGAAAATGAAGTAGCAGTAACAGTGAAATCGAACCGGTATGTAAACATGTTACAGGAATTTTTCTTCCACGGCTAGATTAGTTGGACTTAGGGGATATTTGGTTCCAATAAGACGGTACAACGACTCATATTTCGAGAGCATCGATAGCTGTTTTGAGGAAACACTTCTAATTTCAATTAGAGGCGACTTGGAATGGTCGGCCGGGTCTCCCGATTTGGACCCTTGAATTTTTTTTCTGTGGGGTTTTTGAAATCCCGTGTTTATGTGAACCGTGCAAGGACCCTACAAAATTTGATGACCAATATTCAAAAAAAATTGTCAACATAACCCGTGACTGACAAGAGTCATAACAAACGCAAGAAATCGGTTTATTCAGTGTATGAAGAATGGTAGATGTCACCTACCTGATTTGATCTTCAAAACTGTGTAAAACAAAACTGTATGTATGTGCCTACATTATAAAAAAAAAAAACAAATAAAAATGTTCTGATTCATATAATAGGTTTTATTAAGTTTTGAAAAGAAGAAGTTATGTTGCCGCACCCTGTATATCAATCGATTATATTTGTTGCCAAACTTGTGTATGTTTTATAGAAACACAGAAAAAAAATGAATGAGAAGACAGTTTATTATTAATTACTAATCTAATTAATTATTTGTGTTTAAAAATATAGAGTATTTTTTTCACGTTATTTGACTAATTAATGTTTTTGACGCCCAATTTGAGGCCGATATTGATTAGTTTATCAACTGTAAAATTAAATTAATTAACAGATTCACATGTGTTCATGGATAAGCATATCTGACGTTGAAAGAGTTGAAAGACTAATTATAAAATTGTACTTAAACACTAAATGCTTAGTTTGAGACAAAATTTCATTAAGCTAACTACTCTAAAATCTAACTAATTGCAGATAAGGATATATTGTACTTAAACACTGACATCTTTTTTAATATTTTTAAAATATAAAGCTGTTTCATAAATTAGGTTTTGTGTCACAGACTAATTATAGAATTACATTAAAACTACTCTATAATTTGGCGCCCAACTTGGGACTAATATGTATTAACCCATTTAGTCATATTTACTCTAAAATTAATTAACTAATTAATAATTGGTGCCATAAATATTATGAAATACACTTTATTATTTTTTTTTTATCGATCAGACATAAATAATTCAACCACCAATGAAGCATACATATTATTCCACGTATTTCCCTACATGCACAAAACCATTTCTCTTTTATTTATGAATAAAACTCCATACAAATAATTTCCATAATAATTCGAAATGTATTTTCCAGCGTATCAATAAAATCGAGCGCAGCGGCGGGCGGCTCTATTTTGTTTTTCAATTTTCGCCAGAGCGCTCATTAATAATTATAAAGCCGTCATGAAATTTCCAACCGAACGCAGAACGGAATCGTTTATTATTATGTATATACAGAAGAGACAGTGTTTATTAACCGGGCCCGCTGAAGTAATTAATTATTGCTGATTGTATGCAACTGCGAAATGAATCAAACGTATTGCTTTCGTGCGAATGAATCAAGCAAGCGCGCCGCTCCATGTATTATATCATATAATTAAAGAAAATGATTTGTTGCTCCAACCACCTTGCGCGATTTACACCATACACATACACAGACAACAATATATAACCGCGTTTTCCGTGTCTAATTTATTGTTGCATAATTGCGAAACCTGGAGGTATCCTGTGATATTACGGAGTTATTAATCTTACATAAATTTTCTTCGTGTTGTATATGCATTGCCTGTCTTATGATTTATTACCCTCGGGGCTTTAAAAATACCTAAAATAGCCGATCAATTAATTCATAAATTAAAATCAGACATATTATATTCCATTAAATAAATTTCGCGTGTGCATGTGATGTAGGAAAAAATAAAAAAGTTCGCTAACCAACAGAACTACAGCGAATAAATAAAATACTTCCGAATACTAGAAAACTTCTGCACGGCTCACGAGTAAATCACAGTTGTTCAAGTCAACAATTGCAACTGAATACACACAAATAAAATTGCTATAAAATAGAAAAGACGTTTCAGTTCAGCGCCGAAAGTACTCCGGGGCCCCCGTATTATATCACAAATTTTATTATACACTCCATATTGTTCCCCAAACTTATTTCGCGACGGGGAAAAAGCGATCGTTATAAAAAAAATATATAACGGGGTAGCGGAGGATGGTGGTGGTGGGATTTTGTTCCGGAGCCGCTGGGAAAAAAATTCCCACCAATGGAATGGCCCGGATCAAGTTTTAATATTGCGAGAGGAATAGAAAGCATTAAATGTAGTGTTTATGGTGAATATTACAACGAATTCCTGGCAACATTTCACTGCCAGTAATCTAATAAGATAATATATGGAATGGAATTAAGGAAAATATTGCTGATATTTTTTTGGAGAAGACTGCGACAGATTTAATTTATTGGATTGAGAAAATAAATCACATCTAATTAAATTTTTAATATAAGCTACAAACAAATTGTAGAAGATATGAAACTAGAACTACAGATTATGACACAATTATGTAATTAAAAGATAAAGAAATAATCATTTTTGCACTAATTACAATATGTGAATAATAAAAATTACAAAATCTACAAATTTGCAGTTTTGAATCTATCAACAAAATTGAAAGATGTAGAGAAGGCTAAATAAAAAAATAATACTAAAATTTAAAAATAAATGAATTTATTGCAGGAATTAACAATTATTAGAATAAATCAAATGAAAAAAGAAATGTAGTATTTTACAAACTATAACAGATTTATTTAAAAAAATTTTGATTAATTAAACATTAAACTATAAATTTAAACTACTTTTTGATTTAAGTTAAATTAAAAATAAAATAAAACTACTTTATTGTAACTCAAATATTTAATATTTCACAATAATTTTCAACTAAACACAATTTTCAACTGCTTTTCTATAAAAAATGCATTTTTTTCTGTCAAAAAAACAATTACAATTTTTATAGTTTTCAATTATTTATGATAATTTCAAAAGTTTCCATTTTTCAAATTAAGATTTTAATTGTTCTGGTGTTTACAATCAAGCTTTAATTTATTTTTATGATTTTATTTGAGTAGAATATTTTTTTATATTGTCAATTTTTAATGTTTTAAGGTTTATATCAATTTTTGACAGTTTGATTTTTTTTCATAAAAGTAAGGATGCAATTTTTCAGTTTTAATTTGTCTACAAATTATCAAGACGAAACTATTTTACATTTTTCAATTTTTCATCATAACTTTTAAACGTTTCTTATATTCTTAATAAAATATTTTTGCAAATGTTTGGACAGTTTTTGATTGAGTTGAGACAATTTAAGCAATGATTTTACTTAATATGTTTTTTTTAGTTTTGTGTATATTTAAATAAAACATATACGTATTTATTTTTAGTTGCTAACATATTTTTTTAATAACGTCACTTTGTGAAGAATTTTTATTTGCAGAATGTTGGTTTTTAACTGACAAAAGCCAATATTTAATAGATTTGTTTACAAACTGTTTTTTTAATCTATTTCAAATGTTATTGGAAAATTAAGTTTTAATTTCAAATATTTGGAAAAACTTTTCGAGAATTTTTAATTCCTTTTTTATATAGTAACTTTTTAAAACAAATGTTCATTTTTTCGAAAGCTATTATAGTTCATTTTCATAAATTTAAATCAGTTTTTCTGTAATAATATTTTTATTAAATTAGTTACCTATTTTTTCTGTTGAATTCGAAAAATCTGTTTTAACCAGATTTTGAAATACTGTTCAAGTTTTTAACCGATTTTTTTTTAACAAATGAAAGGATTTTTTTACATAAATTATTTCCAGGCTTTTTGTCATATTTAATTTGCTTTTATTTTTCAACTATTTTTTTTACTAAAATTGAAATTGCTTTTGATAAATTAAAGAAGAAACTGATTATATATATACAACATCTTTATTAACAAATACAAATACAACTAATATAATACATGAATGATACAATTGGCGTTAATATGTTAGTTTGCTAAATGGCTATCGACCAGCGGTCTTTCAGCCTACTGATTATATTTTCTACTATTCGCCCATTTTAAAATGTTTTTTTTTAGTTTTCAGCTATTAAAAAATATTTACACTTATTTATAATAAAATTTTTATTTGTTTTGTTTAATAGTACTCTCTTCCATAAAACCATTTTAGTTATATTGTATCGAAAATAATAAAAGTGTAAATAGTTTTATAACTGTTGTTTGTAAGAGAATTAAAATACTGTTTCTGTACTAAGAAAAATTCAATCAATAAAAGTTGAAACATTACTTTTTCTTTTCAGTTAATTTGTATAGCTTTAAAAATGACTTAAGTTAACCAATTTTACATCACAAAAAGTTCACTTTATCATAAAATCTTTTTATAACTGTCAAACTGTCAAACAGCACACCTAGAAAACCAAAAGTCCGCCATAGTCTTTCTAGACATTCGCAAGGCGTTTGACTCCGTTTGGCATCGAGGTTTGCTGTTTAAATGCCACTCCCTAAAAACCCCACCCCATCTCCTTAATTTAATTGCAAATTCCTCTTGTTTAGACTCCTTCAAGTAAAAGTTAAAAATACCTTATCCAATTCTTTTGTTCCCCAGCAAGGTTTACCCCAAGGTTCTCCCCTATCCCCATTCCTCTATAATATTTATGTACACGACCTTTACAATCCCGACCCCCTTTATCGCAACCCATCCGCCTATCCACTGCTTTACGCAGATGATACAGCGCTCATATCCCACGCATCCACCCTAAACAAAGCCCTTTCCACATTGCAAGGGCTAATTGATACCATACAACTGTGTTTCGCAAAATGGAGAATATCGATTAATCCAAATAAATCCCAACTCCTCATTCCCTTTCATCGACCTCACAATTCTCAATACACAATAACAATAAATAACCACATACTAACACCTTCTCAATCCTGCAAATACCTAGGTATATCATTTGACCCCAAATTAACCTTCAAATCCCACACCTAAAACCTTAAAGCGAGTGTCAAGAAGAGAGCAAGACATTTTAGAATATTAACGTATCAAAATCAAGGCATATCGACACACACAGCCGTCCATATTTACAAAACGATTTGTCGGCCTCTTCTTGAATACTCCGCTATCCTATTCCATAATCCCGTCCCGCCATCTAAAAAAACCTCCAGGTAGCAGAACGATCAGCCCTTCGCATCCTTACTAAAATTAGACACCCTCTTAATCCCATTTATAACCCATCTAATACCCTCCTATATGAATTAACCCAAGTAATCCCTATTGAAGAGCGTCTGAAATATCTATCCCAAAAATTTGCCACAAATCCCCACAACCTTGAAATCCTTAACCAGTTGTGTAATCCTCGTAACCCTTTAGTCAACCCAAAACCAAAACATCCACAAATCACCATTCATCAATTAATCTCATCAGTTCATAATGACATTAGCGATCATAACCTTGGAATGACAGAAGACAGTTAACTTCGTAAGACATTAGTAATCATGACGTTTTTGACAGTTAAATCCAGGCTGAAAGACCGCGGGTCGATAGCCGATGATTAGAAGAAACCTCAAGTCTGTACTCTGTTCACTTCATAAAAACTGTATAAATACTTACTTTTATTAATAAAGATGTTCTCTCTCTCTCTCTCTCTCTCTCTCTTTTTATAACTTAATTGTTTGGAAATTGTCGAGATTTAGATTGTGATCTTAAAGGTTGTTCCAACATCTAGGTTAAAGATATCAGTAAATAGTTTAGTTAAAGGCGATTTGTTTCTTTTCGTTCTTTACCGGCCATTTAAAGTAAGTCATTTTACATTTCCTAGTATATTAGTCAGTAACGTCACTTTTGCCTATGATATCGAAGTCGCGACGACCCCCACATGACACTACAGCTAATGACTTTCTGGAGATTCCATAACGTAGAGATACGTCTAATACTTTGGTTCTACTCTTGAGTTTATGAACCACTTCTTTTTTACCGGGTCCCTCAGCAAATGGCCTGAATAGCTCAGCTAACACCTTGGACTGTCTGTTCTGGTTCTATGCCTTGTAATTTCGACCTGATGTATTCGGCGACTTCTTAGCGTTCTCTTGGCTAATAGTTGTGCCTCGAAATCTCTAAGGTTTGTTTAGATCCATAGTAACATGCAACTGGATCATCGAGGAAGCTCTTGAGCAGCACCTTTCTTTTTGCTTAGGAATCAGGAGTTGTTGTTCCTCCATTTCGTCATCAGGAGTACATTGATACAAAATCCATTAGCGGGCTTCTTACATGTTTCCATAATTTTACGAAGCCTGCTATATTGTTGGAGAGCTGGTCTACGGTGACAAGAGTGACCTAAAGCTCTCTTTTTGGCTTGGAAAAGAAACCCGCAATTTCATTCGCCTTTTCCGGAGTGTGTCTCCGAGTCTAGGGCGAGTCGGATTTTGTGATTTTTTATTGCTTTTGAATAAACTTCTTAAACCTGCTCTTCAGTTGTTTCAGGGCGGGGCATTTTCGCGGTGGCGGCCACTTTCCCATCCGTCCATTGTTTATGATTTAGCTCAAATATTTGGATGGCGTACAGAAAAGCAATATTTCCTGCAATTATCCTCAAATTAAGCTATTCCTCTTTCTGAAGTACACTCTCCAAATCATTAAAGTGTTCCGATGTAAAGGCTGTTTATAAAATCAAATCGTCCAGATAGACTATGAACCTGATTGGCCTCAATCCCGCTTTCGCCAGGTCCAATAGAATCTAGAAAGGTACGGGAAAGTCTAAGAGTACTAGAAGCTCACTTCCTTGTGTCCCATGAAATTAAAAGTGAAAACCCACCTGCCGTCGGCTTTGAGGTAGAAGAACGCCCTACCAGAGGAGAGAAAAAACTGGCAAAAAGAATATTCATTTATTGGTTTTAAGCCCTTCAAATCCGCCTGTACAGATGGTAGCTTTCCGGCCCTCCTGCAAAAGGGAGGGGAGGATTTACTACCGCGTCTTACCTAAATATTCAGAGCTAGCTACTCTTTTGAGTATATCCCTAAGCAATGGATGGAAGTGGTGGTGGTGTTTATTCCAAAGGCTGGCAAACGCCAAACTGGCGAGTCTGTCATATCGCCCCATAAGCCTCACCTCTTTTCTCCTAAAATCGATGGAGAAAATCATTGATAGAAATATTAGGGGAATAGCGCTCCAGGGCTTTCCCCTTCATAAACACCAATTTGCAAGGCAAATCAACTACAAATGATATTCACACACAAAAAAGAGGCTCTATGTGTATTCTTGGATATTGAAAGTGAATTTGACAACACCTCCTATGAATCCATAGACACTAGGGTAAGAGGAATTGTTACTTCCACATCCACATGGATCCAAGCTATGCTTAAAGGTCGCAGGATCAGGTCGGTAAGTGATGAGGTAACTATGATCGCAGTAAAGGGGTGCCCACAAGGCGGGATCCTATCGCCTCTGCTGAGGTCACTAGTTGTCGATGAACTAATGCCAGTGTTATTAAATGATGGTTTTGACAAATAAGGCTATACTGACGTCATCGTCATCATAGTAAGGGAAAGTCACGACGACACGGTGCCTAACCGCATGCAGACAGTCCTTCGAAAATTAAGTACATGGTGCCTACAGAAGGGGCTCGCCATCAACCCCAACAAGACTGTAATAGTTCCATTTACAAGGGGAAGAAAGTTAAGCCTTCAGGCACAACAATAAATGGGACACTCATTGGGTTTTCCAACACAGTTAAATATCTCCTTAAAATCCTCAACATTGTATGCGAAAGAGCGATATACATTCCCAAATACCAAATGATAACTAACTACCACTTCGAGCCAACGATTGAAGTGGCTATCTATGAGGTTGAAGTAAAAGTCAGGCAGTTACAATGCTCCTAAATAGTTTGGTTCACTGACGGATCTAAAACTGATAATGGAGTCGGAATCGGCATCACTGGCCCTCAATTCGGCTTATCGTGGGACTTGGACTAATCCCCATCGATATTTCAAGCAGAAATCGATGCCTTGAACATAAATAGACTACAACAAAAGGAGAATATTTATATGCTCGGACAGTCAGGCTGCATTAAAGGCAATCAAACCACCTAAATGCAAGTCTAAATCTGTCATTTTTAAAGCCTAATGAATTAATACACATTAACCCCTTAAACTATCATAGACTACGTAAAAAGTCTAGACATTGAGGGACTCAAGTAGGTCATAATCTGATTGTAAATTTTATTTTAAAAGAATTAGATTTATAAATTTTGAAAAGTTACTATATCAAAAAGAGAACTAAAATTCTCGAAAAGTTTTTCGAATAAATTTTGGTAAAAATTACTTTTTTTAATTAGTTAAGTTGTAGTCAAGCCAAAACAAAAATAAATGTTGATAAAGAAATCTTTTGAATATTGGCTTATACTAGTTGAAAACTAATATTATACAAAAAAATGATTTTTTTCAAAAAGTTTCTTTATATATATAAAAAAGTAGAAAACAACTAAACATTCTTTATAAACTTTATTTACTCAAAAATAATATTTTAAAAAATATTAGAATTTTCGTTAACAAGAAAGAATAAGTTCTTAAATCGCTTGAATTTAGCAAAAAAAAAACAGTTGACGATTTGCAAAGAAAACACTTCTAAAAAATGAATTTTAAAATATGCTTGAAACCATTTAAATTTTCCTATAAATCAGTTAAAATCTTTCAAAATAATATATAGAGATCTTTCTAAATTTAGCAAACATTGTACATAGAAACTAGAAAATTTGTTCGTAGAAAATTTACGTTTTCTAAAAATTTTCATACAGATAAAAAATAATTTCATGTTTGTCTTTACTATAATTTTATATTGAAAATTAGTTAGAACTTAACAACTTTTGAAATCATCATTTCAAATTAACATAAAACGATGATTCTAGTAGTAGTAGTAGTGGTGTTTGGCTATCGACCACGTGGTCTTTTCGCCGTGTGATTTGTGTATTTGTGTGTCTGTAAATGAGTTTGTTACTTTAAAGAATCACCCCCGTCACGCTAAAGCCAATGGTGAATGGTACCGGTCCCCTATCTAACTACTGACCTGAACCAACGTTGCTGCACTCTCGCTAACGGTACGATGATTCTATTTTATCAAAATCAATTGAAATTTTGGTAAAAACAGAATTTAATACAGAAAATTTATAAAAATAGTTAACATTTCTCTTAAAAAGTAGTTGAAAACTAAAATTCTCTGCAATATAAAAAAAGAAAATGGTTAATAAAAAGCGTAAAAAAGTTTTTAAAGCGTGCATCTCAAATTAACTGATGAACAATCAACTCAAAATTTGCCTAAATCAGTCGTTCTAAAAACAGTAGAAAGTATTAAAAATATTATTTTTCAGTTGTAAGAATTAAATAAATAAAAATTGAATATTGATTTTAAAAACATTAAAATTTTGCTTGAGCAGTTACAAATTAACTTTTCAAAAATTGCTTTATAACAGTTGGAATTTCTATAGGACAAAAAAAACAAATTAATAATTTAAAAATTAAAATTGAATCAAAATGTTGAATTATTATAATAAAAAATAATTCAAATGTACAGTTTAAAATTTCTTGAATAAGAAACAGAAAATGTTTGAGCGGTTTAAATTTTCTAAAAAATATTGGAAAAATAAATGAAAACTCTAAACAAAGCAACTTAATATTATTTTTATTTCTCTCAATGTTGATTTACTTTGTATTTTTTTCTAATGTACATAGGGTGAATCCCGTTAATAAAGTTATTATTGTAAAACTTAAATTTGTCAGATTATCAATAGCCATTTGTTTCAATGGAACTAATGTTAAAAAGAGACGTAAATTGTTTTAGGATCGCTTGAACTTAGCTTTTGTGTTTACAATTTAAAAAATATTTAGAAGTTATTATTAGAAGTAATTATTAGAAGTAATTAAAAAATTTAATGAAACTTTACTAAATGTGTTAATAACTTTATAAAAATGGTTTTGATCTTTTAAGGACAATTGCTTTTTTTAGTATAATTCAATTGCCAATGTCAATGTGTAACTTTCCTCAACTTAATTGGTTTATTTTTGTATTGAGGATTGTTGTTTTTGGTTTATATTTGGTTTCTATTTGTTTTTGTTTCCAAATTTTTGAGTGTATTTTGATGAATTTTGTTTTCGTTTCCTTAATATCAAGAGTCTCGATTAATTAAATTCTCACTTAACCCGTAGTGGAACATTTTTACATTACTTAAAAGATTAATTAAAACATTTAGTTTTGTTTCACTATTTATATATGTCTCTACTTGAGAATGACCATCGGTTGAAACTAGTCGGAGAAATATAAAAATAGTGAAACAAAACCAAGTATTTAATTTAATTTACCTTCTAATGAAGAATATCTTCTAATAATCTACATTCTTTTTATTTTTATACCTTTATTTATTTACTTTAATATTTTTTATGGTGTGGATAACTGTATTATTTTGGTTTCGCAATTGCTATTGATTTATTAGTTAAAAATCAGCTGTTTAAATTGTGTTTTTCAATATCGACGTTATTTTCTAAATTAATAATAAAATGGAAATTACAGCGAAAGTATTATGATGGCCACGTCACAATGTTTTAATTTAATTGAATTAGTTTATTAGTGCAATTTGTATCAATGCACTCCTGTATTTTTATTAAGCATTTAAGTTTTGATCTTTCACTATTTCTTCGCACAAAAGAAAAAAGGACTATATCTAAAGTAAATAATTTAATTTCAAAAAAGACAAAATATTTATACTTCTGAAGGCCATTAATGTAGGTCCATTATCAAATGGAAATGATCTACTATTAATTTACACATATAATAGATCGTTTTTTGATATAACACACTTTCAAAAAAATTCTGTTTAAGAAAATTTAACCCGAAATTAAGGCGAGATATAATTATGTAGCTGATTAAAAAAAAACTCAATTTCACTCACTATTAATTGTTCCATAGTCATTTCAATCTCGAATATATTATCGGTTGATAAATTGCCGTTGGCAATTGATATGTTTATTTAATTTTATATAACAAATCTAGTTTTTATGAAGTGATTTTATTACAAGAAATGTTTGTATATTCTTGTACGATACATACAAGTTAAATTTAAAATAAAACTTTCGTAAGGTTAATTTGCTTGTTATTTGTAATAAAATAACACAAAGAAATTATTTTCACTTTATTGTTTAAAAGGCCTTCGTTTTTGTCTGATAAATATGTTTATTACAAGTTACTAAATAAATTAGATTAGGATTTCCCGGCGCCTTCGCCAATTTTTAAATAAATATAGAACAAGTATAAATTGTTAATTTTCAATTAAGTATTGCATACGATCACAATAAATGAATACTTTATTTTTACTAAATATTATGTAAAAGCGGAGACAGTGAAATTATATTTATTACAAGTAATTATTTCAATAGGAGGATTTAAATTAATTATTTATTATTACATCCTCCATACTGATACTGATACATTGTATCCTATTATCACTAATTCTATTATATTTCGAACTTTAAATCTATATTAAAATTTATTACTGATTTTAAAGATTCTTATTTCATCAAAAAGTGGTTATAAACTTTTCTCAGTCGAAGTGTCTATGATGTTTTTCTAAAACCCTAAACGAAAACTAATAATAGAATACCTCGATAAAATATTCTAAACCCCCTAATAAAATGGGCATTTCTATAACTAAGTAAAACTATACTTTATTAGAATTACTTTACTTTAAAAATAAATTCTATACCCAAAAAATTAAGATATAGCAATGGGTTCACATTTTAGCCCAATTTTTTAATGGACAATTTAACAAACAAAGTATTAAATTCTCCTTCAGGTAAAAAACATATTAACTGGTTACCTAGGTATGCAAATGATAGTATTTAAGGGTACTGACAAACAGTTAACTGTTCCATATAAAGATAAGAATACTTTTAACGTACCTAATGTTTGTTGATGACCACCTATTTATCAATACTTTAATCACTTGTATTTCTACAAATATAGTGGTAAAATAAAGTGGTTATTTTTTATAATTAATTAATAAGTTTCTTTTCAATTTTTAAATAAAATTCAGATGAATCGATTTTTCTCAAATGAAAATAATTAAAAAAATAAAGTCTCAACATATGGATGGTATATCATGAGCATGATTTGTGATGAAACTCTTATCACAAATCATGATAATTATTTATTTTTTTTAGATTATTTTAATTATTCATAAAACTGTTGACGTTATAAATTTAACCGTTTTCTTCCGCATGCCATTTTTTTCAAGCGCGCATTACGTAATTTCGCGAGAATGCGATCGTTTTTCTTTCAGGGAAGAAGACAAGAAAAAAAATTTTAATATATACGATCGCCACTTTTCAAAGTGGCTGTAGTGAATGTGGGTCACGATTAAAGAACTAATTTGTATGCGGGGGCGAATTGCATAATGAAACCTCTCACAAATTTACCGCTGCGGGCGCAACCCCATGATTACATCCTTATATATATCTAGGGTGAGGCCTTAGGGACGTCTTTTGTCATTTTGACGTGGCACAGTCCTGATTAGATTGATAGGAAAGTGACGGTAAATACTAATACACTCGCTGAATAATTTTAGCTTACTTAATAGTATAATAAAGTGAATGTTTAATCGTGGTTGCTTCTTTCTCTTCATTGTCGACATCTGGAAAAAGCTAAAGCTTATTTGTTGGGGTATAGGAAAATAATAATTAATCTTTCCCAGAAACTGCAATTAAACAATGTATCCTTTCCTAAACAGACGACACATAAGTATAAAGCGCTCTGTGGGTATTTTATTAAAGTTAGCTGAAATATTATAGCTCATTTAACCTTTAAATGAGGAACAGATGTATAATCATGTTAGGTGGATTAACAAAATATGCTAGGTTGTTATCACACATGACTTTTATTAAGTCAAGGGTCATTTCAAGCCAGTATAATTATAACTTAAATTGTATATACCATGTAAAATAGTAACAAATTATGTTGGTGTTATTATATAGAAAATATTTTTATTATAATAATAATACATATTAGACTACAATTTAATATGCATCCTTCCCGACCATTTAAACTTTAGATGGGATCTTAACCTAGACAAAGTCATTGTAATAAATAAGACAATATTTCCTTGTCTGTAAAACTTCAATTTAAATTTAAGTTATATAAACAAAATAATAGTATTTTATTTGTTAGAAGTGTATAACGAAGTAAAACCCTCTAACATAAATAATATATCAACGTTTTAAATCATGCTCCATCCTCCCTCGTTCTTTCATTCGTGCTTCTGTTTTTTATTATTTTAATTAATTATATAACTTTGATTTACGTAATAATTTTAATGTTAAATTTTTTATTTGTTACTATGTAAAAATAATCAATGAAATAATTTAATTTAATTTTTTTAAGTATTAATAGCGATGTTGAATTTTAATGTACATCAAAAAGCTGAGCATAATTAAAAACCGTGTTAGAGCCGGTCGCTCTTTCTCTTGGTAAACTTACTAATTCGCGTATAAAATAAATTAAACCCTGAAACGTGAAATTACATTTCGAACAAAAAGGAAAATCACTGACGTACATCCCGAGGAGCGAGCGTCTGGGAATTATTATTCACGGCACGTCCCCATTTGGGAATCCCTCATTTCATTCTCTTCAGTCTAGTTTCTCGAGTAGGGGTGCAAAAAAAAATATAGAAGAGAAGGTGTCGAGAGTTGAAGGGCGCACAATCGTGTCGAGAGATAATAATAACCATTCTTCGCCTGAAGAAGCCACAGTGTGGCGAAACAATTGTTGCGGAAAATAAAAGCATACTCTTTGAAAGTTTGTGTTTTAATTAGAACACCTAACAGTGAATTGAGAGATAAAGGGGTGCGGGTTTATTTGGTGGGTTAACTGGTTACGATTCGAGTTAACCTAGTAAAAGGAAATGCAATTTAAGAAGTAAACAATTATAAAAATATTCCAAACTTGATTTTCTGATTTCTCCGTTAGTAACTTGAAGATACTCTATTTCAATCTATTGCAATTAGAATATTGTGCAATAATTTAATATTCTTATACGCTTTATTTAATTAAAACATTGGAGAAGGTTTTGAATATTTTGTTTGAAGAATAAGAATAATCATTATTTAACTTCCTAATGAAGCCACAGTGTCTTGAAACAATTGTAGCTGTGTATCTACAAAATAAAGCAAAACTTTTAAATAGTCGTGGTTTTATTTAATAATTACATAATGGAGTTTCGCCAAGTATATTTCTAAGTCATAGAAATTAGTTTCGATAAAAATCGCATTTTATGTTTATCTCTGTAGAAAACTCGTGTACATACTTGCGTGTGATTTTTTGTCATTTGCGTTTTAGAAGATTTCTAAAGTACATTTTGAAAAATAGAATTAAAAATAAATAAACAGGAAATTAACAGAAGCCTATATCCCTTATCTTATTGAGACTAATTCTAAATGAATGGCCTCTGTGGTAAAGCATACGAATAAACAAATATAGGCTTAATATACTGAAATTTTACGAGCAAGTTTAGATTTGATAAAGAATTGCCCCGCATATTCGACACCACAATTATAAAATGATGGTGGTTTCTTGAATACATCCAATCCTGAAGGGATACAATATTTTGCCTTTAGAAAATATAACAGACCCTGAGGTCCACAGTGAAGATTACGTTCATGTTTTACTATTAATTTACAGATTGTATGTTTTGGCGATAGAATAATTTGGGTGTTTTTGGTTCATACAAAACTTTAAATTTTGAAGTCGCCCGCCTACTCTTATAACACTAGATTAATCTAATATTTGATTTAGTGATAATCTTTTTGAATCCTTTCAGATTAATAATTTCAACTGAATATGTATCCAACTGAGCCAGTATAATTAATTTTAATTTTGCATTAATGATTTCCTCGTCTGCAAGTGGACCTGATAACTTATTATTTTTATAAGAGGCGTTGTGCTTAAATCTAAAGCAATAAACTACAATTCTACATAAATTGAAACTAGAATATCTATTAAGTATTTCATTATTTACTATGTTTACACCCTATCTTGTGTTATATCGACAAAGTTTTGTTCGCATAGTAATTACTTGAATATAAATTATTTTCAGTCATTTCCTCAATATTCCAAAATTTTTCAATTTGTTCATTTATTGTTGACATATTACAGTATTTATATTAAGAATTTCAGGATTATATTTCCCTAATGTTATTTTACCCTCACAGAATAATTTCCAAAATATATTTGCACCTATTAGCGTATTGTTAAATAAGGGATCAGTTAATTTTATATAGTGGGGTATCTTTAATTGCTGGATGTTAATGAATGATTGCGGCAAATTGTTTGTAATATTGTCAACTGGCAGTTGACGTACTTTTCAAATGATGTATAATTTGATTTGATCTAAATCTTAATCGTATTTGCAATGTTTGATAAAAGGGCGTCTGATTTAGATTGCTCTACCCTAATAAGTAATAAATTAAAAATGTTTTACAAATTTATGTAACAAACGATGCGTAACAGCAAATATGTATTTATATGGTGGATGGGTGTTTGCTACCTTAATTTCCAATTTATAGAATATATGCATTGGTTTTAATTAATGAGTTAATAGTTATAAGAAGATGCAGACCTGTAAAGTTTTCGGAAAACAAAACTTAAAGTAAACATGTATTTGTAGGACGGATGAGTGTCCTCGATCTCACCTTCTACTTCTAAAAATATAGGCGAAACAAGCTGTGTAGGAGAAAGTTATGAATCATGATTATTATATGTGAGTGGAAAGAATACTTAGAGGCAGTTAGCACAGTAATGTGAAGGAGGAATGGGTGGGAAGACACAAAACGGTGACTGCAGGGTTATGGTGTCGAGATAAAAAAGGATTGAAATTATAGTATTAATATTATGTAAGGTGTAGTAAAAAGAAATCCATTATTTTTGCATGAAATTGAAGGCTTTAATTACCCTAGTTATAATGATCTGATTTAGGCCAAATATGCGCCGTTTTGTCCGATAACTTATTGCCATTTTTAAGGTAATTTCATCATGCCTCTCTCCTAGAAGCCCTCTTCCCTATTGGTAAATAATTGAGACAGTCGATTTTCACAAGCTTCTTTTGAAGCAAATTTTTCACCAGTAAAATTGTTTGGCAAAGACCCTTGGTGCCAGGTCCGAGCTATAAGTTATATATACATAAGAACCACCCAACCAAGCTCCAGGAGCTTCTGGCGAGTCACTATCAATGTGTTTGGCCTGACGTCCTGATAGAACACAATTCCTCTTCTATTGGTCAAAGCCCACCGCTTTTGGGCGATTGTTTCCTTCAGACGGTCCAATTATTGACAGCACAGTTCTGTGTTAAGAGTGTTGCCGTAGGAGAGCAGCTTATAGTAAATAATTCTCTGACAATTTCACCAAGCTCATAGCAAAACCTTTCTAGCCATCAGTCTTGGCTTGGCCACCGTTTCCGTCGGCTCATCGCGATTCGACCACCACCGTTTTCGTTTGACGTGATCCACTTTTGTTCACTTCACGATTTAGCAACGATTCGCTGATGGAGTTTCTTTTTGCCTTAACTCGTGTAGAACCCATAGATGTAGATGTTATATGGGTGGCACAAGCGCCTGTTCCACCGCGACCAGGTCTATTGTGGATCCCTATGTATCTAAGATGACCAACTCTAGCCTTGCCTACTATTGTTTTGACCATTTTCCTGTCTTGGTTCAGAAGTTCGGTCGTGAATTTTGGCGATTGTTTCTTAAGGAACTGTTTCGCCTGTCTCTGTCCTTATGAGTTTGTCCACCAGGTTTGGGCCTGTATCTCCACCCATGTTTTTATGAATCGTTTATGGTCTGGCTGTCGGAGAATATAGCAATTGACCTACTTTTGGTGTCTTGTCTTGCTATTTTTCTAGTGCAGTTCTGCGTCTGTTCTTGCATCAGTGATATGGACCTGGCCTCTCCCTGAATAAAGATGTGTCATGGAAGTATGCTATCGTGGGTCTTATCACACTAGTGTAAAGCCATAGAGTCATTTTAGGGTTTAGTTCCCAATTTTTTCTGCACATTCTACGACACCTGTCCAATGGGGGCTTTTTTGCTGTTTAACCTCCACGTCATTTTGGCGTCGAAGGTTACTTCCAGGTACTTGGCCTCCCCTACGAAGGGAATTTCCGTACCCCCGAGCATCAGTGGCTTTAGGCCTTGCAGTGCTCGTCTTTTGTGAAGATGAAAATTTGTGTTTTCTGCGGATTGATTGTCAGTCGCTAATGTTTGCAGCAATTGTCTACTATGTTTAGGGCTCTTTGTGCTCGTTTCGAGACAACACCCGCGAACCGGCACCTGATGACAATGGCTATGTCATCCGCGTACCCTAGGCTGTGGATATCTTTTTTGGACAGTTTTCTTAGAAGGTAATCTACTAGTGTTGCCCATAGTAGTGGAGACAGCACTTCTCCTTGTGGGCAGCCTCCCCCTGCCTTAGCCTTAATGGTATGGCCCCTAAAGTGGACATGATTGTCCTTTTCTCTAGGTTGGCCCTGATCCATTGGCATAAGCTTGGCGGGACTCCTTTTCTTGCTTGTGCCTCTACGAGAGAGGTTGTTGTGACGTTGTTAAACGCCCCCTTCTATATCCATGGCTATATCTTTGTCTTCCATTGACTTTGTGATGAGCTTGTTTAGGTCGTCCAGCGCCGAGTCCGAAGACTTACCCGGCTGGTATGCATATTTCCTGTTGTTGAGGGAATCTCTCCCCAGTATTTTATGTGCCTTTCCATCGTTTTTAGTAAGAATGAAGATAGGCTGATAGGTCTGTATAACTTTGCTGTTAGATCAGATATTCTGCTTACCTTGGGCAGGTAGATTACCCTTACACATGATTTTGGTATATATTCCCATGTCAGGCAAGCTTTGAAGATTTTTGACAGGTGTGGCACCAGTTCCTCTACGCTGGATTTTGTGGATTTTGAACATGCCGGAGTGTCTAATCTCCTCGCAGAACTTCCTCCACGAGTCCCTTTTAGCTTTTCGGATTTTTATTATATTATGTGAGTTTTCCTCTGTAGGTGTCCCACTCCTGGTTGTTTTTGGTCCTGTTGAATAGCCTTCGAATCTCGATCCTTATCTTTTCGAGGTTCTTGCTCCACCATACAATTACGCAGCCCCTCTGCTTGGCTGTTTTTTCCGGCCAGTTTTTCAGATATGCCGTCCTGATCTTCAGTGTATAATTGCGGTATTGGTGTATATTTGACTCTATCACTGTGAATTATGCATGCCCTTGGCCTTTCATCATTTGAGCTGTATATTACCTGAGAGTGTTGTGGCGCTAGGCCTGCTACTTTCATTCGGAGCAACCCAGTTTCTTGCAGGAGGGCTATGTCTATGCCTTCTTTGTTGAATCGCCTACATAGCGTTGCACACCTGCAGGATTTTTATTCCTTTTCCGCTATTGGAGAGGAGGGGTTGTCTTTAGGCTCTTCCTCCATGGTCTTGTCCTCCTTCATCGGAACCGCCTCCCCCTTGGCCGATGGCCTTAAGAGGAGACTGATACCACTAAGAGTCTTATCCTAGCTCTACGTTCTTCCCGGCCTCTCCGGTGCCTTGGGTCTCCGCTGGTTTCTTTGGGGTAGTGGCCTTTGGATTCTGTCTCGGTTTACTCCCCTCCGTTGCCTTGTTCTCGTGTGAAACCCATACATTGAGCTTCTTTTTATATCCAGTCTTATTCAAATAGCTCCAAACTGTTTTCTGTACAATTTGTAGCTCTTGGACAATCTAAACAGTGTATACATGACGGTCGGACTCTACAACGTCCATGATTTTATCGTTATTTTTGACAATTGGCCTCTCAGTGCGTGGTGCATCTGTTACATCTAAATTACAGGAACGGAATCAACGAAACCAAAATTGCACGTAATTGGCTGTTATAGTATTAGGACCATAAACACAATTTACATTTTCAGTCACCTGGCTTGCGTTTTCGTCTTTACTGAAGGAACATTTTAAAATATAGCGTATTTTCTCTTTGCTAGTATCCATCTTTTAAATAAAACTGTGTCAACTAATCACGAAACTGTCGGAAAAGTTTTTTAGTATGAAATCTCATCTTTCTAATTCCATCTAATGGAACCAGATCGGACTTTTACAACGCGAGATATAGATATGTAACTTAAGCAATCTATTAAAAAATAATGGAATTCGTTATATATTTTAAATATATAAGAATATTCTATTTCGTTATACATGTCTAATAATCAGTAAAACACTTTAACTTTGTTTGTAAAACACTTGATTTTTATTAATATGTTAACTCTAGTTTCGGCAACTCAACTTGCCGATATCGAAACAAAACTTTTTACTACACCTTATATTATTATATGCCAATAAAGGTCTTTCTATAATTTGGTAAGATAATCATCGCGGTTATAATAAACAAACAATTAAAATTAAATAGATACCCGCGGTATTCCAATCTTAAGAATTTAATCAGTTAATTAAATTCAGCATATATGCAGTTGCATATATCCTTAAGATATTTAAAACCTTAAAAATAATTTAATAAACTTATGTCTGCCACACCATATATATTCAGACAACAATAACGAGCACACCTTCGAAAATGAGTAACACCGATGCGCCGTTAAACCTAAATACCAACACCTAACCGAAATATGATTTGCATTTTTCATTGCTCATTTTATAACTTAATGTCGGACGTAATAAGAGCGCAAGTAAATCTTTGCGGAGGCGCCCCCAGAATTCCACCTACATTCGCTGAGGTTGCTTAATGGCGGTTTTGTTTCTTTTTTAATGAGGTTCCGTGTCGTTATTAAAATTGTTCGAAATTTATTTGACGGCCCGAAATTGTCTCGTTCCAGCGTCTCTCCTTTTCCCCCGTCCCCAACACCCCCCAACTCATAATTCCGTCATAAAACGTTACATAAAATTGTAAATATTTTCATCAGTGCGGTGTAAAATGTACGCGAAATTGTAATCATTATAATAATGGTGTTATGATAAAGAGAATGCTGATGGTATAAAGCGTAATAGAGTTATTAATCAAAAGATAATATTAAGGAAAATATTTATATTTAATTTTAGTTATGTTAAAAAAATGTTTATTTAATCGTATAGCAAAAAAATGCCATCGTTAGAGAATTGTTTATTTAAAATTATATTTTCTACATTAATTATCCCCATTACGCTCTTCTGCTTTGTATAATTTGTGTAAATTCATTATTTATATAATTTCTAATTAAGATCATGCAACGTGATTAAAGAAACTCGTGAACGATCGTTTGAAAATGCCACGTGATTCCTCTTCAATTTTTTTATGTGTCTGTCTCTGAAGAGTTATATAACTAAATGATATATTAAATAAAGTATAAATTATTTAGAAAGGCAGGCAATATTTTGCGTTTTGATGTAAACGGACGTGAATGTGCATGTGTGTGTGGGTGTATTTCAAAGTTTAGGAGTGTGAGGGGGGTTCGGTTCCGGAATTGTTACAGCTTGTGCTGTTCCATGTATGCGGTTTTAATGTCAGTGGACACATATCGGCATGATGTATATTGCCGGGGAAATTTCATTAAAACAAATTTATGTTTTCGGTCCAAAATAGTAGAAAATTTATACGCCCGTATTAATTCAAAACGGTTAAACTTCCAAATTAGCAATTTAACTTGGCTCCATTAGGATGTGTACGGCACAAACAGTCTCTCGAACTGCATAATGTGGACGCGAATGTGAAGGGGTTTTAATTTTCTCCGGGTTAAATTCGAGCTCAAGACAAAAAATGCCTAATCTATGCTTATTAATTAGTGATTTAGTATTCAATTTAAAAAGAAATAGGCAGCCTATTAATTGGTGAGTCAGTATTCAATTTATCTATAAATAATTCATTTCCACTGCCAGGGCCTAAATATATATGGAGGGCTAATTACAAGACGCACATTGGTGGTTAAGTACATAATTAGTGGGCGCAGGCGAGGACGTGCTCCCTAGTATTGCTGAATAGGTGTAATCATCTGTTTGGCTGCGTGTTGCGAATTCGTGAGAGGGTGGTGGTGGTGATTTCTAAAGTTTGCAATTCTATGGGGACCCAAAAAGCCTACATTAGAGGAAATGAAATTCCCAAATTGGGCCATGATGGAAATTAATCTTGATTCAGATTTTCCTAAAATACAAATGTTATCTAAATCTAGAAGCCTTGAATGTAATAAATATCATCTACTCTACTAATTGGCATAATTATTTCTATAAAAAATATTCAAGCATTCACTCTAGAATTTTTACCTTTGTTAATTCTACTTTACCGTTTCTACGAGATTTATAGCCAATTCTTTAATTATCTTCATTTTTCATGCACAAACTGCAATTTCGAAAATACATTCCCAGCCGGCATGATTATATTATTTTACAACGTATTTGTTCTGGTCCGGCCCTCCGGTCACTTCATGTTTATTGTAGACGGGGAAAACTTTAAATGGGGAGAAACTTTCACAGTTTCCCCATCGAAATACAGGAAAAACAGAATTAACAGACACTGGCGTAGTGGCTGATGGACATCGAACGCATCGTGGTAAATGGGGATGTTTATATAGTGCACGTGATGTGAAAAGTTTTCAAACGTGACTAATCCTTTTAATTTTTTGTAGAACGGTTTAATAATACTATATATAAAATCGATTAATAAAGTAACGCCTAAAATTATGTTAAATTAGTAACTCAAACAAAATTATCGTTAAGATTTACAATCCAATATTGATAATTTAATTGTTTGCAAAATTACAATATTTAAAATTAATATGTAAACTCTTAAGCGAGTTAAGGAGTGATTTGGCCGATTGAGAATATTTTTGATGGAGCATTTATACAATCTAAGCTTGACCTATGTATTGAGTTATCGTAATATTGACCTACCGTAATCAACCAAATTTTAAATATTACGTATTCTTGACGTAACACAATAAATTCTAAAGGGCATGTGGTTTATGTCAATCAGTCTGGCTCTTGAGAATTTATTTGCTATTGAGTGTTTGTTGAGAGCGGACCGCGCGTTGTGTGTACGAGAATTTTACAAACATTGCGATTCGGTGACTATAACGCATAGAAGATTCTGCAATATTCGAAGTTTTGAACACTTAAATGAGGCTGTTATTTAAAAATTGGCAAATAAGTTTGAATAGCCTGACAAAACAAATACGGATCGACTAAGATCATCAAGAACGGCAAAGGACGCGGAAAGTGTTAATCAGTCTAATTGTGACAATCCAAACCTTTTAGTTCGAAAGCACGCAAACTCTTTAATATTCCCAGATCATCATAACACTTTATAATGCATACAGACCTTAAGTTGCATCCCTTTAAATTTCAATAAGTACTAAGATGCTGGTCAAAGTGAAATTTTACCTGGCAAATTGATTTCAATGAGAGGTGACATAAACTGGCCTCCCGCAGTTCTGATTTAATCCCTATGGACTTTTTCCTGTGGGGTTATCTCAAATCTAAAGTTTACGCTAATAGACCAACTTCTCTGGTGTCTACCTACCGAGCCGTCATAAGAAATTTTTTTGTTCGGATAAATGAGGATCGTGACTGCGAAGGTTTATATTTCGACGTTATTATTTTATAAATTCCTAAATTTTATAGTTTAATAAATAATAAACACATGTTCACTGAATATAAACTTTCTTTTTGGACATCCTGTATCTACCTTCAAAATTTTATTTCGATATCTCTAATAATTCACTCTATAATAAAAATATTTGTTTAGTAAATAAATCATCATCTTTAAACAATCGAAAGATTATAACTCAATTTAATTATTTTAGATACATTCGCGGATGGTTCATAACGTGATCGTAAATCATAGAACTGACAACGGTGTACAGATAAGGCCTAACACTGGGGGGGCCTGTAGTTGTCAGTGATGATGAACAATAATTTCTCGGATGTGTAAATCTAAATTAATAAATTGCTCGCAGCGGTCTCGTCACGAACAATGCAAAATAATTAATTATAACGTTATTCGCGAAGTGATACGAAGTTAATAAGCCCTGGGTGTTATTATCGAACTGCGCTTGGACAAACGGTCATCCCCAGTTCTGCGGTTCACCTCTCATCAGTAAGTTTGCGCTGCCGGAAACCGACCAAAGTTATTTAGACCTTATAAAGTCCTCTCCCTCCTCGCCTCCCTCGCCCCGGTCCGACCGGGTGGATAGTTTAAGTTGCGGAAAGTGCGGAAGAACTTGACTCTACAAACAACTATTAAATAGAATGTCGTTCGTGGTCGCTATCAAACGACCCAAGTTAAAGCGGATTACAGACGGAGCGGGGGCAGAGGGGAGGCAAAGATAATATAAACAGATACGAAATAATTGAATTCGCAACTACGAATTGCTATTTATTTTCCGCAATAAATAAATCATTTGAAATTTCCAAGCAGAACCTGTTCCTCGTCATCAGATCGGGATTGCTTTGTTGACAAGTACAGATGGCATCTATAGAATAGAATTGTTACTGTCACGGGTATTATTCACTTTATACAATAATAGCAAAACAGTTGGCATCAATGCCTTGCATTATATAGATAGATATAAAAATATTGATCTAATGAGTGAATAACTTGGGATAATAGGAGAGAAAAAGGGAAAGTCTTCGATTTGACCGAAACTAATATAAAAGTATTATATATAATCTATTAAAATACATAGGCTTGTGTATGATGATACACACGGTACAGTGAAGGATAGAATTTTATAATTGTCTATACTGCCGGATCATTATTTTGGCTATTCTGTTAACTGTACTGTCTGACATACCGCAGTATTTAAGCGCTTGCCAAATTGCATATAGTTCGGCAGTGAATCTGAAACATAAAGAACAAATATCCAGGAGTGGGGAGTATTGTCAGCTATAATAACTGATCTCACGCCTAATTCAGTTTTAGATCAATCCGTGTATATGCAATAAAAGTTCGTGTAACGATTTATAATTTAACTTAAATGTATCAAAAATATTGTAGTTTACGTTTCCGATTTATGAAGTTTTATAAGGTCTAATGTGATTAATGTTCTTTGAGCCATCCGTGGTGAGATTTCACCGGCTCCGACATTATGCATTTTGGGAAAATGGCAGAATATTCTGTGAACGTGTAGTAAAGCCTGGAAAAATCAAGAACCAGATACAGCCGCAAAAAACTTCTACACGCACCCCAATTAAATTTAAAAAGGCATCTAATTGCAGATAAATTGAACCTACTAAAAATAAAATAACAATACAAAATTATATAAGGAAAGTGCAAAATTTCACTAAACCAATAATCGGATCAAGTACCAGGACAACATTTGTAAAATCCGTAAAAAAAGGGCTATCTACACGTATATACAGGGTAGGATTCAAAAGTAATGTATATGCCTTCGTTCAAAAAGACAGATTTATTGAGCCGATCGGTACAACTGACTAATACTATTCAAAATAGAAACCTCCTGCATCAATACACTTTTGTAGGCTGCTTTTGACATTTGTGTGGATTTCTTCGATCGAGTCGAAACGTCCGGACTGTAGGGAGGCAGGGGGACCACAGAAACGTTGACTCGCACCAGTCGGTGACGATGAAGGCGGTATGGCTGGGGGGTTATCGTAATGAAGCTTCCAGATCTAGTTGATGTCCCTTCGTTTGTGCGCGACGCTTCTTTTCAGCTTTTTCAGCTTCCTGGTAGTAAGCAGCGTTCAAAGCCTGCCCGGGCGGGACAAACTCGTAGTGGACGATCCCTTTCACTCTGAAAAATGCGACTAGCGTCCACACCAGGGTTCGCCAGTCACCTCTTCTCGGCCCTCACGAAAAGCCTTGTCCCACTTTTTCACTTGTGAATATGACAGAAATTCAGTCCCAAATGCCGGTTGAAGCTTTGCGAACGTTTAAGAAAGAGACTTCCCCAATCGAAAGCAAAATTTGATCGCGTATCGTTGCTCTAATGAACTTTCCATTTCCACGTGTCACTGCCGTACAGAGGCTCTTGTTAAGACCGATGCAACCGTTTCGAAAGTTTGGAGGCAGTTAACCTGCATTACATTGCGAAGCTAACACCCCCCTCCACCGTCGCTGTTAAGCGGAGGCTCATTACTTTTGAATCTTACCCTGTAGGTTGAATCCTAAAACAACATCCGATAATCTAAAAAAGCATCTGCAACACCCCGAAAAGATAACATGAAAAATCTTTCAAGGTATCATTCCCTATTACTGATGTAGGAAAAGTATACGATCCTGAAATCTGGCCTGAAGGAGCAGCTGTGAAACGATTCCATTTTCCAAAAAAAATTATTCAGAAAACAGCCTTATCCAACGTTCACCAGGAGACGGAATGAACGAAAGACTCGAAATAAGTTTGGAAAATCCGTTAAATCAATGTTATTTTAAAATTGTTCATTTCTTAAGCAATCATGACCCACACATTTTCTGTGTTAGCGAGCATTGGATGGCAGAAGAACAATTGAATTGTTGTATTATTTACGGATATGCTAAAGTATCAACCTTTTGTCGAAATTATCATATTAATAGTGGCACAGCCATATTTTTTTAAAAGGAATTACTTGGAGAATGTAAAAAGTTAAAAACAGCTTCAATTGAGATGCACTTTGAATCTTCCATAAAAATATTTAATCGCAATAAAACGAACTTATCCATAATAAGCATATGCCGATCGCTAAATGGCAATTTTGAAATATTTGTTAGTATAACTTCTAAGCTGGGTATCACAAGAATTTTCGTGTATTACTGTCTGTGGTGACTTAAATATCAATAATAGTAAAATTAATTATGAATCGAATATTTTAAAATAACACCTCTTTATCATTTAACCTGATTTCGAATAATTTAAATAAAAAACCCACTAGAATTTGTTAGTATGGTTCTCACATTCACGAATAGAAATGTAAAAATAGATCAATAGTCGAAATCAATGAATCATCTGGCACATATATTAAACATAGATCATTTCAAGACAAATATATAACTAAATCTAAAGATCAATTTTGTGAGACTTTTCATAGCTTTTCTACTATAAATTACACTAATATTAACGACATGTATGAACACTTCTGGAGATGCATCTTAAAATGCTTTCAAGAATGTTTTCTTGTGAAATATATGCGGATTAAGAAAAGGAAAAAAGACAAACGTATCCCATGGTGTACTGATGAATTAAACGCTCAAGCAAAAACAATAAGAGATGTAAAATAGCTTCGAAATCGTAGCCAAAATCACAAATGTAAAGGACTTGTCGAATCAGTTCGCAACTCACTTCTCAATGAACATTACAACAATCAGAAATAATCATTGTGTTGTGTTGTCATCAAATTGCACCAGCTCTTGCTGACATAATTAACCAATCTTACCTACGTCAGTTTCCTGACTACTTAAAGTTATCAGTAGTAATACCGATATTAAAATATTATTAAAAGGTGATTCGACAAATATTGAAAATTACAAAACTATTTCGCTTTTAAGTGTATTCTCTAAAATTAAAGAGAAAATTGTCTGGAAAAAAATGCTAACATTTATTGAAAACAATAAGAAATTTAGTAACGAACAACATGGCTTTTGCCTTAATAAATCTACGGAAATGGCCACAATTGATTTTGTACAGCATATATATATATAATAATATGATGAACAAAACAAATAATTGGAGAGTTTTTTGACCTGTCAAGAGCCTTCGATATTTTAGACTTTGATTTTATTTTACAAAACTTAAATGCTCTCTTAATGACTGGTTTAAATCTTACCTCAAACACATGAAAATTATTCTAAAATTAAATGATATAATTTCTGATAAAGGTGATGTAGTCTTAGTAGTTCCGCAGGAAAGTGTGATTGGTCCCCTTCTATTCATATTATTTATTAACGACCTAAGCATCTTTCAGATTCACATACTTGCATGTTTGCAGATGACACTTCTATTGTGGTAAGCGGACCAGATGCACACATTTGCAATTATAATTTAAACAATTCGCTAAATCAATTTAATAAGTGGTGTCAAAGTAATAACTTAGTAATAAATTTATTCAAATACAGTCCTCATAGAATTAGATTCATACTTATGTATGGTAAACATATATGTGTCTATAGATTGAATAAAAGAACCATCTGATTTTAGACTAGGCTCCCTGTGTGATCTTCTGAGACGACATTAAATGGATGTATGCCATTTTGGTCTCAGACAATCGAAAATCACACGTGCCAGCGTCTCAAATGATGTTATCATTGCTTCTATGCAATTGTTTACAAAGGGCTGCAGTTGTAAAAATAAATTGTGAGGTCGTCGAAATACAGGCGAATTAACGGGGCTATTAACGGAATTTGTAGTATCTTTTACCGCAATGGATTGTTGGATTGTATGCAAAAAATACAGTGAAACAGATATGATTGTATAAATATAGGCAGACGGCCCCTCAGTCCAAACCGATGCACCTTCCGAGAAATGCTATAACACCAAGTCTTATCTTAAGCTATTTCCAGATCAAATAACATAGTAACTACGTAATTTCTCTTTACAAAAATATTTTGTTAAGCATTTACTAGAAGAACCAGACAGTCACTAATGGAATGAAGTTTCCTAAATACAGACTGGTAGAGTACGATTAGTTCTCATGACTTTAGAATCTATACCAGTCAATTATTGACTTATGCACCATTCCAGTGAAATGGGGCGATAACTAGAGGCAAGATTCGGATCTTTTTCTGACTTTGGAAGAGGCACAATTATAGTTTCTTTCCAATGGGTATTCCCCTTTTTCCTATATTGAATATATTTTTAGGATCGTGTCCTTGCTAGCAGAGACAGATTTAAATTATCCTGTAGGGACTGTTACCTAGCCTAGAAGAGGAGATGTGTAGGACCACGACATTTCTTTTTTGAAAAGTATTCTGTTTAGCATTTTCTAGAACAACCAGCTAGTAAATAATGGAAAGACGCTTCCTAAATACAGACAGTAAAATTAGTTCTCGTGACTTGAGAATCTATACTAGTCGATTGTTTTGCCTCCATCGCTGAGGCTTATGGCTGATTGTGAGGTTTGTCCACGGATGGCATGCACTTTTATTCACATGTACGTTATTGATGTATCACCTTTTATTGAATTGACGTAGTTCCTCCAAGATTCGATTTTAGAGTGTAAAATCTTGCGTAGAATTCTTTTTGTAAACAATGGATGCTGGTTATTCTCTTCGATTATTCGAGTGACGTTTACTTTCCACCAAAAAAATGTTTTTTGTCGATCCTGAGGTATAAAGTATATATTCTTCTATTTATTGAGTAATGCTAAGACAGTCATAAGAAAGAGCGGAATATGAGCTGTCAAAACGATCAAGAAGTGATCGCTTTAAATTATATCTTCGAAGGTCTGCCACTGAAGAGGTGAGCCACGAATACGAATATATTGCTAGAAATTTTGCTGAAAATGAACAGTTATGCATTAGGTTTAGCTCTCCCGTGATATTAATGACTTCCTCGATATATGTGCCTCTAATGTTCGTCTAATTTCTATTGTACTTAGCAGCCTCGTGATGTTCCTTGCGGTGGAGTGGTAGAATTTAATAAACACTTCGATGATATTAAACAACTCGATTTGTTATTTGTGACTAGAGATAAATTATGGAAAACACGCTCCCATATTCTTTGCAGAGATCATCCCAGAAGTCCATAGCGTCCGCTTTTGGGTTCTTCTTTATCGACTGCGTTGCGTCAATGTCTACATACGTTAGAGTGGAGTCGTTTGCTTTTATGGACGTCCAGTAGATTTTTATATCCGTATTTTCTGTGGTTGGATTGCTTTCTTTCGCAAATTGATCCAAAGCAGGGTCATCTAAATCGGTTACATTTTTGTGGACAGGTTTTACTTTTTGAAGATATACAGGAGGTCTTTCACATGGCAAGCACCATTCTCTTTCCCTATTATTTCCTTCTTGGAGCTGCATCTTCCAATGACACCCTCGTAGGAAAACACGTAAAAATAAATGGTGGGAAATTCATCATTTTACATCAACAAGATATATAAGATATAAAACAGCAATTAAATTAAACTTACAATTTACTGGCTCATGCCCTTGCTTGCTACTTAACGACTATCGAGAGTATATTTTTTCTTCTTCCAAGTATCATCGCCCTTGCCTTGTTGACACGCCTGAATTATTTTTGGGGATAATATTTAGACAGTTGTGATTGGCCGTTATATTTCTGCCAGTCTACAATTTTTTGCTCTGTTGTCACTTTAACCGGAGATGAATTTTGACCTGCTTGATTATTTATTTTCGAGAGCCAGCATAATTATTAAAGAACCGTAATACATTTACACATTTACCTATTTACAATTAAATTATTGCAGTTTATTATGAGCCGCAACATACTACATCTTCCCTAAGAATATTTGTAGCCTCTCAGAGATAATTGTCAATCTGATCTAAAATGTTTTTCCTAAATGAATACACAGAAAGAATTGTATTTTCGCAGAATCATTTCCGGTAATAACTCCCGCACTAATTACTATAGTTAAAAATGAGTTTCTAATTTTTATCATCAATCGGGTCTAATAAATTTAAGAGATTAACATGTAGGGAAGTTGTCAGAACAGGATGAAGCAACTACGTTGTCAACATAGAAGGATCAAATTTTAATTTAAAATTAAGGCATCACATGGACTTTGACTATAGATAAATTAAAAAGACATTTCCGGTGTTCAAAAGCAAGATTTACTATCCAGTTATCAGACCCTTAAGCATTGGTGTTAGGTTTTCTCGGCATCCCATTGGGCCAACAGGCTTCACAACTAGTCGGTTGTGAAGCCTGTTGGGCTGAATATTGCTTTTTACTCTACGACTCGGAGGATGACTCTTACCGCGTTACAATCTCTGGGAAGTATTGCTCTTATCTATCTTGGAAAACATGTGGCAGCTACAGACAACGAAGCTACAAATCCAATCGTCATCTGTTTTGTAGTTTTTGTGACTGAAGTGACCATGTTTTTAATATCTATAGTTTCACTTCTGCTTTCAATTTATTTTCCTTAGGTTTTCTTCATAGTTTCTTTAAACAATTGTGGTATTCAAGAGGTGTGCTCGCGAATAACTTGTTCTGCACTTAAGCGTTTCGATTTAGTATTTTTAGCTTCAAAATAGCATTTTTTTGGTTTGAATACATCTGGCCAAATCATTATTGTCACAGTTTACACTCTGAACCCCTTTGTAGACGGGTTTTCCGCAACTACAGATTGCTGGACTTTCACATCTCGCTGATGTAAGTCTAAGCCTCTTATAATTTTAGCACCGTATTACACTTGGAATATATGGTATGTCGAACTTCCTAATTGTAAAAGGCAACATTTACCTTTTTGGGCAAAGCAACCGAATTGTTAACTATAGATCCCATTTTGACCTTTAAAATTTTTTGAATTTTCTTTCACCAGTTCTCTGCAATAAATAATTGCTTTAGAATAGTTTAGAGGTTCACTTCATACACCATAAATTTTGCCAGTTTAATTGATTAATGACTTGCTGAATTGCTGCACAAATTTTGATAGCACAGATGGACTAACATTATCAAAATTCACTTAATCACTTTTGTTTACAACACAGAAGCAAGATAATGGTGTCGGTGCCATTTCAATTAACAGTTTGAGCAATTTCCTTCTTTTTTTGGTAGATTAACTCCTGTAAAGATATTTTTATTAGAAGTTCCTATGAGATTCCCGCAAGTGGGGCAGAAATAAAAGGCACCTGTGGTAGTACTCTAATGCCGCACGAAGCCTAGATGCAAGCAAAGATCGCCAGGTGTCCAGAGGACCCATTTGAGACCAACTAACATGCGGCCATACATTTCTCGGCATGGCATGATTGACACCTTGGATTACCGACTTTCTAGTCGAGGTTTACCTACTCTAGATGCGGCATATTCTGAAAAAGCAGGATAACTTCTTGTAGATCGTGACAATAGTACGCATGTCGGTCTAGGGTACAGATAAGCTAGGGAGACCTAGACAGGACTAGGGTACCTATAAGACGTTAAAAGCCCCATGTGGACAGAACTTGACGATTCACATTCCTTGCCAACTTTTTTTTAGCGCTAAACCCTGCGCTTCCCATGTCAAATGTGTATCTATATCAATACCTAAGAACTTAACGGAATGTTTTTCGCATATTTGGGTTTTCTTCGGGAGAAAGGTTAATTAGACTGTTTTATTGGCATTCATTTTTAGTTCTAGACTCCTGTGACACCCCATGCGTGATTTGACGTTATTGTAAAGATTTTTTATTAAATACACAAATTGGCTTCTAGTTGACATGTAAGACATAAGTAATCTACAGCTTTCCAGACTAAAGTTGCAAAAATATAACTATCTTATAAGAATTGATCTTGAGATATAATCAAATGCTTTGCTTAAGCCTAGGAGCTTAGTTATCATTACATCGCCATTTTCGAAAGAAGTGATTGCTGATTTACAAAAGAAGTGATTGCTGATGTTATTGACCTTCCACGCCTAAAACTAAACTGAGGGGTTGTTAAAATATTATTGTGCTCTAAGACAATAGTTATTTGTTCTACCAGTATTGACTCGATAATTTAATAAATAATAAACATAATTTCAATAGATGGTTTACTTTTTTAATTGATTTACTAAATATAACCTTTCTTTTGGGACACACTTTATTATAGATAGTGTAGAGAAAGTAAAAGAATCTGCTCAAATTTTATGATAATTTTAACCCCGATTTTATAATTTTAGGATATTATACAAGATTTAAATGGATGTACATATATAATATTGAGGATTATATATTTTTACATATAGAATTTTTCAGTTGAAACTATTTAAATCGTATTGTACGTATGCCCAGTATATAAGGAAATATTCGCATCATATACACTGCACTTTCCACAAGAGACCATACTGTGACGTTTAAGTACGTTCACTTCCTTGCGCAAGAGTACTTAAGGTTTCGAGTCTGTGGAATGCAAGGAAGTGCAGAAAAAAAGCCGTGAACATTATGCAGAAAGGAAGAACGTACTTAAATCTCCCGTGGCGTGCATTTGCTCCCAAAGTGTCGTCATTAAGCTGCTAACGAGCAAAAAACCGAGACGCTAATATCTAAAAATATTTCGTGGATGAGGAGCAGGGAGGGGAAAGGAGGGACCCCACGGAGAAACTTTTAATAAACAACGTCACGGGATCATCGCGGCAATATCGCGATAATGCCGTCATATTTCACGGCTTTAACTCGCGCTCGTAAATAAACCGGATTTTGAAAAATGCACCGCGAACATATTTTATTGGCTGCCGTCGCGAACATCCGCCACCAGTATCTAGCAAGTAAGGCCGGAATTTTCCCCGATGATTATTAATAATTGACATATTAAAATATACCCCACCTAGCTTACTTACATAATTTTATAATAACGGTTAGAAAATAGCTGAGTTTTTTTTACGATTGTGTGAAATTATTTCATACAAACATCATGAAATTCCCGTAATCGCACATCAAAACCTAACAGGGACTATATTTTCAAACACTTTAAAAGAGTGCGCAAAATATTTAATTAGCACAACATCCAAATTGACGAGGAAACAAACATGATTAATAAATATCCAAATAATGATATTTCATTTTACAGATAAACTATTAAAACTGAATTAAGTTTTTTCCCATCGTAACTTAATTTTAGTGTAAATGTAGTGTATATAACATCACTATTTTAAATAATAAGTAAATTAGTTGATTAAACATTAATTAACATAATTGGTATAAATGGTGGAGGCGCCGGTCATAAATCAGAACTAAGAATACATGACTAATTCATTATTCGGTCTAACTATTTGAATAAATTAGTAGTATATATAAAATTTTATATATACTATCTAGTTAAATATAATCATCATAAAAATATAAGGCGTAATTAATATACACCTTTTAAATTTCGTTACAGAGACCATAAATTGTAAGTTAAGACCTGTAAGTATGTGTGTCTGTGTATATATATTTTTTTGCTGTATCCTGGTTGGACACCCCAGTTTCCTCGAACTACCCCGGAGATTAATTACGTCGCATATATCAGCCAGCGCGGCCGCCATTATCTGTTTTTATTAAGTACCGCTTATCAATTATTCCGCGCTTAATTAATCTGTAACGCTATATCTGAGCTAAGTCGCTTTATAATTGGACATTTTTTGCTACACAAATCAACCGGACGACATAAAGTACACTTTATCCGGCTAAGTAATCGTTTGTTAGTCGCGAGCTTACGTCGTAAATCTTCCGCCGGAAAATAAATCATTATGTAACTTATTTTTGTGCATATTTATATAACGGCGAATAAATGATTTATATTAATATATAAATCAGCATATATTTGTGGTAAATAGGATGTCTAATAAGTTTTCTTCCTCTTCTTCTTCTTCTCTAACTAGGATTAGATCCCGTTCTTTCTTCAATATTTATAGCTGGGACGCTGAACTCCAGCTCTCTAACCATCTTGTTGGTTCTTTTTGATTTTGGTTTTATCCATTCTGTAAACATGTTCTCATTAACAAAAGGGTAACATTTACTTATTTGCTGGTTGCATTAATATACGAGAGCAATCCGGAAAGTAATACCCGTTTGATAATATATAAAAATACAACTGAAATACAAGTGAACATGTTAGCACACATCCGGCGGCTACCCTATTTGGCAATGCAAAAAATAATTGAATTAAAGAATTGCAAAATTTGTAACAGAAGAAAATTATTGAAAATTTGTCCAAGATAACATTTCATTAAAAAAAGCAGTTAAAATTCTACCAAAGAAAAGAAAAGGACTTTAGCGTTAAAAACTGACTAAAAACAATTTAAAACTTCTTTGAAAAATTATCATTCAAATTAGAAAAAAACCTTGATCTTGTTTCAAGCGAGAAGGAAAATAGTTTTCACGGAACTCGTACAAAATAAAACAAGAGATTTAAAAAATTTGTAAAATGAGAAATTATGAATACGATTTAAATTTTAGTAAATCTAAAAATTGCTGGATATTTCTTAGAATTTAAAAGAAAGAAAATTGTCATGGATTGTTTTATAAAGAGGCATTCTAAGAATCCGAATGAGATAAATCAAGACATATTGAAAAAATATCGTAAAATGAAAGAGAAAATATTGCAATATACAGGGTGTCCCGTTAATGCGGGGAAATGGCTGGACCATAGATTCCTGAGGTCAAAATATGACGATTTAACGCAACTTATCTATATCCAAAAATTTACGGTTAAGCCGGAATTTGGCTTCAAAGTTTAAAATTTTTTTATTTCTTTTGTTTATAACAATTGAACGCTTTATTTGATTGGAATGAAATTTATTTTTAATAACTACCATAACATAATACATCATTTCAGTTATTATGACTATTATTGGTTAACAAGAAGTATAAGAAACAGTAGTACCACCACTTAAAAACTAAAATATTTTTTTATTGGTGGATCTAATAAAAACTAAAAAAATACTACTTAAAAGACCATTTAATTTAAAAACTTTTTCATCTCTTAATAATATTTGATATCTTTTACGGTTTTCCCACAAAAAATAAAATATGTATTTTTTATCTAGTAAAAACAAAATCTAGTTTTTCATCGAATCGAAAATAAATGTTTTTCGTGGCCGTCTTTGTTTAAAAAATGTAAATTATGTATAATAATAATTATTTAGTGTCTTTTAACAATTAATTTTCTAACTTTATTACAGTTCATAAATATTCATATTTGGAACAAACAGATATCTTGTTTGTATTAGGATTTTGCAAAGAAAATTGTTTGAAAAATGTTAGATCTTGTTTTGATTTATTTTATTAATTGATATTATTTAATTTTTATTCAATTGAGTAAGTTTATTTACTTATTAATGAGTGCATAAAGAGTATACTATATTCATATTTTATTTTTTTGTGCAAAAACCGTACAAGATATCAAAAACTAGTAAGAGTCAAAAAAGTTTTTAAATCTAATGCCCTTTCAAGTAGATTTTTTTGGATTTTATTAGATGCACCAACAAAAAAATATTTTAGTTTTTAAGTGGTGGTACTACTGTTTTTTTATACTTCCTGTCAATTACTAATGGCCACAATAACTGAAATGATGTATGATATTATGGTGCCTATTTATAATAAATTTCATTCAAATCAAATAAAGCGTTCAATTGTTATAAACAAAAGAAATAAAAAAATTTGAAACTTTGAAGCCAAATTCCGGCTTAACCGTAAATTTTTGGATATGGATAAGTTGCGTTAAATCGTCATATTTTGACCCCAGGAATCTATGGTCCAGCCATTTCCCCGCATTAACGGGACACCCTGTATATTAAGAACAGTTTATAGAAAATTCTTCCAAGAAATACCAATAATTTTTAGAAATCTGGGGAAAACGTTTTTTCCGCAAATTTGGAAGATAAATTTCTGGAGTATTCTGATAAAATGGTAGAACATTCTCCAATGAAATTGTTGCAAGAGAGGGAAGCAGACGTTTTTGGAAAACTCGAACATAAGTGATAACAAGACCTTAAGCAACAATCTGAGAGCAGACATAAAACTGAAAATGTAGAATTTTTTACATTTAATTTGTTGAAAAATTCTAAGAATTTAAAAGAAAAAAATTCCAAAAATTTATTCGTATAAAAATGGTAAAAAAAAGAACGAAAAGTTTTTGGAAAAATCACAAAATGTTAAAAAGTTTTTGTAAACCCTTGGAACTTAAAAGATATTTCTTAGACCTTTTGAATAGAAATTTATTGATAAAATAAAAATGGTAAATAACTTTTTGAAAAATAGAAGAGAAACTGTTGCGATAAAGACGAAAAGTTTTTGGAAAAATCACAAAATGATTAACAAAAAAGATAAAAATTTCTAGAAATCTCTAGAAATAGTTTCTAGAAAAATTCCGAGAATACAAATACAATTTGAATTTTACAAATCTAGAAATTGGTAGAAAATTGTATGAATCTAAGTAAGAAATTCTTAGGAATTCTCTAGAATTTTTTAAAAGGAGTCTAAAAATGATTTAAAATTTAAAAAAAAGTTGTTGCAAGCAAGATGAAAAAGAGTTTTTATAACTCATACAAAATAAGACAAAAAAAGTTGGAAATCTATATGAAAGCATTTTAAAAAATCAGAGGGAATGGATAAAATTAAAACTTTAGCAATGTAGAAATTGCAGGAGAAATTTTGTCAAAAAAAGATGCTAAGGATTTTCTTATAAAGATAAATTTTTAAAATATTCAAATGAGATGAAGTAAGACATGGTAAAATATTATAATGAAATATAAGAGGAATTTAAAATGATGAAAGTTTTAAAAAACAACTCCTCCAAAAGATACTGAAAATTTCAAAAAAAAAAGTTATGAATAAATTTATGCTAGATTTATTTAATCACAAAAAAGACAGCATGTACTCTCTTAACACCCTCCATTTATGACTTAATAAACCTAGAAATTCTTTGACAAAATGCCGTTCTTTTTGGCCAACCTCACGATGCAGTATTCAGACTCTGCCATCCTGCGGAAAGCTCCACAAAAGGCGTCGTTCTTTACAGTTTCGGTCATTCTGCCTGTTTGTGGATTGGCATCGTTGAGGGAAAGCTGGATGGAGGCATGGTCTTTGGCGTGGATGATCCTGTTACTGGCAGAGCATTTCCTGGGGCAGTACAAGTCAACGAATTCGCCAGAGTCGTTTTCCATTTTTGCGTCTGTGTTTTTACGAACGGTGTGTTTGTAAAAAGATGGCAGCGAGCAAAAGATATAGCTAGAAATGGCAGAACATCCATCCAGCATGTCTTGATAGCCATATGAAAAATGTGAGTGTCGAAATGCTAACTCAATTTGCGGGGACAAAAGGTTAAGTCACCAAGCCTCACTAACGAAGGTATAGTGCAATTTCGATATATTCTTGAGGAAAATAAACTACTGAGAAAACTAATTAAGAAACTAGAGAGTAAGAATGAAGTTCTAAGTGATTGCAATACTCTTTTGAAAGAGAAAATCATTTATCTTCAAATCAACTCTAATTGCAAACCATATCAACAGTTTTCCTGTAAAAATAGCAGCTCCTTGGAAATCAATGACATCATTTCACCAGATGTAGAAGATTCTTGCAAATATGCCATCTCCGAGCCAATTAATGAACTCCAAAATATCAAAAACAACAAAAACTTGTAAACGGAAACAATGTGAAGCCGACAACCAATCAATTAGTCCACTGCGAGTAGTCGAACGAGAAAACTTACCGGTGACCCAATCCCCTAAGAAATTGGCCACTTAACAGAAAACACCCGCATTTAATGTTAAAGGTGGACAGCATGATAATCAACACGATACCGATCAGTGAAAACAGGTGCGAAACAGGAATCCAAGGCAGAAGATTAAAGGAACTGGCGAAGATAAAATTATTCAAGGTGTCGAGAAGAAGGCACATCTCCATATCTAAAGGCTTGACCCAAACACAACAGGGAGCTCACTAGCGCAATTCCTTGAAACGAACCAATTTAAACACTTCCACTGCGAGAGATTACAAGCGAAGCAACCCCAAGAATACAGCTTATTTAAAGTAACTATTCCTATAAATAAACTAGATGAAATAAAAACAAAACGCTAATTTATGGCCAAAAGGCGTAGTAATTGATCCCAACAGAAAATACTTATACAATTTTACATTTTACATCTTAACATACCATTTTATCCACAAAAAATAAAATACTAGAACTCGAGTCGTGCCTGATGGAATTAAACAATAAATATGCTTTTGTACATCTGTGTGAGCATTTGCTAAACGAGCAGGAAACTTAATAAACTAATTGGCTACTGTTGAATGTTATTAGTGTTACTCGATGTCAACGTTTAGGTGCTCTAATCCAATTACATATACCTACTCAATTAGTTCAATAAACTTGGAAAAGGTTAGCATATTTAAGGATCTGGGCATTACTTTTGATTCGAAGCTAACTTTTAATAATCATATCATTAATATATCCAAAAAGGCCTTACAAATGTGGGGGTATGTATGGTCAATTGGGAGGGACATGGATATTTCCTGCTTAAAGACCTTATATTGTTCCCTAAGTTCGTTCCATTATTGAATATAATTCACCAATTTGGACGCCCTTTACTGCAATCAACATTGATCGACTTGAACAAACTCAAAAGAAATTCCTAAGGTGCAATGAGTATAAATCTGGACATCAACATACCCAAGGTGATTACTCGTCGATACTACATGACCTTAACATGAAGTCACTTGCTGAACGAAGAACTGTTGCTGACCTATTTCTACTTCAATGGATAGTTAATGGTCACATTGATGCTCCACACATTCTACAGTCCATTTAATTTCATATTGCCTCTAGAAGGACGCAATCATCTACTCTCTTCTACCCGGTTACACATAGTACAGTGTCTGGTCACAATAATTCATTAACACGGATAATGGAGCTAGGAAATGAATTTAATAATCTTGAATGGTTCGACCTATTTTGGAATTCCCTGGACTGTTTTAAACGCTATCTGAAATATAAAACTTAATGAATTATTAATTTGTTGCAATGTTATCATTATTTATATTATATTATTTTTATTATTTTAATGTTTTAGTTCATTACTAGTTTAGTATCATTGAGATGTCATACTCATAATATTTTTTAGGGTTTTTTTTCTCCTGTTCCGCATATCTATTTGTATTTTAATGATTTTAATGTAACAATATCACAATATTATTAATTTTAATGTATTTGATTTATATCACTTACTTCTAACAATATATTATGTTAAATTTGTATTCTTATTATGTTCATGTTACACATACAGTATTGTATATTTATATTCTACTTATATTAACATTGTTTTATATACACTATGTTCTTCCTGTGTTATAGGCGTTTGCGTAAATAAATATTATTATTATTATTATTATTTAAATTTAAATAATTATATAGTAATTAGTTTCACATTTCGCTCGCAAGCATTTGAAACATGGAGGAGTTATGATACTAGCGAAAAGCTCAAAAACTTGTACCCCTTTAAATCTATTTCATTACATTACAGTAGAACAAGACTGTGAGATTGCTGCGGCATTCAGTCAAAACTACAATCTAACATTAATATGGTTTATCGTTCTCAAATGGGGAAATTTGAGGTCTTCTTAAATATCTTGCCATCTGTTTTAGATCAATCCGCATTAAATAAAACAAATATAATTTTAACAGGGGATTTCAATGTCAGGTGCAACTGAAAGGAACCGAACAAGAAAAAACTCCTCGACATGTTATCCTCTTATGGCCTTGCGAATAGTTTTTGTTCTGCTACAAGAATGAATAACTATCTCTCTTTTTTCTAGTTATAATGACCAACTAACACAACATTGTACCATTGGCTCAGCAATACCGGACCACCTCGGATTAATTTTTAATTTTCACACAACAAACCTCCGAACCGATACAAATCGTATAGTTGTGAAGCCGATAACATTACAGAGGAAGTTACAGTTTTTCAATCACATTGAAGAACTTACAAACTATAGCACTTAACTATAGAACTGTCACAGAAAAATGAAATTTTATATAAAAACTCTCAAAGAAGCATCCAGCAAAGCTTTTTCTGAAAAAAATCGGCAAAAAGTCAAACAAACACTTGCATGTGAAATTTTACAATGACACACAATGAATGCTCTGGCAAAATCTGAGCTTAATGAACATAATATGTAAGAATAGTGAAGATGAAGAACTTTAAGCCACTAGAAACAAATACAAGGCAATCAATAAAAATAAAAAAAGGCAAAACTAGAAAAACAATAAATACCTATTAAAACATTGTCAAATTAGGTCCTTGTTTAGTTTAAACTTTGATAATGATCCGCAAGGACCGAAACACGTGTCAGTTATCTAAAAATAAAGTAATGGAACATAACAAGAGTTTTACTTCTCCTAATTTGAAAATTGGGTTTCATCAAGAAAGTAGCAGAACAAGTATCGATTATATTAAAACATTGTCATTCGCCCAAGGCCATTTGGAGTTTGATAAAAAATCCACGACTTGGTCATCCGCATAGTCAAGTAACACCAAATGAATTTAATAACTACTTTGCAAATATAACTAATGAACTATTGGAATCCGCTCCTGGACCTGATAAAGACCCAGTTCTTTTAATGTGTGATGGTGTCAACTGTGATTAGTCAACTTATTTTAAATTTCGGGAGGTAACAATAAACGAAGTTAGAAATTAATAAATAAAATCGAGTCATAGTTTTGACATTTAAGGAATCAATACGGAAATTATCAAATGCATAAAGAACCAAATAGTGACTCCAGTAACAAAACTATTTAATGAATGCATTAAAAGAAATACCTTTCTTGATCTACTTAAAGTCGCAAAAATTTCTTCAGACGAGGAAGATCCTGCGAACTATCGAGCTAAAAGTATTCCAATTATCTCAAAAACATATGAACAACTCCTTAAAGAGCAATTGGTTTAATACTTAGAATTTAATAACATCCTCACTAGCCATCAATATGGGTTTAGAAAGGGCATATTAACTACGAGCGCTATCGCTGATTTTATTGAATGGACAATAGACTGTTTGAGAATAATATGCATTCAGTATCATCTTTCAGCGATTTAGCGAAAGATTTTGATTGTATATCTCATGAAACTTTACTACGTAAGTAAAATTTTTATAATATACGTTCGAATGGGTGTAAAATGTCATCTTCTCGCTGATAGGACGCAAATTGTCTATTATAATCAATTAAGATCTGAGTACAAAAAAGCTTATTTGGTGTGCCTGTTCTTGACCTTTTCTATTTCTTATGTTTATAAATGATCTTCCATTATATTTCAGCAACAGTAAGGTTATCTTATCTCATTAGCAAAAGGGTAACATTTACTTATTTGTTGGTTGTTTTAATATACGAGGGCAACCTGCAAAGTAATACTAATTTGGAAATTTATAACAATACAATTGAAATACAAGTGAACATGTTGGCACACATCAGGTGTCTACCCTATTTGGCAGCCATTCGCACGGTGCAATGCAAAAAAATGATTGATTAAACAATTGCAAAATTTGAAGAGAGCAAAATTATTGAAACTTTGTCCAAGATAACATTTTACATTTCATTAAAAACACAGTTAAAATTCTATCAAAGAAAAGAAAAGGACTTTAGGGTTAAAAACTGTCTAAAAACAATTTAAAACATCTTTTAAAAAACTATGATACAAAATTTAAAAAAAAACCTTGATCTTGTTTCAAGCGAGAAGGAAAATAGTTTTCATAAAACTCGTACAAAATGAAACAAGAGATTTAAAAAAAAATGTAAAGAGAGAAATAATTAATAATATTTAAATTTTAGTAAATCTAAAATTTGCTGGATATTTCTTAGAATTTAAAAGAAAGAAAATTGTTTTATAAAGAGACATTCTAATAAAATCATAATAAGGTAAAGCAAGACGTGTTGAAAAATATCGTAAAATGAAAGAGGAAATGTTGCAATGCAGATTAAGAATTATTTTTAGAATAATTCTTCCAAAACATACTGTTTACATTTTTCCTGTAAATTTGGAAGAGACATTTCTGGAATATTCCGCTAAAATGGTAGAATATTCTCCAATGAAATAATTGTACGAAAGGAAAGCAGATGCTTTTAGAAAACTCAAATAGAAGAGATAAAAGGATCTTATGGAAGAGTTTAAAAAACAATCTGGGAGCAGATATAAAACAGAAAATGTAGACATTTTTAGTTTTAATTTGTTGATTAAATTTCTAAGTAAAAATAGTAAAAGAGCCGAAAAGTATTTGGAAAAATCACGAAATGTTAAAAAGTTTTTGTAAGCTTTAGGAATTTAAGAAATTACGTAGTCCATTCGAATAGAAATTTATTGATAAAATAAAAATGGAAAAGCTTTTAAAAAAATCACAAAATGATAAAACAAGATATAAATTTCTAGATATCTCCAGAAATGGTTTCTAGGAAAATTCCGAGAAAACAAATACAATTTGAAATCTACAAATCTAGAAATTGGTAGAAAATTGTATGAATCTAAGTAAGAAATTCTTAAGCATTTAGTAGAAATGTTTAAAAGAAGTCTAAAAATTATGATGACAAATTTAAAATAAATGAAGTTGTTGCAAGCAAAAAGAAAAACAGTTTTTACAATTTACAAAATGAGATAAGAGAAGCTTTAAAAAAAAATTAAAACTTTAGCAATGTAGAAATTGCAGGAAAATTTTTGTCAGAAAAAGATGCCAAGGATTTTTCTATAAAGATACCTTTAATTCTTAAAATATTCTAATAAGATGAAGTAAGACATGGCAAAATATTATAATGAAATATAAGAGGAATTTTGCAAGATAGAATGATGAAAGTTTTAAAAATTAACTCCTTCAAAAGATGAATAAATTTATTCTAGATTTATTTAACCACGAAAAAACAGCATGTATTCTCTTCACACCCTCCACTTATGACTTAATAAACCTAGAAATTCTATGACATAATGCCGTCCTTTTTGGCCAACCTCACGATGCAGTAATCAGACTCTCCGCAAAGGGCGTAGTTCTTTACAGTTTCGGTTATCATGCCAGTTTGTGGGTTGACATAGTCTAGGGAAAGTGAGATGGAGGCATGGTCTTTGGCGTGGATTATCCTTTTACTGGCAAAGAATTTCCTGGGGCAGTACAAGTCAACGATTTCGCCAGCGTCGTTTTCCATTTTTGCGTCTGTGTTTTTACGAACGGTGTGCTTTTTACAAGATGGCAGCGAGCAAAAGATATAGCTAGAAATGGCAGAACATCTATCTAACGTGTCTTGATATCCATATGAAGAAATGTGAGCGTCGATATGCTAACTCAATTTACGAGGACGAAAAGGTTAAGTCACCAAGCCTCATTAATGAAGGTATAGTGCAAATATATTCTTTAGGAAAATAAACTACTGAGAAAATTAATTAAGAAACTAGAGAGTATGAATGGAGTTCTAAGTGATTGCAATACTCTTTTGAAAGAGAAAATCATTTATCTTTAAATCAACTCTAATTGCAAACCATATCAACAGTTTTCCTGTAAAAATGGCAGCTCCTTGGAAATCAATGACATCATTCCACCAGATGTAGAAGATTCTTGCAAATCTGCCATCTCTGAGCCAATTAATGAACCACAAAAACGAGAAAACTTACCGGTGACCCATTTCCCTAAGAAATTGGCCACTTAACAGAAAACACCCGCATTTAATGATAAAGGTGGACAGCATGATAATCAACACGATACCGATCAGTGGAAACAGGTGCGAAACAGGAAGAGAAGGCGGAAGATTAAAAGAACTAACGAAGATAAAATTTATTTATTTAAGTATTTATTTGTTTGTTTCAATTCTGCGCTAACAAAAAAAGTACATATCCATATTATCTACATGCTTGACCCAAACACAAAGACGAGCTCACTATCGCAATTCCTAGAAACGAACCAATTTAAACACTTCTACTGCGAGATATTACAAGCGAAGCATCCCCAGGAATACAGCTCATTTAAAGTAACTATTCTCCTAAATAAACTAGATGAAATAAAAAAAGGCTAATTTATAGCCAAAAGTCGTAGTAATTAACCGTTTTTTATTACATCTCAAACGAAAGTGTGAGAAACACCAAAAGAAAATACTTACCCAATAAATATTTATATCCATAAAAAATAAAAAAAAATAGTTATAATGACCAACTCACACAACATTGTACCATTAAAATGGCAATATCAGACCACCTCGGAATAATTATTAATTTTCACACAACAAACCTCCGAGCTGATACAAATCGTATAGTTGTGAAATCGATAACATTGCAGGGGAAGATCAAATTGAAGAATTCACAAACTGGAGCATCATAGAGGACCCAACAATGGAACTGTCACAAAAAATGAAATTACTTATAAACACTATCAAAGAAGTATCCAGCAAATCTTTCCTTGAGAAAATCGACAAAAAGTAGAACAAACCCTTGCATATGAAATGGTACAATGACTCACTAAGAGCACTCCGGCAAAATCTGAGCTTAATGAACATAATATGTAATAATTGTGAAGATGAAGAACTTAAAACCAACGACAAGGCAATCTATAAAAACGAAATAGCAAAGGCAAAACTAGAAGCTAATAATAAATTTTGGAGTCTGATAAAAAATCCACAACTTGGTCATCCGCATAGTTAAATAACACCAAATGAATTTAATAACTACTTTGCAAATATAACTAATGAACTATTGGAATCCGCTCCTGGACCTGATAAATATCCTGTTCTTTTAATGTGTGTTGGTGTCAACTGGGATATGTCAACTTATTTTAAATTTCTGGAGGTAACAATAAACAAAGTTAGAAATGCAAGCTTTTGATTGTGTATCTCATAAAATTCTACTAAGTTAGTTATATTTTTATAATATACACCCAAATGGGTGTAAAATATTATCATCTTACTTCGCCGGTAGAACACAAACGGTCCATTATAATCAATCAAGATTATATGGTGCGCCTCAGGGCTCTGTTCTTGGACCGGTCCAATTTCTCATCTTTGCAAATGATCTTGCATTATATTTGAGCAACAGTTGGGTTATCTTGTTTGCAGATGACACGATACTTTGCTCAATGAACGTGGATTTAACAACTGCAAATGTCTGCCATAAATCCAATATGTCAACACTTAACGATTGGTTTCTAAGTAAAAAAATGTGTTTAAATAAACAAAAAACGTAAACGTTAATCTCATTTACACGTACTAATGAATAAGATAAGTTTTTGGGCGTTTCGCGACTGGCGGGATCATTGTAAATCATTATCGAAAAAACTATGCTCAAGTATATTTTTACTTAGGAAAAAATTACAATCAGTGTCAAGAGATGTTCTTCGTACTACATATTTTTCATTATGCGAATCACATATAAAATATGGGCTGCTAATTTGGAGGGATAATTCTGGTCGTCACAGAATATTTGCGATCCAAGTAGTTACAGAGATGACTGTAAACCAAAACTTTATTAATGAAAAAATATTAGCAGTCCCTTATTTATTTATACTTGCATGCCTAAAACATTTAAAAAACAGGAACATCGCGATATAACGTTTAAAAGTACTCATCATCATAACACGAGAAATAAACATTATATATATAACTCAAATTAAATCTAACACGATCTCGCTTCGGCGCTAACTACCGCGGTATTAGGTTTTAAAATCTAATACCATTTAGCATTTGACAGTTACCTATAAAACATTTTGTATCAGTAATAAAAGACTATTATATGAAATGGAAATGTTACGCTTTTTGGCACGAGAGTAGGATGTTGGTGTACGAGCGAGCGAAGAGAGCGAGTGCATCAAGCTCCTACTCGAGTGCGGAAAAGCGCATTTCCCACACTATTTTTTCACATATTGCATATAACATCAATTATAAAGATGTTTGCGATTTCATTTTTGACACTGACATATAAAAATTAGGTTATACTTACCGATAGTACGTGTGTTGTATATATTACTCCATGTATGTAACTGACACTGACATTGATTAATAGTAAATAAAAGTAGTACGAAAAAGTGTACCCATGCTAAAAAGTGTTGCTATGCGGAAAAGTGTTACTTTTGTCAACGATTTTGGATGCGGAAATGTAAGGTATTTCTATTCAGTATGTGGAAAATAGTTATTTATGTACCTAGTCAGTAAAGTAATTCTTTATTGAACGAGTCTGAGATTATGAGCTGAGTGAGCGAAGCGAACGAGGCGAGTAACAGGCGAGGCCAATAAAGACACTTTACTGACGTGGTGCATACAAACTTTTATCGCCAACCGTAAACATTTATAATTTCAAAAATTTACGTATCAAACTTGTCACATTTTATTATGACAAAGAATATTATGATTTCAATGAGTTCAAAAGCTAATAAGCAAGGTACATTATAGACTGGTAACCTACGGTATCATATATTTGTGACATACAGGACCAATGTTTTCTAGTTATTCTTTAATTGTATGCATTTATATGTTATTTTACCATACAATCTATACTTCCTTTTATTATTACAACTTTTTAAATTATGTATTTACTCGTTTATGCTACTTTTTTTAATTTATATACTAATTTTGTATTTTATTTTCTATATTTATTGATACTTTTATATTTTAATTGAATACTATTAACTTAACTAGAAAATTGTTGTAAAATATAACAATTAATGTAACTGCAAGAATGGATACTTCAAAGAAATCTCACATTATACCTTAATTATCAATGCATTTTTTAAAATATTGTACAATTCTATAATTACCAATTATATACTAATTAAGTTTATAGTCATAGTCATTTATTACGCATGGCCAATAAAACAACAATACAAAAAATAAATATACAATTTAAAAGCACGCAAAAGAGAATTACAAAACAAAAAAATGAAAAAAAAAACAACGATAAGTAAACGAATTAATAGGTAAAAAATAAATCAATATTTTAACTACAGTTAAGTTGTCTTGTCCTCAACAACTTTTTGGCACATTGTTTTAAATGTGTTTAATGAGATGCCAAAAACTTCAATATGTAAGAATTAATATGTATGATCATATTATTACGCGGACAAATTGAAGCCATACCAGGTCTTATGAAATTCACTATGAAGTGAAGTGAAGTTTTTGGCATCTCGTCATACGTTTTGGATATACAAGACACAATTAAAGAACAATTAATTAATCCATCTAGTACACGGTAGGCAAAACACAAATAAAAATTCTACGTTTGTAAAGCGGGAGTAAACCAAGATAAGACAGAACTAAAATTAATATGGCATTGGTAGTAGGTAAACCATACAGCAATAATCAATAATTGACCTTACTAAAGCACTATCTAAAGCTATGTAGGTACGAATACATTTAAATTTGAAGGTAATCCTTCGTATAAAACCAATCATTTTTAGTGATTTTGCTGTAACCAAGCTAAAATTTAGTTTGGTGTCAAAAATCACACTCAAATCCTTGATAGTATCAACTTTATCCAACGTATGGTTGTCCAAAAAATAGGACAAACAATTTTCTGGAAAAACGTATATGCTTACATTTTGAAGAATTTAAGTAAAGATCATTATGCCAGATCATAAGATGGTCTGAGTTTTCCTGCAAGGTACAACAATCCTCAAAAGTAGAAATTTTACGATAGTTTCATATCATCAGTGTAAAGTAAAAAAATGACTTAATATTACAGCCAATATCATTCATAAAAAGGATAAATAATAATGGACCCAGATGTGAACACTGGGGTACCCCCAAAGTCGCATGTACTGCAGTACTGGAAACCATATCATAAATCTTCACAATGTGATGTCGACCACTTTTAAACGATCGAATCCATTCTAACATGCAACCATTCACTGCATATATTTGCTGTTTACACAGAAGTCTGGAGTGGATCACTCTATCAAAAGCCTTACTAAGGTCTGTATAAATAGAATCCACAATTGCCCCTTCCTCAAATGTATCATAAATAAGGTAGTATACAAAAACAAGTTAGATTCTGTTGACCTCGCATCGATAAATCTATGTTGTTGCTCGATAATTAAAGATTTAAAACTAAGCACCATGTACTTGGCAACCAATTTATCCAATATTTTAGGAAAACATGATTGGATGGTAACCGCTCTATAATTAGGCACGAGTTTCTTAATACCAGATTTAAAGACTGGAACAATGAAACAAAGCTTCCAAAGAGATGGAAATAAACCATCCTTGAGAGATCGGTTAAAAAGTATGGTAATAGGTAGGGAAAGAGGAGATGCACATGCTTTTACTAAATATTGAGGTATTCCATCCGGACCTGGTGCAACATTGAAATTAATTTCCAATAAGCATTTTCAATAATGTCTTTTTCCGTAAATTCCAAAAAAATTAAAATTTATGTTATCGGTCACCTTAATTTCGGGATATAAATTAGAATGATTAGATTATGAAGCTACAAGGAAGGCCACCGCCACTACCGGCTTGGGACTTACAGTATTTCCAAAATGTATTAATATTATTCGGAATATCCATCTCAGCTTTCTTAATATATTACAGATAGGCTACGTTTAGCATTATTGATCACATTTGATTTGTTTGTGATATTGTTGTATGAAAATGGTGTTTACGATGAATGAATGAATTCTTTTAATGCTATGGGGCCATTTAGATGGATCAAATAAAGTATCGAAATGAGGCTCATCAATTCCAATTTTAAATAATGATGATTGATCAGAATTTACGAGTCTGAAACGTTTAACATCAGCATTGACATTTAAAATATTTTTAGAATGATTAGCAATAGTCTTTGGCTCAATATCAGGCTGCACTCTAATGATATGAAGCCATTTTTTCTTGCCAGAACTCGATTGAAATCCATATGAGGAATTCGATTCGTTAGCCATAGAATGATAACGCGCTGATTCTGTTTTCGATTTGTGCCAGAAAGTACTGTGCTCGGTGGATTATATTCCTCCTTATCACAAGAATTGGATGGGTCGAAACTAACTAGGTCTCTTTGTAGCTTAAATATATTCTCACCAATAATTGCTTTATTATCAGTGACATTATTCATTTCTACTACACGTGAAGCAGTTAAAACTACAGACGTTTAGTCGAGAATCTGACCGTTGTCGACAAATCCAGAATCTAAAATTACAGTATGTATTTCTGTAAACCTATTTTTATTATGATTAATCGCAAATTTGGGGCTGGAAGCCTTTAAATCAGCTTTTAAATCTGCAATTTGCTGTGATAATAGCAATAATTTAACTAAAACCTCACATTTGAATAAATCAAATGATGCAATTAATAATTGAATTTTATCTTCAGATTCATTATGAAGTAGGAGACATTAATTGAATGTCTGGTAGCAGCTTATCAGTCGCACTATTCATACCTTTTGAACGATTCGGCCATCTTGTACAACAATCCACAATACCCTCACCGGTTGAAATAATATAGTTCAGTCTGGTAGCGCACGCTGTACGAAAAGCAGAGTTACATACAGAAGAAGTAAGTAAGTAAAGCAGAAGGTTGCTTACATTTTACGCAACGAACATCATTGTTCTTCAAACTATCAGACATGGTATTAAAACGGTGGTGTTAAATAGGTACGAATAAACAATTAACTAAAATAGGAATATACGGCCTAAATTAAGATGGGCTAGGGAGATCGACAGGACAATGACATGATGTTGTAATCACGAATAAATATTATTATTAAACAAAAACGTTTACTTTGTTAATATCACACTTTATAAAAAGTGATATCAACAAAGTAAACGTTTTTGTTTAATTTTCCAAGATGTACATGAAGTTAACGCCTCATCGTTAAATATTATTACTATTATTATTCATTCTTAAAAAATTAATTAAAAATTTGTAGCATTAGAAATCTTTTTCAATTAAATAATTTAAATATGTTGGAAATTTCAAGAAATCTCGAGAAGAAAATTGAAAATTTATATTTAAAATTGAAAAAAGCATAAAAATATCAAAAACACAATACTAAAAATTATTTTTTGTTGCAGGTGCGTTGTGGACAATCCTTTGGATCGAAATTTCAGATAAGTTATTAGAGATAATATCAATGTTCTCTCATGCGTTATCAATTTGCCGCGTACTTTAAATACAGGGTGGTATCCTAAAATCAAGTTTATATTTCTTAACTTTCTGCGTGAACACAAGGAATTCGATAGGTGCAGGGTATATTAATTAGGTATGCGAGAGTTTTACAAAAATTGGGATTAGATGATTGCAGCGCGTAGAAGATTCTGTAATATTTGAGGATTTTGCTACTAAAACGAGGCGCCTAGTGTACCTCGCATCTGAAAATGGTTTAAAGGTTTGAAGAGAACGGTACAAAATTAGAAAGACCGACTAAGATCATTAAGAACGACAAATGATGTGAATAGTATTAACCAGATTATTCAGTTCCGAAGGGAGCAAGCACTTCAAAAACCTAAAGATCTAAGCTGCACCCTCATAAAAGTCAATTGTTACTAGAATTAAAGTGATATTCTCTCTGGCAATTTGATCTCCAGGAAAGACGGTATAAATTGGTCTTTGCGAAATCCTGATTTAATACCTATGAACTTTTTCCTGTGGGATTATCTTCAATCTAAAGTTTACGCCACCAGACTAACTTTTCTGGTGCATAGATATTAAATTAATCTAAGGTTAATTTCGTTTCTTTCTTGCTTAACATTCTATGTTTAGAAAAAGCTGTACTCTCAAAAAATGGTTACATAAAAATTTGTTTGTTAATTAATATGTTAGTTCTAGTTTACTATCTTTACTATGCAAAATCTTCGATAGGAGCCATTTATTTTTTAATTGGATTGTTTTCCTTTGGGTGGGTTAAATATAGATTTTAAATTTAATAAACCAATCTTATCATCTTAGGAAAATTATTGTTTCAATTACTTTTTACAGCTGTTTAATTATCCGTACCATACACATACTGTATATTAGAAGACTAGGGTTAGAAAAGCTATAAAATACTATTTTAAGAACTTTAAAAATTAAGTTAATAAGATATTTATGTTGAAAGTTTAAAATATCTCTTTGTTCATAGTGAAGAATCTTTTAATGTTAATTGTGCTCTTCGCGTACTCATTCCCACGGAAGGTTTTTATGGTTAAAAAATTTCAATTTTTGAAATTAATGGGCCTATTAATCCACACATGATAAAAAATCGAATTTAACGTTGTGCACTTGCTGCGTGTCCCATATAAAATACTAATATGTTAATTCTATGGGTGGCTAATAGCACATCTTAATCGAGTGTCATGACTGGCAAATTTTAACAAACACCATTACTAATCCCGCACGATCCGCACGAGCTGCCTTTGATCATTAATCAGTCGGGAGCAACTGCGGGATATACAAATAAGGCACACGCAGTGTAACCGATTGTTGACGGTACTTCCTTTTATCTATTTAATCGGGGCTACTAATTGGAAAGAAATTCGTAGAAACATGTTAATTCTTCGAAACTAGTGTTAATGTCATATATTGAATGCTCTCAAATGTAAGTGTTTAGATTATTTATGTTACAATTCACTCGAATTAATATTACTAATTAGTTGATTAATATGAATTCAATAACTTTTATGTATCCGTGATTGGCCACCTGTTAGGATATCAAAGAATTGTTTTGAATCATCGTAATTGTATTTCTTAAGCATTTCTTTCAATCAATCAACACGAGCCTTGTTTGAGTTATGTATCCGTGATTGGTAATCGTATTTCTTAAGCATTTCTTTTAGTCAATCAACACGTGACTTTTTTTGGGGTATTGTTAAATTATGTGGGATGAATGCTGGCTCCACTTATGCCCAAGGATGCCTAAGTCTCACGATAAGTCTCATGACGATCTTCCAATATCAATTCACCCACAGCATCAATGATATCTGGTACAATAACCGATTTTGGAACCAACGATAATTAGTGGTTCTTGAGGGTGCTTCATCCCCAAAAGTCAAATTAAATTAATTGATGCACTGTAAAAAGTAATCGCACGGAATTGTTCACCACTTAATTACATCCCTAGGGTGACATTAATATTTCACGTCGCTGTAAATAACACAAATGGATATCAAATCTTTCTGAGAAACTCTACTGAAAAAAGTTAGAGAAGTGAGTTGTAAGATAGCAGCACCTGGATCGACCATTCCCGAACTAAAAAAGGCTTTACAAAAAAGCCTATTTAAAAAAGTTGAATGAATATATCACGTATGATTTCTTGTTTTTTCTTCCTTCTAAATATTACAGAACATCTTGATAATACCTAATAAATCTATTAGTACTTATAGTTGTATAGAACTGATTGAGTTCTTTCTAACTGCGAGTCCCTCAACTCAATATATTGACTTGCAGATGACATTAAAAGGGATGAAGCCAATTTAAAATTGTATTAACTTTTTTTTTCTACATTATGTGTATTTCGGGGCGATAAATGCGCTGAATGGCATCGTAAATATTTGCGAATAAATGTAATTGGCCGAGGGACCGCCCGCCATTGTACGAGTTTCCGCTGGAAACGGATCCGCCATAATTCAGCGCGGTGAATTATTTTATTGTTCCCATTTTTTTGCCCCGGCCCGAAAGAAACAACACATGCCAAAAATGCCCTAATGACGTTAATAAACATACTACCACCGATACGTCCAGGCAGCACCCCCTCTGTTTGACATGGGGAGCAGCGGGATGGTGGAGATCCCATCACATGTTATCTTGTGATCGCGCAGAGTTTATCATCTTTGCGTTCGGATGGAGCTTTTTGAAAGTATAAGGAGGGAATGTGGGTGGTAATGGTGGTGGGAATGTATATGTTATACAATTCCCATCTCCATGTGTGTACAACTTCCCTCGGTGGGGGTTAACTTGTTTATATGCAAAATGGTTTCGCACGGGTTAAAATTGGAGTTTTCTCGTGCGAAATTGTAGCAATTGCGATATTTTAAATAATAAATAATTATGAGGTAAATGAAATTTATATACATAATAATGAACCATGGATTTTTTTATTATTTATTTTACTAAAACATCTTTATTCACAGAAAAATAAAATCTAATACATGTAATGGATAAAATAAAATAAATTCTGATATGTTCTTGTACTTCTGCTCCATGGCTATCGACCGGTGGTCTTTCAGCCCGCATTTATTTTATTTAGTTATTTATTTACGGAGCACCATTACAAACAACGAAGGATAAAAAAATACGTAAATATTCATTATTATAAAATAAGGAAAGCACACATTTATAACTAAATATACACCTTGTTGCGTTGCGTAATAAAAGAAGTAGCTTGTTGATGCTAACGTAAAAAATCAACATTAATTTGATTGCAATTAATAATAATTCGAGCAATTCCATAGTGCTTTCCGTAATTCGTTTTATTATATCGCTCTTCGAAAAGCGGGAACGCAACTCTCTTTTGGGAATATGAATATTTAGTAAACTTAGTAAGTAAGGTGAATTAACCAAGCCATTTATAAGTTTATACCCACTTAATATATCGAACGATTTTTCTCCTCTTTTCTAAAGAATCCAAATTCAATTGCTTGGAGAGTTCTAGATAATACCCTGTTAGCCCAAACTTGAAAGAAAGATATTTCAGAAGCTTTACTTGAATGCGCTCGATTTTTGTAATCTCGGTCTTGTTAAAAAAGACTCGAAATTATGAAGCAGTATTCCAAATGTGGACAGACGTATAAAGCTTTAAAATTGTAATTATATTTTTAAATGCAGGTCCTTTACTTTGTAGAAAATCAACTCATAATTAGAAAAATAAGAAAACATTTCGTAAATCTACAACGATGAGTCTCTTCGTGTTTTTCTAATTAATAGTCAATACGTACTACATCGTTTAACGAATCCAAGAACTCGATAGGATTTTATTGTTATAGAGCTTATATGATCATGGAAGCTCCACCTATTAGAAAGTATTATTCCTAAATCTATAACAGTAGAGACCCGAGCAACCCGATTAGCGTCGATGAAGTAATTTCTATTTGCAATTGTTCTATTAAATCTGTCCAGATTTTGTTCAAGCAATGTAGAGGAGATTTCACCAGTGATTCTTTTGAATATTTTCATGTCGTCGGCGAACAGAAGACATTCAGAGTGATAAAAACAATCGACTACATCCTTTATAAATACATTAGATAGCAGTGGTCGAAGTTGTGACACCTATGAAACCCCAGAAGGAAATGAAACTACCCACTCGAACAGCTTCTGTTCTATTGATTAAATATGATCTAATGCTATTAATGCCGATATGTTCAAGTTTCAGAAGAAGTGTGTCATAGTCAACTATATCAAAGGCCTTAGAAAAGTCGGTGTAGGTAGAATCTACTTCGTACCCATCCTCCAAAGCCGATGTAATAATATTAACCGTATGAAAGTAAGTTGGACCAAGTATCACAACAACTTCTGAAATCGTGTTCATTTATTAATGTATTTATTTATTCATGTTGTTTATTAGACAATAAACAAAATAGACATTCTGACAAAGAAGTAACAATTAGCTTCTAAAATATTTGTGGAATAAAAGACAGAATAGAAATGGGGCGATAATTTTTTAAATTATTCTTACTGCCGCTCTTAAAGACTGGTGTTATTAAGAGACCCAGAGCTCAAGGATTGGCTAAAGAGTATCCATAATGATCGGCTAAACGAGAAAGCACTAGAGCATTTAGAATCTTTTAATTATATTAATTCATACAGAACATCTGAGATTTTGATTTGAAAGACATTGTTGAAGTTAGGGTGGTTATAAGAACACTCATATTGTTTATTAAGTCTATCAAGACTGAGTTAATGTTTTCTATTGCGTTTATCCATTTGAAGAATTCGCAGACACGCCAAAATACCGACTTTGGCGTGTCTGCGAATTCTTCAAATGGATAAACGCAATAGAAAACATTAACTCAGTCTTGATAGACTTAATAAACAATATGAGTGTTCTTATAACCACCCTAACTTCAACAATGTCTTTCAAATCAAAATCTCAGATGTTCTGTATGAATTAATATAATTAAAAGATTCAACTTTACATTCGGAAGTTTGAAGTCGCCTATGACACATACATAATGATTTGGTAACCTATCGATGAGTTCTTTTACTACGGCTTGGCGGTATATAAACTCTTCCAATAAGAATCTTCATGTCCTGAACAGTCACTGAGATATATAATCGTTCCTGAATTTGTTGAACACATCTTACTAATAAATTTAAAAATACGAAAACATTTCGTGAATCTACAACAATGAGTCTTACTAAGACTACAAAACAAATTAATTTGAAACAACTACTTCTCTAGCTAATACTTCGACAGACATTGAATAATACAAATTAATTTGCGTGTTACAAATAGTACAACTATCAAAGCAACACTAATTTGAATGAAATTATTTCTGTTGAACAAACTAATAAATGATAAAATGTACTTTAGATTGTTTAAATGTAACTATTACATGAAAAATTATGATCTTACTATGTGAAAACTCAATTTATGGGAGACTTCCTAGAAGTGAGAGGGTTTCTTTCACACTGAAAGATGTTATATCCATTAAACCCCAACTCATCATTTGAAATGTGCTCACTAAACCATGTATCACACAGCACGTAAACATCGAATTCAGTCAAGGAAACAGATGATCGTAATTCATGTAATTTTGTTCGCAAACCGCAAATATTCTGATAAATCCTTAATGAAGATTTAGTATTAGATTATTATAAGCTTCTTAATAACCTCAACGTGTATTGCGACAGGAAATTAGAAGCCTTTGAGATGTGGGCCTACCGTAGGATGATGAGAGTATCATGAACAGAACATGCGACCCACGTAGAGGTTTTGAGATGAATGGAGAATGACAGAGAGATCCTACAGGTTGTGAAAATAAGAAAATTGCAATATCTCGGCCACTTAATGAGAGATCCGAAATATGAAATTCTGCCACTCGTAATCCAAGAAAGAATCCTGGGAAAAAGATCTCTCGTAGCGAGAATAATGTCACGTCATCTGACCTATTTAGGGCTGCAACCTCTGGATTGGAGACGGCACATAAAGAAGAAAAAGAAGATTATTAGATATATCGTCAACCCTTAAATTTGGTTCGAGCTTTTCGATATTTTCGCAACGCCTATAATTTCTGAATTTTCTAATGACTAAATTATTTAGCCATTTATCAGCTTCGTTATCATTTTCATTAATCCCAACTTTAAATGAGCTTTAGTGGTTATTATTGGCCAGCCGATAACATTGGAAATTTCCATATTATTTTTAATAAATCAGTTAATTCATTAACAGTTATGTAAATGAAAATAAATTTTGCAACCTTCACAGTGGTATCTAAAACTTCTAAATTTAGATTGCGTTTTTTTAAAGAGAATTATTGTCATTATTTTTATTAATTTTATTATTTTTAGTTCTAGCTGAAGAATTATCGATTGCAATAATTATCCCATCATTCGTAGTAGGAATTGGTACTTTATCATTTGCAATTATAGCATTAACAATACCCGACCCGCAAGCGGTATCAGCGCCCTTACTGTGCGGATCAAACGTAATCTGAGAATTATCTTTGCTTATAACTGAATTATCGTCATTTGTTATATTGTGATCAATGCAATTCGAAGAAGGAATTGCATCTTTATCTTTGATAGTAATTGTAAGATTGGAAGAATTAAACTTTTCAAATCATTTTGATTGTCACTAATTATTTACTCTAGCGAGGAGAAGTTAACCAATTGCTTAAATAAGTACAGTTCTTGCTTTAACTCAACAACTGTATATTTTAGTACCATCTAGGTTTCGTGCGCAATTAGATTATGTTTTTTCTCTACAGGATGTAACGTGCTATTATTAATACAGAAAACTTTACAGCCAATGAGATAAAGAATCGATGTCCAAATCATTATCTACGAACCTTTTATAGTAATTTATACAGCTACGATGAAATTTGAATCTGCAATAAGTGCAAGTTAAGCCGGTTGTTACAGTCGATTTTCATTTATAGCAACACATGGTCGAATTAATTAAAACAATTAAAAAGTGAATTTAAATATTAAAGAGATAAAACATATGATAAGAAAATAACAATAGGGAAGAAACGTAGGCTACACACTTCACAACACGCGGTCCATTTTTTTGTCTAATAAAAGAAGCGAACAGGATAGATAGACATTGGAATCAATGTTGGTGTATGGTTTACCGTATAGGTTAACAATTATGAGTAAATATTGTACTTACGTGCAAAATTAATGCATTTGCACTCCCACAGTAAGTTAAAACAATCGAGTAAAACAATTAAATATCAATAATGTTAAAATAACAACACACACAATAACATGCGTCGTTAATTTATTCATAATGTAAACATTACAAATTGAAAAAAAAACTAGAGGTAATCTTGGTGGTGTGAATATAAGCTTCACCAGTTCCATTGGCTTCACCTGGATCTTTTTGTGAGAACAATAGACGTGGATTAGTCCTAAGATAATATGATGGAACTACAACTGCCAAGGAGATCAGAGAATATGTTCCCAGTTAATGTAGTAGTGGAATTCCGTATCCAATGTATCGCTGAATCCATGCATTGATGGGTAATGTAGGAGGCTCATCAAAACTGATGTTCAACTTCGTAGCTGGTTGTATAGCCGTTACTGTGATTCTTATATGAAGTGTGGCTATTAAATAACCAGACTGAAGTCATAACATTTTTTAATCGTTACCAATTACAGCAGAAGTTTTATCACCTTTATCTACACCGCTCCATACGACGTTTCCATTGTTGAAAGCAGTGCTGGAAGTCTGCCAGCTGATTGAGAACCTCCGTCGCTTTTTCCCTTCAGTACCGATTTGACCTTGGGAAATAGAAAAAAGTCGCAGGGTGCAAGGTCAGGCGAATATCGTAGATGTTTCAACACGGCGATGCCGTATTTTACGAGGAACTCTTTCACAGTTAAGGCAGCATAGGCTGGTGCATTGTCTTGGTGAAGGATCTAGGATTTTGTCTTCCAAAAATCGGGTCTTCGTCTTCTCACACGTTCACGCAGGGCCTTCAGAACCACTATGTAGAAATGTTGATTTACCGTCTGACCATTTTGCCAATGTTTTCGTCCGTTTTCGACGTTGATGACAGCCCTGGGTGCCAAACGTTTTCTGTCGTTTCACGCCCTTCTTTAAAACATGTATACCACTCAACGTGTGTGTGCGGGATAAACATTAATTCCCGTAGACTTCTTTCAACATTGCATAAGCTTCTGTGGTAGTTTTCCTCAGTTTAACAAGAAACTTGAGGTTAACCCGTTGCTCCGTCTGACCACTTGGCATATTTCCGACGCGCCACTAGTGCGTTGAATAATTCAATTAGCTGCTACAGTTAAACTGAGCTCAGGGTGGAGACAGGACCATCAGACACAGTCATGTTTAAACACGTCGTGGCACGCTCGCAGTTTGCTGAGAGCAGCATCAGTCCGGTTATTAAATAGCTACACCTCGTACTAGCTACACCTCGTATCAGCAGCTCTCGTTTGAGCATCAACATGTAATTTGTAGTCCTCTAATTAACATGCAGGTATTGGCTATAAGTATAAGTTTCTTCTGTTATTTATTGATTAAAAACTATTACTTCTCATAGTACTGACGCCCTCTTTTAATGACTAGTATAACTATCGTGATAACGCTGTACAAGATCTTTTCAATAAATTGCTCTCCTGCGGAATCTAATCTCTTTGCCCTATGAGAAGTTGGAGAATTGGAAAAACAGGATTCAATGGAAGAATGGATTTTCTCACACCCCATACTCGGGGATTGTAGTGACCGCTAGCTACATCATGACATAGAAACAGATGGCAGTGCAAATGGTGCAGTTGGTGCTTCTGCAAGCAAGGAATCCAAGAGATTTCAGCACAGTTACAAACAAGAATAAAAACAGAAATAACATAACCTATTACAAATGTAACAAAAATTTCCAAAACAAGTTCCCTAATAACGTTGAATAAACCAAGAATAAAGAAAACACTAATGCTTTTAGTGTGATTTTTCTTAATGGTAGTACTGGTGGTTGATGTTAGTAGAATGCCATTTATTTATTTTCTCAAATTTAAGAACCAAACATTTAGTTATTTTAAGGAATTTATAATAATGGCTGAAAACAAACAAATATTAAAATCAAAGCACTTAGAACTTATAATGGAGGCGAATTTTGCAGTTTATCATTTGAAAAGTTTTTAATTCAAAAAACAAACACCTAACGGTATGTTTGAAAGAATTAATCGGCCACTAGTAGAAAAAGCTCGCTGCTTGCTTTTAGATGCAAGACTCGATAAAACCTTCTGGACTGAAGCTGTAAATACAGCTGCATACCTCAGAAATAGGTCGATTGTGTCAGGTCCAAAGAAAAAACCTTATGAATTATGGCGACAAAAACCAACTGATGTACGCAATCTTAAAATTTTTGGAACCAAGATTATGATGTTAACTAAAAAAAGGCGGAAAATTGATTTAAAAAAATCAAAGAGAATGATATTAATCAGTTTTTGTGAAAGTATAAAGGGCTTAAGGTTATTTGGTACAATAACAAAGTCAATTGTCACAAGCCGTGATATCATAGCAAATGAAAGGACATCAGAAAGAGCAGACTCTTGTAATTTAACCTTGGGAAATGACAGTTATGAAGAAATGAAGAATTATGAACCTGAAGCATCATGGAGGAAAATTAAGTGTTTTTAGGCAGCTCCAGTGAATATGATCCACAAGAAGGTTTGGATAACATGAATAGGTGGAATGATTACATGGAATTACTGACGAAACCGCAACAAGAAAATCCAGCAGAAAGAAAATAAACAAATTTTAATGACTAAGTAACGTATGCGCGCCAAACAGATATCAGCATGGAAGATGTTCCGTTGAGAATATTTGATATCATATCAAGACAGACAGTAACAAATGGAACGAAGTAATTGACACCGAAGTGGCATTCTTTGAAGAAAATGATGTCTGTGAAGTGGTGAAAAGTGCTACGTCTGTAAAGTGCAAATGGGTCTACAAGAAAAAGTTTGATTGTGAAAATAATGTGCGATACAAACCTCGGTTAGTGGTCAAAAGTCATAAACAAAAGCCAGGAGTGGACAACGAAGGCACTTTTTCACCTGTAGTAAAAAACTCAACGTTCAGGTTTCTATTAGCACTGGCAGTGCATATAGATTTGAAAACAATCCATCTTGATGTAACGACAGCTTTTCTTAATAGTTTGCATGACGAGGCCAGAAGGTCTTAAAGGTTTAATTAATAAAAATAAGGTTCTCAAGTTAAAGAAAGCCATTTATGGCTTAAAGCAGGCTTCAAGGGTTGGGAGTAAAAAAAGTAAAGAATGTTTTAATCGAAATAGGTTATAAATCATTAAAATATGAACCATGTGTTCATTTGAAATATAGATAGTTTTAAAACCATTGTAGCATTGCATGAGGACGATTCTTTCGTTTTCTCGTATTCTGATGTTAAAACAAGTTTTTTTAAAAAGGGAACTGGGTTCGAGATTCAAAATAAAAGACCTAGGTCAAATGAAACAATGTTTGGAAATGATAATTCAGATTGATAACAGTAATATGTTAATAACTTTAGATCAAGAACAATATATAGTTGAACTGTTTTCACGTTTTAATATGACAGAATGTAAACCTGTAAGCACACCTATGAGAAATACTTGAAATTGATCAAAAGTGAAGTACAAAACGATATTGAACATCCATACGACACCATACATTTCTTTTTGTGTTAGTTACTCAAGTCATTTTAATAATTGTTTTGATGAGTCACATTCAAAATGTGCGAAAAGAATTCTATGCAATTTAAAATGTACCAAGAATTATTGTCTAACATTTACAAGGACAGAATACCCAAAATTTGAAGGTTGAAGATTGGGCTGCGGATATAAATGATCCAAAATCTTTTACAGGTTTTTGTTTTACTCTCAAATTCCTTAATATCGTGGGAATGTAAGAAGCAACAATCAATAGCTCTCTCCAGTACTGAGGCTGAATATGTGCGACATCAGAGGCTTCTAGGAAAGCTATTAATCTGTACAATGTGTTCGATGAATTTGTAGGAAATGCTGAATATATAACGATCTTCAATAATAACCAGAGTGCACAAAAATTGTGTGTTAAATTCCACAAACAAGTCAAACACATCGATATAATGTATCACTTTGTCAGAGAGGCCATTTCTAACAATTTTGTAAATATCAAATATCTTCAAACCAATGAAATACCTGCTGATATTCTCACTAAGAGTTTGAATTTAGTTAAATATAACAAGTTTTGTACTAATTTAAGCATTACAAATGTTACTGAGTAATTTGTTTATTTATTTTTGATCTAGTGGGGCTGTTGTTAATAGATTAAACACGAATTACTTTTCATACTGCTGAGGCCCTCTTTTGATGACTAGTATAACTTTAGTGACAATCTATATAATAAAGCAGTACGGCGAGAGACCTTAAATGTGATACGTGTCACCTTCCCTGAAAAATCCTATCATCTTTAAGAATTTTGAGTCAGAAATTTAATGCTTCAAAACATTGACGTGTTCGCCATTGTTTTGAGGCACTTATTACCTTATTAGGTAACTTGTTAAAGTCGGCTTGTGTTAATTCGAAGTGCTGCTGTACAGAGTAGTTTATTCCAATTTCAATTGTCGTTTTCAATATGCGATAATTTGTCTTCGTAATACCAAATGCCGTGATGTTGAGTTGCATTATGTTATATTGTATGATGTTTACCATAGGAAAAAAAAAAACAGTATCGTTCATCTTGTGAAATGTTGACAACATTACCGATTCCAAATGAATTGTCTAGTTCACGGTAGACTTTATCTTTCACTCCAAATACTAATAATTAGTATGGTTTATAGAGCTGATCTCGTCTTGTGTAAGTGTTAAATGTTGGGAATTCACAAAGTTTATGACCTGTTTCACTTGTGCTAGCTAGTTGTCTAAACAGTCCTGCATATATTAATATTTCACGCTATGGTTATAAGATATGGCGGGTTCACATGATACCCTGAAGTGTAGACCTAATGCTTCGGATGTTTTTACTTGTCGTTGAATAATAAGTATGTAAGTTTGATTCTAAAACTATACTGTTGCATATAGGCGTTCCCTAGTTGTTTCACTATCAGGAACCTACTCCAGTACGAATGTTGCCATTGTTGCTACTGCGAGTTCCATTAGCTTCTCTGCAGCAGTTGTTTTGTATCGTATAGCATGTCATGAATCTGTACGTGACCGTATATATTTTACACTTTTGATCCAATATTGTCTCCGAATATATGCAAATGTTGCTTTAATTCTCTCGTGGCGGGTACTTTTGTGAGCTTATTCTACAATTTATTCAGATAAGTGATGTTTTGATAGTAGAATTATTGCATTCGGTGTAAAGAAATGAACTTATACTATTCCTTCTGAATTAATGAATGCATATAATGTTTTGAGATCTTTGGCGATTGGTTCTCATTTAGATATATTTCGGTACTGAATATGATATATTTCTGATTGAATTACTTTTATAAGATTGTGCATCGTGTCTTCCATCTTTGAATCGGTAAGTTGCCTCTTTGTGTTTCTTCTATACTTTCGGCAGTAGGATAATACTCGTTTTAATATTAACAATGTTGAAAATCTTATGGTTATACGTTCCCTGATTTGTGTAACGTGTATTTTAAGAAAAACAAATCTTGCAACGGATGGCAAATAACGTTATCTCGAAAATCATTTGCTCAGCCATCTCTGTAGGAATAGCAGTAAGTTTTACGTCGTTGCTGCTTTATTTTCAAACGTTAAAACCTTCCTTAATGTAGTTGTCAAGTTCGTTTAAAATCTCAAGGCACTATATAAGTTATTAGTACAGGTGGACACTCCGTCTCACACTGACGTCTCAAATAACTTTGGTTGCATTATAGCTTCATCGATTGCAAATTTATTTAATGTCCTGATTGACAAGAATACTACATCCGTAAAATTCGCAAACAGCTTTAGTCATCTTTGATTACCTTAATTTAAGGTTACATTTTCTCAATGCCTGATACTGAATACTATATTATGTTGCTGTTATCAAAGTAATATGTCGGCGATTGATTGTACAACCAATTCTTCATTCATGCTTCGGTTGTTTGATGTTTGGCAGGATACATCGAATACCATCTGTAATTTTTTTGTTGTGCTGTTTGGGTTAAATATAGCATATTGTGGAATATAGTATGCGGATTTCTGATGTGTTTGATATGCTAGCGGTTTTATATGCCCCAGTTCATGCTACTCTTGCATAAATTTGAAGTATTCTATCTTCTATCTTTTTGCAGCCGTTTTTAATACTGCATAAACCTGGCTATTGTGCGTTGTATAAAATCTTTTCGCGTTTTTGACTTTTTTTATTATTTTTCTCACGTTTCTTCGTTACTAATGGTGTAGTTGGTAGTTCCTCTAATTCTCAGACCTTTGTTAGATTTTGGCCATGATTTCTCTGTAATATCAGTCACACGATTTCTTCTTGTAATCTTTTATTACTCCTAAAAACTATCCATCCCAACTCAGTGTACTGAACTGGAATCCATTATTCCTCTTCATTTTCTCTTGTAGAATTTGACTGTAATGTTCCAAGTTGAATGTTCCTTCGATAAAATGGTATTCTTTAAATTCATTTCGTCCATGATGTGAAATTAGTGTTTATGGGTGTTGTTTAGTAAGTTATGGTGAAATATTTAATTGAGTTATCATTTCAGCTCACATTCCTCCCTAGGAGAGATGACAACTTTTATTTTCGAATTAATGATTAAGCTGCATGTTTCGTTATAAGAGAGCACTGTGAACATTGATGAAGCAATATCTTGGCTACGAGTTATATTCCCTGATTTGTGGTCTGTTTGACCTTGTATTGTATGAGAATGCTGACCAGGACGAGAATTACTGCGTTGCTGACGTTGATCATCGGGCCGTTGTGCTTCACGCTGATTCATGTTTAGTGTAGTGCACGTCCATCCAATATAAGTATGGCATCCCAGGATTAATTAATTAAATTTTTTTCTTTAGATAAGAAACTGTGAAACGTCGAATCTCCTGCGAAGTGCCAGATCTGAATACATTACTCACCTTCTTCAGCTCCGGCACTTCGCAGGCGTTTCAAGGTAGTCAAGGTACTGATCGAATAGTTGATAGATTTTGCAGACCAAGTTTCTACTACGTTGTAGAATATCCCATGCCGTTATTTAATTAGCATCTAATGTGGGGAGATAGTTTACACATTAAGCGAGTATACCACGTAAATACTCATTTAGGAATTCATATTTTTTCTCTGATGACAATGTAGTGTTTTCATGTATCAGATTTTGAAAGTTATTGGAAGTTTTGCCAGCTTTTATATCCTCTGTTAAACTGTGGTATAGTTTTCACTAGTAGTAGATCATTCTTTTGTCACTATTTCCTGTCTGTTCAGACACCTTCACCTTTTTAAGGTTTAAGGCCTTTATTTCTTGAAAATTACTTCTTCAAATTCATCACGATTGAAAGATTATCCTGTTCCCGTGACTTTGTAATAGAAATTGCTGATTGCTAATCATTTTTGATAAATGCGGTTAAGCCAGCCCATGACTTGAGGTGTGTTTAATGTTTGACAGTAGAATATTTGGAATAATATATCTAAGTCATCTATTTTGATAGCTAGTCCAGCATGTAGGGATGTTTGGTGGTGGAACTGCCAGTGTTGAAGAAGACTGTGTTAGGCTCAAACATGCAGACTAGTCTTCAATTGTGACGAGTCGAAGTGTCAGCATGTATCATTTTTCTATCGTCTGAAAGAACCCTTGTGTAAATACGGATGCTCCAGGAGTTTGATCTCATTAATTTTTTTTTGTCTTGGGCAATGGCTTGATTCCAAAGTTTGTTGATATCCGCAAAGAGTTTGCTGTGGACTCCTGTTGTGTGTGGCTTTAATCTAATCTAGCGTGGATGGGTCTCCAATTAACTATGTTTTCAAACAAATTCAAACAAGTTGTCTGTCAAAACCGAACACAAGATATTACTAGATTCAAGGTCATACTTTTAAGTTGATCCTAGAAAGTCTATAGTAGTTTTTTTAGAGAACGTAATTGTTAAAAAAAAAACTTAAAAATTTTACTTTGAAACGATGTTAGTTTTTTCTTGATAAATAAGTGAATGTAAAAGAAGGTAAGGTGAAGGCGTCATTAATAAAAATTACCCCCGATCAAATGGGACACAATGTATACGGAAGCGGCACGCGCATAAATCATCTTAGTCCACCTTACATGAAGAAATATGAGTCGAACGGAATTATTAATGCAACGTTTTCCTCGGATTTATATTTAAAACGGCTTTGATTTATTAATATGGCCACCTTTCCGGTGTGCCGGAGGTGATTTACCGAAGGGTCACGTTTTCCGGCTCGGATCGGAGCCACCACCGCACCCCCAACGTCAACCCCCTCGCCTTAAAATTGCCGAGAGACCGAGTCGCCGGCTTAAGTTTAGACGATCGCGAACGTAGAATGCGTTTTCTAATTACGGTCGCCGCAAAAGTTCCAGCCTCCGTCCGCCCGAGCTGGTGCCTTTAATTGTTTCCGACTTGTACGTTCGCTTTCTCTCTCACTCACTCAAATTGTTAACGCACACATTCCACCAGGCCCGAGGTAATAAACGAAACCGCAATCATTTTTCTTTGTTGCTTTGAAATTTGTATTATTGTAGAAAACATAACATAACTTTTAATATATTAATATTATATGTTATTGTAATACTCATAACAGTGATTTGCTTTTGCACTAGTAAGTATTCCTGTGAGTTTGGCACAATATGCACCTGTTCCTCTCTTGAATATGTCTATAGTAGTTTTAGGAGCGGAGTTTTGTGACCTGTAGTATCTTTCCAGAAGGCATGTCGGAATGGCACAGTCCTGACACCACAAGCTATATAAGAAACTGCTTCTTCTAAGAAGGCGAAAAGCTATAGGATGAAACCTTTTCATTCTCAACCTCGGATACGAAGTGAAGTGAAAGAGCGTAGCGGTTTTTCTCAAGCCATCTAGAAGAGCATTACTAAAAAGATACATTTATTCATTAACTATTACCTCAGTCGCTGTGACCTCGAGCACTCCTGCAAGATTTTTGTGATCTCTAATAAGTTATCTTCAGCCTCTGAAGATTCAACTACTCGCTAAAGCCTTGCTTAATTGGGCTGTGATCTAGAGCACACATTGAGCGTTTTCTGACATCCCTGATTTTTTATTTGAAATGAACTTATTGAATTTTTCTCGTTGAGTAATAAGTGAAGCAATAGGTTTTTATTTAGTTCATCATAACTAAATTACATTATAACAAAAAATTTGTGCTAAAATTTTCAACTCAGCTATTATCTTTTTGTTCAATTTTTTTGAAGATTTCATTACAATTTTTGGTATGCAAGTACAAAACTAGAATTTTAGAATTTTTTTAAATTAATTATTTTAAGGTTTATAACTAAATTTAATAAAACAATACTTTAAAGTGTATACAATAAAATGTTAAAATAACAATAATATTTATAAATCCAATCAGTTATCCAATTTGTGTCAGTATCAGGTGAATTTTCACATGTTACTCTCATATTTAACCCACAAAGTTTTGCGTAAAATTCGAGCGTAGAAGGCCACCGCCATAAAACACCTCTATAATTCAGACGGCGCGTTTCCGAGGAGATGAGGGTGTTTTAATGTACCCTGTTAACCACCTGCTAGTCCTGCAGCTGTCACCCTTTCTATTTGTCATCTCCCATTAAATATTTACCCTCGTTCATGTTCACTTTTAATTATTAATTAAAACCGCTGTGCGCGGAATTATTCATCAAGCGAAATGCCGTTATTTTTATTTTCGTTTTCACCATTTTTAACGAACGCAGCAGGAAACGCAAACATTTACTGCTTGCATAAAAATATTCATAATCGCGTATATTTTTATTGGAAACAATGAAAACGGGATATATTGTGTATTGAATGATTTTGAGATGCTATATACAAATATATAGTCGATCAAGTAAGGAATGCTTTATGTTATTTGTGTCGAAAATGAAACAAAGCGTATATTTTTTTATACGTCCCGACACACATAAATCCTACAGGGCCCCTCTCTCGATACGCAGGCATTTTTCCGAACTGGAAAAAGGAAAACAATTCATGCCCGACCGAAATAAGTTACTGTCGACTGGAATATTCCCGTGTTTCCTTTTTATATTTTACGGGTCGCCCCGAGGGCTCAGGTTCCCCACTGATAAAATGGATAGTGGCGTGCATTGTCAACATTACAACAATGGGCCCTTAAGCCCATTTTTAAGGGCCCCGGATTGAGATGTGTTTTCTGTTTATGTGTGTACGTGTATACGTCTGTCTGTCTGTGTGTGTGTGTGTGTGTGTTTGTACGTCTGTGAGCCATGTGAAATAATTTACGACCTTGTTTAAAACGTTGCCGGAACAACAATTACTGCAGTGGAACTTTTAATGCGCTAATAAGTCAGCAAGGTTTTGCATAATAGGGCCCCGTATTTGCATGTATAGCCCTACTCACTATTGTTCCCGCTTACAAAGTTTTCGACATCGTTAATTTATTAATAGTATCAGATGGCAGATATTTGAAGTGATGAATTTTCATTCCATATTACAGAAAATATAGTTGCCTTACATCGAATAATTTTGCTTCTTCAAAGAACTTATCTGTCGCGTACATAAATGGTTTATTACAGATTATTTTTTATTTATTTTTTTAATAATATTAAGATCATACATATACATATTATAAAGTCCACCCCAAGCTACTACACCATATATTATATGTGATTCAGCGAAAGCGTGGTTATAACACTTTTAAGTACTACTACAGAATAACGCAGTGTCATCGGCGAAACTTGTTACTTCACCCGTAATTGATACACTAAACATACGATATTATTTATGTACATAATGAAAAACAAGGGCCCCGGAACGGTACCTTGAGGGACACCATGGACAATATTTTTGAATCCACTGAATGTGTCATAATTTTTATACACTGTTCCCTATCTGTTAAATAGCTTTTAAAGATATTTAAAGAGGTTTGACTGATAGCAATCTCTTCAATGTCCTGGATAAGTATGTCATGGTCAACGGTTTCAAGTGACTTTACGAGGTCAATAAAAAAGACATAGCGGTTATTGCGATCTAGACAATTATAGATATTGTTTGAAATTCGTTATATAGCATCTTGGGTGAACTTTCCTTCCTGAAACCGTTATTGCTTTTTGTTTATTATTTTATATTCTGTGAGGTAGCTAGTTAGTCTGAATTTTAGCACTTTTTCAAATATTTGTGTTACTTTTGAGATTCGAGATATTGGACGGTAAATTACGACCTCTTCTATATCTCCGTTATTATACAGGGTTATTCACGCTATACGGCACGGAATATTGTGGCCAAAATACGCGACTTTCAAAAAGTTTCACTTTGGGGATATATGGGAGTCTATTAGGGCTACTTTTTAAAATTACTTTCATAATATACAGGGTGTCCCAAAAACCCTAAAAGTATCAAAGTTGTGTTTTTTTTTATGAAACACCCTGTATTTTATTGCATTTTTGGATCCTTCGATCAAAATAAGTGTGTGTTTTAATAAGGTTTTTATTACTTAAACCTTAAGGTTTTTGAAATAATTTGAATTTTGTAAAAATTTAACCTAATTTTCATGTTTCAAATACTTAAAAAGTAATTAAGTTATGCATACCAAATTTACACTGAAATGTAACAATAGATCATATTTTATTTTCCAAGTATAATAAATTTGACATCTTATACCGGGTGTAAAAAAATTGGAATTAAACAAATGAGAACTTTAAATGGCTATAACTTCATTTATTTAAATGGAACGCTATATTTATTAATTTATCAGCAAATGCACGTTTTAATTACCTTTCGAATGGTATTTATATCTTAAATGTTAAGTCTTCTCGTTTTTACAGAAAACGCCAAAATATTGTTTATTGCACCGTTTTAGTACTTTTCAAGTAAAAATTTTAATGTATCTAGTTTTCTATGGTATTTAAAAACGTCAGATAATTAATTTAGTATGCCACTTTAGTTTAAAAAGCCTGTCTTTTGTTATAGTTGTCTTATTTTGCATTTTTGTGTTAGATCTTTAGTAATCGTTATTGTTTGAACATCGCTGTTGTATTTTTTGGTAAAAAATGAAGATTTACTCAAAAGAAGGGGGTATTGGCATTATCTTTATGCTTGGAGAATGTCGTCAAAATTGTTTATTGGCTTGTCGAGTTTATACTTAAAGGTTTCCCGAAAGAAATCACCCTAAGCCAGCCATTTTTGAGAGACTATTAAACCAATTTAAAGAAATTGGAAGTGTCAGTTATAAAAACCCCAGTATAAGAAAATCTGTGTAAATTTTCATTTTTTACTATTAAATACAACAACGATGTTCAAACAATAACGATTACTAACGATCTAACACAAAAACGCAAAATAACACAACTATAACAAAAGATAGGCTTTTTAAACTAAAGTAACAGACTAAATTAATTATCTTACGTTTTTAAATACGATGGAAAACTAGATACATTAAAATTTTTACTTAAAAAGTACTAAAACGGTGCAATAAACAATATTTTGGCGTTTTCTGTAAAAACGAGAAGACTTAACATTTAAGATATAAATACCATTCGATAGGTAATTAAAACGTGCATTTGCTGATAAATTAATAAATATAGCGTTCCATTTAAATAAATGAAGTTATAGCCATTTAAAGTTCTCATTTGTTTAATTCCAATTTTTTTACACCCGGTATAAGATGTCAAATTTATTATACTTGGAAAATAAAATATGATCTATTGTTACATTTCAGTGTAAATTTGGTATGCATAACTTAATTACTTTTTAAGTATTTGAAACATGAAAATTAGGTTAAATTTTTACAAAATTCAAATTATTTCAAAACCCTTAAGGTTTAAGTAATAAAAACCTTATTAAAACACACACTTATTTTGATCGAAGGATCCAAAAATGCAATAAAATACAGGGTGTTTTATTAAAAAAAACACAACTTTGATACTTTTAGGGTTTTTGCGACACCCTGTATATTATGAAAGTAATTTTAAAAAGTAGCCCTAATAGACCCCCATATATCCCCAAAGTGAAACTTTTTGAAAGTCACGTATTTTGGCCACAATATTCCGTGCCGTATAGCGTGAATAACCCTGTATATTGACACAATAATAGTTTGTATAAAAGGTTTTGGGCATATGCAGGATTCAAATATTTTATTAATTAGACATGAGAGTAGTTCAGCTATTTGCACAGTCAACAGTTTAAGTGAATCAATTTTTATTTTATCGTAGCCAACAGATCGTTTATTATCCAAGTGTTCTATTACTATAATAATTTGATATCTATTCGTATTATTTTTTATAGAATAGGTTTCTTCATTGCAACAAAAATACAAGTATATACTCGTACTTAATTAATATTAGATACAATATAATGTTTGCTCCTTCTTGTTTTCTTCCCTCTGTTTTCACCTTGGGATTTGTGCTGGCGTTGTTCCCATCCCAGGCTAGTGATATCGTGGGATCTCTTGGTTTTCTTTTATTATTTTTTTGTTAATTATCAGGATAAATAAAGTTGGGGTTATATAGAGCAGCATATAGTGGCCCTGGGTGTTTTACTTGTGGATACATAAAACAGATCACTGCCATGTTTTTAATTGCCCCGGATTTCTAGAATAATTCAATGGGCAATGCAGGGCGCACCGCATCAAGCTGCTGGCCTAATGTGGCCGTTGCATCTCTGCAGTGGTGCAGCTTGCATTGAATTTACTCTGTGGGTATTTCAATTTTTGTTACTTTTTATTTTCCTTTACTACATATTTCAATTGAAGGTTTGTTTCTTTCTTCACTTTTACAGGGATCCCTTGATTTTTCAATGGCCTCGGCGACCGCCTTGTCCACTTACATCGCCAGGAAAAGACCTTCCGGTTCCTCCTGAGATCTTGTTATGAAGGTGCACCACCGTGCCAGGAAGCTCAGCTATCTGAGAACCGTTTCCGGTTCTTCAGGCTAACCGCGGATCCATATTGTGGTTTTCCTTAGAGTCGGTAACTGATCAGCGCCGAATATCACGAGGGTCTTTCTGCACCACCCTTCCTACGAGGTATTCACTTTGGCCTCCAGTTAATCTAGAGTTGCCTCGTCATCAAAGGTGACTCAAAGGATTTCCCCCGTCGCATGGGCACCAATGAAGGGTGGAATGACCTCACTCCCACTCTGACTGTATTCGTTCAAGCTTTCCCACAGGCCCGCTCTAACTTTCTCTGTAATCTTATTGACTGGGTTGATCAGATTCTGCTTGTACGTATTTTTTGTACCTTATGATTTGCCTGTAGGTCCTTTGTTTGAAGTTCTAGACGATTTCTCTGGGTTCGTCTTTGCCCACTTTCTGTTCCCAAGGGAGGGCCCGGATGATCACTCGGATTTTGGCCTTTTCTTTTCTCTTTCGAGTGGCTCGTACTAGCCTTCTCTGCTTCTTCCAGAAGAGCCTTTCTTCGCCTATGAATTTCCACTCCGGTGTGGTTTTTCCTTTTTTTGGCTCTGTCATGTACCACAAGCATCATTAGTGGTTCCTGTGGCAGCATCGCTATGGATAAAACATACTTATGTATGGTTTTTGTTTTGGGGTCATCCGGGGATCTCCCCGAAGGATGACCCTGCTGTTGCATCCTTGCTGGGTGTACCAACGTGATGGTATCGCCTGGTGAGCCCTCGTCATGGGCATTGGATATATTATATATACTACCGGTATACTCCTTTAAAAAACAGCTACTTGCAAATCTGGCTAGATCTACCGTATCTTGTGTAATTAAATAGTTTTTATTTTATTATTATTTGCAAATTGTTTAGTTAAGGATAGTTTTTTTTTTCTTTTTTGTGAAATTGTTATGTTTTATGGGCTAAGTGGTAGAGTAGCCTTAATGGCTAAACTTCGCCCATTTTTCTTTGAATAAAGACGTTTATTATTATTATTATTATTTGGGTTTTACTTTATCCATGGTGGTTATTTTGAAACTTCATCCCTTCGGCTCCCTACCCTCAACGGAGCCCACAAAACGAGAGATATCGAACATCAAGACTACCAAGGGAGATATAGTTCCCTGTAGTGAGTTACATACGAGACCCATTCATGGCAAATTGTCCGGTGGGTCTGCGCGCCCAATCCCACCAACGGTACTCAATCTACCGGCTCTCTGATGGAACGACTCAGCCGTTGATCCTAGGAACCTTGATAGAGGTGGGTTAGTGTCTATGGCGCGTCTAGAAGATATATGAACCAAAGTTACGTATTACTGCTTGCATGTCACGGGTCTCCACACACAGTGCACAAACACGTGGGTGAGACCATTACGTATCAATGTAGACATTGGTTCGAATACTATCATGTGCCGGGCACGTTCATTAGGTAGGACATTTGGTTCAACTTTCTCTAGTCTAGATCGGAAAACAGGTGTGGTTCTTCACCACGCATGGTCCTGTAGTCGAAAATCCTTGAAGCCGTGGAGAGAAGGGCAAGGTCCAGCCTGCCGTGTCTTATATCACGACAGGACCCTCTATCACCGACACATCTTCTTAGTCCCCAAAATAGTACGCTTGAGCAGGGACATAAACCCTTGACCTTTGGATTTAAAGTCCAATGCTCTATCCTCTCAGCTACCTGGTCTTGTCGAGACCGGGGGAGGATTTAATATCTATTAAACTATTATTGAGTAATTTTTAAAATGTTTTAGTACAATTCAATTATATTTTTAGTAGTAGTCGTAGTGTTTGGCTATCGACCACGTGGTCCTTCCGCCATGTGATTTATGTATTTGTGTGTTAAATGAGCTTGTTACTTTAAAGGATCGCCCCCGTCACTCTAAAGCACCATTAATTGTATCCCAATGGTGAATGGTACCGGTCACTCATCTAACTGTTATTTTTTTTTTTATTTTAACGATTTTAAATAAACATTTTTAAAAAATTATGTTTTATTTTTTAAATTCAAATATAATTTTATTTTACAGATTTCCATTTTCTATTTCCTATTTTCTGCATTTTATTTTTGTAGAGTTTTTATTTCTTTTGTTTTATAAAAACTAGAATTTTAATTATATGTTTATTGTCTGAGAAAGTTTTGAATTGTTATAAAACATGAGATACAAATTTTTATGAAATGTTTTTCTTGTTTTTTTTTAGCAAATGCTAATTGCTTTTTGTTTTATAAAATTTTAACAATTCTAATCTAATTTTGAATATTTTTTCTAGAAAGGTTTTAGTAGAAACTGTGTGTGCATTTTTATATTTTGCACTTTTTTAGTTTAGCAAAAAAGCTGTTTTTATAAAAAAATAATCCTTTTAATATTTTATTTAAATAATTTCAATTAATTTTAAATTTCAGTTGTTTGAAGAGAATTCTTAATTTTAATTTTGTATATTTTTGTACTGTTTTTTTCCTAGGAAAAAATATATATTGTTCACAGATACTCAAAAGTTTTATTTAAATAAAAATTTAAACTGAACCAATTATTTTTTTACAAAATAATGCAATCAAATTTACAAATAATGTGAAAATATTTGTTTTATAAAAAGTATCATTTTAAATTGTGGTTTTAGAAAGTTATAGACATTTTTAATAGATTTTTTTTTTGTAAAATTTTAGATAACATTTTTTTAATAGAATATTTCAAGCGTTATTTTTTACAAATAACACTTCTTTTTGACTAAAATTTCAAAGTTTAATTTAATTTAATTTTTGGTAAAACTGTTTTTAACCAGTTTTTATAAAAAGTTTCAAATTTTCTGTTTAGCAAACCTCTATTAGCTTTTATTTAAATTTGAGTAGTTTTAAGTGAATTTTAATATTTTTCTTGAATTTTCTAAATTGTATTTAACAAATTTTAAAATTTTAATTGCTAAACATATTTTCTTAGATTCCAATAATTTATATTTTCGAATATTTATAATTTTAGAAATTCTGTACTTTTCTTTATCAATATATTTTAAAATTTCTGAATTATTTTCCCGAAAATGTAAATAAATGTGTTTTAAAAGAAATTTTTATGCAAATCTTACATGCTTTTCTACGAATAGTTAATTTTAAACCCATTAAAATAAAAAAAATTCCTTGAATATTATTTTTAAGATTTTAAATTTTCTTTTTGATAACTTTTTTAGAAAGCTCTTAATTCGGCTGTTAATTAGAATACTTGGTATTATTTCACTTGTTTTTTTATTTTACTCGGACTAGTTGTCATTATCAAGCAAAATTTTTACAAATTTGCCGGTAATTACTCAGATTAAGGTCTGGTAATAAGGACAGTAAAGATGGGCGAGTTCCAAATTTCTTCGAAAGTTTTTAATTGTTTTTAATATATTTTAAATTATAATTAAAAATATACGTAAACATTTCGTAAATCTACAATTAATTTAAATTTTTAAATTGTTTTTTAAGATTAGGGTTATTTGTTTATTTAATTTTTAAATTTTAACTGTAGATTATTATTTTTGCCCTCCAGTTTTTAAATTTTCGTTATGGATTTTAAATTTTGAGTTTTTGTACAATTAATATTGCTGTAGCTGCAATTGAATAGAATGGTTTATCGATATTGATTTGATATTAAATTTTTACTTACGCTGTAAATAATTAGGTAATTTTAGAGATTTATTAATTATAGTCTCTATTATGCGCATACTCAATTTTTATACTCCTTTCTCTTGACTTGTAAAAGATGTAATCTTTTAACACGAATGAATTGATGATTGATTGAAATCTTAATTGTATTTATTAATAAAATTATACTAATTTTAAGCGAATTTTAAATATTAAATAAAAAGTTTTCAATTTTTGGTGCATCATTTTATTTTCAAGGTGGTGGGCGAAGCAACATCGCTTGGTCCTGCGATAGTTTTAGTGTTGTGAAAACATTCAGTGCAAAATACTAATTTGCGTGAAATGTGGAAATGCATCCACTACAGTGTGTGCTTAAAAATAAAAAATATCAAATCAATTAATGAGACCCGACTCATTTGCTGCGGTAGCACTGATGAATTTGAGGTTATTCGCGATGCCGCTGTTAAGGAAAACATAATGTTAAACCGTGGAATATATTTACTGAATACTATTATACAGGAGATGTAAGTGAAATGTAGCTAAGCTTGATTTATAAAGGATACAAAAATGTAAGATCAACGGTGACTTGCCGTTGGAGTACAAAACAGCATCCAAGTAAACCAGCACACTAAACGAAATATTGGTGAAAAACAAACAACAATTTCTACTAGTGCATCTGATTAATTGTTAAATAATAATCATAAACCTGAAGTTGCATCTTTAGCCCTGAATGACAACGTAGGAGTAACATGCGCATGTCAGAAAGATGACGACAATGCACACCTTCGTACATCTGACAGTTTACAACACCGGGAAGAAAATGTAAACGGTCAAGTGTTGTGTGTTCATCTAAAGACAGGCACAGATGAAATGTGAATGAAGTGGTACATAAAAAAACGTCGTAAACAACGTGCCAAGGCTGATGATGGAACGAGTAGCGGTGAAAATTTGAAAACTCAAGCGGAACTGAAGAAAACTTGGTTAAGGAACATGTGCACGCCTTCCTAGGACATGCGAATTTAACACATAAAAAGGTACAGTTAAGTTTTTTAATTTCGGTTTTAAAATTAGTGCAGATGTTTGGGAACATGATAACATGATAAATTAATAAATCTACAAAACTGGCCCGACGGTGCATTGATAAGTAGATATATTTTTATATGGACCCGCTGAGTTGCGATTGAACGGTAATGACCATAAAAAAACTGCAAACAAAAAAAAATATTTTAATATACAGAGTATTAGAAATGAAATGAATAAATTTGGGGCATTTTTAGCTAAACATAATAACATATTCAAAATAATTTGTTTTTGTGAACATTGGCACAATGAAGCGAAATTTGCTCATAAAATAAAATAAGTTTTCCACATTTATTGGCACAATCGAAAGCTATTTAGTGGAATGTTTTCCAGAAAAAAACAATCCTCTTAATGACAAACAATACTTTTACTTTTACAATAACGATTAAAGACAATTACGCGAAACGAATATTGAAACTTAAATTATCTTACAAGGAATTTCTAAAAAAATGTAGCCAATTTACTGCAAATACGTAGGTTGGGTAATAATAGTAACAATGTACGCATAGTAAGATAGTCCTTTATAAGAAAAAATAATCCACCCACAATTGTAATTCCTGTAGTATCGATGTTTAAGGAGTGAACATATCAGCCCAATAGATAGTTAATAACTTAATCCCCTCTAGCATGGATCCTGTGCAAATTATGTATTCCACTGCAAACTACGTACAAGAGAAATATATTAACTTTCCTAAAGTAAGTAAGGCTGAAGTAATATGGTCTCTAAAAAAATCTTAGTTGCGTGATATTTATGAGATGTTGGTCGGGTTTTAAAATCCATAACAAATATAATCATAAAACCATTAACAAAATTAATAACCCATTGCATCAGAACACCTCTTCATTTACTTATTCATTTTTTCTTGGCTATATCCTGTTAAAATAAGGAAGTCAAAATTAAGATATATACATTAAAAATTACAAAAATAGATCACAGGATTTGCTAGCGAGTTCACCTTGTGTTCTTCCACTCAGGACCTTTATTCTGCTTCAGATGATGGAATTGATTTTCAGAAAAGTATTTTTTTACATAACTTTCCTAGTGCATTAAAGATGTGTTGTATTTACTTTCAATAATAAATTTTATAAGCAAACAGAAGGTCTAGCAATGGGCTCACCACTAAGCCCATTGTTAGCCGAAATATTTATGTCAAATTTAACGTTAAAAATATTAAATTCTCCGCTTGGGAAAAGACATATTAAAATGTGGCATCGGTATGTTGACGATATTTTAGCCTGTTTTACAGGAACCGAAAGACAGTTATCCCATTTCCTACAATTTATTAACAATTTGCACCCAAAAAATAAATTCACAATTGAATCAGAACAAAATAATCATATAAACTTTTTAGATCTTTCTATTTCAAGAATAGATAACATTTTTTTATACGAGATTTATAGAAAACCCACATTCCTAACAATTCCCGACATCCTCACAAACACAAAATGGCAGCATTTAACTCAATGATCCACCGAGCACTAAATATACCCCTATCAGTTGTTTCCTTCAAAAAAGAAATCAATATTATAAAGAATATCGCTTTTAGCAATGGTTATAATGCCAAATTAATAGATAAAATTTTAAATAAACAAAAGATGCGTAAAATCAATAATATATTATTTGCAGGTAACTCAGTGTTAGAACCTAAAATGTTTAAATCATTAACTTATTTTGGCAATTGTAGTGTTCAAATCAAAAATGTACTTAAAAAACATAATTTAAATATTGCATTTAAACCATATTGTAAAATTAGTAATTTTATTTTTAATCCAAAAACAAAACAAAACAAACTAGATAAATCTGGTATTTATAAATTAACATGTTCAAATTGTCAAGGAATCTACATAGGTCAATCTGGTCGAAATTTCAATGTAAGATTTAAAGAACATTTGCGCTCTATTAGATTAAATCAAGTTGATAAATCCACTTTTGCTAAACACATTATTGAACAAAACCATTCTTTTGGAGAGGATGTACTAACGATTATTCATTACGCCGAAAAGGGACGAAAAATTAATTTTTTAGAATCCCTAGAAATCCACAAAGCCCGCGCTAATCCGGGAATTCCACTAATTAACGACCAGGTTGACCTAATGTATTCTCCTATTTTTGACGCTGTCTGTAAATAATTTTTATGTATAAATACCTGTGCAAATCGTAGATTTAATTTACTTATGTTTCGATAATGGCAAGTTGAGTTGCCGAAACTAGTCAACGAAATAAAATATTGAGTGTTATACAAACAAAGTTGAAGTGTTTTATTAATTATTCAAACATGTATAACGAAGTAGAAGCTTCTTACATTAACAAAATAAATCTTGAATAAGCAAATAGTGAACTATTTGGAAATGCATAATATATTATCCAATGTACAATACAGTTTTCGAAAGAAGGCCTAAGAGCGACCCGGTCATTGCTTTTATGGATGCTGTTTTGGAAGGAATCAATTGTAATCTGTACACAGTTTTATCCTTCTTGGACCTTGGTAAAGCATTTGACTGCGTCTGTCATGATCTTTTCTTACGAAAACTGTATTTCTTCAATTTTAGCCCGGAAAGTTACCGAATGATAAACTATTACCTGAACAGAAACAGAACACAACGAGTCTTATCAAATGTACACGTGTTATCGGATATAACAATTAAATATGGTGTTCCGTAAGGGTCTGTAATTGGACCATTACTTCTTTTAATACTATCTAAAAAACCTGTCTAAACAAATCAGAAAACAGACTGCACTAACCAATAATGAAAACATATTGCAGTGGTTTATTTCAAATAAATTATACTCAAACTCTGAAAAAAACCGATAATGTTATTTTAATTCTCAAACGCAACAGTGGAGGTCTTCAAAATTTCTGGGAATAACTTGAGCAAATTAAACTGACATCAGCACGGTGATGTTACTGCAAATAAGCTTTGTAAGATCATCTTTTATTACGCCAAATACAAGTTTATCTTTCACAATTAGCTTTGGGAGCTGTATATGTTGCATTAATAAATACGCACATTAGTTATGGGAAATTAAGTTGGTCTAAATCTCACTTTTCACATTTTGAAACATTTTGAACTAATACTGATGAAGGTGAGTTAACTTAATTTTGATAATGCCTTAAAAAGCGAAACTAATTGAACAAGTACTGAAAAGATTTATATATAATTATACTTGGTTTGTTTCAGAAGTGTAATTTAATTTAAACCTTCACTAGTAATATTTCTTTTAAATTTTATCTCTACGAGGATATAAATCCACTCTTATCTTTATGTACCGATTTACTTCTTTTTTTTTAGTTAGTTTAAGCTAATATACATATGTTGTTTTAATTTAAAACTTTTTAGGAAAATTTTAATTAATGTTTAGATTTGATTTCAACAAATTGTTAATTTTTTGTTATATATTTTTAGTTTCCAACAATTACTGCTTCTTACTCTAAAAAAATTACTTATAAAATACTTTTTATTTTTCAAGAAACCTTAAACTTTTCAATTATTTTGTCGGGAAATCCGAATTTTTATTTGTTTTACTTTTTAAAGTTTTTTTTAAATGCCGAAAAAATATTTTGTTGAGGATAGTTCAATTGTTTTTTTAAATATAAACGTTAAAAATAATTGTTTTACTAAGATTGATTTCAATGTTTTTTAAATAGATGTTTAACTGTTTTTCTGGCAACTAGTTTTAACCTTATTATTTCTTAAAAATCTTCTTCTGTATCTTTTTAATAACTGCTTATAGAAGATTTTTCCCAATTTTTTTTTTATAATTTCAACTATTCGTGAGTAAATAATAAAGTGTTTTTTTTTAATTTAAAGTCGTTTTTAAGTAAATGATCGATTTCTTGTATACATTTTCAACTGTTTTTTTTAATAGTTAATTTATAATAAATATTTGTCTTGTTTTTTTAAATCAAATTCCAAACTATTTTGAGGCAAAGTTCTAAATTTTTTTAGCTGTGTATTATTAAAATTTCAAAGTTTAATCTGTGTTTTATTAAAATTTGTTTTAACTGTTTTTCGTAGTAAAATTAATTAATTAAAATTAATTAAATGTTTTTAACAAACTTTTAGTCAATTATTTAGAGAATCTTAATTACCTTTTCAATCTTTTTGAAATTCTTTTGATTTTTTTAATTCAATAATTTTATACATTTGTAACTGTTTTTATTTAAATAATTTTTCAACTTTCTTGTAATGCAATTGTTTCGTTTTATAAAATGGTCTTAATCATTTTTAATAAATTTTTGTAAATTTTAGATAAAATTATAATTTATACAGGGTCCTTTATAAAAGTAATGCTTACTTTTGTAGTGTATTTGTGTGTGTGTAAATGAGCTTGTTGCTTTAAAGCAACGCCCCCGTCACTCTAAAGCACCATTAATTGCATCCCAATGGTGAATGATACCGGTCACCCATCCAACTGCTGACCCGAAATAACGTTCTTGCTAACATTAATTCGGTCGCAAGCGAATGCGCTACCACCGGCGTGTAGTAATGCTCATTTTCTGGGAGAATATATTTATTGAACGTACCGGTAAAAAAATGCCTAAAATTCTTCAAAATACTCTCTTGAAATATGCATGAAAGGCACCTTGAAACTCTTAGATTGGAGCGTTGTAGCATGCTTTTGAATTCAGCTGTCCCTTCAATCGGAAAAACAAAACAAAATCACACGGTGCCAAGTCAGAACTGTAAGGGGGCTGGGGGACCACCGGGGTGTTGCTCTGGGCTAAGAAATTGATAACGATAAAGATCGTGTGGCTGGGGAGCTTAACCGTGTCTTTGATGTCAGCAATCACGCGCGCGACCTGGCGTTTCAATTATTAAAATGTATGATTCTTTGGATCCGATACTATGATGCGATATAGATTTCTCCACATCGATGCTTTGATTCCCTCCCAAACTGTGTCCATGCTGATGATGCTCTCCGGCAACCGCCTTTTTCGTATCGCATTTGGTGTCGATGTTATTTTTCTGCAGCGCCTCCCGCATCTCGATCGTCAGCATTGTCCCGAACGCGAACATGCCTTTCTGCTTCTTAATTGAATTCAAGTCGCGATACAAGAAATTCTTCAAAATACTCTCTCGAAACAGTGTACCTTTATAGAAATGCGACGGGTACAAGGCCTCCGGCATGTGTCTGGCATTGGCGATGCTCTTCATTACGGAATGTAACTCTTTCACTCTACCGCAAAGGGAGTTGGTAGCGTGAGCGTTCAAGCCGATTTAAAAGAGATTCATGATGATCTAAACGCCCAGCGTTGTCGTTCCGTCACCCCCAAGAGCCTTCAACCGACCCACAAATTTTTCAGCGATCGAGAGTGTGATCTCTTCAGATTTTTCTCATGCCAGTGAAAGTTATTGGCGGTTTCAGCCGCCACCTGGCCGCTGCGCTTTCCGGAAGGTTTAAAAAAATTCACGTACATATCCGGGGTGGTTCTATAATTTTTTCAGGCGTCTCTTTCATTTCTGCTGATTTTTTTCGGGCGATTTTGAAGAGACACTATGTCTGGTTTTCTTTGAACTCTGCTTAGGAACAACTTATTGTTGGGTGGTCCGAATCGCTAGGTTCTTCTGAGCTACTATACACACTCAATAAGTTTTCTAATGGAAGGATAGCAAAGATTTTCTCTAGTAAACGCTTGTCAAATATATCTTGCAAAACTGGTGAACTCCTATGGTGTGGAATTCTTAATTCGGCATTGTATTTTGCGTATATGTCTTGCCAATATTTTTTCAATAAGGAGTGCTTCATTTTGATTTTCGTCACATTTGGGAACACGTTTTAAATTTTAGGTATAAGGCAGTTGATAGTTTTTCCCTGTGGTACAAACTTAAAGTGGCCGATTCTTCGGACGTCAGAATATCCTTGTTGGGCAGCCAGAACTGGGTTAGTCGGCGATCTCCTTTTTTTCACTGCACAGGACACAATGGGGGCTGTTTCTTAAAATTTTCAACTGATTTTCAAATATTAAAAAAAATAATAAATTTTTAAAACTTTTATTTATTATATTTCGATTGTTATTAATATATTTAAAGTTTATTTATATAAATTTTCAATTGTTTCTTTAAATAATTTTTCAACAGAGTTTTTTTTTTAATTTTGACTTTTTTTCTAAATAAATTTAAAAAAAAACTATTTTGAAGTTAAGTTTAAGAATGTATTCTTACAGTTTTTAGATGTTGATAAGTAAAATTTCAAGAAATGTTTAATATGTTTATTTTTTCTTAGAAGCTTCAACTTTCTTTCTTAGTAAAAAGTATACATGCTTATCTAAATTACCTTTTTCTGTCTGTTTCTAAACAGTTTTTATAAAAAGTTTTCAATTTTTCTAGCAGATCATTTAATCTTTATTCGATTATTCATGTATGTTGAACAGTTTTACCATTTCAGTTATATCTTTATTAATGTTTATTCTTACGGAATGCAATATTTATATAGTTAAAAAAATTCCATAGCACTATACCAACTGTTATATCATCTTGTAAGTAGAATATCATACCTTTAAAAAAAGTGTTCTCTGGGTTTTGCTGCTGCAAGCTTGGGTCGCTTTTCTGCTTCTTTTGTTTTGCTTCTAACGCTTTCTGTTCTTCTTTTTCATTTAATTATTTCATACAATGCTCGGGAACTACTTCTTGTAATTTTACTGGTATCACTTTAGTTGGTTTAGTTTTTGCAAATGCTCTTAAAGTTGGTAATTTACTAGGCCAATTAAATCTTACTACAACATGGCTTCTTAATAATAAGTAAATATTTTTATAAATTTTCGATTTTAATTTTTAGTAAATTTCTGACTCTTTAAAAACAGCCAACTATTTTAAGGCAAAAGTTAAAATTGTATTTTAGAAAGTTTTAAACTTTTTATTGGCAAAAATTTAAGGAATATTTAGTTTATTTTTTTATAAAGCTTTCTAGTGTTTTTCTTAGTAAAAAATCAAATGATATTTGAAGAACTGTTTCTAAACAATTTTTATAAAATTTTATTTAGAAAATCTCAATCGTTTTTCAAAACCTTTTTAGAAAGTTTTCGATTGATTTTAGTACACTTTATTTTGTAAGTTTGGAACTTTTTTTATTGTTTCTTTTTAATTTTCAATGAATTTTATTATTGTAAGGTACCTCAAGGATCAATTTTAGTACCTATACTCTCCCTCATCTACGTTAATGATCCAATATAAAATCCAAATATTTAAACAGTTTCTTTTTAATTTTTTTGGTAACATATTAATCTCTGTAAGTGATTAAATTATGGATATAAATACACAATAAAACAGATGTTGTATTAGATACTACTATATTCAACCGCTTAATATAATATCCAATCATTGCTAGAAATACAATTCAATGTCAATGTGCTTATTTAAATATACTCAATTATTATTTCCTATATTTAAATTACCTTGCCATCGTGTTGATGACTATGACCTGAAATTAGGAACAAAATTGAAACAATTAAGTGCGGTTAGTTCCGTAGAACGTTTCGAAACCGCAATCGCCTCTGATATTAATTGAATTCATAACGTACGGTAATTACTGTAATTAACGCTGACATTTATGAAAACAACAACGGAATATGCCCTAATTTTAATTATGATACAGCGCCACTATGCCAGACATTACCAACTTTATTGTATTAATTAATTTTTAAGTAACGCCGACTCGCGTTTTGTAGGAGCGGAATTCGCCTCGGGGGTGAAATTAAGTACACACATGTTATATAAGGGTTGACATTTGTTACGGCCTCTCTGCCTGTGTGGTTTTTTATTAACGTGCAACTTCAGTTTTATTGTTTTTACTTAATTCAGGAAACGTAATTACACTTCAGGAATCTTCTAAATAAAATGCATTTATTGTTTAACGCTCTAAAGATGATTTAATTAACTTTGTCTGGGTTAATTATAGGTTTTTTGTATAATTTATAATTTTTTAATTAGAATAAAAAGTTTTAAAAATATTTGAAAAAATATGTTGTATACAAATTATTTATTCTGATATTTTTAACAACAGCTAAGTTTGTAGTAGTAGTATTTATTCATCCAATATGCTTTCACAATTCCTCCTAAATAAAACATAATTCTATAAATATTCATAACAATATTTAATAAATGATTGTAATAAGAGCATTACAACAAATATTTAATATAGATTTTAAAATAATTAAAGTCTAGATGAATTAATTGAATTGACTCGATTGAAATTTGTGTAATGTAATGAAGAATTAAAGTGCATGACATTTCCATTAGAATCTGTTATTGTTCATCGAATTTGGCGCCCGGCACTGAGCAGGGAATTCTATTAGAAACTTCCAGTTGGAAATTGGAAATAGCGTCGACTAACTTTCGAGTTCATTGTCACGGTTTGATAAGTAAACATAAGTCCCTCGGGAGGAGCGTCGAGCGGCAATGGCAATATCGACGGGAATATTCAAAATAGGCCAGAAGGAGGAAAGGAAGGAAGGGCGGGGCGGCAGCGGGCACGGGGGAAGAGAGAGTACACGCGGAAGGATGATAGAAAAAATAAAAATGAGGCGGATTGGAAATTTGATCGTTCTCCTCCACTCGAATTTTCGTCCGTCCCTTTTCAGCAATATAACACGGATGGAGAACATTTTAAGCGCTCGTTCTTTCTCCGCAGACCTTCCGAGTGGGCTGAGGGGCGAGGGGCCAGTTGAGGAAATGAAATAAAATCGGGCGCCCTGTAAATGTTGATTCTTCGAAAAAGCAGTAAAAAAAATATTGATGCGTGACATTAGGCAAGTTTCCACAGTGATCTAATTTAATAAATCTGGAAAATAAGTAAATGTATATTTTACAGGGAAAGAAAGGAAGGAAATTATATATTAAAGTTTTCCAGGATTTATTTAAATTACAAAAACTTGCCTTAAGTTTTTTTTTATTTTCAAGAAATATCTCTTCCTGATGAATTAGCTTTGATTGTTCTTTAATTTCCCGAATAATGTCTCGTCGCTTCTAAGTTACGAAAATTTTCTTCAAGGTTGTTCTGCTCTGTTTGTAAATGCTGGGTGTATGGCAGACAAAGCATCTTAAGGAGATTTTTGTTCTCAGAGGTTTTTCCGCTCTTTGTTGAGAATCAATTTTTTTCGGTTGGGATTGGTTTGAATCTGTTTTATTTCAAAATATCCTGCCTATTACAATTTATGTTATGATCCTAATAAGTATATATAATTGCTTATTAACAGCCTACAAAATTGAAAGGGTTATATTTAGAGTTATCCTTATCATGGTCGGAGTGCGTTCAGCTAGAGATAAGACGACTTATCTAATCTTTTAGTTGCGGTACCCTGTTAAAATCTTGAATTGAACATTTAAGGGCATCAGTTCAATTGGCTTCACCTTCACCTTCGTATGAGAAACCATACAGGTAGATATTTCTTATGCTGGTACATACGGTGGTAACTACATATGCCATGAAGGTCAAAGAATATGTTTTTTTGATGTTCAGTGGGTTGGTCATAATAACATTAAAATTGTGAACATCAAAAAAATATTATGCAACAACTCAAGAATAGACCAATTAAAGAAGTGCGGTGTTTACGAATTAAAGTGTGGTGATTGTGACCATATATACATAGGACAGACAGGACGAACCTTTGAAGCAAGATTGCAAGAACATAAAAAATCAATATACAATAAAAAGCTAACAACTGGATTTTCGCAACATTGCATAGAAAATAAGCATTTTTTCCAAAATAACAATTTAAAAATATTGTACTCAGGTAATAAAGGTCGGCATCTTAATTACAGAGAGGGATTAGAGATAAATAAGGCCATAATTAGCGGCAAACAAATAACTAACAATATTGAAGAGATTTGGAAGTCCCCGATTATGACGGCCCTTATTACCTGAATTTGTAATCCATATATATATTAGTGTAACCTTTTGTACATTATTCATTACTCCTTGATAATGACATTTTGTCGAAACTAGTCGGAGAGAAAAAATAATAAATATTCTGTGAAACAAACCAAGTGTTTTTAATTTCTAATCAAGATTTTTCAAATATGTTTCACCACGGGTTAAGTGAGCAATTAATTAAATATAACAATTTAGTAATTCACGAAGTTTAAGACCTCGTTCATCTTGTGTAATACAAGATGAACTAATTCAACATGGCTCTGTTTGTTGGTTTTCACCTAAACTGTCTAGTTCACAGTAGACTTGTTCGATCACTTCAAATACCGCTGTTATCATGGTTGCAAGAGCTCCACGCTGATATCGTGATGTGAACATTTTAGTAAATTACGCAAGTTTAAGACCTGTTTCAGCTGTGCTGTGCTAGCAGGTTTTCCAAGAGGTCCAGCATGTATTTATTTTCCGCGCTACCGTAAAGTATAGACCTAATGCTCTGGCTGTGCCCTTAAATATTGTTCGGTGGAGATAAAAAAGATTATTCTTGGCTATCCTTTTTCATTCAAACCTCGTTTTTTTGTAACCCCTTATACCCACATGCGCGTGAAGATATTGAGCAGTGATTGAGATAAGATGTTTTTGTTCCGTCGGTCCAGAGCGACTCTAGTTTAATTCATTGTTCGTTTTATTCGGGATAATTGAACACCGCTAGTGTTAAAATCGTAGCCAACCTATTTATTATTATTATTACTCGTGATCGGCCGAAATCATTACGGTCGAAACGGGTGGATTCTCAGGAACCAAGAATTCCATCGAAGACCGCAGGACAATACGCAAGGCCTTACAACCTTACAGGGCTTACGTTGGATGCGGAACCGATACCACATAGGTTAGTGTGGGTTCCATTTATCCATTTTCAATAAATTAACCTTTGGTCTTTGTTACATCAGGCCAGCAACATTCCCCGCCCTCCTTTGAGGGATCGAAATTCTCGTGGTTCCCGGATATAACCTCCCCCCCATCCAAAAAACAAATAGTCTTATTGATTTGCATTGCTTGCATTCTAAAATGTTCCTGCTCCTGATCCCTAGTATTTTGTTCGTTGATTTTGTCTCGCTTTTCTCATTTGTAGATTCGATTGGTTTGGGGTTCTTTCTAATTTACATTGTGAGGCAACGGTATACGCTCTGTGATAACTCGTTTATATGTTGTCGCTTGTGGCCCTTTTACTATCAACACTCTTACTTTACCATCTTCACTTAGAGGATCTATTTTATGCGTCCTAATTTCCATTTTCCTAATATAATTTTTTTCGACCCCACTTGCCATACATTTGTGTTGTAGATGTGAGAGATTTTCACGAGACTGCTTTTCAAAAGTCTTTCTTCTATAGGAGCCTGGATGTGCGAGTTGGTGATTTCCACTGGCTCGATATGGGCTTGCCAAGAAGAAAATAAGCAGGATTGAATATTAGAATATCTTCCGGGTCATTGCTGATGTGAATTTAGGCACGCTTCAATATGACAGGGCAAAGTAAAGTTCTGCAAATGTTGAGGTTGCTTCACTCAGCACTCGCTTGAGATGCTTTTTTCCATGGGTTTTACTTCGGTTTCCCTTAGGCCACAACAAATAGGTGATAACGCGGGAATAAAATAAACTGCAACCTCACTCCTAGTTGACTCATATCGTTTTCTACGTCAATTTTACAAGATTATAATTTTTGGGTGAAGGTGTTTTGGTGCACACACAAATATAGTTCCGTTAATACTAAATATCTGAGTGGATCATCCTTGGTGAGCAATAAAACTTCAGAATGCTGGTAAGAACATTTTTGATGATATACTACTAACGACTTCCAGATGAATAGCCATCGGGACCAGGAAAACAAATACCGGTCTATTTGTTTGCCTGGTCCCGATGCCTATTCATCTAGAAGTCGTTAGTAGTATATATATAGTAGTATATCATCAAAAATCCTTTGTGTACTTTGGATTCTCTTCCACTCGTAGTTCAAACCTTAAGGGGACCAACTTAATCTACCTTTGTTTTAGTAGTTGCTCTTTCCTGGGGATAGTAGTCTGTCCTATTAGCTGCTGAGCAACAGTGAATGGATGTAACGTCGTACGTTATGTTTTCTTTTTGGGATATAATATTTTCTCAGAATATATGTGAATGTTTGTTCAATTTTGCCGTGGAGGGAGCTCTTATAACCTTGTTCAACAATTAATTTGGATAAGCGATAATTTGATGTCAGAATTATCGAATGTGCAAGGAAGTGAAGCACAATCTAGTCTACCACGAACTATAAGTATTCCTTTTTAATATATGAATAGATTTAAGGTTGATTGATGTATTTAGCAATTGGTTCTCTTTCGATACACTATGTGATGTTTCTGATTGAATTACTTTTATAAAATTGTGCATCATATCTTCCATCTCTGAGATAATAATGGGACATAGGGTCTGTGCTTCTCTTTCAAACATTCGACAGTAGGATAATACTCGTTTCAATCTTAACAATATTGAAAATCTTATAAAAACATCTTATATCCTGATTTGTGTTACATGTGTTGTAGTTTCCACAGTATTATTGTAATAATGTTGTACCGTCTGCCTGAATGTCCTTTTTCACTCCAAGCCCAAACCATTTCGGACCCTTTCACTAGAAGTTTCAGCGACTAGCTCCTCCGGCCCCATTCTTTTCGAAACCAAATCTGCAGGATTATTCTGGCTCTCTATACGGTGTCACGAAACTTCTTTTGAGAGACGGCGAATCTCTTCTATTGCTTAGAAAAGTATCAAATTTGTTCTTCCCAGTTATGCACGCCATGGTAATCATGGAGTTCATCCTTAATGTATTAAGTACTTATGATAACAAGTAATTGTGCAGCATATTTTTTCAACCTTGAGATCGTGAAATTATTTTTCACTAATGTTACTTTCAATTTCTCTCGAAATAATGTTATTACTGGTGATTCATTCTGGACTATAGGACCATATGCTTTCTTTTACGCATCATAGAATCCATATAGTTCCATCTCATCAGTTGTACGTCTATCGATTGAATTCCTTCCATACATAGTTCCTGGATAATGATTTTCGCTTTTATAATAATATGTGCCATGGATCACATATTTTTGAAATGTCTGATATGATTACTTTCTTTGTTAGTTGGGAAGTATGCATTGTAGATTCTTTGAAGGAAAATGGATCTTGTGGCTACGATATTGCTGTACCATTTTCGAAATTATCAAGTCCGTCTGAAATCTAAGGCACTTTGCAAGTCATTAATACTGGAGAGCATATAGTCCATACAAGTGTTCTTTATTAACCCTGCAATTGACAGGCTGGGTCTATGAGGTCCAGGCAAATCTTTTTTTCTTGTAATTTCTTAAAATAATTTCTTTAATTTTTTTAGCTTTTCGGTACCTTCCTAACTTTAATAAAGACATGATTTCCTTAATATGTAGTATAGTGTACTCTGAACAGAAACGTTTTGGTTAAATCATCACAGGTTGGCCAAAGAATATCTGTTTTCTATAACTAGAAAGAAGTAAGTAAGTAACAATACTAACTAAATTTTGCTCTGCGTACTTTTCTATTTATTGGCTGAGTACCCGAAACATTCCAACTACTAACTGCAGTGACGACCCCTTTATCTTTCCAAGCCAATAATCGTAAGTTTCCCAATCTGCCGGAAAATGTATTATCCTCGGAAAACTGCGGTCTTTTTATAGAGTTGGGAATTTTAGGCTAATTTGGATAGTTCTGGTTAAGTAAACGTTTATTTTCCGAAGTTCTCATGCAAGTGGTAGGCTTGTATAAGTAAATATATGGTATTCTTTACTGCCAGAATTGCCTTCCAGTAAATTTTGGCACAAATGCAGCACAGCTCGTAAACTTATAGGAAGGTCAGGAGTTATTAAATTTTCTGATGTCAAGCTTTTGTATTAAGGCAAAATGCAATATATATTTATCCAGTATTAGCATCTGCCAACAAATATATCCCAGTTCCACACTTTGTTGGTTTATTTGGGTTTACGTCAAAAAACTTATTCTGTCTTTGAATCCAACTACAGACTCATCCACTGAAATTTCTCTTGACGGAACAAAATGTTCCTTGAACATTTTCTTCAAAAAATCTAAATAATGGCCTGTTGCACCTGTCTCCAAAGACTTTGATCGTTTGGATCTGTGTCATTTAAATGAAGCATCCAAAAGATTTGCAGTTTTGGGACCAATATTCCTGCAGATAGCAAAAAGAGTTTAACAAAATCAATGAGTTTTGTACAGTTGACAGAGAGCCAGTGAATCTCCAATATGGTGCAATGGAGAACAGCAAATATTATAATAGGTGACACCAGGCTTGTATGTAGGGTAGCAAAACGTTGTCCACAGGGGGAGTGCTCTCCTGTTTACTATGGAACCTAGTCGTTGACGGACTACTGGAATCACTGAATAGGCAGAGCTTCTACACAGTAGGTTACGCCGACGATATCACGATCTTACTTCCGGCAACTCGGAAAGTATGTTAATAAAACGTATGTCGGATGCTCTTGACATAGTAAACAAATGGTGCATAGACCAAGGACTATTTGTAAATCCAGCAAAAACGGAACTGGTACTGTTCACAAGAAGGAGGAAAATCAAGGATGTTAAGCTACCAACCATTCGGGGTAAGGAACTCACCCCGAAAGAAGAAGTCATATATTTGGGCATTCTTCTAGGTAACAAACTGGACTAGAATGCCCGTCAGATGGAGAGATCTAAGAAAGTATGCATATCATTCTGACAATGCAAACGAGTTGTGGCGAAACATCGTGCGGCATTTGTATGAGCAATATGGTGGCCAAGAACAACTATGAAAATAGCCGTATGGCTTCTAGACCACGTCTAACGCAGCGCTTTCCTGAGCGCGACAGAAGCCATGAGAACAACACCAAAAGGGGCTATGGAAGCCCTGCTGCAGCTGCCATCCTTGGACATATATATCAGCGAACAGGCAGCAGCGGCTGTTATAAGGCTATGACCAACAAAAGGATGGCTTGTAAGCAACGGAAGAGGTGATCACCACAAAATCTTAGAGCCAGATACTGTATGCAACTGTCCAGAGAAAACTTACGGAAGGTTCTAGGGCTCCTAACAGGACACTGCAATCTAAGATCGCACCTAAATAGATTGAGACTATACTCTAGTTCAACCTGCAGAGGGTGTGAAGAGGAAGAGGAAACCGCCGAGCATATGCTTCTGAACTGCCCGGTTCTATCCAACTTACGTGAATCCACAACGGGAAAGGGATGTCTACAGTCATTAGAGTCATTAGAGTCCCCCTCTTGCTGAGATCCTGGCATTTGCCAATGCCTTTGGTTGGCTCGACCACTCGACCATAGCAAAGAATGTGGACTCAGATGGGAGGACGTACAAAGGACCCGCTGGGGCCTACGTGCTGCGGACGTCTCTGCCCTCCCATCGTACAAATCCAGAGTTGTCAGGAATCTGTGGTCCTTCAGCTTCTCCACCAGAAGTAGAATCTACCCTGTGTGGCACATTATCCTGCGTTGTAACATTCACCAATGGCCTATAATTGTCTTCTCTTGCATCGTGAATTACGTCGTCGTCGTTGCTGCTTGTACTGGGCAAAGGTAATGCCCGATTTCTTTTGGTAGCTATAATGTCGCTACCACTAGTATCATTTTCTGCAGCTTCTTCGCTGCAGCCTTCGTTACTATAATCATAATACTTAATCATAATAGTTCATATAAAATTCGTCGTCACTGCTCTCAAATTTATTATTAATGTTGCCTTGTAAATGTCGCTTAGGAATTGCGAACATAAAAAATAATAAAGTAATAATACTATATAACTATAACACAAAACTGTCTCGGATAGTGTTCGTTGTGACACAAAACTAAATTTGTAATCTAAAAGTAAACGTCTATAAATATTTGAATTTATTTATTTTATGTAAACACGAGCGACCATAATATTTTCCTTATATAAAACAGAATAAAACCCCTCGCCACTAATTTATCCACTTGATGACAGATATATACCTACAAAAGATAAAATATGACATTATTAGTGCCGATACGGCGACATAAAAGCGTAAAAATTCGATGATACGAGCGCAACGGTAAAGCGAGTGATGTCCCTCGTACGGGGACATACGAGTGCAAAGGGTTAATTTTATCATCTATCATTTGGCTGCCAGAAGGGCTTTGGGCCTGTCAGTCCAAACCCGTATACTTAAGTGTATGTTTTTTTCCTGCAATTTATTTTTTTCGCGTTTTGTAAAGGACTAATTTTGTGTCGTTTTTAGACATAAAACATTCCCTAGTTTCTAAGTATTCGAAATTACAATCGTTTATCGTTTCTGCGTGTTTTGCATGTTAGGAAAGTTTTATCTCGAGTTTAGGGGATTTACCTATCTTATTCTAAATAGTTTATCTTTTGTAGAGGAATTCCCATTCTTTATGAACTTGGTTCGTGCTATATAAAGTAAGACAAGGTGTTTTTTTCGTTTAGTCTCTATTAAAAATGCAACTTAAAATTGAGCGTGTTTTCCATTTGTGGCGTTTTCCACTTGCGACTTTTGTTTGCCGAGATGATTGCTTATGAAAGGGAATTTATTAGACTACAGGTATTTTACGATGAAATACCAACCCCGGATGTTTTTGAAACATCTGACTCCGAAGAGTAATGTGCACAAGACATAATTAGCGAACAAGATACAGATACGGATCAAGAAGAACCAGATAAAGATTGAAACCAATCAGATACTTCTAGTACAACCTCCAGGTCTCTGCATTTTTATGGAGGAGATAGAACCAAGTGGAAAAAGCATGCTCCAGGCCAACGAGTTTGAACAAGGCAGCAAGATATCATTACCCAATTGCCTGGTGTTCGTGCAGGTGCAAGAAACGCAAACAAGCCAATTCATTGTTGGATTACAGTTATTGAAAATACCAACTTGTATATACAAAAAATAGCACCAAGATACAAGAATAAATACGATGTTGTACTAATAAAGTGGAAATAATGACGTTTTATCAGTTTGCTGTTTTCGCTGGTTTTCAGCATGAGTGGTGAATTTTGGTCCGAGGAGGGCTTAGGGTTTCAATTATTTCCTGCTAGCTCATCTCTGTGAAGATTTATGTTTCTGATAAAGTATATATGCCAAAAATTCAATGAACCGTGTAAAAAACATTATAGTGTGGGTAAATATGTGATTCTAGATGAAATGTTGTAAGGATTTCGCGGAAGATGTGGCTTTCGTATCTACATACCAAATACCCCCAAAAAATATGGGATCAAAGTGTTTTCTACAGTGGATGCAAATACATTTTACACATCGCATTTGCACATCTATGCTGGAAGACAACCTGAAGTTCCCTTTCAGGTAGACAATTCTGTAACAGCTGCCAGTTTTACTATTAGCGTAGAAGCTATAAGTCGTCTGTTGCATGCTTACCGCCTAACGGTGGTTAGCACAATATAATCCTGTCGAAAGTCTTTGGCGAAAGAAGTTAAAGATAGACTTGTAAAGTCGTCATTTTTTTTCGGCATGCTCAACTTAGGTGCAATCAACGCATTCATTCATCAACATTTGAAAATTAAACATATTCGTGGTATACCCACAATTATCAAGAATTCGGAGAACTAAAAATGCCCGACAGTACCCTCTCTACATTGAATGTATATTACCAAAATACTCGTGGACTTCGAACTAAGACCCATATTCTTCACTCTACTTGTTACAATAGTAATTATGAAATAATAGCACTTACTGAGACATGGCTAAATAATTCCATTTTAGATGAGGAACTTATGACTTCTAATTATAAGATTATACGCTGTGATAGAAATGTTTCTGCTGTTGGACGCTCCACCGGAGGTGGGGTATTGCTTGCTGTTGATGAAAGTATGGTCACTGAGACTATTGATACCACACACTTGGGAAATATTGTTCCCTTAATTGATATAGTTGCCTGTAGATGCAAAACTGGTCGTTTAACTTTTTATACGGTTGTTCTCTATATACCGTCAGATATATCAAATGAGTGTCTAGCCATTTCCTTAGAATGTTTAGAAGCATTTCTTGTTGATAAACAGGTTTTAATACTGGGCGATTTTAACGTACCACAATACAATGACCACGCACAATCATCTATTCTAATTCCTAAAGTTAACATACTGAATAATTTTATCATCACTTTGGGTCTCCAACAGTACAACATGATTTACAATGAAAATGGTAAACTTCTTGACTTTGTGCTCTCTAATATCGACACTAAATTTGTTATGGAACGTGATAAGGTGCCATTCACCACTGAAGATTTGCATCACCCTGCTCTCTCTGTGTTTATGGATGTTGAGTTGCCCAGGAAGGAAACTTCATTTCCTAGTAATAGCAACAACCGCTATAACTTCAGAAAAGCCAACTACCTCATTCTATATGATAAACTTTCTTGTGCTGATTGATGCTTCTGTGCCTAGATATACTTCAAGAAATACAACTTTTCCGACATGGTTTACCAGTGATATTAAAAACTGTATTCATGTTAAAGAGCAGTATCGCCGAAAATGGAGAGCAACAAATTCTGCGTTTTATCATTCGGAATTTAATAGACTTCGCGCCATAATTAAGATAAATATTTCTGATGCATATAAGAACTGGGTGAGTGATACGGAACGTAAAATCATTACTGAACCTAAGGAAATTTGGAATTTCATGCGCAGTAAGTCTGGTTATACTAGGATTCCGTCTCAACTTCAAGATGATGATGCTGTGTATAATGTACCAGAAGATATTGTTTCAGCATTTGCAAAGCTGTTTTCTTCTGAAGAAAGAAGCGATGAGCTAATTAATGCTGTCCCATTTAATAGTGTTGTGATTAGTGAAAACGATGTGCTCAAAAGCATAAACTAATTAAAAAACAATGTTAACTGTGGTGACGATCAAGTTTTTTAATCAAAGATTGTAAGTTTTTATTTGTAAAGTTATTAATTATTTTTAATTTAGCAGTACGTACCAACTAATTTCCGAATATCTGTGCACAAATAAGGTGATAGGAATAACATACATAATTATCGTCCTGTTTCTATACTTTGTAACTTTGCTAAGGTATTTGAACATATCATCTATTGTGAGGTTTACTGTCAAGTTAAGGGCATGATCTCTGAACATCGGCACGGTTTTATGACTGGTCGATCAACAGTTACGAACTTGGCAGTTATCACACAGCGTATAAGTGAAGTCTTAGACAGTCGTGGTCAATTAGACGTCATTTACACGGATTTTTCCTGTGCATTTGATACAATTGATCACAAAATTTTATTGAGTAAACTGGAAGCATTTGGGTTATGTAATTCTATTATACTTCTAATTGCGTCATATTTATGTAATCGTTATGTGCAGTACAATGGTTACAAGTCATTTGAATTTATTTCTACTTCCGGGATTCCTCAGGGCTCAAACCTAGGACCTCTATTATTCATATTATACATAAATGACTTAATTAATTCTTTAACCTGTAATGTTCTGGCTTATGCTGATGATTTGAAGATATTTGCCACTATTAATAATTTGAGTGACGCACTTTTACTTCAGGATAATTTAGATATGGTTACTAATTGGTGTATGATAAATATGTTAAAATTAAATATAACGAAGTGCTCTGTGGTTACATATACTCGTAAACGTACTTATTTTAATTTTTGTTATAACGTGGATGGTATTTTGTTATATAAGCTTGGTGAGATAAGAGATCTTGGGGTGCGGTTTGACAGTCAACTTACATTTGTCTGCCATATAACTAGGCTGTGCTTGAGTGCATCTAAATCACTTGGTTTTATCATGCGTATTTGCAAACATTTTACTGATCCTTTTGTTATGAAATCTCTCTACTCTGCTTTTGTTCGAAGCAAACTTGAATATGCGTCTGTTATTTGGTCGCCACAGTGTGTATACCTAATATTAACAGTTGAACGGATTCAGAGGAGGTTTTTAAAATATTTGTCATTTAAAATAGAAGGAATATACCCGCAAAGAAATATTGATTATAACTTTTTATTGACGTGTCATGATTTTGTGGCACTTTCCAGCCGCCGCACAGTGTGGGATTTTGCGAATCCAGGAGGAAGAAAGTGCTAAAAACAACATACAAAATATTTACTTATAACCCACTAAATGCTTAGCTGAGGTACTAAATATGCCATTAGCAAAATATAAAATCTGTAGATGCCCGGCTTTATTGTCAATCGTTCGACAAAAGAGGTTAAATATTTGTCACTTCAAAACCGCTTCGCAGTCATTCCTTACGCGTAAATTGTGAAGGTCGTATTATATAAAGTATTTTTTTGTGACAACATTTTTGCCATGGATAATTTACATCAAGGTATGTAGTTTATATTGTACCCTAAGAAAGATTCCTCAATTATGTATTATTAATAAAATTTTAGCAAAGAATATTCGATAAAAAATCAGAAATTACTGATGAAGTGGTGATTTCATTAGACTGCCAAAATTTTTGTACACCTTTGTACGCGATGATTTTATATTTTTTATAATTTTGGATCCATTTGGAATATATACAATAAAATTTTGAGTGCAATAAATTGCGTATTTCAAAGATATCCAAGTGTTAAAAACTGACGATAATAACCCACGATCAACTTTTTCTGCGGCTGAAAATGACTTGTGGATTACCTTAAAAGTAAATTTAACATACATCATTGTTCTCAAATAACGTAAGACGAATTAAACCGGACTGGTCATTCGTTCATGATCAGATTCAACCAAAGATGGAAGGCGTATAATCGCAATAAAAATATGTTTTTAAACAGTTCAATAATTGATTAAACACTACCGTTACAATAATTAATTTGGATGCACCCAGTACAAGTGAAATCCAGTGTGCAAAAAAGTAGGCTTCCGAAAAAAGACTTTAGTTCAAAGTTAAGTTGAGGAAATCTGGCAAAAGAAATGCTGCTTCTTTGTTGCAGCAATTGCTTTCAAGTCCAAAAAGACGAATTAAAGGGAAGAGAGCTTTTCATACCACAGGCCAACAAACACCTCAGTATTCTGCAGAAGAAGCATTGGCATTGATAAGTACAACAAAATTAACGTATAGAAAATATGAAATTATTAGAAAATCGGCATTAGATAAGCAGCTAGAAATATATCCATCCTACGAAATCCTATGTAAAAATGTATATACATTTCTGTAGAAATATGTATGGATTATATTTTACAAACTTATTTTACGTCCTAAATGAACTAATACTATTGAAAAAGATGTTTTATTATAATTTATAATTTTTTCCAGCTAGATTTGTAAAATCCCACACTGTGCGCCGTGCTGCAATAATGTACAAACTCATACACAATGTGATTGACTGTCCAGATCTTCTTAGCAAGGTACAAATTGCTGTCCCCAGAATAACATCTCGCTACACAAATTCGTTCCATTTACCAACTGCTAAGTCCATTTCACTTATAAACTCCCCCATTATCAGAATGAGTAAACATGCGAATAATCTTCTGGAAGATATTTTTCATTCCCTTAAGCTTAAATGAAAATATTTTTTGGTAATTATTTATATTTAACAATTTTGAATTTTTATTTGAGTTTTTCTTTTTCTTTTTACATCAATTAGTAATTTGTTTAAATTATACCATAACATTTTTATTTTATTATTTTTATGAATGTTTTTGTTATTGTTTTTTGTGTAATTAGTAATTTAGCATACTTAGTATTATATTTTATTATAGTTATATTGTCCTGTAATTGGTTTATACTGTTGGGCAATAAAGAATATTATTATTATTATAATAAATAAAACGAACAATCCAGATGGAGAATTTTCAAAAAGCAGGCGACTATTTTTGGAAAATTTGACCTAGTGATGAAAAACATGAGACTTCAGGCGAGTATACCAAATCTACCACGGAATGTAAGGCTATCAATGGCTAAATTCTCTGTTGTCTCAGTTACAGAAGAGTCTCGACCGACGACTTTAACTGATCGAAGGAGTAAATTCTGCAAGGGTCAAATATCAAGGTATTCGTGTAAGTTTTGTGGTTCCTGTATTTGTTTGGAACACACAAAACCATACAGAGCCTGAGCAACTGAATGGTGTGATTCTGATATCACCCGTCAACCGGAGGTTTAAAGCCAGTAAATTTAATGTCCTGATTTCCAAGAATATGTAGGTTTTCTACTATACGTCACTGAACATTTTTGGTACAGTTGGTAATCATAAATGTACATTTACAATGTCTGCATTGAACATTATTTTATGTTGCAGTCATCGAGATGATACGTTGGTGATGTGATTTTACAAGTGTGGTCCAGGAAATATTTTTTCATTCATGCTTCGGTTGCAGTCGTTTTTCTTGGATAAATCTGGTTGCTTGAAATTTCCAATCGGTAATGGTCTTGTAATTAGTGGTCTAGGTAATTAAAGAACGTTATATCTGCTGTCTGTCCCTTGCTTTGTTGTTTGTGTGTAAGATTCCTCGTTTATTTTTGCATTCTCCGTTAGTGGCTAGTAGTCTAATTTCCAGAAATTGGGCAAATTTTGATCTTTTTTGGGCTTTTTGTCAATGTAGTCTTAATCCTTAAGCTGAATATTTCGTTAAAAGAACTCTGTAAACCTTGATCAAGCAATACGCTGACCACGAGACTGGTTTCCTGAATGACGGTCCGTTTGATAAGTGCAGTGGGTAAGAAGAATTCAATTCTGGGACCTTGCACTGTTGCGGTATGTACTGATCAGGTTGAGATTTTTCTTCTAAATTACGAAAATTTCTTCAATGTTTTCAATTACTCTTTCATTTTTTTTAACCATAAATTACGAATATTTTTTTCAACACTTTAGTATTCCAGATGTTTATAATTAGTATTTTTCTTTAATTTTCCAACAATGTCTCTTCTATTATTGGAAAAATTTGAAGATTTATTTTTACATTACATATCTTGTTTCTAGATATGTAGAATTTCCTGCATTCTGGAACTTTCGGGCACTTAAAGTGTTATATAGATTATAACAAAATTAGTTTGTAGAATGAATATACGAAACAGTTTCCAATTAAACGCGAGCATTAATAATCCGTTTGAAAATACTACCAGAAAGTCAATATTCGTTCTGCGTAGCCCCAATGGCAATATTTGACCGCGGAATATTTAGGTAATAAACTCACCCCCTTTCAGTGTGTAAGTTTGCACAAACGCTATACACGAATTTCCGAACTCGAACTATCGCCGCTCCCCCCACGGCCGAATCCCCCAGTTCGGAAGTTAATATCGGCGGCAGAGCATTTTCCACTCGCCCCCCCGCCGCAAAAGAGGGAACGCGAACGCTACCCCTACCTGAAAGAGCGCGGGGGTGCGAGTGAGAGAGGTTTCGCACCTATAACAATTCCGCGTAAGCCGATACGATTAAAAACCGGCGGTTTGCCGTAATGAAAGAGCGGTTGGGCGGGGAAAAGAGGGGGCGTTTGGGGGCAGTGCACGCGGCGCCCGCCGTTTTAACAAATAGAAATTTACAGCTAATCTCTATGCTAAATAGACGATTAAGCGGCACCGCCGATTTGAATACGTAATTAATTTTATATGTCATAATAACGTCGTATCGGTATCGTAAATAACTAATCTAATACACCGGTAAATTAAATCTGAATTTCATTATAAAGAGTGAAACGTTTAATATAAATGACGCTAATAACTAACCAATTTAATATAAATTAATTCATAAATAAAATACATTATTCAATTAACTAATTGCTCTAAAGAAACCTATTTTGATAATAGCAATTCCAATTAAAATTTATTAGTTTATTTTAGATCATAGTACGTGTTTTTTTCTCAACTAATATAATAATTTATTTAAGTGTTTATGTATTCCATCCATGAATCCATTTAATAAATGAACGGTTTATTTCATTACCAGAGTTTTACATTTTTCATTCATTTGTTTGAAATCAATTTTTAAGGTATACATTTTACCTGATTATTATTTAATATATGCGTTTGAATATTTTCATTTTTTTCTTATTTAAATGCCTTAGTAATTAGAAAAAGGTAAAAACTCGTTTGTGACACGTAATTATTCAAACAGAAAATAATAATAATAATATGCCTCTGGGGCGGCAACAGCATCTCGTGGCGGCGTATTTTGTTAAATATTAATGCGATGAATAATTAACGGGCGGCGAGATATTAAAGTAGCGTTCGTTCGCAGACACCGCCATTAATTCGCAATTAGGTAGTACATATCTAATGGGCCGCGTTCAACTTTTAATTGCATATCTGGGATGATCTATCCGGAAAATTAATTCAATTCCCGTGTTTACCTTTTACGTACCCTCGGAACTTTCTAACTGATTTCCCATTCACCGCGTAAAGTTTATTATTGAGCAAAAAAACCCTGCTGGATATTTGCCATAAATGGTAACTCGCTTATTATTATTGCAGGGCAGAAAATACGACCTGCATTACTACGATTTATTATTAATAATAATAATGTTTATTGCCCTACAAAAGGCCATATTACAAATAACATTAATAATAATTATAAAAAATGCATTCAGTAAAATATAAAATTGAATAGTAACAAAAAAAAGTATTGCAAAAATTATATTATAAACTATATTATAAAAACTGTCTGATTATGCGTAATTAATTTAACCTATGCATAATTTAATTACGCATGATCAGAAACAAAATATCAAAAAAAAACTTCCTATTTTTACTCATATGAACAATTTTCGCATAATATTCGTCTTGTCAAAACAATGTAAAAAGTTTTTGAGTGGCGAGAGATAGATTAGTCGAGGGACTATAGAATTGACTTAGGAGAGCAATTGCGGATGGTCTTCAGTATTTTCAATAACTTTAAACATCAAAAAGCTTTGAAGTTACTTACAGCACTGCGGCCTTGTTAGATCTTCTGCTATTATGTTCTCAGGAATTTAATTTCCTTGATAAGGTCAATTAACTTCTAAGGATTATTGCCATTTCTCCAATTAGGGCTAGTCTGGTGGTAGCCATAGCTACACACACATGCATAGGATCTGCTCGGCCATTATTCATTTTATCTATCTTGTGATGGTAGTACTTCACTGGACAATGTCTTGTAAGGAGATCCGTGACCACTCTTATCTCACTTTTAGTGAGGCATTGAAGCTGTTTAGTTCTGCTTGGCGAGAGTTCAATTAACATTTTAGGTTGTCTTTGACCTGTTGTAATTATCCAGTGCAGTATGTTGATCTTTTTCCTACTCTTGGATCACGCATGTCCGTTACCTATTCTACTTACGTGGCCTGATACCCACATTAGAGTGAGTAAGTGAGCTTGTAGCCCTTTATCAATTGGTTTAGAGCTTGTTTACCCTTACAAGTAGTTTTGGAATTGAAGCTGTATGCTTTAAGTTTCTCAAGGACAGCCTGGCTGTCTGTGATCAGACAGATATGTGCCCATTTGTAGGCCTTTTTCGTAAAAACATGGGCACATCTTTCCAAGGTTATTGCTTCAGCCTCTAAGATTGATAAACCTTGTTTGAGAAAAACTGTTTCCCTGTATTTAGTAGATCCGTATATGCCTGAATTGGATACGGCTTCCGTTTTTGATACCCCATTACAGAGTTATGTTTATTTTGTTTTTGTTTTTAGTACATACCATACCAGTCCAGTCTCATCACACTCATTAGACCTTCATTTCTGATTTATTCTTGCAGGGAAAGCAGGAAAGCTTCCATTGCCACAGAGAGGGTTCTCTTGTACCATTGCTTGTTTAGTTTTGTCTCAAAATACTAATGAGTTAAGTGTACTAATGGGTCTTACTACCATAATGTACTGACTATGTATCATTTTGAGTATAGTCTGTTCGTTGGATCTTCCGTCGTACGTCACAAACTATCGCTTCAAAAAACGACGAAAGTTTTACAGTGCGTTCGTTTTCTAACGCATTTGGTTTACTTTATCAGACTGAATGTTTTTGCTTCGTTTCTCGAAGCGATAGTTTGTGACGTACGACGGAAGATCCAACGAACAGACTGTATTAATAGTGCCGCTCTATCTTTGTAGATTTGCACGTTCAAATTAAGTTTCTTATCTCGGATTAAACCTAGATATTTCACCTCATCAGACAACATAATTTATTTTAATTTTATTTTTTTGGTAATTGAAAACATTTATAGAGGCAATAAGATTATATAGTTTGTTAATGAAACACTGAAGTTAAGATTTTAAGATATTGAAACATTTGTTACAGTGTTTCGACTTTAAAAATCTGTGTAAACTCTCAACTGCAGTTTTTTATTCACCACATATATAATGGAATTTTAAGTGTAAAACCTCTTCAATTCAATATTGTGTATATTTTTTAAGGTATTATACATAAATAATAGATGAGGATCTTTCCATCCTATTAAGCTAAAATTGAAGAGAAAATTATATTAATAAAAATATATCATTCAATGCCTGTCGAGGTACTAGCCAGAGAAGTAGTTGTTTCAACCAGTGATTTGTTTTTTGTAGTCTTAATAAGACTCATTTGTTTTAGGTTTGCGAAATGTTTTCGTATTTTATCTAATTATTAGAAAATTACATTATTTATTCCAGTTATATGTATGGTATAATGTAAAATAATGACTTTACTCATTTAATGTGTATAACATAATTTAATCTTTGTCAAGTATAAAAATAGTACTTATGATTTTAAACACCGCCTTGCAAAGAAGGGGTGCTGTTTCCATTTTTTGTTGAATCAGATTTGAGAGGCATCAGAAACGAGGTTATTGCAGAGGTATTTTTCGGCTTTAACCTCCTGATAAACATCTTCCCACTCACTGGGTAGGCCATGTGCTCTATGACTTTTTCAGCGGTGGACCAACTGAACCTAACTAATTGAGGATAGCCAAAGACTGGCTCACAGTGGTTCACAAGAAACTTCTTAGTTTCTTCACCTTTTACTTTAGGAATTTTGATATTCACCTCACTTTTCTCTGGATTTATATTGACGCCTTCCTTCAGACGTCATTTTACTATGGTATTGAGGGCGTCTTGGGCTAGGGAAAATATGGTGTTGTCATATTTACTCCTTATGAAAATTGTCTTTGGCATAACCGTGTGTATGATAACCCTTGTCGACCATACAAATTTGGAATTGTGTTTGTTGTGAAAGAATCGGAGAGAGTGATCCAATACCTCATGTCTGATTGCATTCGCAAAGGTAAACACGCTATCTCTATTTATAATATCTAAATTGTTAGAAATAATGAATTTAAGAAGTTCCTTACCTTTATTATTGGTTTTTGTGTTGCCCCATTCCATCTTGTAGGCATTGGCATTATAGCTCTCTTCTACACCACTCCATGAGATTACTTACCTCCTATGGCGATGGGTTGCTTTTTTCTCTCAAAATGTGGGCTAAAGTCGTGATAACTTACCTTTTGCTTTTCTTTGTGGGAACTTCTACTAAAGCTGCTGTTGCTGGAATTATTGTATAATTAATATCTTTCCTGAGCATTAGAATTGCCCTTGGAACAATGCAGTCTGTTTATACACCAGACTACAATTGTTTTAGGGTAAGCCCATTACCTGCCCATTATCGATCCTATCGAAGGGTTCTAAGTCAAATTTGGCTTTTTGAATTTCTAATAAAGGGCCTTGATGCCGTTTTAGAGTGATGGTGATTCAATTAGATACAGCTTATGCCTGCCAATAACTTGGGTTTTTGTTATTTTTCTCCCATCGATCGAGGGGCGTCTTTTATGTCCCTTGTCGTCGTTGTTTTGGCAGCTTAATACCGCTATCTATCATTTGAAAATTAGTTCAACCTTTCCAAATCGATAGTTGATTTTTTGGCCCATGCTTCACCACACTGTCACCGAACTTCCAGCTTGGGTCCCCACAGATTTCTCCATAGTACCCTCCAGGTTATTAAGTGAGACTATTTTCTCATTGGTGTATCTCTCGCTAATGGCAAAATATCTAATCATAACTTTGACTCCCTCTCACAGCTTGAGATGGACCCATGGACTTTCTATCCAGCCATTTGACTATCGGTCCCCATATGGTAGTGAAGGCCATCCAGGTTCTCTGTTAGCTTCTTTTCATCGTCATATATTTTATCCACAATGGCCTCATTTGTAGCTTGCAACAAATTGAATACCTATTTTAAAACTAGTTACTGCCCGGCTGTAAGACACAGTGTTATCATCGATGATAGGCACTGTTTGTCTTTTCACCTTTTTGGCCGTGACTGTATCCTGTGTACTTCTAATTGACCAAGGTCTCTTGGTAGCTTTTTCGGATTGTCTCTAGAGGCTCATTAAAGCCTTTACCCGAGTTTCCCCTGGCTTCATGCCGCTCTTGATGAGGAATTTTTTCCTCTTACAAGCAGCACCACTCATTTTGACCATTTGGTCTTTGGTATTTGGACCTTTAAGGCCACTGACAAACTCTTCACTGCTTTTCAACAGCTATTTTTTGGCAAGTTTGCATAGGAACATTGCCTTTTGGTTTCTTTTTAGCTTCTTTGGACGTTGGGAAGTCATCCGCTCCATGTTTAGAGTTTTGGTCCTTGTACGTCTCATAGCCAGGGAAAGAAAAAGCTCCATTATAGGAACGCTTCGCTTCAATGCCATAATAAGGATATTGAAACTAAAGGTCGTCTGGTACCCAGAGTTTGATCCGGGCGGTCAAACCAAGATCCTCTAGACTTGTCACTCGCGAGATATGACCTCAGACAACGATAAGTCTGATATGTCAGAACAGGTGGTTATTAATCTGGCATCGTTGATCCTAGTGCAGGCGGTCCACGGTACTACAGCTATCTAATAGACTTGGAGACTAAATAAGGCCAAGTTAGGCCGAAGAGTTTGTAGAGTTTGTCGGGAGCAAATAGTAACTCAATTGTCCACACTGCAAATTGTAATGGATCCCAAAATCTCCAGTCACTCTAAGTCTAAGGCTCTAAGTCACCTCCTCGTCCCAGGATAATCCTAAAGTGGTTTACACCCTATTGGGGGTCATCTTATTGGTAGATTCTTTTGTAAGAGTTCTTTGTGTTTACTTATTGAAGTAAAATTATGCCTGCGTTATAATCACATGATTTATCAGGGTACGTTCCATCCGTTTTGAAAGACAATAATTTCAGAAAACGTTCAAAACCAGTTCAAGCATAAGAGATGTATTGTTGTTAGTATATCATATAATGGATGCATATTCTAGTTTACTACATGGTACAATGCTTTAATAAAGGTTTATTAACGAAATACCTTGATTTTCGCAAGAATCCCAAAGTTTGAAACAAGACTGATATGTTATTTATGTGATCAGTACAGTTTAAAGGATAGACGAATAAAACCCCAATAAGTATATAAATCACCTAATAACAATAAATGCTAGTATACATAATTTAAAAGTTGCACGAAAAAAACTCAATGATTGAATAAAATGAATAATAATTGAGGTAAGTAATTTATAATCTAATTTAATTGCCATAATATTGGGGACGTTTGCCGTCATATATAAAGAATGAATAGGAATCGATAAATTAAAAATTTGCCTAAAATTATAGTTACGCAATGTTCTACACATATCAGAGTTATCGGAGTTACGCCTGATTAACAATTAAAAATATACAGCTATATAACTGTTAAAATATTTTTGTTTGGGTTCACGATAGGAGACTTTAGCTCAATAACTTCGTGTTAAAGACTAATTTTACAATCAAAATTACAAAGTACTGAATCAAGAAATCTATTTTTAAAGCTGCTAATGAAATATAGTAGTATTAGTAGTGTTTGGCTATCGATCACGTGGTCCTTCCGCCGTGTGATTTTTATATTTGTGTGTGTGTGTAAATGAGCTTGTTACTTTAAAGGATCGGCCCGTTACTCTAAAGCACCATTTATTGTATCCCAATGGTGTATGGTACCGGTCACCCATCCAACTACTGACCCGAATGAACGTTGCTGCATGTCAGTTCGGGGCCGTAACTGCATCCGCTACGCCGGTGGTAGTTAATAAAATATATTTACACCGATTGAATTAAATTTAAATAAACTAGCAAAAGTTATTAAATAATGTAAACAATCTAGTTTATAAAAATCTGTAGACACGTGTTTCGATCACTACATCTCATTAGTACAGCTATACTGATAATTGAATATTCGTTGAGGTATTAGCCAGTAAAGTAGTTGTATCAATAGATGTGCTTTGTGGTGTTAGTAAGACTTATTGTTGTTCAATAGATTTACGAAATGTTTTCGTATTTCTAAATTATTAGCATTTAGTAGAATGTAATTTTGATAATTATATTAGTTTCATAGTTTGGCGTTCTTGCAAGTTTTGCTTGCTTTTTCTTTTTATTCGATCTTCTTTTTTTAGGTTCCATTGTTTCGTTAGTTTTGTCTTCATGACACACTGTTATTTTTTTAGCTTTTTTACAAGAATTGGTTTAATCTGAAAGTTGATAGTTTAGGTAAATGGATGTAAATACCTTGTTAATATCATACACTTTTAAACTTTATTTGTGACTATAGTTTCAACAGCTTTCGCCTGTCATTTTCAAACTATACTTTTATAAATAATTTTTACAAACAATTTTAGATGGCGTTGAACAAAGGAGTATATATTATGTCAGTTTGGTTGATTATAAGTATAATTTCAGGATTACGTTTAAGTTTATAGATTTCAAGAGTAAATCCATTTTTAAGCCTTTTTCGGTGAAATGAATTATCTCAAGTACATCTGTGTTGTCAAAATTGTGATTATTATTTAGCAATGATTAGCAAAAGTTGATTTTTCATATTTGTTATTTTATGAACTTATATGTTCTTTTAGTCTATTTTTGTTTTGTTTTTACTTATCAATAACTATAGACCGCTTCAATTTGGTCATTTTGATAGTTTCAATGGGTTTTTTTCAGTTTTGACTTTTCGTTCGTGTTGTAAACTGGGGTTGGGGTAACCAAAATGAAATAATGTGCACACATTGATTGTAAACTCAAGACTGCTTTATTTTCGTCCGTCCGACCACAGGTAACAAAAAACATTCTTTTTTTATACGATCGACGCGAGCGCGTATTTAACGAAATACAAAATAAATATAATTCATATCCTAACATCCTCTTCCTTAACTAAAACATATTTTTAAAAAATACACATTTCTATATTTTCGTTTAATCAGTATAATCGACATTTTTACGCGGACGAAAATTGTACGGTGGTTCAATCACTGTTTCCTCTAATGATGATGCCGGTTCTGTATTTAAGTTTTCACAATTATTCGCTTTAATCTCAGTATCCGAATTATCACTTAAATTAATTTCGCTTCCCGAGTTAATTGGGAATAACACTGATCTCCGTTTCAAGGGTAAGATGTGGTTAGAATGTCTTTTTACAACTTTGTTGTCAATTTTGACATCATAAGACACGTGACCATTTGCATTCGCGATTTTCCCTTCTTGCCATCGAGTTTCGGTAGGATTCTTAAAATCCCTGATTAACACTTTCTCCCCAATCAAATATTTTGTAAACTTTTTACTTTTGTCACTAAATTTGTCATTACTATTTTCGATAATTTTATCAGTTTCGGGTCTTAATAAGTGAAATCGGGTTTTAAGTTCCCTACCGTATAATAATTTTGCTGGGCTCACCCCTGTGCTACTATGTGCTGCTATTCGGTAGTCAAACAAAAATTTATCGAGAGCGCTGTCCAGATTTTCCTTTGATAAATGTGCCTTTTTTAACGCATGTTTAATCATTTTGACTGTAACCTCAGCTGCACCATTACTTGCTGGGTGATATGGTGGAGAGTGTTTTACTACAATTCCATTCATTTTTAAATAATTTTCAAATGTCCAAGAATTGAATGGTGGACCATTATCACTCACCACAATATCCGGCAAGCCTAGCCGTGAAAATAAATTTCGTAAGCAATATATTACATCTTCAGCAGTAGTTGTTCTTAATTTAAAAACTTCTACCCACTTGGTGTATGAATCTATTACAATTAAATATTTGTTATTAAATATTGGTCCCAAAAAATCTAAATGAATTCGTGACCAGGGTTTTCCAGGTACCGTCAGGTATGGATGAATTATATTTTTTTCAGGATTTGATCTAACTAAATTACAATTGGAACATTGACCACATAATGTTACAATGTGTTCATCCATGGAAGGCCACCAGAAAAATGATCGTGCAATTGACTTCATTTTATTTATGCCTAAATGTGAAGCATGTAAATCTTTTAAAACATTTTCTCGGTATTTAGGTGGAATTATGATTCGGTAACCCCACATTAAGCAACCATGTTGAATATGCAATTGATCTTTTCGAATTAAATACGGTTTGATTTCATTATTTTCTAAATAATTTGGCCAACCATGCAAACAAAACCCATAAACTTGATTTAAAACTCTATCTTTTTTAATTTCATACGCAATTTCTTTATACCCAATTGGTAACATTTCATTTATATAATGAATATGACCAAAATCACTTGATTTTGAATCAGTAATCGGCAACGGTAATCTGGATAAAGCATCTGCGCAGTTTTTAGTAGATGAAACATATTTTATGTCATACTGATAAGCTGATAAAATAATTGACCATCTCTGCAATCTACTTGCAGCTAAAATTGGTATACCCTTTTTATTGCCCAATAAGGCTAATAATGGTCTGTGGTCTGTAAATAAGGTAAAGTGTCGGCCATATAAATAATGATTAAATTTTTTAATTCCAAATATGATAGCTAATGCTTCCTTATCGATTTGCGAATAACCTTTTTCATGAATTGATAAAGTTCGTGAAGCAAAGGCTATTGGCTTACTTGATCCATCTGGATATGTATGAGAGATAACTGCACCTAGTCCATAAGAACTTGCATCACAATGTAAAGTGATAGGCATATTCAAATTATAATGTGCTAAAACTTTAGGTGAAGCTAACACGCTCTTAATTTTATTAAAAGTTTGGTTACACAATTGTGTCCATTTCCACTTGGAATCCTTTTTTAATAATGAATACAAGGGACTAAGTATAGAACTTGCATTTGGAATAAATTTAGAATAGTAATTTATCAATCCTAAGACTGATTTAAGTTCCGTCACATTCTCGGGACATTTTGCATCTAAAATCGCTTTTGTTTTATCTACATTGGTATGTATACCATCTTTGTCAATATCGTGGCCTAAATACGATATTCTCTTTTGAAAAAACATACATTTACTTTGACTTATTTTCAGACCAGAAGTTTTCAATTTATTTAAAACTAGTTTTAAAGTATCTAAATGTTCTTTTTCGGATTTTCCCGTTACCAAAATGTCGTCTAAAAACACGGTAACGCCAGAAATTCCTACAAAAAGTTCCTCAATAAATCTTTGAAAAATACCGGGTGCTGATGCAATTCCATACGGAAGTCGGTTATATTTAAATAAACCTAAACTTGTATTTATTGTAACAATTTCCCTTGAATTCTCATCTAATTCTAACTGTGCATATGCTTGTGACAAATCAAGTTTGGAAAATAAAATGCCACCAGATAATTTTGAAAATAAATCATCAATTTTTGGTACCGGATATTTATTAATATGTAATTGAGGATTTACCGTAATACGGAAATCTTCACATAGTCTTACGTTTCCGTCTTTTTTAACAACCGGAACTACCGGAGTAGCCCACTCGCTGTGCTCCGTTGCCGATAATATTTCTAATTTCACTAATCTTTTAATTTCATTCTCAACTTTTTCTTTAAGAGCCAAAGGTAATGGTCTAGCACGGCAATATATTGGTTTAGCATTTGATTTAAGTATTAATTTTGCTTTAAAATGTACACATTTACCAATTCCCTCTTGAAACACTTCAGGAAATTCTTCAACTAATGAATTTACTGTATTTTTAGTTAAACATCTTATGTTATATATTTTTTTCACATTAAAATATCTATCAATTGATATGGATAACCTTTCAATCCATTCACGTCCCATTAAGGGTGGACCTCCCCCAACAATGATAAAGAGTTTCAAATTTTTAATTAACTTATCCTCATAGCAGACACTTACATTTATGTAGCCCATGGTATTTATACGAATTCCCACATAAGAAGATAAATTTAAATTGATTTTATTTATTTTACAGTTTTGAAAATATTTATTTAAAAAATTGTTCAGAAATAGCCGAAATTCCAGAACCTGTATCTATTTCCATAGTACAATTTATTTTATTTACGTATACATTGATTTTAATTGGATTTTTACCCCCATTTAAAATAAATAAATTTGAACTTGAGTCGCTGTCATTATTTAAATTACTATCATTAATGAAATTACAATTTTTGTTTACTTTACACACAGATCTTATATGACCAATTTTACCGCAATGGTGGCATTTAGCGGATTTAAAATAACAGTCATTCGATATATGATTCTTTAAACCGCAACTCACGCACTTTTTATAACCCTTTTCATTCGAAAACTGGCTGCGCGCACTTTGATTTTCACTTTGTCTTTGCCTTGTGTTGTTTACCTGTACTCTTTCTCTGTTGTGCCGGCCATCCCTGTCCTGGCGACTCCTGCCGAATCCGGCGGATCTGACGTCAGCTGCTGCATTACGGAACCTCCCTTGCTCCGCACGTGCCGCACCACCTCCGCCACCTTGAATCACATGGATGGATTCTGCATTTTCCATCAAATGTACATCTTTTTCAATTTGCTCCATACTAAGAGATATATCCACTGCCTTAACGTATGTTAAGTCCTTTTCAGAGAACAACCGCTGTTTAATTACGTCGCTCCTCATCCCGAAAATCATTTGATCTCGAAGATTCTCTTCCAAAACAGTTTTAAAATTGCAGGATTTAGCCAGTCCTTTTAATGCGGAAATAAACTGTGATAGTGTTTCGCCATTTTCTTGCTTCCGCATGCGGAATTTGTAACGTTCCGCTATTTCGGAAGCAGCTGGCTCCAGGTGATCCTGCATAATTTTCGTCAACTGTGCGTAATCCATATTTTCCGGCTTCTTTGGGTCGCACAAATTTACCATTAACTCGTAGGTATTATCTCCAACAGCCGTTAATAAAATTGCCACTTTTTTTTCTTCCGTCACGCCATTTGCCAGAAAGTATTGTTCCAGCCGCGCGATGTACGTCGACCACTTTTTAACTCCTAATTCATATTCCACTATTCTGCCAATCGACATTGTTCCGTTTCTCACAATATTCAGTCGAATATTACGTATTTAAATAGGTGTATCCTCGTCGCCACTGTTGTAAACTGGGGTTGGGGTAACCAAAATGAAATAATGTGCACACATTGATTGTAAACTCAAGACTGCTTTATTTTCGTCCGTCCGACCACAGGTAACAAAAAACATTCTTTTTTTATACGATCGACGCGAGCGCGTATTTAACGAAATACAAAATAAATATAATTCATATCCTAACAGTTCGCTTTATTGGTTTTGCCAATTTTGATACAATAGTTTTGTAAGGTTTATTAGTTTTGAATTTTCCACTATGAATAGTTTTTGGCAATTATAAGTTTTTGAAGTTTAAATAGTTTTATCTACTTTATTGGTTTTTCATTTATCTTTTCATTAGTTTTGTTTATTTTGTTAGTTTTAATACTCTTAGTTATTAGTTTTATTATTTGCCATTTTTTATCTTTTCGTTAGTTTTAAAGACTTCTTGTCAGTTTTGTCTTTCCATAATTTTTTCTTGTTCGTTTTATAGATTTTATTAGTTTAGATCATTTATATCTTTTGCCACTTTTGACAGTATATACAAATTTTAATACCTGGGTTATTTTGACAGTTATGATTTCAATAGTGCCAGTTCTGCCAGTTTTGTTGTTTTTTTTTATAGTTGTGTCTGTTTTGCGTTTTTGTTTTGTGAGTTTTTACAGTTTTCTTGGATTTATCAGTTTTAATATTTTAAATAGTTTTGTAAAGGATATCAATTTTGTTACTAAAAATAATGTTAATAACTTTTATGATTTTGTAACTACTGATTGTTATTTTATGTCAATCATGACAGTTTCAATAGTTTCGTCTTTTTTTCAGTTTTGACATCTTTGTGTTTTGCCGCTTTCGATAGTTTTGTAATTTAGTTTGATTGATTGATATCAGTTTTGACACTTAGGTTTAATATTTTTTACATATTAGTAAGATATCATCAGTTTTTGTAGTGTATATTTATTTAGATAATGTTTACACTCACATTGATTGTAACATTTTAGCATTTTAAATTAGGTCAGAGTTTTTAGTATCAACAGAACAATCATTTTAATCGCTATTCTAGTATTTACTACCTTTTGTCAGTTATTGTAGTTTTTAATAAATTGAATAATAAATTTGATTTTGCATAGTAAAATTTACTCAATTTATATTATGCAAAAATGTTGACTACTTCTTTTGTTGTTTTGCTAAAATTTGTTTTACTTAAACTTTCTGCTATTTCTGAAAATTGGACAAGTTTTGTTAGTTTTGTCACTTTCGATGATTATATTTAGTCAGTTGTAACTTGGTTGGTGGTTGGTTTTCTCAGTTTTGACTGTATATCAGTTAATCATGTTTATCTTTGTTGTGATTTATATAGTTTTCTTAGGAGATTAACAGCCTTAGAGAAATACTTAGAATATAATTCGGTTTTATTTTATAACAAATTACCTGACTAAATATAGAACAAAATACAAACCGATTCAAATTGAATTTATTTAAATAGTTATGTTTATAAAAACGATATTTTAACTGGGGTAATTATATTTTTTTTTTCTTTATGACGCATTTTCTTTCTTATGTATTATTTTTGATAGTTTTAACCAGTTTTGCTTTTCTCTCAGTTTTGTTGGTTTTGTCAATTTGGACAGATTCGACTATTTCATCACACATTTTGGTTTAATCAGTTTTAAACTTATATATCTATTGTCATTTAGTTAGTTTCAATTTTCAACGAAAATATAAACATGTTTGTCTTTTGTTTGTATTTATAGTATTGTCACTTTTGCCAGTTTTTGAACTTTTAAAATAAACACAATTAATCTTTTTAGTTGTTTTACTAGAATTTATCTGACAAAATATTACCTAAATTCAAATATGTCAAGATAATTTAAGTAATATTTTGTGTTGTTAGTTATATCACTAATAATAGTTCTGTACTGGCCTTTTTGATAGCTTTTTCTCTTCGTCCGTTTTACTGGTTTTGCCAGTTTTGAGACTTATTTTGCCTGTTATATCAGTTTTGTGCTTTGCTAGTTTCAATAAAACTAAAACATTTTGGTTTGATACATAATAGTATCAATTATTTTATCATTTTAATTGGTTTTGTCAGTTTTGACTATTTAAACAGTTCTGTCTTTTTGTCAGTTTTGTTGTTATTGTCAGATTTGATACTTTCAAATGCTTTCAATTTTAGTAGTAATCTTATCTGCTTTGACTTTTTAAACTAACTCAAAAAGTCAAAGCCGATAAGATTATATAAATAGTGTTGATTTGAATTTACATTTAGGATATCTAGTAAAGGTAAATAATATAAGAAATGTTTCAAAATTGTATTATTAACCTTTATCTCAGGTGGAGTCAAATTGCAAATTTAATGTATCCAAAAATGTTTGTTTATCGAATTTGCGGGTATTACACATATTCCCTCTCTCTCGCTCAAAGAAATACCATTCATCTACATTCACCTATGATAAAAGAGTCGAGCTTTATGAATTTTTAAAATAGCTTCCGGTATTAAAAAAATACGTGAAAGTTTCAGACATTGGCAGGGCGCAAAGTCGTAAATAGTGCAGCGAAAAATGTAAGCTCACCTTCGGGCATTTATAAAACATGCAAATATGCAGATAGAGGAGTGTGATCTATTGCGGTGCCGCGCCGGAGTGTGAAATGAAAATTCTAGATAGAGCCGCACGCGAAGAATGACGGCGCACGGCTTTTGTTTTATTAAATACATTTTGCGCGTATAAGGGCTCTTTCTCTTTACTTTTTGCGGGTTTCGACTGTGAATATAAAAACTCTTTACTATATATACTTTCGGGTTCATAAAAAAAGATAAAATATTATAAATAATTCATTTGTGAGAAATCGTAATTTATCGGCGCCTCCACCATTTTTCACTATGAATGAAATATTTAATTTTAACCATGATTTTATATAAAACGCTCGTGAATTGATCAACTTTTATAAAATTTAATCACGCAGCACCGGCGATGACATATTTTTTTTTTGGTGAACGTACGGCCCGGAGCCAAAGGAACGATCACAGTTTTGATTTTCCGCTCCAATGGGCGGCATAAAAACGGGAGCGAAACCGAAACGACCTTTTTCTCTCATCTCTCTGCCGCCCCCTCGCTCTAACTCTATCGCTCTCTGCATATATCGTATATTTAAAGTTTCATTTCCACCCCCTTGAATGTTTAATGGGGGAGCCATTTTTTTTGTTAGCGTGCGAGTTATTTAAGATGCGGATAACCTAAATATTTAAAATTGGTAATTTGTAGTTTTGGCACGTCGGCGTGAAGCGCTAGATAGTCCTTGACCATGCAGATCGGAGCCAAAATTAATGGCCTACGGCCTTCCGAAATAGAACCGGTTAATTTTAGACTGGCGAGAGAGTGCGATAGTCTAATAGTCAAATATGGTTGTAAAATAGGATCTTGCGAAATGGAAAGTAAAAAAAGGTATAAATATAAATCAAAAGTAAATGATGATATATTTTTGGTTATTTAAAATACGGTTAACTCAAATCAGATATTTATTTTATTAAGAAATATTATTTAGATGCTTAACCATTTTATAAGGGGATGGTCATTAATTTTTCCCTTCATATCCTGTGACAACTACGATTCGGTTTCTAGCTCTTATCACTCTAGTATAATAGATTATTAGGAAACGAAATTAAAATAAAATACGCTTAATGATCAAACTAATTAACAAAAATCTTGTATTGTATTTTTATTTATTCAATGTGTTTACATAATATACTTAATTATAATTGAATTCAATTCTACCAAAATTTAGGACACAGACGAAAAGGATTCACTTCACTCCTTGTGTTCTTCCACTCTCGCCCATTTTTTAAACCTGATTCGATCTATTTATTTAAAAATCCAAAAAGATTTTCTTTTTATTAATACATTTTCTTGGGGTATTAATTACAAATATAAAAATTCATATAACACAAACCTGTAATGAATCCTAGAAAAGTATTATTAAATATAATTAATGATCTTTATCAAAATTAGAATAAAATTCAACAATAAAAAGGCATCTTACGAATTTGTTTGTGGGATGGTTTTGGGATGTAAAATGTGTGTATCGCCTTACATAAATAAAATTGTAAACACATTCACGAAACAAAATCATCACCGTCACTTCTAACCCGCGAACGTACAAAGAAGACAGGCGGATATGACGAGGGCGGGCGGTGATGGTGGCATCGGCGGCGGTGTTGGCGGTTGCTCCTCGTAAGGGGGTGAGCACATACTTGTGAATTCAAATTATCCCCGCGGTATCGAATCACGAATGTAAAATATATTCATAAAATTCTGACGTGCATACAGTTTTTTGAATTGCAATACACATCCACACACATACACACACACACACATAGATATTTCTATATATGTGTTATATATACATACACTAGCACATATATACAAGGCACGCGCTCCTCTGGAACTGAAAACGTGAACAAAACGTATCATAAATTTGCATGCTGCTGACAGCCGGCAATTTTTACGGTGGAATGTCTGCCAGGAATTCAACCCCGACATCAACAACGCGCGCATTAATTGATTTTATACGGAGAAGTATTTATAAACAGTTGCATGGCTGAGGGTGATGAGGAAACGGTGGGGGGTGTTTACATTTTCGTGACAGATATGTATTTTTTTAAATAATTTCACTATATTCTTATGATAAAAAGAAAACTATAATATATATTGGAGATAGGAGGAATGGATATTATATTATCTCCTATCTAACTCTCTACTCAAAAACATGTGCTCATAATAAATATTGTGAGGTGGAATAGTAACGTCTATCCTTAGTCTTCTTTCCTTAGTCGTATGCAGTTCACTTTCTTCTTTCTTTTGTTTTTTTATCTTATATTATTTTCCGCAATCTTCAATCATTATCTGCCTTCTGCATCTTATTTAATCAGTCTTTTATCTTCAAGCATGTCTTTTCCGCTTTCATCTAATTTCTATTTTTTGTTCACTATTTTGTTTTCGCTTTCCTTAAATCTACTTTATTTTTCTTAATTTTAAAATAAAAACTTCTATATAGAATAACTAATAATTTAAAAAATATGAAAACATTTTGTAAATCTACAAAAAATTATTTTATCTATATAGAATAGATAAGTGCCAAAAATATACAACATCTTAATAGTAATATATGAAGAAAAGGTTTATACCATTTATGAAATAACGTCTATTATTTTTCTTGTTTCGTCTGTGTTTTTTATCTCTATTCTTAAATCAGTCATTTCTGACATCTCTTACTCTTTTTGTCTTGTGAAATCTGTTTTTTTTTTCTTCTCTTATTTCACTGTATGTTCTATCTTTCATTAGACTTATTATGCTGTCTGTTTTCCTATCTTCTATTTTTTCTTTTTCTAACATCTTGTCTTTCCGTTTCAAAAAAAAGCTACCGTAGAGATTTTTTTTGTATTTATGTCACCCAACATGTGTTCTTTTTTCTTCTTCCAGTTTTCAATATTTAATCTTTTTTGAGATTATATTTCGGTTTTCTACGTGCTTAAAGAAAATTTAGTCTGTGCAATCTTTATTCTTCTCATTTATTACTTTTATCTTATGTATTTTTCTTTATTATTCAGTTATCATCAATTGACTGTGTTTATATTTCATATTGTGTAACCTTTGTTGTTTCTTCTGACAAATCTTTCCCATTTTGAGTTCTAATGCTATATATCTTATATTCTGTTTTCTGTCTTCTCTTTTAATTAAATTTTAAACATATATAACGGTAGTGAATAGATAATCAATCTCAAATTATAAGAAGAAAAAATAGTTTAGAAATTTTTAAGAGACTTACCCATTATCTGTTAAATAATACCTGTTATTGAGTTTTCTTTATTTGTCTCCTTTGTTTTGTTAGTTTAATATTTAATCTTTTCTGACATCACCTTTGAGTCTTCTGCCCTACGCTACAGTCTGTAGTCTTCTTTGTTTTGTTATTATCTGCTCTTTTTAGCTTCTTACTTCTAATATATTTTTTTCTTATTTCATTCGTGTATATAATAATATATCTTCTCTTCTCTTATTTTCAGACTTATCTTTTATTTTGTAATAGAATAATACCCATAGGCCATGCTAAATTTAAACATAATTGTAATAGTAATTAAACAAATAGTTCATTGAAGAATTCAACTGTCAAATCATTATTGTTTTCTATTGTCTGTCTTCTTTCTTATGTCTTTGTCTTTAATTTGCAATCTGTAGTCTTCTCCGACATAATTCTTCAGTATTCTGTTCTTAGTAGCAGTCTGAAGTCTGAAGTTTCTTGAATTTTTATCTTATCTTTTACAATGTTATCTATCTTCCGTTGTCGGTCTTTTTTATTTTGTAATCTTTCAATATTCCGGCTTCGTATGAATTCTTCTGCTTTGTTTAAATTCTATTTTCTGCCTTATGATTTATGTTTCTAGTATTCTCTACTTTACTTTAAAACTTTTTTAAACGTTCTCTACTTTTTTAACCATTTCTGGTGTAAGGTTCCACATAGAGTAGATCCTGTTTTATATTTTGTTTTCTGATTTTTTTTATCAATATTTGTTTATACTTGGTTTTCAATATTCAATCAGCCTTCTTCCTTTGATTTTTTATCTTATATTCTTGTTGCTTATTTCTACACTTCTCCTCTTTTAGTCTTTTGTGCTTGAGTGAAATCAGCAGTTTTCTTTCTTTGGTTTTTATCTTATATATTTGTCATTAATTTTTAGTCATTATCTTTTACGTTACGACTTTTTTATTCTGTAATCAGTCGACTATCTTCTAGAATGTCTTTATTTTTCATTTGACTATTAATGCTATGTCTTGCATCCTATTCATTGTCCTCTCTTTACCTTTTATTTCAATGTGCTATATTAAGATTATGACCTTCTGTCTCTGTCTTTTTGTTTCCACAATTAATTAGAGGCATTGCAGTATTTTATTGACTCTTTATTGTAAGATATCCCTTGGATTAGCCTTACATTTTTAGACTTCTTTCTTCTCTATTTATTTATGACCATTGGGTTTGAAAACATTTCAAATTATGCTTGAAGAAAAAAGTTCCAAAATATACTGTAAAGCCTACTGTATTACAGTATACTTTGGAACTTTCTTTAGTTACTCTTTATGCTGGCGTAAAATTTGTTAAACTATAAAGCTGGTTAGTGAAAGATTACTACTTTTCGACAATTTCTAGAAGTTCTAACATTTGAGTTTTGAAAACGTTGATAAAATCTTGGAGTTAATTATTATGATAAAAATGGGAAAAATTAAAGGTGTAAAATACAAGGAAGCATGTCCTCTAAAGTCCCAGGTCGTCAGAACTTAAAAAGTAGTTTTTTATTTTGATTTGTAGACAATATTTCATACTTTATTGATAAAGCTTACTAATTAATAGTCATGACAAGGATACGGAATCTAACTTATGGATTAACTATAAATAATAAGAAGAACGTGTACACGCTTAAATTCTTTATTACTTTGTTATTTTGGCATATTTACAAAAGAATTCATGAATTAATGATAGACGTACAATAAATTTAGACAGCAAGAATCACAGGTGGAGTTCACTGGCTTTCCATGATCTTCCACTCAAACTTATATCCATCCTCTGTCCAGTAAAACATGCTGACAGCTTCTCATACGCTGTTTTGTCCCCATTTAGTAGATTTATTTAACCAATGTAGATCGAGTCGAGTTTCGACGTTTTATGGTCTTTATCATTTTTTAAATTTAGAATAAGTTTGGATTACCAAGTAATAACAATCGCAACATTTCTCTTCATTAAAAACTGTTGTTAAATTGTATTAATAATTACCAACGAATATTTTAGAAGAACTCTAGAGTCAGTATTTTAGTTTTCATGTCAATTTTTTTTTTGAATAATCATCTCTATAATTTGCATCTCATCTTCTATTTTGTCATTTACCATATTCTGTATTTAGTATTCAATTTTTTATCTTCTGTGTGTCTGTTTTATCATTTGTATTGTATTTTTTGGTTTAAGTCTTCTATTTATTATCTTCTATGTTTATTTTATCATTTGGTGTAAGTCTTCTATGGTTTATCTTGTGTTTATTTTATCTTTTACTTTCGTGATCTGTTTTTAGTCTCCCATTTCTGTTTGTGTCTATTTATTATTTGTCTTTAGTTTTCTATCTTGTAGTTCACGTCTCTAATTTATTATTTTTTCATCTTCTTAGTTTTTTATCTTTTATCTATTATCTCATTTATATTATTTGTCTGCTCCTTTTTTTATTTATACTATTCAATTTTGGTCTTCTGTATATATTTTATCACCATTTTTATCATTTATCTTCTGTTTTCTATTTTCAGTTTCTTATCTTTCATCTGCCCCGAGTGTTTTATCATTTATCTTCTACCTTTGCATCCGGTCTTCTATATTTCATCTTCTGTGCCTTTTTTAAATTTGTCTTCTGTCTTTCGCTCTTAATCTCCTTTACTTTATCATCTGTATTTAATTTATATCTTTTTGTTTATTTTTATTTTAGTCTTATATATTTTATCTTCTATGTTGATTATCTTCTCTTTTTTAGTATTATCTTTTATTATTTGTTCATATTTAATTATTTTTCTTTAATCTTCTATTTTCTGTTATCTATCTTTTGTCTTTTTTGTCTGTTTTTCATTTTAATTTTTCCATATTTTAACTTTTTACTTTTTGTACTGATTTTATTATTTGTATAAGTCTTTAATTTTAAGCATTCTATTATTTAATTTTTTCTCCTATTTCGATTTTATTATTTGTTCCATCTTGTATCTTCTATGTTCACTGAAATATTTGTCTTCTAGATTCTATATTCTGTATCTCTTTTGTTATATACCTCCTACTTCTCCCATGTTGAATCGTATGCATCTATTTGACCATTTGTCATTTATCTTTTACTTTTAGTCTGCTATTCCATCTTTTACCTTGTGTGTCTATTTTATTTCGTGTACATGTCTTTTGTTTTTAGTTTTCCAACTTTTATCTAGTGCTTTATTTTTCTTCTGTGCTTATTTTATTACTTGGCTTCTGTCGTATGTTTTTTAGTTTTTAAAACTCTTTTATCTGCTTTATTTTTCTAATATTTGTCATTTGTTTACAGTTTTCTATTATCTTATCTTTCATCTTTATTTTATTTTCTGCCTTGTCTTTTATCTTTTATCTTACGTTTGTATATTATTATTTGTAGTATGCATTTTGATATTTTTCTTCCATCTCAAATCGTCAATATTTATTTTATCATTTTTCCTTTGTTTTTTGATTTAATCTTCTATATTTCATCCAATATGTTTATTTTACCATTTCCCTTTGTCATTTTTTAGTAATTAATCTTTTATCTTTATATCTATTTTGTTATTTGTCTTCTCCCCTGCCTTGTGGTTTTAATCTTATTGTATCTTCAGTATTTTTTTAAATCATGTGTCTTCAGTTTTTAGTTATCTTTTTTGCCTTCTGTGTCTGTTTTTATTTGCCCTCTAACCTCTGTTGTCTTTTATCTTCTGTATGTATTTTATTTGACTGTTATTTCATTTGTCTTTGTTCAATATTTTGGTGTTATAACTTTTCTCTTTTGTATCTAACTTATTATTTGTCATGATAGATAAAGAATTAATAAACACTTTTTGTTTGTTTGTGTTTGTTTTACTGATTTTGTGAAATAAACCAAGTGTTTGTCAATTATATACTTATTATTTCATAATGTTTCACCAAGCAATAAGAAAATTATTCAAGAAAAAATATTATTTGTTAATTCTTAATTAAATCTAATGATAGATATAAAAGATATAAGATTAAAGGCTAAAATCAGAAGACAGACGACAAATAATAAATTAGATTTATTATTCTATATTTATTTTACCATTAGTCTTCTGACTTTTGTTTTAGAATTCTATCTTTTGTCCGTACCAATTATTTAATTACTTGTATTTCGTCTTTTTAATTGCGTGTCTTCTGTCTTCTATTCTATTTATTCTATCTATTTTATTATTTGTCGTCTGTCTTCTGATTTTAGCCTTTAATCTTATATCTTTTATGTCTATCTTATCATTTGTCTTTTGTTTTAAGTCTTCTAGGGTTTGACTTTTATTTTATCAGTTGTATTCTATGTTCTGCGTTTAGTCTTCTGTGTTTTGGTTTTAGTCTTCAATCGTTTCTTTATTTGTCTTTTTTCTGTGTGCTGTATTTAGTCTTCTATCTTTTATCTTCTGTATCTACTTTATCGTGTATTGTTTTTATTTTGTATTTAGCCTTTTATGTATTATCTTCTATTTTATGATTTCTATTCTGCCTTCTGTTTTTGTGTCCTATCCTTTATTTTCTGTATCGATTTTTATCATTTGTTTTATCTCTTTTATTTTAATTTTGCTATCTTTTATTATCTGTGTCCATTTTATTATATATGTCTACTGTTTTCAGTCTCCTTTTAGATCTTCTGCATCTATGTTATCAATTATCTATCTTCTGATTATAGTTTTGTATAATCTAGTTTAGCATTTGTTTTCTTTCTTTTTTTTTAGTCTTGTATGTCTATTTTATCATGAGTATTTTCTTTTGTTTTTATTCTTCTAACGTTTATCTACTGTGACTTTTTCATCATATATTTTATTTCTTTCGCGTTTTCTATCTTTAATCTTCTGTGCTTATTTTATTACTTGTCTCTTGTTTTATTATTTTCGTATGTTTTATATGTATATTAAATCATTTGTCCTCTGTCTCATATTTTAATTTTCTTTTATCTGCTGTATTATTTTTATTATTTGTTTTCCGTCTTTTGTTTTTAGTCTTCGATATTTTATCTTCTGTGTCTATTTTATCTTCTGTTCTTAGTCTTCTATCTTATACTAAATATCCAACAGGTACAAATGTTCAAGTGTATAATGATTATCGTGAAAAATTTCGAAATGTAATGGTTAACCATAATAAAAGAAATAACGATAACTATATATTGAATTCAACTAATAAGTCGAAAGCAGTATGGAACATAATAAATAAAAATAAAACAAATTCTAATATAAATACACCAGAATCACTAAGTGCAAATGAACTCAATTCATTCTTTGCTACAGTAGCTAAAAAAATTATTATATTTCAGGAATCTTATGCTCGTTTTATGTATGACCTTAAGAATATTAGTCACTGTAGATAATTTGTAATTTATGTGTATGCACTTATAGGTTTAAGCTAGTGTTAGATTACGTTTTGGTTTTTTTAATTATTTTTAGGTTTAGTTTCCTTTATATATATATTATCTCATTTACTTAACTGTGTTATTATTATTTTTCTGTAAAATGGATTTTCCGTTAATAAATATTATTATTATTATTATTATTATTATTATTATTAAAATATTCCTCCTGGCAACACTGACCCAATGGACTACGTTACTAATGAACATCAGTCCAACGCATTCAAATTTAGGGAAATATCATATAATGAACTTAGAGATGTAATTAATAAACTTAAAAATAACACAAGTTCAGACGTATACGAGATGAATGTAAATTTCATTAAATTGCTAAAAAACTATATTTTAATACCTTTGACGAAACTAATAAATGCAAGTTTAAAGAAGGGTGTATACCCTAAATGTTTGAAAATAGCGAAAATAGTACCAATATTGAAAAATGGGGATATTGAAAAACCAGAAAATTATCGACCAATATCCCTTGTTCCAATAATTTCGAAAGTCTATGAAGCCGTTATCTATGACCAATTATATAATTACTTTGAAACAAAAAACATTTTTAACAACTGTCAGAATGGTTTTCGTAAAGAACGCTCAACTATAAACGCAATTAATGAAGTAATAGATTTTATAATTGATGGCTTTGAAAAGAATGAATACAATGGGGCTATTTTTTGCGACTTATCTAAGGCGTTTGATTGTGTGTCGCACTCCATTCTAGTCAGTAAGTTATCAAAGTATGGAGTTAATAAATTAAGTTGTACTCTAATTCAGTCATTTTTATCTGAGAGGAAACACCTAACAAGTTTTAAAAACGAAAACTCTTCGATGAAAAATGTAGTGTGTGGTGTTCCACAAGGGTCATCTCTGGGTAATTTATTATTCCTTGTATATATGAATGACATATCTTCATGTGACATGCTATCAAAATATGTATTATTCGCTGACGATACGACGGTTCTAAACAAAGATAGATCCATGGATGAACTTTTGATGAGAATGGAGCGTGGTCAATCAGACGCACAGGAATGGTTCTTAGCGAATCAATTAAGTCTGAATGCGTCAAAAACGAATCAGATTATATTTTCACTTAAACATAATAATAAAATAAATAACCCCGACAAAGTAAAATTTCTTGGGGTGTATTTAGATCCTAAATTAACATGGAGGGAACATGTGACCTATATTGTCAATAAACTATCGAAAACAGTTTATATGCTTAGAAACATATCAAAATGTGTATCAATAGAAGTTTCTATAATAATGTACCACTCTTTTTTCGAGTCAATAGTTAGATATGCTATTATCTGTTGGGGTCATTCGTCTAATACTGAAAAAGTTTTTCGAATGCAGCGAAAAGCAATAAGAGCTATAAGTGGCCTGGGCAATAGGGCAGATGTTAAAAACAAATTCATCGAACTTAATATCTTAACAGTTCCTTCTCTATTTATTATTGAGAGTATTAGATTTATTATTAATAACTTAGATCAATATAATCTTAACTCTGATAATCACAAATATTGTACAAGAAATAAAAATAACGTTTTGACAAAAGAATGTCGATTGCTTAAGAGTCAAAACTCATTGAATTTCTTAGCACCCAAATTTTATAATAAATTGCCTAGTGAATATAAAGAGCTACCAAGCAAACTACTGCTTCATAAAATTAAAACAATTCTTCTATCTAAGGCATATTATGCACATAATGAATATATTAATGATTTAACAATTCAATGGTAAAATATCAATTTATTCAAGATAAATATTTTAATATGTTTTATATTTTTAACGTTAAGATGTATCTTTTTAATTTTAGAGTAACTTTTAATATATTGTAATTATGTAATATGACATGTGTGGAAATGTGTACTTATATACTATTGTATTTGATAATGTATTTATTTTTTTACACAAATATATATTCTATTCTATTCTATTCTATTCTATTCTATTCTATATTCTCTCTTTTTATTTTATTATTTGTCCTCTGTATTCTGGTTTTAGCCTATAATCCATTATTTTCTGTGCCTATTTCAACATTTGTTTAAAGTCTTCTATGCACTATCTTCAAATGTCTATATAATCTTGTATATTCTGTGTTCTGTTTTTAGTCTTCTAACTTTTATATCTGTGCTCATTTCATTATTTGTCTTCTGTTTACTCTTTTTATTCTCTTATCTTTTTATCTTCTGAATCTATTGTCATTTATTGTTTTTCTTTTGTTTTTAGTTTTTTTTTGTCTTCTATGTCTAATTTATCATCTGACTTTGTTTTTAGTCTTATATCTTTTATCTCCTTTTGTATTGTTTTTTTGTTTTAGTTTCCTATCTTCTGCATCTATTTTATCATTTTTTTTCTTTTTTTTGTCTTTTCACATCTTTTATCTAATGTGTCTATTTCTTTTATTTTTATACTTCTATCTTTTATTTTCTCTGTCTATTTTATTATTTGCCTTCGGTCTTCTGTTTTAGCTTCTGTGCTTATTTTATAATTGGCTTCTGTTTTTCTTTGTTTAAGACTCTCATCTTCTATCTTCTGCAACTATTATTATTTGTTTCCTTTTTGAGTCCTTTGTTCTCATTTTTATTTTCTGTCTTCTGGTTTTATTCTCCAAGTTTTACCTTCTGTGTCTGTTTTATTTTGTGTATGCTGTCTTTTATTTCTAGAGTTATCTTTTATATTAAGTTATTTATGTTTGCTTTTTGTCTTCTCTTTTATTTCACCTTATGTTTAAAAATTGACGATTAAATTGTTTTGACATTGATATCCGTTTATTAATTTTTTAAACAATTTTCTCTGCTTCATCTATATGATGAAGAATCCTGAAACCTTTTGGCACAATTAATTTATAAGCTACAACAAAAGTAATTAAGGGTCTGCGAAAATATATTAATTAATAATTAAAATATTAATTCTTTTATTTTGTTTCAGGTAAGATAGCCTTCACTGAATCCTTTTCAAAAGAATTATTTGTAAGTGTACTGCATATTTCTACTAATCTAAGAATTCTGTTATTTTGCGTTTAGTACTAATGACTAAATTACTAATAAACATTCTTTAAAAAACACTTGTTTTTCAAAAAGCTTATAGAACATTAATATTAGTTTTATGAAGGAATTTATCTTATAATCTATGTCAATAATGAATTAGAAAGAAAATTGAAACAATAGTTTAATCAGGAAACCATTGCTTGAACAACAACATTAAATATTAGAGCGTACTTTTAACCTACTTCAATAAATTATACCCTTATCTATCTTTAAAAATCCTTATTGAGGTAATTTGACGAATAAATCACGAATAACCTTTTATCACACATTTATTTGAATTGCCAACTATACATAGCACTAATACATTAACAATAGTTACTTTGTTTCCGAAATGTACATTTGGTAAATCAAATAAAATATGAAGAAAGATTATTAGTGCTTTATTCGTCAAATTAATTTGCTCTTCACGTAACTCAATCAAACAAATTATTGGGGTAGGTCAAGATTACGCTGGATAGTGCCATGTATTTATTTGTTAGGGACAGTGTAATCTAGGTTAACACATCGTTTTTTATGGTAGGTCAGAAGTACGCTAAGTCAATTTGTAATTTATTGTGGTAGGTCAAGAGTACGCTGGGCTTAAGCAAATTTTCAATAACGTACATAACTTGAGAGAAAAAATATTATTTTTAGATTAATGTTTTTTATATAAAAATTGAAATTATAAAATTTTAAGGTGATAACTTTTAATACACCTTCATTCGGGAACTATTCATATTATTATGCATTTAAAAGTTCCATTCGCACCTGACCAACTTCCTTCGTTTCGACGTTCATTCGCAAAAGTTTAATTAAAACAGTGCCACGTCGGCGGACAAGACAGAAAAAAAAATCAAAAAAAAAAATAAAAGAAAGAGAGACGGTCGGGCCGGGCGGGATGACGTCACGAAATGGGAAATTATGTTGTCAAGAGTTTTCCGCGGAGAGTTTCCATTATACCGCCCGGCGGAGGAGGGAAAGTATGTTAAAAAGTTTCTCGGGTTTATCTTGTTGAAAGTATAAGGGAGAATTATAGAATGGGGCCGTGGAAAATTTCGAGTTTTCGTCGTTATCATAAGGGCTCGTTAGGAGCGCTAAACTTTGACAGTTTCACACTTTCCGGCATTGACGAATTACGCACTGGATCGAACCCGTTTCCCCCTGAACTCTCTCTCTATATATATATTTTGCTTTTATTATTATTATTAAGCCGTAAATTTCGAATTTTTCGTTTTATACTTTCCGGATTGGAAATTTCCGATGTTCGGCTGTAAATAATTTTACTATTATTATTTTGTTTACACGACGGAAAATTTCGGTTGTGTTTAAGTGCGTGGCAATAAGGGCGGCCGTAAAAAAGTTTATGATGATCTGGATTTTGCGATGCTTATAACTTAAGCGGGCCTCATCAGGCGAATAAGGATAATGTTTTTTTCAGCTTTTTTAAAAGTCGACTTTTTTTAATTACCCAATTAAATGCCTATAAAAATACTTCAATGATCTGATTTCTATAGCTAATGCATTTTGAATAAGAATTATACATTATTTCTACGATTTATTCACAATTAATTTTTTCTCAATAGAGAATTATCCTTGATCGATTAAACATTGTCCAATCGTTATCCAGTACGTGGAAAATGCGGAAAATTCTTTCATGTAGATTAGGTGTATAAACAAAGATGTTCTATCCGTGTGTGAATGCGATTATCCATAGATCCGTGCGGTGATGTGTCTGTGTGTATATATATATATGTGTGTGTAGGGGTGTCGTGCACCCGGTTGAGCTCCGGTCACGCCACGTGGCCCTATTATCGATCCCTGCAGAACACCCGCACCACCCCCCATAAAGCACACAAACACACACAAATACACATACACGGAAGGTACATGCGAACAAACCTAAGCGCGCTTTATTAATGTATAAATGACACAACAAGTGGGATTATGCCGTTCCTTTTTTTGTATTCCGTAATTTTCGTGTGTTTTCGTAGCCGACGAATAATGATTTGTAGCGATTGCGTCCATAATCCGTCATGAATGATTATGGAAATCGGGACTTGATCATGCAAGCGAACGCCACTTTATGACGGCTCGGATTTCGGAAACTCGAATTGCCTATGCATATTTATGAATATTATAAATATGATTAAACATTAGCGAAAATTTTAATAAATATTTAGCTCCACAAATTTAATAATAAATATATATAAAATAATAATGGCATCGTGATAAAATTTATACAGCGAGGAAAATCTTTGTATTTACATTAAAATTTTGTACATACAAGTTTTCGTGATTCTAAAAATAAAAATATACCACGTTTATTTAAATTCAGACTAGGATTTTCTTTTCATAACTATCTGCACTAACACTATATATTATTTTTATTTACGTTTATATACATTTAGGGTTAATTTATTTTACATATCATAACAATATCGCCATATGAAACCTAAGTCATCCTTCATAATAGCGCAATTCAGTTTCCGGATATTCACGTTTACTGCTAAACTATGATAATTAGGCCTCTTGCTAAACGAATCCAGTTGCCGGAAGAGACCGGCCTGTTTTTCTCTTTCGGCGAGTAATGTCGGGTAATAAGTTCGTCAAAATGGGCTTTGTTAGAGTGGAAACAGTGGAAATGGGGATAAGGGAGAATCACATTTTGGCGGTTCTCCGCCTTGAATTTATCAGGCGAGGCGGGCATTTCACCGTTTGTGTGTGTGTGTGTACGTTTTCCCCGCTGCCGAATTTGTTAGCAACTAAGCCCTTTCCTCCTTTGTACACGTGTATGTGACCAGGTTATTTACATTTGCATAAACTAAACATATTTTATGAGAAGTAATTTATTAATAATTGTGCAAATAAATTTAATATCAGCATCGACATTATAAATTGTATTTTAAAAGCAATACAAGATCATTTGAGTGTCAATATTAAGGACAAGAAAACATGGAAATAAATAAATTACCCAATTGTTGTATTGAAATGCCGTAACTTCAACATTTGGACTTCTAATAGAGATGGAAGATGGAAGCTCAATTAAAAATATTTAGACAAACAATGCACAATACGTTCTATCACTAATATATTTTTATTAATGTTGAATTACTCTATCTTTCTCCATATATTTGATCTTTAGGATATCTTTGTAATGCATTTCTCTCCCTACTGTTTTTATGCTCTTCTTTGATTTCTCTCTATAGTTTTTTTTTAATTCTTTTAAGTCTCTTTCGCTCTCTCTTATGTTTCCTATCCTTTAGTGCATCGCTAACTTGTATCCTTTAGGTGCCACCCTTTAGTTTCTCTTTTTAATTTTACTAATTCTCTTCCTAATTACTCCCTTTATCTCATTCCTTTCTAATATCCCTCAATATTTTTACCTCTATTTTTTCTCTCTAATATGTTTCTTTCTTCTGTGCATTCAGACGCATTCTCTCATCTTTTCTACCTCTAGCACATTCCTTCAGTTTTTCTTTTAGATTTCTCTTTCTTTTCTTCCAGTTTGTTCTCTCTATTCTCCTCCTTTTTTGTTTCTGCGTTCCTGTTTCTTCACGCTCTCCTCTTTTTTCCCTCATTCTAGTTTATTCTTCTTTATAAAATTTCGGCATCTCATTCCCTTAATGTATCTGTCATATTTTCCTCTCTAAATTGTATCCTTGTTTAAAATTTTGTTATAGTGAATATTTCTTTAGTATATAGTTGGCATATTTGTTTCTCGTTCTCTTCGGTTGTTTTTTTTTTACATTTTTGATCTCTATATTGCTCTTTTTGGAGTATTAATTTATTTAATCTCTTATGTTATTTTCTTAGTCCACCTTTCTTCTCTACTCCAACAATTTTCATTATTACTTTTTTGATTATTAGTATCTCTGATCTGTGCAGTCTTTTTTAAAATTATTCTAGCAATATTCTTTTTGTTTATAATCCATTTCTCTGTTTGATCTCTTTTCCTTAATCCTCTTTTCTGTTTATCTCTTCCTCTGGTTTCGCTCTACGACAAAGATCAGAGAGAAAGATCATATACATAGGAGATAGAAATATATTTTTAGTTTCTATTATTTCTTTCTCTAGACTACAGGAGAACGCTAAGGAGAAAATGAAATCAAAGAAATAAATATACTAGAAAAAGAGAGAGAAATGTAGAGAAATCAGAGAGTAAGGAATATAGGAATCAAAGAGAGATAGAGAGAAAGAAAGCACAGGACTAAAAAAGACCAGTGAGAAAGATCGTATACATAGGGAGATAGTAAAACATAGAAGGAGGAAGAGAAAGAGAGTAAAGTTGAAAGAAACCACAGATAGAGAGAGAGAGCGAGAGAGAGAATAAAATAAGAGACCTAAATCAAAGAGACAGTGGTAGAGGAATATTTAGGAGATCGGGCGTACTTACACTCTACAGTTTATATATCTACGAAATCTTAGTTTTCAATTTAAAAAATAAGCAAAAATTCTTTTCATTTGTTCCAAATCATACTCACAACACTCGGTTCACAGATATAACATGCATACCCGGTGCATCGACATTCCCTTAATGAAAGTTTGCCCTTGTACTGCACATTGAGGATGTTAAATAAACTGCCAAACTACTTAAAGTATATAACTAAAGAGAATGAATTTAAAACCAAATTAAGAAATGTCTAAGTAGAGCAAGAATTTTACTCCGTTTCGGAATACATAAACTAAAGTATTGACTTTTTCTGACGTATTCATTTAGGGGTTAATTGTGAGTGTATTTAATTGTAGATAATACTAATTATCATGTATGCCATGTATTTGCCCTAATATGAATAAATTGTTTATTATTATTATTAAGAAAGATCAGTGAGATAGATAGCGAATAAAATCAGAGAAAGAGAGACACAAATCAGAGGGAGATAGAGAAATCAGAGAGAGAAAGATAGATATTAGAGAGAAATAGAAAAAACACAAAGAGATCAGTGAGAGAGAGAAATCAGACAGATATGAAAAATATAGATTTTTCTTTTCTTTTCTTTCTTTCTCTAGACTACATGAGAACGCTAAGGAGGAAAATAAATTAAAGAAATAAATATACTATAAAAAGAGAGAAAAGAGAGAGAAATATAGAGATATCAGAGAGTAAGAAAGAAAGGAATCAAAGAGAGGTAGAGATAAAGAAAGCACGGGACTAAAAAAAGAAAAAGAGATAACGAGAGAAGAGGGATAAATGAAACAAAGAGACAAAGAGAGCAACAAATCAGAGAAAAATAGAAATAAATAAAGAAGTCAAAGTGAAGGAAAGACAAAAAATCAGGTTTATTTTTGTCTCTATTTATGTCTCTATGTCGCTATTTCTTAAATTGATTGATTGAGTTACGTGAAATTCAAATTAATTTGACGAATAAAGCACTAATAACTTTTCTTCAAAATTTTATTTGATTTACCAAATGTACATTTCGGTCCATTATCAATCTTTCTCTTTCTTTAATAAATTTCTTACTCTCAGAATTTCTCTCTCTCTCTATTTGATTTCCGTCTCTTTTTGAATTAGTTCGCTGTCTGGTTTATTTTTTATTTCATTTCATTTACTTTCTAGTCCTTTTCTATAGATTATGTTTTCTGTTTCCTTATGCTTTATCTGATCTCTCCCTTTCCCTTAAGTCTATTTGTTTTCTACTCTTTATTTCTGATTTGTATTTTCAGCCTCTCTTTCTGGCGTGTTTTTCTGTTTTGTCCATTTGTCTATTTCTCAAATTATTTACTTATATCTGCTACTTTCTGATTTTCATTTCCTCTAAATAGAGAAAGACATCGTAGAAAAACTAGAAAGAAATCAGATTTATTTCTCGATTTAACATTCTCTAGATTGCATGAGATAGCCAAAGAGAAAATTAAATAAGTAAATTAAATCGATTACAGAAGAAAAGAAACCAGTGAATGAGAGAGAGAGAGAGGGAAGTACAGAAAAAATATAGATTTAGTAAAAAAAATAACAGAGAGAGAGAAAGAGAAATAAATGATGAAATCAAACAGAAAGAAAGTTTAAAGAAATCAAATTCTTGCATATTTATGTCTGTATGTCTCTCTCTCGCTCTCTCTCTTCCTCTCCCTCTCCCTCTCTCGCTCTCTCTTAACCCCCTTCCCCCGCTCTCTCGCTTTCTTTGATTTTATCTTTCTCTATCTCTCTCTCATTCTGTCTCCCTTTGATTTATATCTGTAGTCCGTTTGTTTTATTTCATTTTCGCTATGGCCTTTTTCTACAGACTATGTTTTCGTATCCTTATTTGTTTTCTTTGCTGTATATTTAAAATTTGTCTTTTTAACCTCTCTTTCTGATTTATTTATCTGTATATCTCTCTCTATCTTTCTCTCTGTGTACCTCTCTTTTTGTCTTTTTTCAGATAATTTACTCCTTTTTCTCTCTAATTATTATTTCCCTCGCTTTTGAATATCTATTTCTATCACTTTCTGTTTTATTGCCATCTCCCATTGAATTTTTTTTCTGAGCTCCATGTATAGATAATATTCTGCTCTATCTGTTTTCTTTTATATCTCACAATCTCTGATCTTTTTTGGTCCCAATATAAATTACATATAAGTATATATTTTAAGTTATAAAATTTACGACATATGATTAATTCTAAAATATCTCTGGATTTTCTCTGTTATTTCTCTCTTTATTTGTGATCATTTACTTATTCCACTTTCTCTCTAATCATTTACCCTTTCTGCTATCTCTCTTTTTATCTTTAAGTACTTACTAATCCTGTTCTCCCCCTCTAACAATGTATTTCCTCTACCCTATCTTTATCTCATCACTTCCTCTCTTTTAGATTCTCTGAATAGTGAATATTATGAAAATTGTTAAATATTTCTGGCTTTAATTTTTCTATGGTCTCTCTTATCTGTTTTTTTTTTCTTTAATCATTAACTCTCTTTCTTCAATAATTTACTCTTCATATTTTCTATCTCTAATCCTTGCTCTACCACTACACCAGACACACTGATCACTTACTCCTTCTAATAAAATTGTTTTAACCTTTTTCTTATTAAACATTGATGGTAAATAGAGTAAATATGTTCTAAACATCATTTGCTAAAATATATTGCTTAGAAGAGATAGGTTTTAATTTGTACTCTTTTTTCTCAGCTGATAACCTTAACACAAGAAAAAAGAAAGGTTATGTTAAGTTACTAATTTAAAGTTTTCTCATTTTCTTTGTAGTTAAAGGTCTTTTTGAAAATAAGATATATTAAAACCTTGCTGTGCTAAAGAAAAACTGTCAACTATCCAGATTTACCATAAATAGGTCCAATAGTTTCAATGATATATCCTTATATAAGCACCATTTCTAAAAATGGATATTCACATAGCATTATAGAATAACAAAATGTTCTGCTATATCTAAAACCTTTTCCCTAAAAATTCTTTTATATATTCTACAGGCTAGTTAATTAGGATGTACTGTATTCTTAGAAGCACTATTTTTTTCACTAATGTATAGAATTAATTATTCATTATTTTCCTTATCTTGATTAATTCCTACCTTATTACAATTGAATGATTTGATACGATTTAGGCAGTCGAATAGATCGTTATTTCTGCTACAAAGGAACGTTGCAGATCCGAAATGGGGGTAATGGGGTATTTAAATTTTATGGGGGATGTATGATACGCACGCAGAGATAAGGGTCAGTTATTTCGGGTCACGTAAACACGTTTACGGAATATGACATACCCTATCGGGCCCTCGCATCTACGCAAGTACAAAAATAAGAACCTAATTGGACGTGCACGTAACAATGTCGCCGTGTTTACAGTCAATGGCGGTAATTACACATACGATTGAAGGCAAAAAGGAAATAATTGGAATCTTTCATTAAATTTAATCATTGATTACATTTTTATTTTCGAACGATATTTCGGGATAAGGACGTAATAGTGTAATCGCGGGTATTGAGGCATGAGAATAACGCGGACAAGTCGTATGAAATACCCTGGGGATGGATAGTGCCCCCTTCGAGATTGCGGTGATAGGAATGAGTTTTTAAAATGTTGAGGAAAACGGCCCTCGTCCAGGAGATGAAATCGTTTTCTGATTTTATTTACCCATACTACTGATAGTGGTATACAGAATTTAAAATTTCTACAAATATATGAGTGTTTAGGGAACAATAAATTTGAAATTATTACCCTATGTAAAATATTCTCCATAGTGAAACTAATATCGAAAAACCTAAGGGAGGAAAGCTTTTAGATAAATCTGTAGGTATTCTGTAAAATCCAAAAATTATGACTCAAATTTTGACTTTATTTCAAAGATTTTTGAAATTACCTCTTCTGTATGACTTTTAAAAGGAGATGATCCTCATATATAGGTGTATATATGATCCTCATATATAGTTAAAAGTATGTAGAAGGCCTACATATGAGGATCTTTGCCTTTCAAAAAATTTTTTGAGTTCCAAACCGTTGATGATTTGGTTGTATATTTCATCAATTCTCTTTATTAACATTTCCAGTATTTTATTAAAATTTGTACGCCTATGGAAACGAATGTGTTTTCCTATTTCCTATTCCTCAACCTATCATCCATCTCTGGACGCTCCCTGCCATCGACAACCCTATTATTTATGCGGTAATCGCGTTTTAATATTTCAAAAGACCATTGTCTGCGACGTGAATGTGGTCCACTATTAATGTGCGAATACTTGGCCATTGTCTACGCAAACCGATGACAACAATAAGAAACCGGAATGCTACGCTTGAAATGAATTAATGATGCCGGTGTTGGTCTTGAATGGGCGCGGTGGGTTGTAACTGTGTCCTCGATGGGACTCGTAAGGTATGTAGGAAATTAAATATTTACAATCGAATTAATTCGATACCGACGTTTGGTGACGCCTCTCTTACCCATGGGAGATCTAACATAATCCTTTACAAATAAGGAATGCTGCTGCTGGTGGCAGTGTTTACCTTTTTACTATTATAGTAATTTGCAAATGTTTAATCAAGGAGAGTTGGTGTTGATAGTTAGCTTTCAATCAATGCTATATTAATTATAGTATAAACACCGAAAAAAGGAAAATATTTGGATATAGTAATTAGCTTTGCTAAAAAAAGTGTAAGCTCTTAATAAAATATTTACTTCTTTATCGACTCTATTTTAATAAAAATCTATTTAATTTATCAAATCTGGCAATTTTTCAAATCTATTAAATATGAACTAATATATTAGATCAAAAAATCTATCATACCAATTGTGTGTATCTGTAGGTTGATTAAACAAATCTGCAAAAACTATATAATTTTTGTTATAGTCTCAATTTCCTAAATCTACAATCTGTAGTCTCTTAAATATTCAATAGGTTGTGTCAACGCTTTCAAATGTTTCAAATGTATCGATTAAAAATCTGCAGAAACTATTTAATTTGTGTTATCTTCTAAATCTACTAAAATTACAATATGTAGTCCCTTAAATCTTCAATATTTCAATATATTAAATCTGCGAAATCTCTAAAATTTATGAAATTCTCTAATTCTAAAACTATTAGTATATTAGTATTGTATTAATCTTTCAAATATAATTGAATGCATTTGTCCACCTGTCACGTGTGTTGGAATGGGAGTTGCGCGTGCAACTCACGCTGGATAAGTTTGCCCTTGGAATATCCACTAAATCCTGACAATGCCTGTCATCCTCTTATTTTTTCGGGCGGAACCCCGTTTTCAATTAAAATTTTCCACGTACTAATCTCTCTGTTTCAGTTATTACATTCTTTATCCAGAGCTGTATTAGTTTCCAATATTTATGGCTTTGCATCATTAAGTTCATTACATTGATAGTATCTATCTTTGTCCCTATAGTCTTCTCGATCTTCGCCGTTTCTTCTTCCCACCGGTCGCATTTCAAGAAGCCATGTTCTGTGGTGTCCTCTCCTCTGCAGGATGTTATTTATTCTGCTAAATGGAATCTCTTCAGGTATGCACCAAAGGCTCGTGTTCACTGATAAATTGTCAGAGATTGTAATCAATGTTCAATTACGATATTACCATAAAAGTATCATCTATTGTCTAAACGTTGCACTATTTCCCAAATGGGTAGATAACCACCGAAATTGAAGGAATCTGTCAACAGCGACAATTATAACAATAATAATGTAAACATTAATTATTAAATTAGACCGAAGCCGGTCCATGGCTGTTGTTGGCAGAGAATAATAATTAATGTTCTTTTCTGATTTACTTTTCAAGATTGGCCAGCAGCTGTTTTGTCCAGTTTGCATTGCCTGCTTGTGTTTTCTATTTATTTGCCCATTTCTTGATGACAGTTTGTTGCTCATCTTCCTTATTTCAATCATCTTTCATTTCATATGCCAATCGTCTTTATAGTTTTGCAGTTCTATTGGTGCAGTCTCAGTAATGTAAGTAAGGAAGTAAGAAGTTTAATGCCATCATCTTCATCATCATTCATTAATTCATTCATCATTCATCATTCTCCGTTGCGGAAAGGTCTTGGAACAGTTTATTCGTAAAATTAATTTAATTGATTTAAGAATCGTTTTTAGGCTGACAGGATTTTATAAGGGTTCATAGGGACCTGGGGTTATTACCAGATTGACTAAAAAATGCAACATTTGCTTTTTTCTTAGCATCTATAATCGATAACTGATATCCTTTTTTTGAAATTTTATGTATTTTGTCCTCATTTGGGGATATTTAGTGCTCGCTTCTCTTAGAAGCATAAGAGTTTTTCTCATTTCACGCAAATGACTTGTAATGCCTTATTTGAGATTGTGCGATATGCTTGTCCTACCCTTAAAAGCACTCGCGTTTGTGCTATCTCATTTTTTCCTGTATGCTTAGTATCTTTCTAGTTCTCTTTGCAGTCTATCTCGAGCAAGTTAATGCTGTTCGCTCCTCCTGCATGCATGTGGCCGCTACGTGCTTATAATCCCTGCACCTATAGCAATTTTGCAGCTGTTCCTCCACCATACAACGCGACCATCCTACGGTTATCCTCCTTCTTGCTACGAGTCTCTTTGTCACCTCGCTTTCGACGAACAATCGTCAAGTCAGGCCCGTAATTCCTAATCCAGACCACTTTAATTTGGTCAGACTGTGCTCCAGTGCACTCCGCCACTTTGCTAATTATTTCTCCCTCCGTAGAGTCGCTCTCAAGCCCCTTAATTTCGACCACTGTCTTGCTCTGGCTAGTTAATTTAACGTTGTTCGCTCCAACCACCTCTACAATTTTCTTGTCCCCTTTCCCTGCCACTACGGACCAAGTATCCTTCCTGAACCCCTTACCTGCCTGCACCGATTCTCCCGCGACCTGAGTGTGGTCTATACCCTCGGGTGCCTGTCGACCGATTCCGCTATTTTATCCACCTTAGCAACTAATTTGTCCAGATCGTTTTCCAGAGGAATCAACCTGTCTATTCTCTCTTTCTCAGTCTGTGTCCCAGTCTCCGAGCCGTTACCGCGCCCCACTCCCTCAATCACATTATGCATGTCCGCATCTTCCGTCTGTGTCACGGTATCAGCCATAATCCTAACCCTACTCGCCTCGGGGCCTTTACCGCCCCCAATCCCGTCAATCGCCCTGCGTATCTCCGCAGTAAAGATCTGGCTCACTAGGCTTCTATTCCCTCCTTTATTTTGATTTTCGTATTTGGGTTTTCCCGGACCAGATTAGCTAGGTCCCTCGCGACGTTATCTAGCTGTACATGTACTTCCAAAAGTCTCGCCTGCATTTTGCCTGCAGCCTGCATCTGCGCATCCGTCCTTGGAGAAAGCGATTCCTATCTCCTTCGTTTGGAGCTGGCTGCCTTGGCATTGTCGTACACGAAGCACTCATAACCTATGTTAGGTTCCACCGACCTGGGGATTTCTGTCGATGATGCGGCAGCACTATGACCTACTTCTGCTACCATCAGGCTTATACTCTGCCTCAAGCCCTTGGTCTTGTTACCGTCTCCACCGACGGTAATCGCCCTACCACTTTCCTTGCTTCCAGTCTTAATCGCTGTCTTCATTTTATTTTTCTAAGAACTCATTTGTATCCCACGCGTCTGCTTGGAAATACAGGTAAGGCTATTGAAACTGGGGTGCGCCAGGTGCCCCATGAGTCCGCAGAGTCGGGACTAAGCTGCTTGGATTGAGGTATTTTATTCTAGTGGTTTCCTTTCTACCTTCACTCAGGCAATTAAGCCAAGATCCCCTAGGACTCCGCCGCCCGCGAGACATATCCACAGACAACGGCAGCAAGCAGGACTGTAAGTAGACCTGCCATCGTTTACCATATTGTGCAGGCCCTGCGCCACGACACTACAACCGGGCATGGAGAAGAGGGAAAGAAAAAAAGTTTTGGTCCCAAGACCAAAGAATCCGGAACCGGAAAAGGCCAAGAGTGGCCGAAAAGTTTGTCCAAGAGAGAACGATAGTTCATAGAACAAGCAAAATGGGGGCTCCCACTGGAAAGTTGTGATGAGTTCCGGAATCTCTTAGCAAAAGACTATCCACTCCCTCTAAAAAAGTTCGTTCATAGTGGATTGAATTGTGAGCACCTCCACCACGACAGGGTGTATTCCTTCGGGGGGAGTATGGAACTTAGGGACGTTCATCCAGGTCTTTGTCTTTGTCACATATTTTATCAGTGTGTGTTTTCATCATAGTGTTTCTACCAATGTATATTTCTAATGGAGTTCTTTGTTGTAACTATTTGGCATTTAACTATTATCCGTTCATCTTTAAACCTATATCCGCCATATAGGATAACTGCTTCTGTTATTTTTGGTGGTTTGATAGGCCTTAAAAGTTACTTTATTTACTGCATCTTGTGCCTTTCCCATTAATGTGGTTTTGTCTTTAGATGTGACAATGATTGCCCAATCATCCGCATATCCAACTAGTTCAATCCAATTTGATAGTGTCATTTTCAAAACCTTATATTAGATCATGTTCCATAGAACAGGACCCAAGAACCCTGTTATTGGCATGGTTTGCTTTATGACGTAGATCAGTTCTCTGTCTGATAGGTAGTTGACTCTAATTTTCTATAAATGTGGCTGGATATTCTTCTTTTTTAGAGCATCCATAATATTATCCTATTTGGTCGTGTTGAAAGCATTTTTAATGTCTATCGTAATAAGCCGAGACTTCTGTTTTTGTATGTTTTGTTCGTATTTTTCCTCGCTATCTTTAAGATTTTTGGGAGTGCGTCTGTCATACTGCTTTCTTGGCTGAACCTGTCATGCTATTTTTATAATTTCCGATGGACTCTTGTCAGGCTCGGGTACCCTGTCATCTTTGAGCTTTGCTAATTCCTATTCTAGTTCCTCCATAGTAAAATGTGCGGGATTGTTAAATGGTATTTCTTTGGTCTGTTTGGTCCGTACGGTTAGAAACAGGTATTCTAAGCCTTTCTTCCTTGTCTAGTTCAACAATCTATCGAACTCGGAATTTATGACAGGCTATCTTATATCCCTGAACCTGACAGGTTAGTGTCTCTATCTTTTATTATGATGTCCCAGAATATTTCTTTAGCTTTCAAGGTTTCTCTTCTTAATACCTGTTTTCCCCGCTAGGAGTTCTAGTTCTATCTCGGTCTAATGTAGTGCTGATGTTTGTTCGAGGTTTGTGAAATTTTGATGTGGGTGGTTCGGTTTGTTTTAAAATGTATTTTCATATATTCGCAAACGTTGTAAGTCATGGCTTCTCGGGTTGTTCTGTTATGAAAATGTTCTATTCTGGCAAGTGTTTTTACATTTTCGAAGTCTATTATATGACCGGTTTCTAGTGTATGTTGTACAAGAGAAGAAGTTGTATGTTTTTGGGAAACGGCATTTTTGTGTTCGTCTATTCTAGCTTTTATTCTTCTATGTATCACAGTATGCCCTTCTCACATGGCTTTGCCCAACTCCGGCCTCCACCAATATATCGACTTTTGGGTTCTATTTCCTTTTGGTTAAAATATTTTATTATATGCGGCGGTTATTAGTTTCATGATTGCTGTGAGACTGTTATCCTTGTTTAGCTGTATTTGTTGTTGTTTTATGTATCTGTCTTTTAAATTTACGTCAATAATCCATCCAATTACCTAGTTGGGTTCCAATCTTCGTGAGATTAATATATGATTTGTCCTATGGTCCAATAACAGTTGATTAAAGGCCATCATTATGTATTATCAGGTTATTTTGGGCCATATTCGCTCAGTACTTTGCTTCTTTGGTCTTCCTTATTGCCTTCTCACCGTCAGGACTTGACATTGATGTCGCCCGTTATAGTGACTTGTTGCTCCACGCAGTTGACAAATTCGTTGAGGATCAATCCAAATTGAGTTTGTGTATTGCTTGGTCGAATTTAGCACACTATAATTAGAAATTGGTCTAGTAAAGCCGTTATAAGTTTTTTTTTGTGCATACTTTGACTTTATTGCTATTAACTCGTATGCCAATGTACATATTCTTATTTGTTATCCAATTTTGTAGTTATTTTTTAGTTTGGTTCAGCTATAATGGCCAGACCTATGTACTTTTTTTCTCTAGAGTTTTAGGCTATTGCTCTTTTACAGCGACCCATACTGCTCTGGAGAATTAGTAATTGGTTATTATTATAAGTCATTGTTACTTTTTGAGTTCTGGCGTCTCATTTTCGCGAGTTGTCTTCTAAACTGCTCGCATTTTCCAGTTCTAACAATGTGTCCTTTCTTCTTGAATTAGTTTAGTTTATATTATTGACTTTGCAAGTCCTACAACAAAAAAATATACAAAATAACATACATTTACAATAACTTGAAATTTAGATCATAGGACTTGAAGGCGGAGTTGACATGGCAGTGTTCTTCTACACAAACCATTATTTCCTGCAGCCACAATTATGGCACGCTTTGGCCTTTTGCAGTCTTTAGATTGGTTGTCGTATTTTCAGCATTTGTAGTGTCGCGATTTTACATTCTGTACAACATTTGAACACTCAGAGTGCTAAATGCTTCAGATTCAAGATCTTGTCTGTTGTTTTTGTTGATGTAGTCAGCATTGCAGTGTTGGTATTCCTTTGATTAGGTCTTAATTAGCTTATTTCCACATCTGTCTACTTAAACGGTCCTATAATGTCTTCAACAGTTATGGTTAGTTCTTCCCTGGTAACCAATTCTATGCATGTATCTAATATGTATTGTGACTCTCTGGTTTAATTCGTACTCATCATGTATAATTTCTTTCCTTCCTTCTCGAGAGGTTTCAGTAAATGTAGGATCACGCTTACCACGTGGTTATCCTTATATGTAACAATCAGTAGTTGCCCTTGTTTGGTGCATCTCATTGTTCTTATTGCATGTGCAGCTTCCATCTTCTTTGATATTCTACACCTTTTATGTCTACTATTAGATCTTGCATCCCTACCCATTCATAACCTGTTGTTTCTGGTCTGAGCTTTCTTAGCTGGCTAAATAAATGTTCTTCTCTTCCGTTTATTTGGATCTTATTCACGTTTCTGGTGGTCGTAATTACTGACTCCCCTGCCCTAGTCCTGCTTTCCTTCGACTATAAGTCGAAAACAGGTTCATTTCTGGATAAGGTTCTTTATATAATTTTTGGATGGACGAATTCATGTTGGTGTCCCCTGCTTCTATTAACTTTAACTCTCGAGTTTGATCTCTTAGAGGTATCCTATTTTAACCAAGGAGTTTGTAAAGATTTTCTCATTTGATTCTTTATTTCTAATATTTCATTCTTTTATTATACTTTGTATCGCTTGGTATTCTGTTGGTACTTGTTTTTCACGTTACCCTGCTCAAATTAAGCAATTATGCTCTCTAGCCCCTTTAATCTCAATTTCATATTTTTTTAAATTAAATTTTTATTGCCTTATCTTCTTTAAAGTCTGCAAGAGTTTAATGAGTTAAGATAATTTTGAAGCTACAGCAATGCTTAATTTATTAGAATAGGTCAAAGGTACGCTAGCCTAATTATCTATTTAATAGGGTAGGTTAAGAGTTCGTTAGGAAGATGAATATATTGGGATAGGTCAAGAGTACGCGAAAATAATGAACAATGTATTGGCTTAAGTCAAGAGTACGCTGAAACATTGAATTATACATAAATAAAAAATAACCATCAAGAAATGGTGATTTATCTATTTTTGTTTACTTAGCTCTTGCAAAATATGTCTTTGTTTTTAGAATTGTTAAAATATTTTCAATTTTCCAATTTTTTTCTACATTTTATAAATTTTAAAACTATTGATAATAAAGTATTAAAGTGATCATTTAAAAATAATAATTATTGTTAAAAATTAGGAAAAAAAATACAAAGAAAACAAGAGAAAATCCATTAGGATTAAAAAAGTTATTTCTTTGCCAATGTTTTTTTTTTGTTGGTTCTTTTATTTAGTTATTTTCACAAATTACAATATATTGGGATAGGTCTAAAGCACCCTAGGATAATAAATAATATATTAGTCTGGGTCAAGAGAACCCAAGGGCAGTTAATAATGAGGTTATTGAGGTAGGTCAATAGTACGACAGGACAAGATTAGTAAAATGGCAATGAGCTATTAATTGAAATAAGTTAAGCGCACGCTAAGGTAATGAATAATATATTAGCTTCAGTTAAAATGATGCTTCAAAATTGATGAGCCACTTTTTAAAATAAAAAGCTAAAATATTCCTACTTGAAAAATAGGTAATTTTAGGTACACTAACAAAAGAAGTCAATTAAAAGAAAGAAACAAGGGTAATATATAAGACCGTGCCGACACATATTTGTAGTGTGTACGGTGCGCGATCTTGAATGGCCCCATGAAGGGGAGTTTAATCCGGGGATAAAAACTAATAATCATTTGTAACGCGATACACAAATAAACAAAATAAATGGGGTATGTGCTGGTGGAAGTCACCCTGGCAAGCGGCCAAGGGGATTAAATTCGTATTCGTGGTACGTTAGTTAAAGGTCAGCACGGATGCAATCCTCCGACCTCCGCTCCACAAACACCCGCACCCACATCCCCCCATCCGCCACCCCGCCCGCCTCAACTCGCTCTTCGCTAGAAACACGAAATGGAAGAAAACGAGCAGAAACGAGTTGTGCACAAATGGCCACCCTCCGGCCACGGCGGTCCTCCTTGGCCTTAGATAACCGTTTGAGGGCGCGCAGAAGGATAAATCATTCGCTTCGTGCTCGGATAAAGAGAGGACAAGTGCAGTCGCAAAAGCGAACGGAATACAAAAGGATTGAAATCGGTAGGTAGAGATTAATTTTATTCGAATGTTTGAACAAAGCGATTCTTTTGTTGAATCCCCCCTTTACATCAAGATGTTCTATTCAGTTTGAATTATTTTTTAAATTGTATACAAGATAATAATTAAATATTTTATAACTAAAACTCTTTTTTGGTTTAATTTTTGATCGTATATTTTCGAAACAATTTGGCATCAATTCGGCGGGGCACCGTTATGGCATGCAAATTGCACGCATTATTTTTAATGATTAACAGCCAAGGATCCGGCCGGCATAAATCCGGGCGAATTACCCCCGGGGCCGGAATTGATGTACGTTCGAAATTTTGCATCCTAATACCGCCTAATGGAGTGTGCTAAAGTATGGATTAATATTTCATTTTTATTACGCGATCCGTCCATATTTTATCATTCCGATCGTCTCCTGTTTCTTTTATTTTTCATTTTCAATCCATTGTAATAATTTATTAATCACTTCCTCCGCGTATTTCACTAAGTGCATTTTGGTAACTTTCTTGCAATTTATGAAGTTAAAGGATTAATGATGTGGATAGTTACTGTGAATTGGATACTTAAAACTTAAACTATTCGATCAGTAGACATAATATTTTGGACAAATTTATACGCAAACCTTTTAATACAATTTTCTTTTGTTTTTTCTTTTTTCTAATCTATAAAATATATATTTTCTGTAAAATGTAAAATTATAACTGATCTATAGAATATAAAAAAAAATTTCAGAAAAGTTTTAAATTTAATTGCTAAAATTTCAGCTATTGTAGACAATATTTTTAAAAAGATTTTGCAATTTCTTAACCTTTTTTGACTCCTTTCCCTTACTCAATTGTTTCCTCCTTGAGAAATTTTCAGAAAAAAACTTTCTTTATAATAATATAACCAGGGATTAAGTAATTTGTTTTTTTTTTCTAAAATATTTTTTTTTAACAAATCTTACGGGATGTTTTGTAAAAATTTTAAGATTTTGAAAGATTTTCAATTATTTTTAGGTAACATTTTTATGAAATTTTTATATAAAAAAGTGTTGTACCAAATTCTTATGACATTTAGAAACTTTGATTTGCTTTTAAAATATTTTCTTTCCGACTACTATAATCAATCAATAATTACTCCTTGATAATGTCAGAAAGAAAATAATAAATTTCTGTGAAACAAACCAAGCAAATTTTATTTAAAACCAAGAAATTAAACTGTTTTTTTGCTTAAAGTTTTTACACGTTTTCTTCAGGAAAATTCCATTGTTTTCTTTGGAAAAAAATAATGTCAAATAGGTTTAAAGCTTTTACAATGTTTCAAACTGTTTTGTAATATGTTCTCAATTGTGTTTTGTTTCGTAAAATTCCTGATAGTTTTTAAGCACACTTTAAAAATGTTTAAAAAAATCACTTTTAATAACACTACTTAAACATTTAATCTGTTTTTAATATATCATATTTTTTAATAATAATAATAATAATAATAGTTTATTACTGTTTAAATATAACAGTGTTAAAAGTAAATTAATTAAAAAAACATAAAGACGCGAATCATATAAAATTACATATAGCAGTGTATAAAATAAAATAAATTAAAAAAAAAACATAAAAACATGAATTCTTTTACATTGACAAACATTGGGACACATTATTTTTAAAACTTACAAAACTAGAATTAAATATATCAGTATGATATTGTACATCATGGTAACATTTTTGCATCTTGTAGATTGGAGAGTTGCAGTGATGTATGGTATTCGGTGTAGAGTAACAAAACGTCAACGGGTTTCTAGAACATATTCTCGGCACATGAAAATTAATCTTCGCTGTGGCATAAGGATCGTCAGCCAAATTATGCACTGTCTTGTATAAATGACAAATAGAAATAAATTTATGCCTTGTTAAAATTGAACACATACCAAATTCATTAAGTAAATTATCATAAGAAATATTAATATCTGGATAAATACCATATTTCATAAAAAACAAATACTTTAAAAATTTCTTCAGTACGCCCTCAAGCAATCCAATATATTTATACTGATATGGTGGCCATACAACCGAGCAATACATTAATTTGCTATTAACATAGGTATTGAATAAAACAATTAGTGTATCAATATTGGAGAAACCCTTAACGTTTCGTAAAATAAAACCTAGAAGACGGTAACAATCTCTAACTAAACAGGTTATGTGTGAGCTAAAACTTAATTTTGAATCGACTAGTATGCCAAGATCTTTAAACTCGGAAGCTCTGTTTATACTTTTATTAGAAATCTTATAATCAAAATAAATATTGTTAAGTTTCCGAGACAAAGTCAAAACATTGCACTTGGAAATATTTAAATTTAAACCATTATCATTGCACTATACACATAACCTATTTAAATCTTCCTGTAGAATATTGCAATCGGTGACATCAGTAACTTTTCTATATATTTTAATATCGTCAGCATATAAAAGACAACTAGATTTAATGATATCACATACATCATTAAAAAATAATAAAAATAATAGTGGTCCCAGGTTTGAAACCTGCGGCACACCTGATGTTGCAGGATATGAGAAAGAACTTGCACCTCCATATTCAACGATCTGCGTCCGTTCAGTTAAATAACTCTCAATTATTCTTATAATGTTGTCATTTATATTATAACCTTTTAATTTCAATATGAGAAGCTTATGTGGCATGCTGTCAAAAGCTTTACTGATATCCGTGTAAATTACATCAGCTTGATACCTATTGTCTAATATATGTGAAATATCCTGAGTAAAATTTAGTAAATTTGTTGTTGTAGAACGACCTGACATGAAACCGTGTTGCTTTAGACTAATTTTGTGGCGAACGTTAAAACAAATGTACTTAGGTATTATACATTCAAAGACTTTAGAAACATTTCTTTCTCCAGTTTTAAAAACAGGTACAATTTTCACCTCTTTCCATGACAAAGGGAACACACCAGTCTTAAGAATTAAATTATATATGAAAGTCAATGGTTTACATAAAATGTGGCCGCAATCTTTCAATACAAACGAAGGAATTTTGTCTAAACCAGCAGTTAACGAGGCTTTCATATTCTTCAACTGTATCAGAACATCTTCTTCAGAGATTTTAAGATTCCCAAATATTCCATGTTTGATAATAGATGTAGATTTATTACTTGCAGCATTATCTTTATAAACAGACTTGAAATGGGTTGCAAAAGCATTGACAATTTCTGTTGGATTCGATGAAAATTTGTTTTCATATGCCATATTTCCTGGAATTCGTGTTGTATTTTTAATTGTATGAATATACTTCCAAAATGCAGCAGGATCCTTTTTCATATTATTTTCTGCGCTTTGTACAAATGCATGCCGTTTACTATTAACTAAATTCTTGAGCTCTCTTCTTGCATTTTCATAATTACGTTTATTAGTTTCATTATTATTTCGCAAGAATTTAGATCTTAATTTGTCTTTTATCTTTACTTTATGTCTCAATGAACTATCAAACCAGGGCGGAAAGTCTTTATTTAGGCACCCCATTTCCCAGGATGTAAGAACACCTCCGATGAAGGTTGGTCAGAACCCACACCCTCAAACCCCCCCAAGGAGGATTGGGAGGTGGCAGATCACCTCACGGAAGGGACACGTATAACCTGGGCAATCAAAAGCTTCTCACCATTTAAAGCGCCAGGCTTGGACGGTATATTCCCGGCCCTCCTCCAATGGGGGCTGGACATATTATCAGCCCACCTAGCCAAAATCTTCAGGGCATGTATTGCGTTCAGATACATCCCTCTAGCTTGGAGAGAAGTAAAAGTTATCTTCATACCGAAACCTGGTCGTATAGATTATACACTAGCCAAATCACACAGCCCAATTAGTCAAACGTCATTTCTCCTGAAAACGTTAGAGAAGTTGTGCGAAAGATTAATTCACGAGACGGCTTTGATTACGAATCCGATCCACGCTAACCAACATGCATACACTCAGGGGAAATCAACGGAGTCGGCTCTGCACACTGTTGTAGACCGAATAGAAAGATCTCTAGACAACAAATTGTCCACCTTGGGCGTGTTCATTAACATAGAAGGTGCTTTTGATAAAACGACCTTCAGAAAAATGGAAACTGCTCTCTCCACGCATGGTGTGAACCCCACAGTTAGTGGATAGATCAAAAGCATGCTGGAGAATAGGACAGTCACAGTAAATGTAGGAAACACCACTGTCAGAAAGATCGTTTCTAAAGGCTGCCCACAGGTTGGAGTACTCTCACCACTCCTGTGGAACATAGTTGTTGACAGCCTATTGCGGCGACTTAACGACAATGGGCCATTATAAAAGACACCATTGGTAATAATGCTAATAATAATATTCCACAACACTCAGACTTGTTTAAGCTAGCCAACGATTTTAACAAATATTTTAATGAAATTGCAGCAAAAATAATTACGCCCTCAAATAATATTAGCTCAAGTGTAATAACTATTCCATTTAATGAGCAAACCATTTTTCTGCATCCAGTTACTATTCCTGAAATAATTGAAATTGTAAATTCAATGACCAATAAGAAAAGCTCCGGACATGACGAAATACCAATTTCTATTATAAAAAGAAGCATTACACACATAGCTGTTCCGTTATGTGATATTATTAACGCTACATTAGAAACTGTAATTTATCCCAGTGATTTTAAACTCGCAAAAATAATCCCCATTTATAAAAAGGGCGATTTCAACGAACTAGGAAATTACCGTCCAGTGAGTTTATTACCTGTATTTTCTAAAATATTTGAACGTGTTATATATTCTCGATTAATAAAGTTTTTTGTTAAATTTAAGTTATTTTCAGATTCGCAACATGGGTTTTTACAACAAAAGAGTATCGAAACGGCACTCTACGAATACACAAACTGGATATTGTCAGCACTTGAGGATCGCGAAGTTGTTTGTGGCATGTTTTTAGATCTTTCAAGAGCGTTTGACTGCATTGATCATTCAAAACTTCTAGCAAAACTTTATCGTTATGGCATTAGAGGCGCCGCATATAATCTAATAAGATCTTATCTAACTGACAGGATACACTATACGTATTTAGTAAATGTAGAGGGCTCCGTTGCTAAATCAGGGAATCTTAATGTTACAAGGGGCATTCCGCAAGGTAGCATTCTGGGCCCGTTGCTCTTCATTATATATATGAACGACATACCAAACAACATTATATCGAAAAGTAAATTATTAAATTACGCGGATGATACGACAGTGCTCTTAAAAGGTAGTACGTTTGAAGAAGTAAAACAATCAGGAAATAGAACAATGGGATCCGTAGAAACGTGGTTTGCAGAGAATGGTTTAGTTCTAAATAATGATAAAACGAAATGTGTACTTTTTAAAACAAGTCAGCTACAAAAAACACCTGAGATAATTAGTATTAATAATAACACCTACCAGTTTGTTGATAGTACAAAGTTTTTGGGAATTATTTTAGATGAAAAACTATCATTTTCTGCACATATTTCGTCAATATGCAATAAAATTAGCAGGGCTAATTATGGGCTGCGAGTTTTGATAAAATCGACAAACTTACAAATAGCAAAACTCTTTTATTACGCAAATATTCACTCAATCTTAAGATATGGTTTAATATTTTGGGGAAGTGGTGTTGAAGTAGAAAGAGCTTTTATTTTACAAAAAAGAGCGTTACGTATTATTTTTAAATTAAGTTTTAAAGAATCCTTCAGAGGATTTTTTAAAAGAGCCAACATTCTGACGATCTATGGATTATATATATATGAGTGTGTTAAATTTTTAATGAAACATAAACAAAAGTTTGATAAATATTTAATGATGTTTTGCCACAATACTCGGCACGGTCAAATATATAATTTACCTTATCATCGGTTATCAAAATATGAAAAAGGATGTATCTATTCTATATTAAAAATATATATAAAATATATAGACAGTTATAATAAAATAAAAAAAGATTTATTTAGGTTACTGTGCGATATGGAACCGTATAATTTATCAGAGTTTTACGCCTTTAATTTTAAATAATTAATTATGTTTAAAATTATTTCAAAACAATGTCCTGTATAGTTTTCTTGTATTTGTAGCTAGATTTAGAATTTATATTTTTTTCTGTTTGACGTTTTTATATGAATCAGTTTTATTTTTGTAAACTAATCATTATAAAATAAAGGCATACATACATACATACATACATACAATGGCTTCCACACCATAGGATATGCAGATGACATAACCATCCTGCTAACAGGCAGATTTGAGACGGTGCTATGCAGCTTGATGCAGGAAGCCCGCAAAATAATCGAATACTGGTGTAACGACCAGTCTCTGACCATAAACCCGTCAAAGACTGAAATGGTCCTCTTCACAAAGAAAAGGAAACTAGGTAAGCTAAAGCTTCCTATGCTCCTCAACACCCAGTTGACATTGTCGTCAGAAGTCAAATACCTGGGAGTGATCCTCGACGGCAAACTGACGTGGGCACCACATCTCAAAATGAAATGTAAAAAAGCATGCGTCTCCCTGTGGCAATGCCGGAGGGCTGTGGCGCAGACATGGGGGCTATCTCCCAAGATAGCACTTTGGCTGTACACAGCGGTAGTAAGACCAATGCTAATCTATGGAGCACTGGTTTGGTGGCCCAGAGCCAGACAGAAAACCTCAGCAAAGCAGCTTACTCAGTTGCAAAGGATAGCATGCCTCAGCACGACCGGAGCAATGCGAACAACACCCACTGCAGCAATGGAAGCAATGCTCTGCCTTCCACCTCTCGACTTATACGTAGAGGAGATGGCCACGGTGGCAGCACTGCGCCTAAACTCAGTTGGACTCTGGTACAAAGGAGGCAGGGCTGGCTGACACTGTCACCTTTTAGAGGAGGCTGTCAAAAAGACACCCCTCCTTGGAAGGAAGACAGACAATTTGCCACCCTGCTACGTCTTCAATAGACCCTATAATGTATCGATAAAAAGAGGAACCGGGAGTGTAGAGGGTGGGGAAACCCTCCGAATTTACACCGATGGTTCTAAAACCAAAAGAGGATCCGGGGCGGGAATTTACTCGCAACAAATGGACCTCTCATTAGCTATACCCCTAGAGAAGCACACAACTACTCTGCAAGCAGAGATCGTTGGCATCATCCAAGGGGCGAAAGAAATCCTACACCGAGACTTCCGTGATAGGAACATCCAAATCCTTACAGACAGTAGGGCAGCAATACAAGCAGTGAGTAGTCACAAGATCACCTCAACACTAGTAAAATAATGTCACAACACCCTTAAACAAGCAGCACAATCAAACAGTATTGAGCTGCGATGGGTCAAGGGACACAATAATGTAGAAGGCAACAGCAAGGCAGACGAGTTGGCGCTGGATCGGTTCTCAGTGATACCACGGACGGGCCCCCGATCGCGCCAACACCGAAATGCCTCACTGATATCCTCAAACAGAATACTCTCAAGATGCTAAAACAACGTTGGGACAACACCTCAGGCTGCAGACAGGCCAAGGAAGCAATACGCTCACCCAATCTGAAAACAGCTGAATATTATTTGCGACTATCCCGGGGAATCTGCGTCTTATCACAGGTATCCTTACGGGTCACTGTCAGCTAAGGAAACACTTGCTTACTATGGGACTGGTGGAAACCCCCATATGTAGAGCATGTGAAGAAGAGGACGAGACAGTGGAACATCTGTTTACCACCTGCCCGGCTCTCGCCCACCTTAGAGAGTCATGCTAGGGGAGCTCTGGCCGAACATGGCCAACATAAGGGATAACCCTCCAAGCGTTGTGCTGTCCTTTGATCGCCACCTTGGGTGGCTAAATGAGTGATAGAACAACGCAGAGCTGTCGCAGTCAGGGGGGCACAATGGACCTAGTGAGGCCTAAGGGCTCTGGTCAATGATTTGATCACCCTTGGCAAACTCAATCCAGATCCAGAAGTCTTTATTTATATTTGATAATTTATATTTGGCATTTATATTTTGTGTGCAGAAAATTGGAAGCATCCTTTACATATTTTAATTTGTACAAATCATCCCAGTTGATCTTTGACAGGTCTATATACAAATTAGTAAGATCAGCTTTTTTAAAGTTATATTTATATTCATTAGATCCTAAAAACTTTGGGCTTTTTAAAAGGCTTAATTCAACAGAAGTACTCAAAGCAGGATGATTAGTGTCCTCAGGTACAAGTGATTCGAGGTCCCGCTGAAGTTGGTATGTAAATTCACGTGATAGTATAACTAAATCAAAATCTATCAAGAGCATTTGGAATACTATTAATTTGTATCAAATCGTGATAATCCATGAAATTATTAACGGTTATCGATAAACTTGATGAGTAATGTGACTTAGCGCAGTCTTTAAATTCAGGAATATTAAAGTCGCCCAAAATTATCACATTGTCATAATGGACCATCACAGAATCAATAGCCTCAAAGAGTAAGTTCATAATTTCAAGACTAGTTTTGGGAAGATAAACACATATCATCAGGATTGTTCTGGAATTAATAATTAATTTTGCGGCAACTGTTTCTATTCCATCGGGAATATTGGGTAGAATAACTTCAACAGAAAACAATATATTTCTTACTGCCAACAACACACCACCACCAACTCTATTAAGTCTGTCACAACGATATACATAGTAATAATTAGGTTTTTTTGGCAATGTAGTACGAGAAACCATTTTCGGTTGATTATTTACATAGCGGATAAAAAGATTAGGATCATTCCGAGATTTAAGATAATTTAAAACTTCTTTGTATTCTGATCGTTGTAAAATAGTTCTGTCAGGTTGAATTTTAATAGGTCCGGAGAGCGATTTCTCGTTTTTCAGAATTTTTATAACATCATCAGGTCGAGATAGTATAATTTTTGTTGGTCTTATGTGGTCACCTTTTTTACCAAGTCTAAAACACCTATTAATGGTTATTGGGTGGATGATTGGTTTTAAGAGAACCTTAATCGCTGTTTCATCATGACATCTTCGATCCTCTGGATTTGTGTCTTGAGATTCAGGCATATTGTACAGAATAAGATTATTTTCCCGATTCTTCCTGTCCTCTATTTCGCGAACGAGTGAAATACTAGACGATGAATGCACTTCCGAAATTTATTTTTAATAACTACCATAATATAATAAACCATTTCAGTTATTATGATTATTATTGGTTAACAAGAAGTATAAGAAACAGTAGTACCACCACTTAAAAACTAAAATATTTTTTTAATAGTGGATCTAATAAAAACTAAAAAAATACTACTTGAAAGACAATTTAATTTAAAAACTTTATATCTCTTAACAATATTTGATATCTTTTATGGTTTTCCCACAAAAAAATAAAATATATATTTTTTATCTAATAAAAAAAATCAAGTTTTTCATCGAATCGAAAAAAAATGTTTTTCGTGGCCGTCTGTTTAAAAAATGTAAATGTACAGTAGTACCACCACTTAAAAACTAAAATATGTTTTTATTGGTGCATCCAATAAAATCCAAAAAAATCCACTTCAAAAAGCATTAGATTTAAAAACTTTTTTGACTCTTACTAGTTTTTGATATCTTGTACGGTTTTTGCACAAAAAAATAAAATATGAATATAGTATACTCATTATGCACTTATTAATAAGTAAATAAACTTACTCAATTGAATAAAAATTAAATAATATCAATTAATAAAATAAATAAAAACAACATCTAACACTTTTCAAACAATTTTCTTTGCAAAATCCTAATACAAACAAGATATCTGTTTGTTCCAAATATGAATATTTATGAACTATAATAAAGTTAAAAATTAATTGTAAAAAGACACTAAATAATTATTATTATACATAATTTACATTTTTTAAACAAAGATGGCCACGAAAAACATTTATTTTCGATTCGATGAAAAACTAGATTTTGTTTTTACTAGATAAAAAATATATATTTTATTTTTTGTGAGAAAACCTTAAAAGATATCAAATATTATTATGAGATGAAAAAGTTTTTAAATTAAATGGTCTTTCAAGCAGTATTTTTTTAGTCTTCATTAGATCCACCAATAAAAAAATATTTTAGTTTTTAAGTGGTGATACTACTGTTTCTTATACTTCTTGTTAACCAATAATAATCATAATAACTGAAATGGTGTATTATATTATGGTAGTTATTAAAAATAAATTTCATTCAAATCAAATAAAGCGTTCACTTGTTATAAACAAAAGAAATAAAAAACATTTAAACTTTGAAGCCAAATTCCGGCTTAACTGTAAATTTTTGGATATAGATAAGTTGCGTTAAATCGTCATATTTTGACCTCAGGAATCTATGGTCCAGCCATTTCCCCGCATTAACGGGACACCCTGTATACATATATATATATATATATATATATATATATATATATATATATATATATATATATATATATATATATACGTGTAACTTGTTAGTTTTAATTATTTCTAGTTTGATAAAGACAAGTTAAGTTAAACTATAGTCACTTAATAAAGTCAGTGTTATACAAAGTTAAAAAAAAATATTTGTAAAATCAATAAATTTGGATTATTTTAATTGATATATTTATTCTTTTAGGGTACTTTTATCTTAACATATTTCATATTGGTTAATCTTAACTAATCTTACTAAATAAAACAGTGACCTATTAATAATGAAGGCTTCTATTTCGTTATAAATTTTGTATATATTATAAGATAAAACTTGAGTCGATGGTCAAAACTCGTTGAAAAAGAAATAAAAACAGTGATAAGTATTTTTAATTGGTCACACAAAAATATTTTATTTTCATATTAATAATTCTTTAAGTAATACCTTAGTAGTAATTTTGTCCTGCAAGTTCTTAGAAACATCTGCGTAATAGGTTAAAATAACTATCCATATTAGTTGCAATATACCCACGAATGCTCAGAAATAAATGAACTCTGACCATCGGGCCACATCTGGGGAATAGTAACCAGAGATGAAGACGACGAAGACGATCTCGGCCAATATCAGAGGAGCCAAGTTCGGCGTTATTAATTCCTTGCCTGCTCGAGAGACGCAGACTCAATCGACCAGAAGGGAACATCGATTAGGGCCTAATTAAGACGGCTAAGTGTAACTCGAACCATTACCTCGAGGATGCCTCAGCCTCGCCCTCTCTCCCTTCCTTTCTCCCCGCGTTCATAATTCAATTTGCATTTTATATACACGTCCATTTCACAATTTGCAATTCTTTGATAACGACTTCAAAAGCATTTCAATTTACCTCCAAAGTAGTTGATAACTAATTTCCCCGTCAGCCGTAACTTCGTTTATTTAACGACTCCTTGTGAAATATTACGCACAAAAACGCTATTTGCGACAATATATCGGGCCCCATCAGGATGAGTAGTCCGTTAAAAGCATCTTTATTTGTTGGGGCGTAAGTTAGATTACATTGTGCTCCGCTACACACAACACACCCAAAACAAACACAAACAGAAATGATTCCTGCTGGAGAGGGAAAAAAGAAGGCTGGATGGGTAGGGGATGACGGGAAGAGAGGGGATCGGTCGTTAGATGAAATCCGCTGTCCATCCCGGTAATGGAGAGGAGACTGGCTTCTGGCAATGGAAACAATTACGATCGTTTATCACCCTGTACCTTTTGTGTCACGCTAATCACCAGTATCCGAATCACGTGTAAGGGAGTAATAAAATTACAATGTTAATTAAAAAGAAAAGTACACTGGGCGGCCATTTAGCAATAACCAATCAAATAATCATTACCTCTTTGAAAAGAAAAATAAATTTAGTAAATTTATTTTCATTATAAAAAGCCTTTTAAGACTAAAATGCAATTTTAATATTTCAAATAGTTTAAAGATATGTAAAGTTTTAAAAGAAATCTTCTGTAGAACATTTTAAGACTACAGGCATTATAAAAGTTGAAGTTTTAGGAGTTAACTTTAGAGAAAAATAAATTTATTTGACGTTATACAAATTTTAATGGTTGAAGAATTTGGAACCTTTATGCTTGAAGAGAAAATTTGTTGAAAACTTTTGGAATTTAATTAACAACAGCCACAGGCTGGTTTCGATTTATTTTGATCTCATCAGAGTAATGCAGTTAAAGACAGGGAATCGGAGTTTACTATGGGGTACTATAATTGTAAATATAGCGAAATCATTTAAATGGATCTAAATTGTTTCTAGTGCTGATGATCTATAATTTCTGGATTTTCTTATTAAAAATTCTAAAATTATAACTCCAAATGTTTAAAAACTAGATTAAGTAACTATAAATAATAGTGCAATTTATAAATGAAAGAAGGGATGTAATTTTAAAGATTAATGCATTTTAGAGAGTTCTAAAACTTTTGCTGCTTAAATTCCATATTTGTTTGAATAGTTTTTGCACGGCTCTAGGACTACTTGGAAAATGTGTCAGAATATAAGTTGAACAATAAGGATGAGAGGACTCACTCCTGCCTGACTCCTTTGGATATTTTAATGATTTGTCCTGTTTTATCATCAAGTTTTATTTGTGCCGTTTGTTCCCTGAAAAGCTTTTCGATTATTTGAATATCTTTAACCTCAAGTCCATGTTCTAGTAGCTTTATTATTTAATTACGTTTGACATTGTCAATAATGCATGCATAGATAGATCTTTTTATTGCTAATCAAAACATTTCTGTACTAGATCATGCATCGCAAAGATGGGTTTTCAGGTCCATAACCACGCCTAAAGTCGAACTGGGCGTTATTTAGATTTTGTTCTAACTTATTCTTATTTTAGAATGGATTATTCTCAGAAATACTTTTAGAGTGTTACTTATAAAACGTATTGGACTGTATTTGTTGCACTTATGTCATTTGCTTTTTAAGAAAATGCTATAAAAATAAAAGTAGATTTGAACCAATCTCTTGGAATGTGACCGGGGTCGTAGATGTTATTAAACATATTTGACATTAAGTTAGGATTTTTTTCGTTGATAGTCTTTAAAAATTCAGCTGGAAGTTTAACATCTCCAATCGGTTTTCAATCTTTAGTTTGTTCCAGGGCTTTTATTAATTCACTTTTCAGTATTTTTGGCCCTTATGAGTCTTCTGCTGCTTTATTTCTTGGCACTTTTCATTAATCGATCCTTCTTTTGTCTCTTTGGTTTTCTTTATGACGCTTAATATAATAATAATAGTAAACTATTTATGATTTTTAACTTTTTATTTTAGTCACTACAATTGTTTCGCTACACTGTAGCTTCTTCAGGTGAAGAAATATAATACTGCCGTCTACTTATGCTTCTGTTAATATTTGACATATCTCCTTGAGAATGACCGAAACTAGTCGGAGAAATATAAAAATGGTTAAACAAAACCAAGAGTTTATTCAAATTAACCTTCTAATTAACATAAAAATGTTTTACCACAGGTTAAGTGATAATTTAATTCATCATTTTGCAGAATTTCGTCTGTCTTTCTTTTTCTCATTTCTGGTATAACCAAGTTCTTTTTCGCGATGCTTCTTATGGTGTTCTTATACTGGCCCAGCCTTGTCCAATATTTTTAATGATTTTTATTGTAGTTAAGTCTTTGTTAAGTCTGCAAGTTTGGTTTACATCTCAGCATTCCGAAATCGCTTGCTTCCGGTTTTTCGTAGGATGACTTCCTTGTATATAATCTCTTTGTCGGCATTTTTATCCAGATATTTGTTATAAATAAAATCTTTTCTTGATATAAGTATATCAAAGGGTCATTGCGATCGTTCCTTGTTCCTAACCCAAATATGCCAACTACATCCTTAACCTCATTTTGACCTACTTTTGAGCCTCTCGTTAATTTGTTAATATCTTAGGCCTATCTGTAGGTAAAATTGTTACAGTTCTTTACTATAAATCTCTCATGATGTTTATGTCTATAGATGAAGCCCTCAACATAATGAGCATACAATGTTTCAAAAATGGAATAAAGTTCTTTACATATTTCTTCATTTTGTTGAGGACCAGGATAGCTTCTCCATATCTGTGATCTTGATCTTCCTTTCCACTGCCTGAATAGTATAACTTCACTTCTTCTTTTCCACATAAACTTTTCCCTGGTCATCTTACTTCGGTTATGTTCATCATATCTACGTTTAGTTTTTTAATTTCTTTTGTAGCTTTCTATAGTTTACCTGGTTGATATGGAGTTATAACGTTGTAGGTGGTTGCATATTTCTCATCGCCAAGCGCAGAAACTTGATGACGCCAGATGCTAGCCCGTTCACATAGTCTCCTATTTCTATTTTCCTCGTTCATCATGATGATAGTTATGCTTGAGTATTCCTGTGAATCCTCAACGCAGTCTTTCTCCTTAGTGGATGAATTTAATGGCATGAAAGCAGAATCCGCCTTTAGTAATGAATTGTCGTTACAAGGGCAAAAAGGTGCCCTTGCCTTTGACGGCTCATCTGCTTAAAGCTGTTGGCTGTCAAACGGGTTCTACATAATCTACAGTATTATTCCGTCGACAGAGCCTCGTTAGTGATCCAGCATGCAGGTGAAGTTGTCATCTGGATTCACTCACGTTTCACAGCTTACATTTTTAAATTCTAAAAATTCAAAAATATGGGGATTACTAAATCTAGAAGAATTAATTATTCTATAACTCTATGAACTTTTACACTATAACTTCTTAATAGTTTTAAAATCAGAGAGGTTGCAATTTAAAGCTTTAAGTTTATGAGTTGGTGAAATGAATATAAAATTTTACGAATCCCCTAAATCTCATATAATTTTGCGGCCCAAAAACACTTAAACTTATCATTAGCGAAAATTCTAGATAGATATATCCAGAATAATAAAAATTAAAAGTTTTCATATACTTAGTCATTTCAAATATGTTTTTTTAAACGATAATTCACGAATTATAATTTAAAGTCCTGTATATTTAAACTTTAAATTATAATTCGTGAATTATTGTTATTGTTATCCAGTTCCAAAATTTTAATTGTTAGATTTAAGTTTAAAAACTCACTACAAACATCGATAAAATTACGTTATCTACAGCTTTAAAACTCTTCAAAAATTGATTTTTTATTAACAAAAGCAATTTAAATCTTTAAATTTTAGAGTTGATATTAAAAATAACTATAAAACTCCATTCAATTCTAAACTATATTCCTAAAACTCAAGTAATAGAAAAATAGCACTGTTGAAGAAATCTATCTTTAATAGTAGTTTAATTTTTTAGGAGTCTTAAAGCGTTGTTTTTCTAGAAATTAGAAAATTCCTTGAAGAAAAATTTGTTTTTACTCTAAAATCGTTAATATGTTTTAAGGGATTTCGAGAAATTTTAGAGAACTGATAAACATCTTTATTTACAGAAAAAAGAAAATAATTTACATGTAAATAACAATATGACAATGATATATTACAATAATTTATTGTTTCTGTCAAACTGCTATCGAACCGCGGTCTATCAGCCTAGATTTATCTGTCTCACAAACGTCATGATTGATAATGTCTACGAAATTACCTGTCGGTTGTTCTTCAAACGTCATGGTAACTAATGTCATCGTGAAATGCAGAGATGAACTAATGAATGTTTATTTCTGGGTATTTGTATCGAGGTGTTATTAAAGGATTACGAGGGATACACATGTGGTTAAGGATGTCAATAATATGAGGGTTAGTGGCGATTTTTTGACCGGAGATGTAAGGCGTTGTTTTACGGAAGATAAGTTGACTAACTGTGAGGTGGTTATGTATGGGGTTAAAGGGATATCTAATTTTTGTAAGCGTACGAAGGGCTGATCGTTCAGATACCTGAATTCTTTTAAGAACGGAAGGATGGGGTTTATAGAACAGGATACCGGCGTAGTCAAGAAGAGGTTGGTACTTCATTTTATAAATATGTACTGCTGTTTCGGTTGATATTTATAGGTAAGGCTTCTGAAATGCCAAGTTCTTTGTGTGTCAACGCTTTGAGGTTTTGGGCGTGTGTTTTAAAAGTTAATTTGGGGCCTAATGTTATTCCAAGATATTTGCAAGAAGGAGATGGTAAAATAAATAAAATATTAATGGTTATATGGAATTCTGTGGTCGATGAAAATTGATTAGGAGCTTTGATTTAATAGGATTAATGGTTACTCTCCATTTTGCAAACCAGAACTGTAAGGTATTGATCAGCCCTTGTAATGTGGTAAGTGCTTTTTGTAAGGTGGGGGCATATACTACTAGGGCAGCAGCGGGTGGGATGAAGGATTGATATAATGTGGGTTAGGGTTATAAATATCATAAACATAAATGTTGTAAATGAGCGGTGATAGAGGAGATCCTTGGGGACACTTTGTTGGGGACAAAGGCGCGTGATAGGGTATTTCGGATTTTAATTTAATGAATCGATTGGATAAGAAGCTGTCAAATAGGTTAAGGAGATGAGGTGGGATATTTATGGATTTGCATTTAAACAACAAACCTCGATGCCAAACTGAATAAAAACCTTGAATGTCAGAGATTTTTTGAAGAAAACTCGAAACTAATAACTTGAACAAAAAATCAAACATCTAGAGAGCTATTCATCCATAGGTAGTCTATGTATAAAAATCCTATTATTTCATCCAAACATTACAAATATATTCAAATCTCAAATGTTTAATAGTTTTTAATATTTAGAAAATATTTAATCTTTGTACATTTTTATATTGCAATTTTCATAGTTCTAAAGATTAATAAAATTAAAATATTGTAAAACCTTTTACAGATGTTTAAAATTCTGGATTTTTAAATGTAGGTTCTTTATATTAAAAGAGATCTCTAGTTGCATCTCCTATAACCTCAGATTACTTTAGAGTTTGCAATATAATATGAAAGAGATTAATTTGAGCTTTAAATCTAAGAATTTTGAATTAATTTAATAATTAGTTAATTTTCTACAATAACCCGAGGACTAAAACATTTATAGTTTTGAGTCAAGCAAAAATAATTTGGAAAGCTTGCAGATGTTAAATAAAAATCTTAAAAATAAGCTCAAGTAATTTGGCAATATAACTGAAGAGAGTTTAAAACTAGATAGCTAATTGATCGATTGTATAATATATAAACGTTTGAGAATTAGGAGAGATAAATACTTTGGGAAATTCTATAAAAAGATCAAAAGTAGATTTCACACAAAACGATTAACTTTCTTAGTATTAAACTTTTAATTTATTTTGGTGACTACAGCTTTACGTTGTCATTTTTTTTGTTCACTATTTTATACTACATACTAATATTTTAATTTACAGTGGAAACATATCTGTACCTGTCATATTACGTTAAACAAAAATAAAATGGTGATGGGGCCATTATAGTACTTTCCTTATATTTTTTTCTGGAAAACTAAAGTAACTTAAAAAATATTTTTACGAAAATACGTAAATTTATTGTTACTTTATTTATTGGTTCTTTATCAGACTTGCTTTATAAAAATAATCTAAATTCATAAAACAGTAAACAACACGATACAAATAATTTTGTCAGCAAGACGAACGGCGGAGTTCACTCTTGAAGAATGTTGTTCCACTTTAAACAATCGATCCTCTCCTTCACTGTGCCATTATAGATGAACTGAGCTTAAAGGGATACATGCTTATTATACCAAAAAGTGAATCGTTTTATGAAAAATAAAAATCATAATTTGAAAAGCTAAAAACCGCCTTAAAAAAGAAACAGTTGGAATTCTAAATTATAAGTTTCTAGAACTGTACTTTTATTCTTCTCTAAACTCTAAAAAATGTTATAATCTCATCTTAAGCTCAAATAATTAGGTAACGGTCCAATACCTAACAACTGGAATTGAAGATATTCTAAAATTTTAAACATTCTTATATTGTAAAATTATTATACAACCTTAACACATTTACAGACTGAAATTGGAAGATTGAAGATTTTTAAATGAACTTAAAGAAAATATACATTTACTATATTTAATTTAGTAAATGTTTTTATTTGTATATAGAATCAATTTTATAACAAATCTGTACTAAAGAGAGCGAAAGTTCGAAACACGTGTCTGCAGATGGTTGTAAAATTGAGTATTAAATTATTTAATTGCTTTTGCTAATTTATTTAAATTTACATCAACCTAAATTCATTCCTTGTTCCAAATTCACCATAGTATAGTCACTCATAAAATATTTAACGTACATTCAATCATTTTTAGTTCATTTTACAGAAAGAAATACGTTCAAACTAGTGTTGCTTAGATAGCCTTGCCATTTTGTAACACGCAAATTACTTTTGTATCATTCAATGTCTGTCGAAGTATTAGCTAGAGAAGTAGTTGTTTCAAAAGTGATTTGTTTCTTGTAGTCTTAATAAGACTCATTTGTTGTAGATTTTACGAAATATTTTCGTGTTTTTTCTAATTATCTTTATCTTTAACTTAAGTTAAATAATTTTGTGACATTAGAATACTTACAAAATTTATTTAACGTTTTGAAATTTTTTAAATATTCAGTCAGAACTACAACGATTAAGATTACTTCTATATAAATAATTTTAAATATTTGTAACGACCGTCTTATAAGAAATTAGAGACCGAGCAATTGAAAGCTGGATTTTATAGTTGGAGGTATTAAAACGAGCTTAAAGAAAGAATTAAAATATGTTTATGATTATAAGTTCCATAATTGTAAACACATTATAAAGATTTTAATATTTTTAAATCATTATAAAAAGCGTGAATATTTTTGGAAATTAACAACTTTAAAACTGGTGCTTCTGTCTTGCCTATATTGAGTATATAAAATTCAATGTGTTAATTGCAGCGGTTTGTATATAGGTCAAACAGGACGTAACTTCGAAACCAGGTATAAGGAACACCAAAAAACAATTAGTCAACAGAGGCCATCAACAGGATTAGCAGAACATTTCATAAACACCGGACACCACATGGGGCAGATCATACCGATTAAGATTTGTAAAAAGGGAACCAAGCTAAATTACCTGGAAGGATTAGAGATCAAGCGGGCGATTGAAAGAGGAGATTTACTACTAAATAACCAACAGGAGCTAATTAATGTTAACACCATAATTGCGGGAATTTCACACGATAATAACTAGTATATATATTGTATAATTTGTCATTTTAAATTTAGTATTACCTTTGATAATGAACTGCAAAGTTCGAAACACGTGTCAGGAAACTGTAAATAAAAATATGGAACATAACAAGTGCTTTTCTTCACCAAACTTAAAATCCTTATAGTTGTAGACATTTTGAAAAATTTATTTTAAATAGTAACTTATAAAGTATAGAAAACTCTAGAAGCTGCAAGTTTTCAAGTTGGAGATATTGAAAGAAACTCAAAGGAAGAAACAAAATATGTCGATATCTTAAAACTGTTTTTATTTTAATTGTAGAACATTTCAAAATCTTAATGATTAAAACTGTAAACATTTTTAGAATTTTAAATTCTTATGTTAAAATATAAAAGAAAATTTAAAAGAAATTAAGCGAAGTTTAAACTTTTATATCCACCTACTCAAATCAGTTATTTTTAAAAAATTGAGAATTTTTAAACTGTAAGGAATTATCAAAAATAGCTTAATAATTAGATTACATTAAAACTTTAATTTAAAAGATTTTTATATCACTTAAATTTTAGGTTCTAAATACGTAGGGCTCTCCAAAATTTGTATGACCGAAACCGTGAACGATATTAGAATTGAGAATTGGAGAAAGTACGAAACTTCTCTAAAAAAATAATAAAATTAGGACAATTTTTGATGTTCAAAAAATTAAAAATATTAAATAAAATCTTAATATATAAAAAGTAGAAAACTATAAATAAAATTCACCTTCCTTTACCCTGTCAATCACTTTTAGAAATATTACTAAATAATTGAGAATTCTGAAGCTCTAAACCACTAAAGAAAATGCACATTTAGCTTACTGTAAAACTATAATCTCTTGAATTTTGAAGATTTTAGTTAGAAGTTATAGAATTTGTAGCACTTAATCTTCAGAGGTTGTTCCTCTGACAATTAAGTTCGGTGAATAGTCCTCTAACATTAATGTAGATAAAATATTAACGAAAATGAATGTCCTTCGAAATAGTCACCTCTCATAATAACTATGCACTTCTGAGATATGCTATGCATGTCCTGGAAACTTTTCAAAAACCTCATCACGTTACGTTAAATGTCAGGAATATAGTCAAATATCTTTTCTTTTAATGCTGCAAGGTACATTAAAATTTTGAGCCGATTCCTGAAACGTCTATACAGAGAATGACCTCACTAGGCACAACAAGGTTAATTGTTTTTTGTTCATGACAATGCTAGCGCTTATACACTCAATATCGCCAAACAGTTCCTCACAAAAAAGGAGGTGCTGCAAATTAACCATTTACCATACTCCCAAGATCTTAATCCATTCTCCCGACTTCTTCCTATTCCCACGACTCAATTTCGCTTTCAAATGAAAGAGATTTGACGATATTCCTGACATCCAACGAAACGTGACGAAGCTCTTGAACTCCATCCCAAAAGAAGCCTTCTTAAAAGAATATGTATAGCATATTTCACCGATGCATAGTTATGGGAGATGACCATTTAATTAATTGCAATAAATAATTATGGTAAAAACTATATTCAATTCATGTTTTCATAATTAAAAATTCTATAATTGTAAACATCTTGAAAATTTAAAAATCTGTATTAACGTTTTCAGTTATACAGATTTTTTAGAATTTAAGAATGTTTATGTATGTAATTTCTCTGAAAAATTAGAGAAAATTTCCGATGATCAAAGAAATCAAAACCTTGATAAATTTTTAAAATCTCAGAAATTATAATATAGTTATATTAAAATTCATCTTCTTTAAATCATTTTAAACAATTCTTCTTACAAATTGCAAATACTAGAACTGCATAGAAATATAATTTTTTTTAGATTACTTTGAAACTGAAAGTCTTGAATTTAGAAGATGTTTAGATGGCTTGGTAGTATTTCACGTGCAAATAATTCAAAATAGTTTTATAACTCTAAACGGTTCTAAACAACATTAGGGGAATTTAAACTCTTGTTCTGCTCCATGTTTTTATTTATATTTAATATACCTTTGATAATGATTGTTAAATCGAAACACGTGTCAGGTAACTGAAATAAAAACATGGAGCAGAACAAGAGTTTAAATTCCCCTAATGTATACATACCGTTCCATCAAGAGTGTAGCGTAACAAGTATTGAGGTTCTAAACTAGTTAAATTCTAAAACAAAGTAAATTACTAAAGACTAAGAAATTAATTTCATTTAAAAAGTTGAAAATAACTTTCAAAATTTTAAATGTTTGATAATTGTACAAATCCAGTGTAACGTAAAATTATGGAACTTTAAAATATCCAAAATGTTCTTTATAAAATCAAAGTGACTCTTCAATTGTGTCTTAAAATCGTCCAAAAAGAACCTCTTTAAAATAAAGGCACATTCAAATCTTATTTCTTTAATGCCGCATTTTATATTATACTCGTATATTAGGAAACATCCGCGTAATATTCTTAGGTAGGCCTATTATTTAAGAAAATAGAACGTAATGGAATAAACTGCTCGAAATAAGTATGAATTTCACAAATTATGTAGAGGTTTCTTTAAACCTTCATATAAAAAATAATTTATTCTAAGACTAATACATATTTTTTATAAATATGTAGAATTTAAGGCTTTAAATTACCTAATGTTTCTAAATAAATATCGGTTTTTTAAGGCTCTGTGGTACTTATCACGTGAAACTTAATATATGAAATAAAAGAGCATCTCAAAGAGTTCTGTTTGTTAGTATGCGCATGCGACAAATAATCCTTACGAAAAGATGAAATTGTAACGAGATTCCTCTAAATTGAATGTTTTTTGTGCCATACCTTGGCGGAAAGTTTATAGGCCGTTTTTGGTTAGAAAAGAAACTGTAACTGATACTTTCTACATTGATGCTCTACAACTATGACTATTTCTCCAATTGTTGAAAGAAGAACTTTTACGTAGTAAATATTGCAAGGCGTTAAAACATTTAAATAGACCAGGTATTAAAATTTATAATTTCTTCAAAATTCCAAAATATTTTTAGGTTCCCAAGTGGCATAAATATCTTCTATTGCTTACCTCCTTCCTTGGATATTACAACGGGAGTCATAATATAAAGATGTCGTTTAACTGGACAGAGACACCCATATATAATAATTATGTTTAATTGCTTGCCCCTTTGGACACCAAGGAGCCATAAAATGGAGATTGTTTAAGAAATTAGCGTTTAAATTATCTTCAATATTACTCACCATTCTATTTTGGAAGATGAATTGTATATCAAACATCCTGAAAGTATATATTCGAAAAAAAATAGCTCAACAGTAATCATATATTTAATTTGCTAAATATCATCATATTTTTTAGTAATTTTTCAGATTCTTTGCCTTCAGCTAAGTAAAATATTTTCTACGAATGTATGGACTCTTACCTAATTAACATTATTCTTAATGTAGTTATAAAGTTAGCTTTACAGTGACTTAATCATTTTTTCTGATGGTATTCTGGTTTATGTCTATACAATACTTATATAGCTTTAGACCTGAAGCCCTATAGTATGCAGATATTACTATTTAGTCGCTTTAGTAATGGAGGAAGGCGGCACCTCATAGTTATTATTAGTATCTGTAATTAAAAGACTCCTTTAGTAACTATTATGGTATATGATTACAAACATTTCTGGCTTGGAATATAAGTAAATATAAACAAATTTAGGTGATATAGTTGGAAGAGTCATTTAAGTAGATCAATTTTTAAAATATCTAGTTCTTGGAGAGGGAGTGGCTCGCAAAATAAATTCAAGCGAAAACGTAATTTGTAGAGGAAATGAGAGGACGTGGAATGGGAAGAGAAAAGAAGCGAGTGGAAGCCATTGCGGGGAAATACTTAGTGGGAAAACGGCCGTGCCGCTCTTGCACCGTTAGGAAAGTACATCACTCTGCTACGAGGAGGTTATGTGGGTTAAATATATAGTGGCGAGGGTTTCCCCTGTAATTGTGTATCTTGTACGAGAGGACGTTTTATTGCCACGTTTTTTTATTGATCCTATAATGAAAACCCGTTCCCCGTTTATAATTTAAATGGAACGACCGCGCACACTACCAACAATTTTTTTCCATAAAATATTTTTTTGAATATAATAAAATGAAATCAAGTGTAAAGGCGTCGGGAATATGTGCGGATTCCGGCTGCCTGAAATAGACATCAAAGAATGGCCGATTTCGCCTTCGGCGCGCAAAGGGTGGCACTTATTCAACAGAAGGAGGAAGTCGGCGGGATGAAATTTTAAAACACATTTAACCGGAAAACCGGATGAGCATGACGGATCGCGTTAACGTCCTCGAAAGTGATCCCCCGTCCGATCCACCCTGTCCCATCCATTCAAACCACTCTCGACAATGCAACCCCTGACTGCACAATACAATAAATATTTATACGAATCAGGAACGCTCCTGCTGATAAAAGCCCGGCCGCCTGTCGGCTCTCTGGGATTTTCGCGAATTTCTAATTGATGTGAATATGTACGGTTGGTGGGTGTCCTTTTTACCACTCTCCAAACTCTATACACTGATTTGGTTTATCATAGGAAAGTGCTTAGGTCAATAGGCTCTATCGGTTGTTATTATTTTGAGATATCAAAGTAAAGGATTAACTCAAATACTTGGTATAAATTTAATGATTGTGAGTCATTGAAGTAATAATATTGAATTGACGAGGCGGATACATGATGAAACTCGGTGGCTTCATCAGGCAGATTAATACTTCCTGATGAAGCCACTGTGTGGCGAAACATGTTGCAGTGTTCAACAATAAATGTGAAACCCTCTGAACTGTATTGTTTTATTTCAACGAAGTAATAATATATATGTAAGGTGATTGGGTGGCTTTTATCCCACCTTCCAATCAGCAAAACTTACATCTAAGATTTCACAAATTTCTGTTTTCGTTATAAAATGGTTTGTACTTAATTTATTACGTTCAGAGAATCTATCGATAAATATCGTTTTAAGAAATCAAGAATGATGTTGTTGGGATTGGAGGGTGGGATAGTGGCCACCCACCCGCCCTACATATAAACTTTAATTTTAGCTGAATCACTGTTTAATTTTTTTAAACAACGTCAACCCTAATATTGTTTAAATTTTCATGGAATTCAAAGAATTATTAGTGATTGAAATAATACTATATTTATTACCCACCCTGATACAGCCTCTATTATTTTAGTTTTAGTTCCTAATATTTTCGTCGATTGATCTAGAATATTCCAGGAATATTTCTTTAATGGTTCAATTTTTTTTTTCTTTATTCTTGCGTTATCAAAAACCTTCAGGAATTTTTATGAAAATTACGAAAGTGATCTTTGGGAGTACTAGATTTTTTTTTCTGAATGTTTTTAATGTATGGCCAAAACTAAACTTAAAGAATAATTGTGCACCAAATTTCTCATTGTAGATAAGAAAATAGAAAATAATAAAATTTTGAATCTAACACTTAATATAAGAACCAATCGTTGATATTTGACAATTTTATTATTAACATTTGATAGCTTACAGGATACCAGTTATGAGATGATAATTGACAGATAATTTACAAATTTTCCAGATTTTTTTTTAATCTTAAGGAAATAATTCGATTTAAAAAATAATGAAAACGCCTTTTTGATGTAGGATTATCATTACACTTAACAGTTGAAAGTTTATAATTGATATTTATCAGATAACAAATGACAGTTAATAGTTAAAAAATAAATATTTGAATAGTCTACAATTTTTGTAATTGACTGTTTATAATAAAGAACAAAAAATATTGAGAACTTACAGTGACAGTCAACATAATATCTGATATTTTATATTTAATAAATGGGAGTAAACATATTTAAGGCAGTTAGTAACTAAACAGTTAGTGGTTAATTAACAGCTGTCAAATAATTTCTTAGTCATTCATAAGTTTATAAAACCTTAAAGGAAAATATTTGATAATAATTAATGGTTAATGGTTATCAGTTAAATGATTTAAAAAAATCAGTTGGCAGATAATTAGTTAGTCATCGATTTTTGGGAATTCAAAGGAAATTACTTGAGAACAAAATATACCCATATATTTTAGTGAGAATTGATTGGAATAATTAACAGTTAAAAGGTGAGTTTATATCCAAGACTTGACAAATGATATTTAACAGAATAGACAGTTGATAGTTAATGTTTGCAATTAATCGTTGGTAATTGAATAGTTGGCAGTTACAAGATCACAGTAAATAATTAGCAGACAAATACATTATTAATCACTTATAAGTTTTTGAGAATTTAAATGAATATATTTGATAAAAGGAACAATTTTCTTTTTAATAAGAATTTACAGGGACAGTTAACAGTTAATAGTTATTAGTAAATATTTAACAGGTGACAGCTGACACCTAACAGTATAGTCAGTTAACAGTTAAAAATAAATGAAAATTGATAGCTGATAATTGACAGTTGATTATATTTAGTATAAACAACTAAAACATGCTATAGTGACTGTTATCAACCAGTTAATAGCTGATAGTTAACATATAACAATTACAAGTAGATATTTGACTGCTAACAGAAATTTATGGTTGTTAGTTGACAATTGATAGACAAAAGATAGTTGGTATTTAAGACACTTGTCATTCATAAGTTAATTTTTGAGAATTAAATCAGTTAATAGCAAATAGTTGACATTTAAAAAGAAAGATAACAATTAATAAATGAAAGTTTACTAAGTTGACTGTTGATAATTCATCGTTAATTAATTCTGAAAATGTCAATTTACAGTTAAAGACAATTTACAGTTAGTAGTAAATAGATGATATTATGTTTGAAATTAATTGTTGACAATTGATAGTTGACTGTCGACAATTAGTGGTATTTTCTCATTAAAAAATTATAGGGGCCATGAACAGATAATAGCTAATAGCTAGCATACAACGATAGTGACAAATGACAGTTGGAAGTTAGGAGTAGTTAGTTGACAATTAGTAGTTGGCAATAGACAGTTTAAAATTAATTGTTGACAGTTGATAGTTGACTGTCAAAAATTGGTAGTTTTTGATTGATAATTTGCAGTAACAGTATATAAATTTTAGAAAAGATCGATAACAATATTCACTTAGCAATAAATAGTTTACCGGTTACAGATAACAGTTGATAAGTTGTAGAGTAGATATAAATCAGTAGTTAAAAATTGATAGTTGACTTTTGTATGTTGGGACATTTATAGTGACAGTTAACGGTTACTGGTTAAAATTTCACATTAGTTGCAAATTAACGGATGACAGTGGGTTGTTAAATTTAGATTATTTACAGTGCTTACTTAATTAAATTAATAGTTACCATTTTATAGTTGACCTATTATTTTTTACTTAAAATATTTATACATTTATAAAGTAGGTGGGCGGCCTCTATCCCTTCCATCAATTACTAAAACATACACCTAATATTTTACAGATTTTTTTTTACATAGAAAGGTTGTGCTTAATTAAGTACGCCGGTATATTTTATCGATAAATATCATTTTAAGGTATCGACGATTGTGTTGCACATATGGAACCACCCAGATTACATATAAACTATAATTTAAGCTAAGCCTCTCTTTTTAATAACCAACATCAACATTAGTACTTTTTTAATTTCTTTCAAGTTTAAATAAGTTTCATCTAATCTCAAATATATTATTACTTTAATATATTTGCAGGGGAGTTATTACTACTGACATAACTCCAATCTGTGCAACTTGTGCCTAATATTGTACGAATTAGTTCTTTTAATCAGAGAAAGCCTTGTCCTTAATTTATTATGTCTATATGTTGCATTAATATATGTATTGTTTAAATCTTGGTTTGTGTTGCAACAATTGTAGGGTGGGATAGTGAACACCCACCCGCCCACCAATTACTTTTCAAATTTTAACAAAAACTCACTTCTATTTTTTAATCAACATCAAAACTAATTGTGCTTAAATTTTCTTAGAACTCGAATAACTGTCAGTTATTTAAGTAATCATTTATATGTGAGATGGGTGAGTGGCATTTATTTCACCCTTCAATTAGTAAACCTTACGTCTAATAAATAGAAGGTTAATTAACATTAAAATATTTCACAACGGATTAAATGAGAATTTAATTCATCGTATAGTTGCGCCTAACATTTTGCTGATTTGTTTTCTTCCCATAGAGAGCAAAAAAAAAATTAACTTACAAAACCAACTTTCTAGATACATAAAAACATTATATCATATTTTCTCTCCCAGGTTTACCCAAAGCTTTCCACCAGCTCCATCTTCTCTCATCCATTCCGTTACCTTCCTTTCCAATCTCCACTCACTCCCCTTTATCCCCATGCACGTTCTCCATAACTCTTTCACCAATCTCTCATTATCCAATCCAACCAAATCCATTTCATACTTTACCACTCTCTCTATTGCCTCTCCATGCACACTTATTCTATTTGTTTCCTGAAGCAGAATATACCCAGGTGTTGATCTTTCCAACCCCAGCATCTGCGGCTGCTCCCTCTCAATACATTCATACTTCCTCATGCCCCAAGTTTCTATCCCATACAGCAAAATAGGATTCACACATGCATCCCACAGCTGGAACGCCAATTGGAAGTTGCCTGAGAACCATTTCCCCTACTATTTCCTCACTATGCCCCAAGCTTTTCTGGCTTTCCTCTGTATCCATTTGGCATGCTCATCGTATCCTCCTGTGCATTTAAATACGAAGAATTCTATTGATCTCCACCTCCTTCTCCACTCTATTTTTTACCACTGTCATGGCAATTTTGTACCCGGTACACATAATTGTTATCCCTCTATAATTTTCTACATTTACCACCTTTGTGTACCGGGCACATACCATAAGTCCCACACACTACGCTTTTGGGAACTCTCCTCTCCACATTTGATTCAGCAGCTCTCCGAACTTCTGCTTTCCTTCCTTTCCTATCGGTTTCCACATTTCTGCCTTTAACTCGTCCAGTCCCGCAGCTTTCCCAGTTTTCAACTCATTAAATGTTTTTTCTATTTCCTCCTCCGTGAACTCTTCAACTTCCCCAATCGACTCTTGTTCCTCTGCCCCACTTGGCTCACCACTCATTGCACTGCATTTTCTGCCCATTCTTTTAGAGACACTCCTATAAGTTGCCTCCTCTCGCCTCTTTTTAAAGTACTCTATATCTAATTTTCATTCCTACATAATTTCAATTCATTATTCGTTTTTGCAAGGCCTGCATCTTCTTTTTCTCGCACAGTTTTGCGTACTTAGTCCTCGATGCCACCACCCATCTCTCTTTTCCTCTACCCAAGGTCCATTTTCTCAAAGTCTTCCTTACCTCCCTTTTTGCGTCCCGACATACTTTATCGAACCAAGCGCATCTTTCCCAATCCCTTCTTTCCACTTTTCTACCGCATCCCGTAACAATTACTTCCATCTCTTCCATTATTTTAACTTCATTCCAGTTAATCTTTTCTAATCGTTTTCCCATACTCTTGGTAGCATTTATACTATCCTTTAACTTCCACTATTCCTGTTCTTGTTCATTATCCCTAAATTTCCCAGGCCTATCTCCACCATTATTATTAAATTGAGTTATTTGTTTTCTATTTTTCAAATAATTTGAAATTAATAGACAGCTATTTACATATTGGCAAATGGTCCGACCTCAAAACTTCTTCGACTTCCAATCTTCGGACTTTTTCCCTGTTTAGCCCCTTTATTATGACGTAATCCACGACTGACGCTTGTGGTCCAACATACGTATTTTTCCATTCCCAATCACCTTCAGTGCAGAGAGCATTGTGCTTAATTTTACGTCGATAGAATTTATCTATAATTATCGTTTTGAGAAATTGTGGTTTGTTTTGTGTAAATTGAAGGGTGGGATAGTAATCATCCACGCACCCGACTTATAAACTATAATTTTAACTAAAACACTGTTTACTTTTTTAGCTTACGTCAACACTAGTACTGCTTGTTTTTATTTCTGGAATTTAAATGATAGTATTTGTTGAAACTAATATTATATATGTGATGACCACTATCCTCTATCCAATTAGTAACAATTACATCTAATATTTTAATGATTTTGTTTTTACCATAGGCTTATGCTTAGTGTTTATATAATAAGAAATTTTGAAATTCAAATGTTTGGCGGTAATTAAAATAGTAATATATTTGTTAAAGTGTTCTCTACCACACACAATTATTGTTTTTCGTCATAAAAAGTTTTTGTCTAATTTATTACGTAGAAAGAATCTATCCATAAAAAAAACGTGGTTTGCATTGTTGTGATTGAAGGGTGGGATAGGGACTACCCACCCGCTCTTCATATTTACTTTAATTTTAGCTAAAGCATTGTTTACTTTTTTAAGCAAACAAATACTTAAATTTTCTTGCAATTCAAAGAATTATCTGTGAATGAAGTAATAATAATTGGGTGGGTGGCCTCTATTTTTATTTGAGCTTCCCAGTATTTTTGTATGATTCTAGAAATTTCTGGTTATATTTCTTTAATGATTCAAAATTTTTCACCATTTCTTCTTTTGATCTTTTTTGCCCATTTCTTTATCAGATTTCAAATAATAGTTGATTGTTGGAAAGAGTTGTTATTACAAAATTTTTGAAAAGTCGACACAGTTTCTATTCTAATTAAGCTTTTATAATGTAAATAATAGAACAAAAATATTTATAATTTACAGAGGTAGTTAACATAATATCTGGTATTTAATAGAACCATTGGCAGTTAAATACTGTCGGTAAATAAATAACAGTTGACAAATAATATCTTCGACATTCATAAGTTTTTGAGAACTAAAAAGTAAATTTAATAATTAGCGGTTAATGGTTTAGAGTTGACAGTTAAATTGTGTTAAGAAATGGCTATCAGCAGTTATTTAATCATCTATTTTTTTTTTTTGAAAAATGAAAGAAAATTATTTGATATAGAAAATAAACAAAATTGTTTTTAGTAAGTTTTTACAATTTACAATAGTTGACATCGAAGAGTTAAAAATGAAACAAAAGTTATTGAGAATTTATACTAATAGTTAATATGATAGCTGATACTTAATAGTTTATGGTTGCAATTAATAATTGCAAAATTAATAGTTGGTAGTTAATAATTGCTTAGTCATTTAAAAGATTTTGAGAATTATAAAATTTGATATAGAAAATAGAACAGTAATATTTTTTTTAATACGAATTTATAGTCACAGTTATCAGTTAATAGATAATAATACATATTCTAACAGATGATAGGTGTTAGCTGATTGCTAGTAATAGATAGTCAGTTAACAGTTACAAATTAATAATATAATAGATAACTAAAAATTGACAGTGTTTTATATTTGATATGAAAAATTAAAAACAGTTACCAGTTAATGATGATTATAATTAAGCTGTAGCAAATAACAGTTAGAAGTAGATAATTGATAGTTGATAGCTGATAAGGGTTAAGTTAATTGCTGTTATCTTACACTTGTAATTCATAACTTAATTCATGAGAATTATGGAAACATGTTTTTTCAAGTGAGAATTTATAGTAACAATAAACAGTTAATAGATAATTAACATTTAATAAATGATAGAGGACAGTTAACAGTTAGTAGTGTGTAGTTGACAGTTGACAGTATGTTTGAAATTAATTATTGACAATTGATAGTTACCTGTCCAAAAATTATATAATACACTTGACAGTTAGTAGCAGGTATTTGTTCATTAATAGAAAATAGTTGACATGCGGTAATAAATAGTTGACATTATTTTTTATAATTGTTAACAACTGGTAGTTGAGGGTCAAGTATTTTTAGTTTTTTTGTTGTGAATTTATAGTCGCAGTGATCAGTTAATAGCTAATAGTTGACATTTAACTTTTTTTTTGTTTTATTTATTTATTTTTTCGTGCAATTACAAGAAAACAGTTTACACAAGTCCAATACAAAATACCAAAAGAACGCTAACTTCTAGGTTCTTTAATTAAATAATTTAAAACATAAATAATAAATAAAATCTAACATTGAAATAGATATAGCAGGAAAAGGAGTTACGTTTAAAAACTGATGGAATTATTCATAATATAAATACATAGAACATTAAAATAAAAACATTAGTCTAGAAATTAAAATCATAATGATAAAATGGTATACAATTCAATTTAAAATAGTATTAAAATCGAATAGACAACATAAAAGTTAACATAAAAATCGCAATTATATACATGTATACCTACATACATATATCCATACACACATATAACCATATACATTAAAACTCAAAATAGTACACATTCAAATTAAAGAAATAATTAAAACTAATCTATTTTTTTTTAAATTTAGATTAGTTTTAATTATTTATACACAATGCTATAAAAACACTTTCAATATATTAAATCTCTAAAATCATGACTGATAAATTCTTCAACGGAGTAAAATGCTTTTGATAGGAGAAACTTTTTAATCGCCAATTTAAATTTTTTAATGGGAAAGTTTCTGACATTTTCAGGTAACTTATTGAAGAATAATATCCCGAAGTATGTAGTTCCCGTATTGGATTTTTTGAGTCTCGGTTGCATTTAATAAATATTACACCTAGTTGAGTGCTTATGATGGCAGTGAGTTTTAAATTTATGTGCCTTTTTTTCACATATAGTAGACATTCTAGAATGAATATGCAAGGTAGGGTTAAGATATTCAACCTTATAAAATGAGCCCTGCACTCCACCATATAACCGATACTTGCAATAATTCTTATTGCACGTCTTTGGAGTCCAAACAGACGATGTCTTATTACCGAGTGACCCCATATGAGGACTTCGTATCGTAGATGAGACTCAACTAAAGAAAAATAAGCGGTTCTTAATACATGAGTTGAAACTTGTCACGAAAGATTGCGCAGACAGAAAATATTGTTGGTGATAGTTTTGGCGGTTTCATTTTCCAATTTAGATTTGAACTAAAATGCACTCCGAGAAATTAAACAGAATCTTCACTTTTTGAATTAATTTTAAAACATATAGTGCTAGTTTTACTCTCGTTTAGGTATAATAAATTGCTGTTGCACCAAGATGAAAAATCTCTTAGAGTTTGTGCTTTTAGTTGGTTGACGCTTAATTCATTGTTACATATATTTAAAACGGAGGTATCATCAGCAAAAATAATGGCATGTGTATTGTCTATATGTTGGGGTAAATCATTTATATACATGAGAAAAAGTATTGGGCCTAAAATAGACCCTTGAGGGACACCATGCATTATTAGCTGAGGTTTGTATCTTATTCTGTAGATAGGATTTTGATTTTGATAATATTCATACTATAGTTACTGAAATTATATTTTAAAAGTTTCTCAGCTAGAATCTCATGCGATACACAATCGAACGCCTTGCTAAGATCAACAAAGGAGCCCATACAATTTTTTTTATATTCAAAGCAAACCAAAATATATTCACACATCTCAATTAGGGCGTCCGTTGTTGAGTGCTTAGGGCGAAACCCAAATTGACTACTACAAAAAAGGTTATTGCTTTCGAAGTAGTTCAATATTTGATCTTTAATAATGTTTCTACAATTTTAGAAAGTTTGAACAAAATCGCTATAGGTCGATAGTTGTTTAAAACTCTTTTACTGCCCTTTTTGAAAATTGGAATAATTCTAGCAAGTTTTAAAGCCCTGTCCAGATTTTATAATATTATTAATGAGCTTTGTTAGCGGAATTACTAGTGAGTTTCTGACGTATTTCATTAGATCGGCATTAATACCATAAATATCACGAGATTTGCTAGGTTTTATATTGTACATTGCATCCCTTACTCTAATATATGTAGTTTCTTTAAACTCGAATTAAATATTCTGGTCAATTTGGGGTAGAGTAGCTTTTCCAATTTGAGATATTGGTAATTTCCCGTGGATGTTACTGGCAACATTAGCAAAAAAGTAATTAAATTCATCACAAGTAATGTTACTATCAATAGCATCACGCGAACTCTTTCTTTCATTATTGATGAGGGTCTACATAGCTTTGGATTTATTGCTACTTTGATAAAATTTTCTGTAGCTAATAACTAATGATATATAACAGTTGACAGTTAGTAGTAGGTAGTTGGCAATTAATAGCTTATAGTTGTGGGATGGACTGTTTCATCTAATAATCCAGGGTAAAATAATGGGATAAAGAAAAAAAAGAATCTTCGCCAATGGTTTGGGAAAAAAACAGCCCAACTTTACCTTTCAGCGGTAAACAAGATGATTATAGTCAATATGACGGTCAAACTGAGAGTCAATGATCGAGAACGGTCATGATATATGAAAAAGAAGAGTTGACAGTTAGTAGTATATAGTTGACAGTATGTATAAAATTAATCTCGACAATTTATAGTTATTTTTTCACAGAGAAATTGTAGTTAGGACATTGAACAGTTAATAGCTAATAATTGACATTTTTTTAACCAATAACAGATATCAGTTGACAGTTAGTAGTAGTAAGTTAACAATTAATAGATGCCAGTTGACAGTAAGTACTAAATAGGTGATAGTCTGATCAAAATTAATTGTTGACAATTGATAGTTGATTGACGCAAATATTTACATATTTTTATTAAGAATATATAGCGGCAGTTAATGGCTAATGGTTGGAATTTAACCAATGACACATGTCAGTTGACAGTTAATAGTACATAGTTGACAATCGTAGCCGAAGTCGTCGTTCCCGTCGAAAAGCAGGCGACGAACAGCGGCGCTACGAAAAACTCCAAAGCACCCAAGACGAAGATGGCGAAGGCCGCTTCGAAAACCTTTGCAAACAAACCGTCTCCAAAAAAGGCCATCATTAGTTTTAAATGTGGGAACATGTGATAATGGAAGAACATGGAGTTATGTCGCTACCAACTACATCAACATCATTTGCCTTCCTTTTTCTTCTTATCCTCAAAGTCCTGTTCCTCCTTCAACTTCTTCAAATCCTCTTTGTTTTTTTTTTTTGTAGAAGTACTCTCCTTCTAAAGCAGTGTTTCCCAATAAAAATAAAAATAACACAGTTTATTCCTTACTTTACTTGTTTATTAAGTGTTAAATGTACATTTCGTTAACAAGGTGAACATTATCAATAACAAACTGTTTTGATTGTTATGTACATTTAACACTTAATAAATAAGTGAAGTAAGGAATAAACTGTGTGTTACTTTTATTTGCAAAACACTTCACGTAAACTCAAACCAACAATAGTGTTTCCCAATCTTCTTTGTGCCATATCCCACCTAAGCCTTTCTAAAAGTTTTATGCCCCCCTATGTACGATATATATAATTTTTAATATTAAAAAATTGAATTGTTCACTTAAGTCACTTAAATGATAGGTTTTAAGGAGAAATTACTAGAAAATGGTTAATACAGTGTGATAAGTAAATGTTCAAAGCATATAATGAAAAACTGAAATTCAAATTCGAAATTATTTTAATAAGGATTTATCTATAATAATTTATTATCTACGTTGGAAAATCAATTTGTTTTAAATCATTTAAATCAGAAAAAAAAAATTTAAATCAGCCGATAGAATTTTCAGATGATCGAAAATAACAAGTATAGCGTTATCATTTACTTCACATTTTTGGAGCCAATGGAACCATTTAAATGAATTAATGACGCCAGCTTTGTCTAAGTGTCGTCACAAATCCAGCCCCCTTACTGAGATCTGAACATTAGGAGCGTCTAGGCTTTAAAGTTAGTTGATATTACGATCAGGGTAGTCGTCACCTCGTTTCCTTCTAAATAGTAGGGAGTTTTGACTTTTCGAGGCAGTGATGTTCTTTGGCGATGCTGCGTAAGCTAGGTTACTTATATAGGTGTGAACTCATGTGTCCTAGAAGGATATACCTGAATTTAATCCTATGTATATCCCTGGGTGGGGCTGAGCATTGCAGTTTACACATCCGCTGCGGTTTACCAACTAACATAGCGTTTAATCAGTTCTCTTTGCTGGGCCTTCTGTGGCCATTTCCTTTAAGGCACTCCTTCAGTTTTTGCACGTTTCTTTTTTAGCTTTCATATTGTTCTTTTCTTAGAAGGAATGTTTTGCGATAAAATTGCGAGTCAAGTTAATTGATGTTCTTTCTGAACATTACATCCCTTAACTACATGTTCAGAGTTGGTTAGCTCTAAAACCAAACTATTCAAATAATTCTCTAGCAACTTTCAAATCAATTTTTCTTCAAGATATTTAAAATTTTTATCATATTTTCTTATATTAGTTAAAACAAGTTTTTAAAATTTCGCACTTTCTCTTATTTGAGTTTTGAATCAATTTTCCCCTTAAAATTTCTACAAAATTTTTAAAGATTTTTTACCCTTTTCGTTACCAGATTTTTTCATGGATCTTTGTTCCAAATTGCAAAAATTTTGTTTGAAGAATTTCTAGGTTTCCAGAATTGTTTCTGTCTGCATATTACATTTTTTCGTAACTTCTATTTTATATTTATCATTCTATTTTAAGAGAGTTTTTAATTTGATTTTTGTTTTATTTTCAATATCAAGTTTTAATAACTTTTTCAAAATTTCTATAATTTTACTTCCAAGTTGCTAACATTTTTTTCAAGGGTTTTAGATTTATTTATATGTGTTTTCCATATTTCTATATTTTATTTCTTTATCTTATAAGAATGTTCTACGCTTTTGTTCCTTCAATGTTTTTAAATTTATCCAGCAATTTTTAATTGTGTTCGTATTCTGATTCCCATTTTTTGGTTTCATATGTTTTAGAATTTTTTAGCTTATCTTCAAATTTTCGTTTTTTCTTTAAGAATTATTTTTTATTTTCTTGCATTTTTTCTTGTTTTTCTCCTTCAATTATCAAAATTGTAAATTATTTTATGAGTTCTAGATTTTTTCCAAATTGTTATTAAAGCAAGAAATGTTTTTAGACTTTATATTTTAGTACCTTATTTTTTCTTATCAAAATTTTCCTAGAATCTTCATTGTGAATTGCAATAATTTTCTTAGGACATTCTAAAAATTTTCGGTATCGTATTTGCTCTCTGATTTCTGAGATTCTCCAGAAATTTATCTGATTACAATATTTTTATTTTTACGTTACCAGAATTTTTCATGAATTCTTCTTCCAATTTGTACAAATTCTGTTCGAAGGATTTATAGATTTCTTAAATTTTCCAGAATTGGAATTAGTATTAAATTGTTTCGTGGGTTTAATTTTATATATATACAACATCTTTATTGACAGACAAACTTACAATAACAATAAATATAATACATGTATGATGGATGATGTTAGTGGATTAGTCCGTCAAATGGCTATCGACCAGCGGTCTTTCAGCCCGGATTTGTCTGTCTTTATATGTCTCGTCAGTCTGTCTCTGATGGTGGTGATGATGATGGATGATGTGATTCGATGAATTCGTATGTTGTGAATGAAGGGGTTTTATATTTAGGGATTAGGTCAGGATTTCTGCGCAAGCAGTAAAGGGAAAGGATGTGTTGGTTGAAGGAGTTTTTGGAAAATTTTTCGCTAAGGTATAGAAGGCGTTCGTTGATGGGGATAACAGAGGTAGTGTCATATAGGAGTTGGTTAGAAGGATTATGTAAAGGATTGCTAGGATGGCGGATTTTGGTTAAAGCTCTTAGGGAGGATCGCTCGCTAACATGGATATTATGGTTAGTGGGATTGCAGGAGTTTAGGAAAAGAACATTACCATAGTCAAGTAAAGGGCGGCAAATCATTTTATAAATTTTAACGGCTGTTTTTACGGATATTCCGTTGTTTCTGTAGGTTAGATTCCTAAATAATTTGGCCCTTGTAATAATTTTAGTCTTATTTGAAGCTGTGTGACTTTTAAAGTTTACTTTTTGATCTATGGTAATGCCTAGGTATTTTATGGACGTAGAAGGAGAAACAATTGTCTGGGAGATATGGATATTATGTGTAGGATTGTTGTTGCGATGATAGGGAATTAGAAGCTGGGATTTGTGGGGATTGATTTTAATTCGCCATTTTGCAAACCAGTGCTCCAGGGTGTCAATAAGCTGCTGAAGGGATTGCAAAGCTTTAGGTACGGAGGGTGCATGGGAAATTAGGGCTGTGTCATCTGCAAATTGGAGGAGGTATTTTGAGGGATTAAAGTGAAGGGGGTCAGGGTTGTAGATGTCGAAGCAGAAGATGTTGTAAAGTAGTGGAGATAGAGGGGATCCTTGAGGTAGACCTTGAACAGGTGTAAAAGGAGGGGAGTAGGAGTTGTTGATTTTGACTTTGAGGGATCTGTTTGAAAGGAATTGCTTAATGATAAAAATAATGTGGGAAGGAATTTTGAGGAGGTAACATTTATACAACAGACCTTGATGCCAGACAGAATCGAAGGCTTTTTGCACATCCAGTAATAGGATGGCTGATGATTTTCCTTCAAGGTGTGTTGTTTGGATGTTTGAGGTAAGGATGGTAAGAGGGAGGGTAGTGGAACGTTTTGGAAGGAAGCCAAATTGGTAATTCGGGATGCGGTCTTGGACATGGGATAGTATTTTGTTTTTAAGGAGTGATTCATAGAGTTTACCTAGGACGGGAAGTAACGTAATGGGACGGTAGCTGGATATTAGGGATGGAGGATGGTCACGTTTTGGGATACAGATGATAATACCAAGTTTCCATTCGGAAGGAAAATATTGGTGTTGGTAGATGAAATTAAGGATATTAAGGATGTGAACGTGTATATGGTGTGGTAAGGATTTTACTATAGTTCTATGTACTAGGTCGTGTCCAGTCGCTGTATTTTTGCCCTTCTTTAATGTGTTAAAATAGTCATCTTCTGTAAAAATGTCCGTCGGTTTTGAACTGTCATTAAATCTAAAGAAATCGTTGTACCAGTCGTTTACGAGCTGAAACGTTGCTTGGTCAAAATTAGGGTCTTGTGTCTTTGAATAAATAGAATTGAAATGGTCTGCAAATTTACGTGTGATAATGTCTAGGTCTGTTATAGTCTCGTCAGTAGTGGGGTCGTACAGTTCTTGTAGTTTGTCTGTCTTTTTGTATTTGCTAAGTTTCCTAATTTCTGTCCAAAACTTTTTACCTCTTGAGTCATTGATTTTTCTACAGCTATTAATCCAAGTATCCGTCTTATATTCCGTAATTAGTTTTTTAATGTCTTTGTTCAGTTTGTTGAATTTTTGTCGAAGTTCAGGAGTGTCCGTTAGTTGAATGTCTCTGTAGATTTGTCTTTTATGTTTGATAAGGCGAAGGATAAAGTTTGGAAGAGGATATTTATAAAATTGTTTCTTAATTTGGGGAGTATTTTGTTTGATCGATTTATATAGGATGCCATTGAATTGGGTAATGGTATTAGGATTAATGTTGGGATTGGAAGCGATAAATTGTGTCAAGTCTGAAGCTACTGTCTTTGTGTCACATTTGTTAAAATTGTAAATGAGGTTAGGAATTTGTTGTGGGAGATTAGATGGAATTTTAATTTGAAAGGTGATGGCTAGGTGATCGGAGCATAGGTCAGGGACAAGGTTGACAGAGTGTATGAGGTTTTGGATGTTCTGGGTACAGAGAAGGACATCAGGAGTCGTTGCTTGTGTATCATTCATGATAAAAGTGGGTGGAGTAGGAATACGTACAAAGTTGGAGTTGGATAGGAAAGATGAAAGGTGTCGTGATTTTTGTTTATTGATATTGAAGTCGCCAATGATAATTGCATTATTGAAAAGTGAGGCTTTTATGAAAATGGAGTCTTCAATAGGGGAATGAGGGTGAATGTATACAAGAAACAAATTAATTTGGAATGTGGGAAAGGAAATGGTGAAATGTAAACATTCATTTAATGGGTGGTTTATTTTAGGAGGATTTGATTTGCCTATTTTAACTGAGGGATGGGATGCAGCTATTGACCCCCCTCTGATGTTTTCGTTATACACTGTGGCTGGGATCTGAATAAATGGCCAATTTTGAAAGGAGAAAGGAGATTTGGATTTGGTTTCAACGAGCATACAGAGGTGTGTAGGGTTATTAGTAAGGTAGTTGTTGAGGATTAAGGATTTATTAGCGAGCGAGTTAATGTTGCAGTACAACACATTGAGGCTATTGAATGTTGATGGTAGAATGTGCTGTACGAACGCCTTCTATAGGGACGGTGGGAATAATATGAGGGGCAGAAAGATCGAACATAACCAAAAACATTCTATTGCCGGAAAAAGATGCATGAGTGTCGATGTTGTACGAGTTTATAAATCGTTCCCTAAGTTTTTTTAATAAAGCTTGTCGGTCGGTGTTAGTTGGGTTATTTATTTCCGTCGTGTAAGTGTCCAAGATGTGATCATGAAGTGTGATTGATTGATGAACGCGTGATTCTTTAATGTTCTGGTCGTCAATTTGGGCTGATTTTTTATTTGTGCAGTGTATTTTTATGTTTGGAATTCCCTCAATGGGTTGACGTGGGCGATTTGGGCATTTGGTGGACCAGGCACCGTGATCCTCTTTTCCACATGATGTGCATTTTATCGGCAGTTGCGTTGGGCAGGCGGAAGTAAAATGTTCGCCGGCGCATTTAGCGCAGCGAATTTTGTCCTTACAATCAGCTGTTGTATGATCAAATTTGGAGCATTTATTGCACGGCGCTGGCAGGGGTTGTGGTGCCATACTCTCCTCTACGGGATAAACTTTGCACAAGAACTTGAATTGTTGTTGTAACAGTTTCGTGTATGAGCTGTCTGAGGCCGTAATAATGCGAACCATTCGCGTTTTTAGTCCAGTGGCTCTTGAAATAATTCGGCGGCAGTATCTGTGTTCGATTCCCAGAGTGTTCAAGTGTGCGCTGATAACCGCGTCTTCAATTTCTGTTTCTAGTGAGCGTATCACGCATGAGTAGGAGGGCGCAGCCGAGCTGCGTTCGCGAGGAGTCGAGGTTGATAGTGCGAATGTGCGGATGATGTTTTTGCCTTTTAGGATTTTAAGGTTGTTTTCGCAGGTTGGTTTGTTTAAATTGGATTTCAAAATAAAACCCAATTTTGTTTTAATAATGACAACATCTTTATCATTAATATTGTTGATCCATAATTGGACCATTTGGAGTCGTGTAAGTTCGGTGGTGGTGGTGATGTTGAATGTGTTGTTGTATTGTTGTTGTTTATGTTGTGTGGGAGTTGTTAGTGAAGTAGATGGTAGTGGTTGCATGGCTGGTGTTGTTTTAAGTGTGTTTGTGCTCTTACTTGATATTTGCGAGTGGATGCTGGATGTTTCCATGTCCGAAGAGCTGCTCGCTACGATCTCGCGCGCCGGCGAGATCTGGCGTTTTTTGTTCACCTCGTCGGGTTCGCTCTTCTTGGGCCGGCCTCGTTTCCTCTTTTTAATTTTCGTCGTCCCTTTCGGTATGGAGAGAACCGAAGGTTTTACCATAACGCTCCTGAGAGCTGATGGGATTGGCACTTTACACTTATATTTTTACTACTGTTCGCTGTATAACAATAATAAGACGCTTAGATATCTGCGGAGCACGTGTGCACGGCTAGGCAGGTCGTTCACGAATGTTAATTTTATATTTGTCTTTGTATTCTAAAAAAGGATTTTTAGTGTGACTTTTGTTTTATTTTCGAAAGTATATCCTTGAAATTGTGAAAATTCTATTTTAAAGGTTTTAATAACCTTGTTTCAAAATTTCTACATTATTTCAGCAATTTTTCTTTCATTTTTCTAAAATAAATTTTGCATTAATTTTGCTTCCACTGTTAGAAATTGTAAGACCTTCTATGGGTTCTAGATTTTTTCCAGATTTTTTTGTTGTTAATATATTTCTGATAAAACTCAACAAGGGTAATGAAACAAAATATCTTCGCTTTTGCATTGACAAGAGTTTTATTTGTTCCTTGAAGCTGGTTATTTAATGTATTTAGATTTTCAAAAATATCGGCTAAATAACTTCTCAGAATTCTTTACAATCAAAAAGACAATCGAATACGTTTCAAATCTGTTATCCAACAAATATCTAATTATCAGTGACAGCTAATCTGTTCTTTAGGTCCTAAAACGTCGAATTGTTCCAGAAATATTAAAACATTTACTTGACATCCAATTACTAATGAATAATAATAATAAAAACATATTTTTATGGGTTAATAATTATTTATTTATTTATTAACATCTTTGTACTCCTTTCTAACAAAATAACACAAAATTTATAATATAAAATATATAAATATACTTAAAATTTTAGTTGAAAGGAGTACCATAATGCTCCATAAAACCTTCTGTAGTATCTTTTATATTTTTAAGGGTAGAAATGAAATGGCCGAACGGTTGGCCAAGGTGTATGACCTAAAAGATGTAGTCAAGCTTTATTCTGAAGTCGGATATTATAAATTTAATGAAAAGGGATTAAACCTCTCGTTAGAAAGATCAAATTGAAAGAGTTTCGGTCGAAAAGGTTTCAAGATATTATTCCATTGTTAGGGTTATACCTTACACTCCATGGTTAAAATATATTAATTTGTAGGGTGGGCGGGTATCATGTAAGTAAAACTTACCCAATGATAATATATTTGTTTCCTGTAGGCTACTCTCCAATTAGCATAACTTACGCCAAATATTGTTACTTCATTATAGAAAGGCTTGTTTTTAATTTTTCAGGTCGATTAAATCTATCAAGAAATATCGCTTTGAGAAATGAAGGTTTATATTGTAGAAATTGTAGGGAGAGATAGTAGCCACCTATACGCCCACCCACCACTCATACTCCATACTGTTTAAATATGGGCAAAACCCTATTGGGAAATTATTTGCATCAATCGCCAATCAATAACGCGGGATCTGCCAGATGTTTCCTATGTAAAAATTGTGTACGCCTTGACTGAAATACTTGTGGAACTTTTAACGAGTTGGCAGAATTTTGTATGGCGAGCGTGGTATATGGAAGTTTTAATGGCGGGACGATTAGATCCTGCACGTAATGAATTGTATGTAGACAGGAGTGGAAGTTATGTAGCATAATACATTTTGTATTGTATAAAAGTTGGCAACTATCGGGGCTATGAAGGAAGTTGCGAGGTGCGGCGTAATTCGCTCACACTGTAAATCTTCTCTCGGGATACGACGAACTACTTACTAAATAATTGTAACTCGCGAAACTAACTGCTGCAAATGAATTAAATTAATTCTTATTTATTTTTTTTGTACTCAGAAAGTAGAGATGTATTTTAAAACTCAGTACGTAAATATTAAATTGCCTGGTAACTGTAGTACACTGTTGTCAAATAAAGTTATAAATATTATTAAATATAATACTTTTTTTCTGTAAAAATTTAATTTATTTTTATGACCATTAGTATTTAAATGGAATCTGAACTATAGTTCCTGTATTATTAGCAGAAGCCTCTAACTGAAATAGAAAATCATAAGAATAGTTGCGGCCATTAATAAGTGGTAATTCATCATAAACACTAAACTCTCACACTTGCTATGTTTTTACCACAAAATATTATGTAATATATACACATATATTTTTTGGTGATTTAAAATTTGTTTCTTTTAATGAACAAACATAAATTAAGAAATCAAATTACATAACAAACATTTCTATTAATATAACGACATAACATTAGCATTAATCCAAACATCTAATAAAGACAGGACGGTAATTTCCTAAAAAAAACTGAAAATTATCTCTAATAGACAAACAACTGCTGTGTGGCTAATACATAATGATTAATTTTACTTCTTTTGTTTTTCAGGTGAGCATCATCTGTCGTTACTACCGGCGTGAAATTGGTAATGTTCTTTTTCGTCATTATTATTAAAACAAATTATTCACTTCACTTACAGAAGCGAAAAAAAGTAATTAAACTCGGAGCTGGTGAATTCCTCAGCGCCATCATAAATTTTCATGAATTCGTCTCCGAAAAATATTTCTTAATTGTGATCGCATTGTTCCTGAAATAAAAATAAACGTTGCCCTACATGCAAAACACTGATTTTAATTAAATTTAATATAAGGCCGAAATTTACTTATACAATTAAATTCAACAAAGTTTAAAAAAATCGTTACATTGTATCTAATATTAATTAAGTATATATTTGTAGTTCTTTGCAATAAACAAACCAAAAATTCTATAAAAAACAATATTTAAAAATAATATTTTATTTATTCTAATAACAACTTATAATATTTTAGTTTCTTTAAAGAAACTATGCTTTACAAGGCCATTGTGAAATGTATAGCTAAGGTCACGAATAAATCCTACATGTGATATCAACAAAATGTAGTTTATTTAAAGTTCCTAACGTTTTTACTATAATCTAACACAACTTAGTCTAATAAGGGTTAAATTTTTTCATAACTACGTGATATTCATGCTATAAATACTAAACTAAAATACTACCAAATTTTCTCTCTAAACTTAATCGTTTTTATCTGGTAATACGTTGTAAACTATTTTAAAAATGATCCCAACTTACTACTGCATTGAACAAACTGTTAGAAGAAAAAAAAATGTATTCTTAATTAATTTTATAATTAAAATTAAACCTCGTATGAAAATCTTGATAGTAGAAAAACTAACACATTCTAAAAAACTGCTAGATATATCATTAGGCCTTTCTTATTTAGATAATTTCTTCACAGTATATAAATTGTACAACAGACTGATTTTTTGTAACTTCAATTATACTTTTGTGACATTAGCGGGGTAAAGTCTAGAAGGATGGAGCAGTTTTCTACCTAAGCTGGAGAATGATTAATATTTTATTCATGAAGTCTTATTAACGATTTCATCAGTAGTATTAAGGACATTCATTGACCATCATAATAAAAATTTCTTTATTTGTAAGGATATACAAATTTTGTCATCCAAATGATCCACAAACAATTGTACTGAAGAAAACCATTCGTCGAACTAATTATCAAATAGTGTTACAAACAATGGAAAATACCTTCAAAATTTGTAAAGAAAAGAATGAAAGAAACGAATGTAAGTAAATTAAATGCACTAGAGACACATGAAAACTTAATATTTTCAACTTAATTTCAACAGGATGGAGCTGCTAAACAATCAATGTTTGGTAATCATATTATCAACATTTTTGAAGATACTTGCCGTCATACAGTTGCAGTTTGTTTTTATTTGTCTGAATATGTGAAGGGCTGTTGAAGCTTCCATGAACCACAAACAATAGATGGGTTACAAACAATAGAAAATGCACTTCAACATGTGGTTATAACTTTTAAATTGAATTAATCTGGAGGCGTTGTTGGAAAATATTAAGAAACTGTTTTCAAAATTAGAGCTGTGTTGCAGAAGCGGTGAAAAAATTGACAACGTTGTTTGGGCAAAAATTAAACCTCCTTAAACTATTTCCTTTTATTTATTTCATTTAATTATTCACAAAAAATGCTTATAACATATAGCAAGGTTTACACATTTACCTAAAACAAATTTTGATCGCATATTGGAAAAAAATTACACTTTTGTGATCTTCCACTTGTACCATTAAGTTAAGACACGTGAAGATAAGAATTTATTGTTTTTACATTTCGTTCACAAACAACTACATAGCCAAAGATGTAGTTGTTTCAAAAAGTGATTTTTTTGTAGTCTTAATAAGACTAATTATTGTAGATTTACGAAATGTTTTCGTATTTTTAAATTATCCCTTAAATTTTTTGCTACTTCACAGAGATATATTTTCTTCTCTTCGTAACCACTATGATGTGCAAAAATCGTATGAAGGCTAGTTTTATTCCTTGCTAATCGACATTCACTTCTATAATATCGTTATAATAACTGAATAGTTCAGGCTGTTAGTTGTTGAAGGTTCATATTCTTAATCACTTTGGTAAATTTTCGTAAATTTCTTCGCCTGAAGAAGTGTGTCGAAACAATTGCCGCGAACAGCAAAATAAATATTTAAAAGTGTTATCGTGTTTCATTTACGAAAATTTACCAAAGTTTTGTAATAAATGTTCTACAGTATCGGACCAAGCTTAGATCCTTGTAGCAGACATCTCAGAACATGCACAATCTTTTCTTACCTAAAATTTTTAACATCTTATTTCCAAGTATGTGCCTACAATCCTTTACATATCTCAGGAAGTGCCCAGTTTGTCTACCACATTTTTGATTCTATCTCGGAGTCTTGCTTTTAATGATTTTTATTATTTTATAAGTTTTTGGTCCTCTTTTTGTGTTTTTCTAAAAGTATCAATCTAGCAATCTCAAAAATTATAGGGATTTTGCCTTTTGTGTACCTTATAGACCTATACTGGTGCCGTCTAAATGATCATATTGATGTAAAGGTAGATATTGTCTACTTGTTTGAGTTTTTACCATTGTGAAAATTTCTACATCGTATGCTATAAGTATCAAGAAAGGCTATTTTAAAACTTTTCTTTTCGTTCCATATCTACGACGTCATTTAAATAATAGATCTATTACAACAGCTGAGCCTTTTTAAACTGGATAAATAGCTTTCCTTATCTAAATAATTCAAATGGGTGAGCAGCCTAATATACGTTTTATTCTCACTACCTTTTATTCTCATCTCTACATCATTCTTCTCTATTGTGCTTTCAATGTTCTTAAAAAAATTGAACACACATTAGAGTTAAACTATTTCCTCGTCTTTGGTCAGCTTAAGTCCATCTAAAATTTTTATTTTCATTACCTTGCCTGATAAATGATATCTCGGTTTTTATGGTATTGAAGAACTGTTCTTTCAGATTTATATTACCTATCTATACTGACTTAAGGTATGTACCTGTATTTTATGTCTATAGATACATATACTTTTTCAAATTATTTGAAAGTATCATTAGAAGCAACCAAGAAAATTTTACCAGCTATAATATGAGCTATTCCACATAACTACTTCATCTAAATTTAAATATTGATTAGACGCAAACATTTCAACTATATTTTTTTTAGCGATTCTTAGAATTCATATCACTACTTCAACGAAGTAGTATTTATATAAAGGTTGGTAACTTGGCTATCAGATTATAATTACAATTCCCGTCTTTCCTTCTTTAGGGCCAATCTTTCTTGCTATATCTGTCGAGGTTGTAGATGCACATGTATTCCTGTAAGCCAGTGCATTCGCGTATTTTTGCTCCACTACCTTCTCAAAAAACTTCCTACCTATCTTTGCTTCCCATTGTTAGATACAATGTTTTCAACATTTATGGTTCTTCCAGACTTCTCCTAAGTTGCTTCCATCGTATGTTTAGTAGAATCCCTAGTAACTGCTGTACAATTATTCCTTTTTTGCACTCATTTATTTTCTCAATAAAACTGGAAACATCCGCATCTGGATGATCCATCTAGACATGTTTCTTACTGACCTATCTCGTTATATTAGAAGCCTTGTCTATTGGTACTCTTTCTCAACAACCAGTCTCTCATCATTATTTTCTTTGCTTTCGTTCTTACTTAATTTGGAATATCTAGATCTAGGTCTGAATGAATCCGATATCTTTCTACTGTTAGCAACTCAATCTGTACCAATATAACAAGACCTTTTGCCGTATCAGTAGAAATAATTCTGTAGGCAGCCATCACCTTAATACAATCCGCCATAGTTCCCATGTATAGTCTCTCTATATTTATTTTTATGCATATAATTAATACCTAACAGGAGCTATGTGGAGTATCTTAGCTCTATCAAAAGTTTTTTTTTCGGTTTTCTCAGATGGAAGGTTCTTGTAGAATACCGTTCATTTTAACTACGTTCGTAATACGGATTGTTTGGTTTTGTTTGTCTATATCAGAATCGCCAAAGACCTAATCCTCTTTTATATTTTGATATCCCTTCCTTCAGTTTCATTGCTTCTGTCCCTAGAATCGGAAACCAGACATCTTCCATACTTATCTCAGGTAGATTTAGTTCTGCGTCTACTTTTCTATAGCCTATTTTGTTATCACCTTGGTTTCGCTGATCGACTTAGCCTGAACTCTTTGACGATGGAAGCTTCTACTTCGTTATACATATTTAATCACTAATTAAACACACTTGTTACTTTGTTTTGTATAACAGAATTTAATTATTTGGTTACCAATGGTTTCGGTGCATTAACGTAACATTTTTAAACCGTACTAACACTTATGTTTTGAAAATGGTACGTTAATGTATCGAAAGGTAAAAAGAGCGTTTAATTTGTAATTTAGCCTTTTATTTCATATAAAAAGAACTTTTATTTCCCAATTATTATCCAAATTTTTAAAATTGCAATAATTACTTTCTAGGTTTCTAGAATTGTATCCATTTTTCTTCCAGATTTCGAGAAATTTTCAGCATTACTTCGATTTTTAGGAATTTTTGTTATTACTTCAGGAAATTTTCTGGTTAACACTATATCCCTGAACATAGTGAAATATAAAAAATATACTTTCAAGAAATTGAAAAAATCGCATTTTAAAAAAGTTCAAGTTATCTCATTAAATTGGGTATATAATGTATTGGATTTATTTATGTATTTATTATTTACTTTGTTTCTCTTCTTAAATTAATCTAAAATACGTACTACTATAAATACTAGTTTTATAATTTAAATTGAAGAGAAAGTCTTTTAAGGCGTTACAATATAAGAAAATTTACATGAAATTAATAAAAATTCAGAAGAACTACACGATATCAATGTATTTATGTCATCTCCCTCCTCTTACGGTGATGCCCTGAGTATCTATTGTAATACACTCTTTTTATTATTCGTATCCAATTTAAAGAATTTTCTTTAACAACTTTTGTGATTTTGAGGATTTTTGAAGAATTTTTAGGTCCAGGTCATAGGAAGTTTTTTTATCAATTGCAAACACTTTCTTCAAGTGTTCTAAAATTTCCTACCAAATTTTCTTATAAATCTCTAAAATTGACTAGCAATTTCTCTATTAGTATTCGAAAATTTTGCATCTCGTTCAAATTACACAAATTATCTTCTAGAGTTTTAGAATTTTGTACTGTACTGTGCCGCCGCCTAACAGTTTTTTGTATTGCCACCCTTCTTTTACAGTATTACATAGAGTTATCTAGAGTGTCACTCCTTTTTTCACATCTTACCAAATATTGCTCTTTTAAGTGCACTACCGTAATATTTCTTATTTTTTTTGCAGTTTTCACACTACACACTAAAGTAACAAAATTTTAGAATATTGATAACCTACTACAATGTGATTATAGTAGGTAATATTAGGTTACCTATGCATTGGTCTTCTCTTTGCCTATATCAACAAATGTATTCATTAACTAACAGCCGTACTAATAGTCGCGAATTAATTCGAGTATAAGGATTATTCCTTTACTTCGGATTATTTTTAAAGATAAACGTCAATTCAATAATCCTGCGCGACGCAAGATTATTTCGAGATTATTCGCGAACTGCCAATTTCTTACTTGTCAACAGATATTTTTATAATTCATTATAGTTAATATATTGTTATTATAATTTTACCTTTATCTATTTCTGTAAAATGAATTACCATTAATATGTACCATTTCCATTAAAAATAAGTATTAATTGTACTTACTATATTCGTAATTTAATAAATGGCGCTCTTCAGCTGACAGAACATGACAATTCTGCCAACGTAAAACCAGTAATAATTAAATGTCACTAAAAAGTTCCCGTATCGAGGATAATTCTTCGAAGTCGCCGAAACTACCCGTAAATACCCGACTAATAAATACGACAAATAATTCAGGATTTTTCAGTTCGAGAATTAATTCGCGACTATTAGTACGGCTGTTAGAGTAATATTGACCAACCTAAATAAACTCTATATTGACCGAAGATAGGTCAGGAGTATTTATTATTACAGGTAAACTTTTCTAACACACTTTTTATTTAGGTGATTACATTTTTTTTAACATTTCTCATGTTATTCTATCAGAATTTTCAGGAATAGAATAGTTTTTATGATTTTTGAAGGAATTTCTCTTTCAGGTTGCCAAAATTTTCCTCGCGAGTCTAAAATTTCTAGAAGTTTTGGAATTTTTTATTATTTTATTTTTCAAATATCTAATATTTTATACCATCATTCAAAGATTTTGCTCCTCATTCAAATTTCACAAATTATCTTCTTGAATACGCCTAATACCAATGATAGTGATAATCTACTACAATAAATACTATTTTCACATAGCGTACTCCTGGCCTACCACAATAAACTTCCTTCTTGCCTTCTCTTCAGCTTTATCAATAAATTATCTATTAACTTAAGAACTCTTAGCCTATCATAAAAACCGTACACGGATCTCCCATAACTTTAACCTACAACTATATTGACCTAAGGCAAATTCTTATTGTTGTTCCAGATCAAATTCTCTAACAATGTTTCTTTCATTTCTCCTTTTATCAGAATTTCCAGAAATATCTTTTCTGAATTTTCTTAAATCTCAACCTTTTTCGTAATTAATGAAGAACATGTATCTTTCAGGTTTCGATATTTTTCCTAAAATTTTCAAAAAATCTAATGTCTAACCTTGACAAACTTACAATATAACGATCTATCTTAGGTAGACTTATTGTGATAGATCAAAAAAATATTAAATAAATAATTGTGGGGACTTTGTGATACATTTTATGAATAATTTCAATAAAATAAATAACTTTGTAGGTATCGCACTTGTATTTATTTTAGTGACTAGAGGAAAAGGGCTTAAAGATGGATTTACTAGAACCCATCGAAATTTTTAAACTTGAAGGTAAACTGAACATTCCCGTACAGACGACTATGGGACAGATCTATTATATTTTTCTTTTTGCACATTTTACTGTGGAGAGAGTGATAACAAGTTATTTTATATTGCATCATCTTCATGTAACTCATCAATCAATATTCTCTTCATTGTTTTACGCGTTATAATGTGCTATGTTTCCACGGTAAAATTTAAATATGGCAAACACTGCTACATAATTGGCAGCTATATACTCAATACCTCATCAAACGCATTTTTTCATAGCAGGGGACCTAGAACCGAACCCTATGATGTTTTTCATATAGGGCTTTTCTCTGATAGATAATTTCTAACGCTAAGACCGGCATTTTCTCTCGTCTTCTCTGCAAGCATGGCAGTGACCCTTTAAAGTTCCTTTTCCTACCCGCCTTCTAAGCACACTAGCCTCTATGATATTGAGAAACCTAGGTCTCATTATTTACTTCGATTCTTCTTAATTAGTACATAACTCAATCGAGAGACTCTCTTTCTCATCCAGGATTTCTCATTTACTATTCGGCAGACCGTTCGTATTTGGAGCTTTTTTCCAGTAGCCTGTTTAACTCTCCAACCCTTGGCACTCTCCCAAAGTATCTTTAATGCTTCTGTCTTTTAGATACATCGGCCTGTAACGCTTCGAGGAGATTGGTTCTTTACCTGGTTTCTATTTAACATCAATTTGGTCTGCTAGAACCTTCCTGTCCTTAAAAGCTCGTCGGCGATTTGGTTTAATATTTCGTTTTCTATCGCCTTGACTATATCTTAGTTTCCGTTTTATTATGCAACTTCCCAATTATCCAACGGATGTCATCTACAAACATGTTTGTATTGCATTTAATTATGCATATTCCGCAGTCTATTGATTTTGCTTTTCTAATCACTTTCTTTAGAAGTTTGATAACGAGTCTTTATTTGAGCTCACCTATTTTCGAATATACTGGTTTGTTCTGGGTCTTGATCTTTACCTGGTTAAATAATAGTTAACTGGTTTTCTGCCAGATCCTCTGTATCATTAAGATTTAGGTTGAACACGTAGATCTCTTACGGAATATCTCCAGCTAGCGCAGTTAGTAGAGCGTCCATACTTAGAGCATCATGAGCACTTAACTATCGAACGAATGGATGTCAAGTATTAAACATGTTTAGATTGTGCCTAATTATGCAGATTTCACGGCCATCTAGTTTTCATGCATTCGGCATGGCAACCTTGCCACTTCTCTTCAGGGCAAAATCATTCCCGACCCAGTTGGATTTGGTATCAGTAGTCACACTACATTATATAGTGGTAATATTTATTGCTCCGATATTTGGCACACTTATCATATAAATTTATCTTCTCCCCGACGGTTCCGTAATTCTTTACATTTTATTCAAATGAGTTTTACAATAATAGCTTCAATTGTTCAAAATAATATCAAAGTATTAACAAAATGTTATTTTGAATGTACTTAATAGCATTTTCTTGGGTCTTTGTCTATTTCAACTCTTTTTAAAGTTTGTTTGTTTGTAATAGTTAAATAAATTCCATTATCTCGGGGGCTAAATATGTCAACGCTTCTCATAATTATTCGCATTTGATCTATTTAAAGTATTTTCTTTGATTTTAGCGTTAGCAATTTTTGGTAGTTTGTTTTCTCATGATAGTTAATTTCTATAACCTTAAGGAATGACCAGTTGAAATACTTTGGGAGCTGAAAAGGTCTATCTCCTGAATTTTGCTGATTTAAATGTCTCCACAATGAACTGAACTAAGACATCGACAAAAGAATATAGGGCAGTTTTGAAGGGTTATTTATGCAATATTTAGAAACAGTCCCGCTGAGAAATACCGATATTTTTAATACTTTGACATTTGATTAATATAGTACAATTCTGCCAACAAACTAACTAGAGACAGTGCTGTTAAGCAGAAGGCATCGGTAGCTTCTATAACTCTTAGAATATTAGATGATACAGAATGGCTTTAAATGCGTTAAAGATGAATGATTCCAATTTCGTATCAATTTTTTACCTTCCTTGAAATATCCTTATAACTTTCATAGTAGTAAATTATTTTTTGATAAATAGATTTAGCACTGTTTCTTATTCAAACGCATACATTTCTTTATGAATCTAAGCTTTCATTGTTTACTAAAAATTCTTACATCTATGCAGCCTCTCAAGAAAAAATAATTCTAATTTAACAAATTCTTAAGTTCTATGAATTTTAAAAGATTAATCCTTTTTATCTTAGATATTTCTCTATCATCTAAAGATTTTATTTTGGTGGAACTTAATTTCTGCTTATCTTTAATCTAATCTAGTGTCAGGCCCTGACGTAATATCTCTGTTACTTAATAAGATTTTCTGGTTTACTTTAGCAACCATTCCTAGAACTAAAATATCATACTTTACATAATGTATCTCTTAATATTTCGAAACATAATTATTCTTAGACGAAATCTGCATACAGCTAATCTAGTGTAAGACGAATTAGACTGACATATCAAGTAGATTTTTAAAATGAAATCTAGAACTGTAAACATTTAAAAAAGTGAACTCTTTATAAAAAGGTTATTCACTAAGGTTAAATTCCGTTCAACATTTCCATTCATCAGCTCATCAACATCGATGATACGGCATTGATCCGTTCGCTTTGAGCTGAAAACCTCCCGTGTAATACCGAAGGAAATATTTGCCGCTGTTTTAATTGCGACAAAGGAATCCCGGGCAAAGCGTGACACTGGAGAAAGAGAGCGCGAGTTTTCGAGGCAAAAAAAATTGTATGCAAATGAGGAAGGCGGCGCGACGCCCTTTAATAAATAAGGGCGCTGCAAATCTTTTATATCACATCCTGAAGGCGCAGGAGTAAATATTAAAACATGCAAGCTGGCAATATGCCTCCGACGGCGTGTTTATAAGAGTGGAAAGAAAAGGTGAAATGTAAAATTTTCCATTAAGTCTGCACGTCCCGAAGTGGATATTCTCGTTAATAGACGTAATGGATGGAGCATGGGGTTTATGTAGGTATATATGTATATAGAGAGTACTGCTGGAAAAACTCGCCAACTTTGATGATGTGAAACAACAGAAAAAGAATGCAATGAATAGTTTAATAATCTTTTAATGAAAAATGCACGACTCATATTCCTAAAGCCAACGTAATCTTACTTCTTTATTAGTTGAAATTTAGATGATATAATTTTTCGAACTATTCCTAATATATCTATGACACTGAATGCATAAATTATCAGAAATAAAATATTTTGAAGTTGAAGAAAAAATTACTTTAAATTACTCTTTCTTCATATGTCTATGCTATTTTATTGGTTTCATCCAATTTCCTTTAATGATAATGTATTTCTATTATTATTTCTGAACATCTTGTCTACCAATAAACTGAAGAGGAACCTCAATTACAATTACCGTCGTATTCTGATGAAATTAATTATCCTTCATAATTAAGAGTGCGTGGGATGATCGAACCCGATATCTTAAAGTTGCTTGTAAAGGGGCACCGACATATGGAATACGAGACCGCTCTCAGGTTCTCAAGTTCTGGGTCGCCGTTTGAGTGTTTAATTTCAGTCGTAATTTCCGAGCGTCGTCTTAATTGCATTGATAATGTACGCCACGAGAGCACATATCATTACATGAAAACGATGTCAAGTGGTCATCCGGACAATCTCTCCGCAGCACATACGTTATTGCTCACTTGAGCGTTCTCCGCGTGCAATCGTAAAGCGGATAAGTGTACTGTTTGCATATAATAAATACAATAAGATAACATTGATTTAATAATATTGCATCATTGCTAGATGCTTGAAGTCTTGCAGTTATTACTCACAAGATGAGATTCAAATAGTAATTCACTGAATACTTATTATTTAAGCTTGCTTTAACTGCATTATCAAAATATGTTAATTTTGTCATTATAGTATTCCTCCTCTTCATCATTACCCAGGATAGTTGATTGAAAAAACAAGTCTACATTGGATTTGTTTATGGATTCAGCATTTTATCGTTGATCCTTCTACAATTTCCAATTTCTGGACTTTGCAATTTTCGGAAATATACCTCAGCGTCGTCGTGACAACTTCATTCACTAGCCCCCTAATTGTTAAAGCATACTAAGATTTAATCTATTCTATATATCAGCCCACTCGCATAATCTCCCATTATTACTTCTTCCGATGAGCAACTAAATTTCTAATGACAAGGAATGCGAATTTCATGACCCAATACAATATTTGCCGAAGTCTGTGAGAAAACAATAGCATCAATTTCTGATGACCAAAGGCTCCATTTGCTAAATAGTGATTGATAGTTCTATTTTCACTAATTCTATACCTAGCTCTTTGTTGATTTATTCTAACGTTTCCACATACCTTTTGAAAGAGATTAGATTCAAAATTTCTTTCTTAATCCACATGAATTTCCATAGTATTCTTTTGGAACGACATATCTACTCCATAACCAATATTACCGACATTTTTAATTCCTTGTTCATTTAATTCTTTTAGCGGTACATACTTGCCAAAAATTTCCATCAACATCATCCACAAAAACAGTATTTGAATTATATGATAAGCGTTATCTTCTTGTAGTTCTTCTTAGAGCTCAATGCTTTTAAACAGTTCACTTTCTTTAGTCCAATGATTATTATTATTATTATTTGATTATTTTGTGCTGGAATTGATTAACATTTTCTTGCAATGATTTTAATTATCTCCAAATTTTCAACATTTCCACCACTCTACTTTCTTCCTGTTTGTAAAAACCTCCTTCATATCATGTATATATTTTTGAGTTCTTCTCTTCATTATCTGGAAAAATGTCCTCAAGATCTGTGGTTATCAAAATAATGGTCATTGTATTTTTATTCCGTGGTCATGAGTCCCTATTCTGATTATTTAAACTTTTGAATTTTTTTCCTAATTATTTCTCCATTTTACCCAGAAACTTTTTATCACGAATTCTAGTTTTTCAATCTACTTTTCATATTTCTAAAATTATCTACAATTTTTTTTCGAGATTTCTTGAATTTTCTAGATTTTCACAACTGTCAGGCAATTTTTCTTCAAACCTGTGAGAAATGCATTTCTTATCTTTGAATTGTTTACTTTATCTTATTGCTATTGCTGGAAGGAATTTTTCATCTTGGCAATTTTCCATGAATTTCTCTTGTAAATTACGTAATATTTGTTTCGTTGGTTATAGAATTATAGAACTTTTGGAAATTTTAAAGAAAGTTTTTTCAAAGATTTTAGTATTTTTCTGTTTGCTTCTGATTTTATTTTTGATTTTTGGTTTTTTTCCCCTTCAAATTTCTAGATTTCAGTAATTTTTCGGGGTTTCCAAAATAAGCATTTCCTCTTCCAAGCTGCTAGAATTTAATTCGTTTTTTTTAATATCCAAGAAATTTTCTTCTACTCTTTCGAAATTTTTGCTCAATTTCTTGCTTTATTTTATAAAAACCAGCAATTTATTCTTCTATTTTGTAGGAATGTTTGCTTTATTTGATCAAAACCAGCAATTTATTCTTTCGATTTCAAATTTTTTTAATGAATTTCTTTCCCAGATTGTTATTTTTTTGCAAGTTTCTTTTTCCGGGATTTCATTAATATTGCTAACTTTATGTTAACTAAATTTTGAATCAATTCTTATATTATTTTCCAGCAAGTTTTTTTTTTTTTAATTACGATCATTTTCTTCCAAAGTTTGTTTGGATTACTTTAATTTACCTGTAATTCCTCTTATCATTTCTTCTTTAGAATTCTAGAATTTTCAAGCATTCACTCTCTAATTTTTCCATAATTTTTTCTTGTTTAATTTGGAATTTTCTAAGAATGGAATTATTAAAAATTTTAAAAGAATATTGATAATTCTAGAAATATAGAAATATGGAAGGGAAATTTTTGAAATATACTAAAAGTAGTGCAGAAAAGTTTCTGGAAACTCCAGCAAAATCTCAACGACAATTGCTTAGAAAAAGCAAGTGTTGAACACTTGATAATGACCTGCAAAGGTCGAAACTATAGTTGTGTCAAAATTGATAATATATTGTAAACTTTGTTTGTGTATATTATACAATAAATAGTGGTATAAAAACTTAAAAATTATTTTCATTTAACTTTTTTAAAATGAACTACCACATAGTAACGGTCGCTACCATCATTTTCAGAAAATTTCAAGCTGCAAAGCAATACACTGAAAGACAAAAGAGCTAGAAACTTTATATTATTAAACATTGTAGTATACTGACGTAAGATAAATATGCATGGACTACTAATTACAAAACATTCTAATCTGCAAAACCAATAGCAAACCGTATGAGTCTTCCACTTTGAATCCTAGGTGTAGGTAGCAGTTTATGAACATCTTCCCGTAAAATGGAGTATTCATCATCTCTATCAGGCCATACAAATTTCACAAATGCCATAGCATCCAACGACTTCACTTTTCATACAAATTTCATCATCATCAGCAGAGGTTGTTACTTCACCCACATAATACTATTTGGACATCTTAGATGTAAATTTTATAAGAACCCAGTCTTCTGAATTTATTACTGAAGTCCCATTTACATAGCCATTTTCTTCTTTATCGACTTCAAAATCATCATCAATATCTTCTATCAAATCTCCTGGCACATTGTTTTCCGCTTCACCTCAATCAATGAATTTGTATTGTTGCAATTTTTGGGCATTCTTTGCTGATTTTTCATTGAGAAAGGTAAGTTCTTGTGATTATCTCTACTTTAGAAGTTATTCGTGTTTTTCTCTGCCTTCCCGATGTTCTGTCTTGTTATACCGTTTCCAGAAGTATATATTTACAAAAGAATATGCTGAGGGTTCTTCAGTTTTCTACTACCGCAAGAACAGATTCATTATCTTCTTTATTTTAAGAACCTGTTTCATTAAATTTCGCTCGTTTCTGCCATCGTTTGTAGGCAAAAACATTTTTGTTGAAAAATTATGTATTGACGGGATGGATTCCTCCCTTTCGGAAACCATTCATTATTGTTTCTGGTTTCAGATCCTTCCGTATTTCTCTAATCATCGAACTGAATATATAATTTCGTCTTCAAAAGTTTAAAAACAGGTAAGTTCAGTGGTTCTTAGTGGCTCCATCGTGGAAGAAGATTTAGTATAACCACATTATTTTCAATGGCGGTCACTATACCTTTTCTAACCACGTGCGATACATGTTCATCGTACAACAATAGGACCTGTAGCTGGCAAAAAAGATTTATGGAAATAATTGAGGAAAATATCACTCCATACAACAATTCCAGGAAAGCTTTGTTACACCTTCAAGAGAACATGATTTAGAATAGGTATCGATCAGTTTTCGTGACACACAAAAAATCACACTTTTAAAACGGAGCGTCACAGTTACCTGGACAAAAAAACACCACAATAACACACACTTAACAAAAATATGTTAACTCTCCCGCTCCGTTTTGAAAGTGCGAATTTCTGTGTTACTGTTCTGTTCTAAACTGAAGATAGTTTCATCTATGCTCCAAACTCACTGAGGCTTATCATGAAGCTGTAAATTCATCCAGCTGATTCTTTAGAATGACAAAGTATTGATATATTATGAATGAATACAGACACTTTTTTCTATAATATTTAACTGATTTGTGTTTCTTGATACCGAGGTCGTTCCGTTTGACATATTCCAAAAACCAATCCTTACCAGGATAGCTATCTTTAAAAGTTTTCACGTTGGCATTTTTCACACTACGCAATATTTCACTTCGTGACACAGTTAGCAAGCTTTTTTCTTCATCGATTGGTAGAGCTGTTGCTCTCCCCTGTATGTTACCTTTATTGTCTTTTCTGCTTTTTATATGGAAGAATAGAGTAAGTGTACTACACTATACTCTTGCCCCTCCCATTTACTCTACACTTGTCTTATCATTGTAGTAACAACTATTGTTGTTAACAATTAATTAAACAAAAAATATGTTCATCATACCATACTTCTATCATCTAACTACAATTCAAAACCATCATTTTGATAGACATCTTGGCCGCACGGTGGCGCTTTACAGAATAATCAAAAGTCGTTACGCTATCTTAAACAGTCTCAAACAAACTCTCGCGCACTGATAGCGCCAATATACTTACAAATAATCAAAACAACGTGCATTATTACACTTACCACTTCACCCTATTTATTTCAATAGACTAATAACATTTTTCGAAAAATACTAAAAATCCTAGATACTGGTAAAGAAATTACTGGAAATTTGAAGAAATCTAAACACAAATTACTATATTCTATAATTCTGAAAGAAGTTTCTTCCAATGTGTAAAACCAATTATTGACACAATTCTATAAATAAAATAAGAATTGTTTCAAACTTCAAATCAACTTGAAACGTAATTTCTTTTGAAGGTTCTAGAATTTATTTGCGTTTTCAATTATTCTTCAAGAATTTATAACCATTCTCCTGACTTTAACTGATCAAAAACGTTCGCATCATTTTAACTTATCATTTTTTGGGTAATATCTTCTTGCTTTATCTTATCTGAATTTTTCAGCAATTCATTTAAATTTTCTAAATATTTCTGGTTTTCTGGCTTTCTTCAATTTTCGAGTAAACACATTTCGTCGAATTTAATCAATTTGTAGGAGTATTTCTTTAAAAATTCTAATACTTTCAGCAATTTCTTCTCTATCTCCTTCCATCTTTCTAGAAATGAGCAGCTAATTTTCTTAGAGATTTATAGAATGTTTTAGTAGTTTCTTTTTTGGAGTTTTAGAATTTTTAAACAATTTCTCTTGCAATTTGTTAGCATTTTCTTTGTGAGTTCTACATTTCATACCTTATTCTTTCCAAACCTTCCAACACTTTCTCCTATGAAATTCTAATATTTTCTATTAATTTTTCTTCTAAATTAGTTAGTTTTTTCAAAGGTTTTATTTGATTTTTAAGCAACTTCTCTGATATTTTTTTGATACATTCATTTAATTATTTCTTGCCTTAACTTATATGAATTTTGTTTTCTTTATCAAAATTTTCCAGCAATTTTACTTCTGGATTTTTTATTTATTCAGTAGATTCTCTTCTAGATTTCCTTTATGATTATGATTTCTAAAATATTAGAATAGAATTGATTTTTCTGGACAATTGATACTGTATTCTAAAAAAGTTTAAGGGTACTTAAATAAAGTTTGGTATTTTTTTCTAAATAATCTTCGTCGAGATTTCTTTTTTAGAGTCTACCAAAACCTTTTTTTCTGGCATTTTTGTTTTCTGGGAATATTTATTTCAATTTTATATATCGGAATTTTCCAGTAATTGTCTTTACAAATTGGTAGAATTTTCTTCCAGAGTTCCGAAATTGGACACCAATATTATTACGGATTTTCTTAATTTTTCAATAACTTAGAGGAAATTGATATATGATTTTTGAAAATTTCCTACACATTTAATAGTACATTTCAAATATGTTGAAATCTGTTAAAATAAACTATAATCTTTTTTTAAAAACAAGTTTCGTCGAAATTCCGTATTTTGTTTAAGGTATCTTGAATCATCTAGTATTTTGTAGCAATTTTCCTTAAAAATTTGCGTCTCAGGTTATTTGTATTTTTTTTAGCAATGTCTTGTCCAAGATGTTAGAATTTTTCTTTGAGATTTTGTTAACAAATTTTTCTTTCACTTTTTTAAAAATTGCTGTTTTGTATCGAAGCTTTTCAGTGATTTCACATTTAAGTTTATAACATTTTAAAAATATTTGAATATCAAATTCATGAATTTTTTTTCAAGGATTCTTGAATTTTTAAACAAATTTTCTTCGAAACTTTTATTTATTTATTTTCTATTATTCTTGCTTTAATTAAAAATAATTACACGCCGGTGGTGGCGCATCGGTTACGGCCCCGAACTGACGTGCAGCCACGTTGGTTCGGGTCAGTAGTCGGATGGGTGACCGGTACCATTCACCATTGGGATACAATTAATGGTGCTTTAGAGTGACGGGGGCGATCCTTTAAAGTAACAAGCTCATTTACACACACACAAATACACAAATGACACATGGCGGAAGGACCACGTGGTCGATAGCCTAACACTACTACTACTACTACTACTACTTAAAAATAATTCTTATTTAATTCAACGGATTTTTCCAGTATACTCTCTTCCAAATTGCGAGAAATTTCTCCTAAAGTTATAAAAATTTTCCAGCAATTTTTATTCTGGATTTCTTTTCCAGTCATTTCTCTACCAGATTTCTAGAATTTTTCAGTATTTCGTTTTTATGGTTTTTGGAAATTTCCTGCTCAATTAATACTCTATTTTAGAAATGATTCAGTCTACTGAAATACAATTTAATAATGCTTTCTTTTTTCAGCGCTATTTTTAATATAATTCATTTCCAATTTCTCTTCTAAATTTATAATTTTTTCTTCTAAAATTCCACATTGCTATAGTTTTCAATTTCTCCGCAATATATAATATAATTTTTTGTTAATTATTTCTTTATTTTTTTGCAGCAATCCCAAATTGCTCGAATTTTCTTCCAAAGTTCTACAATTTTCATCAACGTTGTTCCAGATTTCTATATTTTTTGTAATAATTTTTTATATTTTTAGAATTTTTGTCCAATTTCTCTTGCAGAGGAACAGAACTTTCAGCAATCTCCTACAAGATTTCTATGATTTTCCAATAGTTTCTCTTCTATATTTTTTTAATTTTTAAAATATTTCTTCTTTCGACCCTTCAAATTTTACTACACGATTGATATTATATTTCAATAATATTAAAGTTTCCTACATTTTTTAAACTATTTTGTCAGAGTTTTTGAAAAACTGTTTAAAAATGTTAATATTTTGCGGCTATTTTCCATTTTTTAAATTTGTCAGAATTTTATCTTCCAGATTTTTCAATAATTTCTTCTCCATATTTTAGTTTTTTTGGCATTTCCACTTCCAATTTGCGAGAATTTTATTAAGAGCTACTAAAGTTTTCTAGCAATTTTTCTTCCACTCTAAAAGTTTTCGAACCTTCCAACAAATATTCTATTTCTAGAATTTGCTACGAGTTTGTCTTTCTAATTCTGCTTTTTTAAACATCTTTTCTACTATTTTTTCGTTTTTTCCAATTTTCCTTTGGGATTCTTTTAATTTTTAGAAATATCTTTCAGATTTCTAGAAAGTTTTGTATTTCCTCTTTCCAATTTCTGAAGTTTCCTGATTGAATTGAACTAAACTCCAAAATTAGATTAGTCGATTTTTCCAGAAACTTTTCTTCTAAATTTTGAGTATTTATCAGCAAGTTCCCTTCAATCTGTTTGAAAATTATCAGCAATTTTTCTGCGAGATTTTTACAATTGTCTAGTAATGTTTTTCCAATTATCTAAAATTTTATGGCCACGTCATCATTATTTCGATTATTTTGATAGAAAAAGATATTATAGATATTCATATATATAATAATAATTCATAATATATAAAAATATATAATCAAGCCACCTATTTTCTAATCTATTCCACATGATTCAAATACACGTATCTCTAGTGGCCGAATTAACCCCGGAGAGACATAAAACGGTTATTGACGCAATGATAGACGTCGACAGTCAACCTTCCGCAGCTAAAGATAAGTACGCGGCGGCAGCTTTATGGGCCGTAAGATATGGAAGGCGCCCATTGTGCTTAAGTTTAAAGCCCGAACCGTGAAAATTTAAAAGGACGAGCTGCCGCGATAAATGTGATTGCTAAATGTGTCGTTTCGGCGGAAGTGCCGCCTGTTTACCGAAACGTCGCTTATCAACCGGCCGACAAAAGCCGCCATTTTAAAATATGGACAATAAGGAACACGAAAACGCCCTGGCGATTCCCGAAGAAGTAAAAATAAAAAATGAACCAAACGTCCGGTCCGGCTTATCTCAACTGGGACACGTAACTTCAAATTGTGACCACAGAGTAAATGAACTTATTACTAATCTTTTCAATTTTGATGACAGGTGATGGGCTGCGTGTTGGTTTTTAAGCTATTCTGCAAGCTCTTTCTGCGTTTGTGTCGTATTTTCCGGGAGCATCTTCTCCAACACATCATTGTCGCACTTTCTAAGGCTTCCAGGGCGTTGTTAGTCATTCAGACAGAAATCACCGCTTTTAAACCGCTTAAAGAAATACAACATCCTTGTCAAGTAACGTTTAGGAAATACTTGTTTTAATATCTCTATGTAGCAAGGATCTTTAACAGAAGTAGATATATCGATAAATTTAACTGTGGCAGAAAATTTCTAACAACGTATTTTTTGACTTTGCAGTGGATATTTTTAAAATAATAAACTTTATAGCTTCTCCAGTTAGACTTGCCAAAATTATAAGTGTGATTTTTTTCTTTTCTGAAATAAGTACTTTTAAAGTCGCGCTAATACCAAATTTCAAATGCAGAATCAACCGTATTCAATATAACATGAAATTCAAAGCAATGAAGTATCGCAGCAGATATCAATGTCTTTACCTGAAAGGTTATAAGCATCTGATATGTAGATTAGAAATGACAAATAGCGTCAAAAGAAATCCATATTCCATCCATACTCAGATAACACATAGAAAACCTGCACTTATCAATTAACCCTCGTAAGCTGCACTCATGACATTTTTACACTAAACTAGCTGCATGGAAATGTTCAAAAATTACAACTGAACCAAAAAAAATTCTGCATCAAAATTACAATATTATCAAAAAACAAAAAATATTTTGCAGAAGTTATTACCTTAAAATATATCTGGGGTAATGAAAATACTAAACATAAGCATAATTTATACCTAACCTAACAATCGGAACCTGTCAATTAAGAATGCTAATATCAAGCTTTTTTTAAGAGAAGAAAAAATTCATCATAGAAACCTTTGTTACAGGTTAGTGTTCGACTAAAACCACTCCTTTGCGATCGATGATCACTAATATTTGAGGGATCTGGTCTTCTTAAGTGACGATCTCCTCGAAAGGAGTAATGTCAAGTGTCCTTAAGTATTTATTATCACAAAACATGTCTAAAATAAACAAAATAAGATGAAGATACGATTTCGTACAAACTTAAGCTGACGATAATGAACACAAAACCTAATAGTTGTATTGATACTTGAGGTTTTTACTTCGCTATACAATTTGTGTATTTGCTTTGTTCAAATTTTTATTTTTTGATGACTATAGTTTTGGCAACTAAGTAAATTAGTGTTTCATTTTATTTACAAAAGGTACACAACTAATTATTTCTTATGACTAAACTAAAAAGTAATGAATAGCAAATATTTACACAAATTTTTTTCAGTAATTCTTATCTTTAATTAGTTTATGTTTAACTGAAAATAATGCAAAGAATCGTTACTTAATAGTTTTTCAACGAGGAACATTCATTTCTACGATTTGTTTGACGGTCATAAGAATCATTTTAGACTTCATAATTTCATTTTTTTGTACTTATTTATATTACATTATCGTCAATAAAATGCAAAATTATTTTCTTTAAATTTAGTACAATCAGATATCAATGCTCTGGAGTATCTTATGAGTTAATTCCTGAACATCCAACACTTCCAACAAATTCCAACAAATGAGGTATCATTAATAACTGAAACGATGATTTCCTTAATAGTTCAAGTTTGGCTGAAGATGGATTTAATACTACTATCAAGAAGTAGTTTTACTATACTATCCATGGTTATACCATCTAAAGAAAAACTTATTATTTCAGACATCATCTTTACTAAACTTTCACAGCTTCATCATCGCCAACAAAATACGAGACTTCATTTCCAAGATTAATCTATGACCAAACTTTGAAACTAACAATGTCGTCAAATGAGTTTTCTCTGATAACATAAATTCTAAACTTTAAATTGTTTGAAGTTTAACTGAAGAGACTGGGTGTTTAGTATTAAAAATAGTTTAAATTATGTTCCACTAAGGTTGTACGACCCAAAGAAGTACTCATCATTTTAGATATTCTAATCAACTTAATCAATGCATTTTTATGAATGTTATATATATTTACTTCTATAGCTTATTTATCACTAACAACATTCCAAACTTCATACTTTAGACAAGTCTTATATGTAACCATAAATTAACAGCTGAAATTAAACTATAAGCCAACGCTAAATCAACTAATAATTCCACTAAATGAATTTTTCCTAATAACTCAATTACCATTAATTAGTTTAGATTTGACTGGAGTGATTAGATTGAATCCTAGTGGGCCAAGTACCAGGAAGAACTTCAACATCATGTTGTACGAAAAATTTACGCCCAAAAACGCAGAAAATTTCAACTTTACTATTGCACCTTATCAATCCTATGGTTACTAAGATTTTTCGATCCAAAACGCACTCATAATTCTAGATATACCAGTAATCAACTTAACAATTGCACTTTCCACGAAAATGCTCACTTGTTATACTATTCACCTTTATACTAACTCTGAAACTACTACATCTTTCACAAACGGATTTTTTCTCAATACAACGGATTTTACTCTTGAATAGTTAACATTTGATTGGATTGAATCCTAATAGGTCTAGTATCAGAAAGAAGTTTAATATCATATTCTAACAAGATGTTACATCCCAAGAAGCAGCAGATATTAACTTTACTATTGCACCGTTCAATGCAACTCCTTATTTATAATACTATTTACGTTTATTTCCTACGACGGATCAGTGAGGAAGAGGATCAGCGGGTTCGTGTGGAAGATCATTCATCAGAGCGCCCTTCTACATGCAGTCAAAATTATTTGTATATTTTTTTTTTCTTACGGTGTGTGTACAATTATATATTTATTTATGTAATGCATGCTAGATAAAGGTCAAATAGAATACAATACAATATTGCTTTTTCTTCAAAAAAAGAAATTCCAAAGTTCCTTCTTCCAATGTTAGACAAATCCCATAGCGAATCAGATGGCAAACCAAGGATTTACTTATACACCAACTATGAAACAACTATCCCATTACCACTTCCACCAAGCGAATTTATGGAATTTACTCTTGATTAGTTTACATTTGACTGAAGATTTTTGATTGAATCCCTATATGTCTAGTACCAGGAAGAAGTTATAAAAACATATTCTAACAGGGTTTTACGACCCAAAAAAGCAGCACATATCAACTCTAATTCTGTACTTTTCTGTGCATGTGCTCATTTATAATACTATGTATCTTATTCATCCCCAAAGAAATTCTTTTTTCAAATTTTAGACCCTTAGGTAATCAGAGGACAATAACCAAGATTAAGCTAACTGTAAAACACTAAAACCAGACAGTAAATAGGTTTTCCTTAATCAATGAAACAGAATTTATCCTTAGTTAGTTTTGGTTTGACTTTGGATAAAATAGGCCAAGTACCAGAAAAAAGTTCAATCCTTTGCTCTACCAAAATTTAAGATCCAAAAAGTAAGCATAATTCTAGATATACCATATTGATGTAGAGTATACTCAACTATTGCACATTTCCATTCTATTTCCATTTACTATTACAGCTTCAAAAGTTCTCTTTTCAAATTTTAGACAGATCTTATAGCTAACTAGAGAGAAATACGCAGGATTAAACTATAGGGCAACTCTGGAACAACTAACCAACTAACACTTACAGAAAACCAGTTTTTCCCAATAAATCAAACAGAAGGGCTGAATGACCATGAGAATAAATAGAGAAGCAGCATAAAAATTGTAATGTCGTATTATTATTACTGTAATGATATTTACAGTAAAAATGTATATCCCTCTCAAACTGGATTTATCCTTAAAAGATTCTACAACCCTAAAAATGTCTCAGAATTTTAGAAACGCCAAATATCAACCTAACCAATATACATTGCTACGCGTGTACTTACTTATAATACTACTTATTTCTACTGTTTTTACATCGCTAACGAAATCTTAAACATTATCCTACAAATTTGGGATAATCCCTATGACTAACCAGAAGCAAACTTCTAGGATCAACCTATAAGCCAACTCTAAAACAACTAATACTTCCATCAAATAAGTTTTCCCTGAAACATCGAAAGGAATGTATTCTTAAGTAGTTTATGATTAATTAGTGATACGTTGCCTAATAGATTTAGTATGAGGAAAAAGTTAAATCTTTATTAATTTTATACTGTCCAAAAACAACTCATAATTCTAGACATACCAAATATCAATGTAACTATTGTTGGTTTGAGTTTACGTGAAGTGTTTTTTAAAGTATCAACTTAACTATTGCACCTTTCTGTGCAAGTGTTCACTTGTAATACTGTTTAATTATATAGCTTCTTGTAGCCAAAGAAAGTTTATATTTAATTATCTTTACAAGTTCCATAGCCAACCATAAATAAACTCCCAGAATTAACAACAACATTACCACCTGAAACAAACTATACATCCACCAAAATAGTTTTTCCCAATAAATCACCTGAAACTTATCCTTCAGTAATTTTTAAATTTCGACTTTGTTGTTCATTTTCAATTATTTAAATAAAGAAAACATTTAACATTCTATTTTACTGAGACTTGTTTAAATGTCAAGTAATTAAAACAAGTAATGCTGACATAAACAGCTAAAAAGTCTCCCCTAAAAAGGGCCAAAAGAGTAAATAAAAGCATTTATAGAAAACTCCGGATGTCCAAGAGGATATTTGCTCCCTCAGCATCATGGACAAAAAACAAGTGTTATAGTGAAAGATCATCGCAGCTTCATCCATCCAAAATTTTTGTACGTGTTGTATAATATTTGTGTATATCTATATGTATTTTTTTTTGGAAATAAGTCATACTAAAATATTCTTCTTCTTCGAGTGCCTATTCGTTTCGAATATTTGGGACCATCCTGGATATGATTATTCAGTTCACGTCTGCTCTGAATAGTTCGATGGTAATTTTTGGGAACCATGTCCTTAATTTTTTAAGCCATGATATTCTTCTTCTTCCTGGTTTACAACAACTTTCCCTTGGAGAACAAATTTTAGAAGGTGATATTTGGTCTCGTTTCTTATAATGTGCCGAAGGTATTCTAGTTTTCTTTTCACTACTTTCATATCCTTCTTCATTTGTTCCATCGCTGCATTGTTGAACACTCTGCCTACCTAAGAGATCCTCAATATTCTCCCGTATAATAAAATATAAAGTGGTATAAACAAATTAATGATTTTGTTTATTTTATCATTAAGTAGTTTACGTAAAATTGTATTGAAAACACTAAAAAGTAGTTTACGCTTGTTTGGAAATAATTGGTTGAAACTATGCTTAATAGACACAGTTTTAAGAAAAAGTCTTAGGTACTCCCAAGATTGTACAATTCAAAAAAGCGCTCGTCATTTTAGACGTACAGATATCATCCTAGCCAATGTCCTTTTATAGGCGAGTGCCTACTTATAACCCTATTAACTTCTATATACTCCTCATCACTAACAAAATACCAAATATTATTCATTAAATTTGAAACGAATCTTATAATTAAAACGAAATTATCTACCAGAATTAACTCATCACTCAACTAAAATTGCCACAAAATGAGAGTTCCCCAATAATTAAAATAGTGTTCGTTTTCTCCCGAGAAAATTGCATAATTCGTTTCTAAAAAGGTCTAGTACCGCAAAGAAGTTCTACCAAGATTGTAAAATGTTAGATCTCAAGAATATAGGGGCGTCTTTTAGAGAGAGTTTCGTCTACGAATTTTGACTCGTGATGAAGTATTAGCAACGCTGTTTTCGGTATCTGAAGTCAGTGGTGAATCGCATGATGAAGGTAATATGTCTGTGCTATCATCCTGAGAAACGAATGTATAGCAGAAATCAAAGGCTTAAAGATTATAAATTTGTGACCTTATATTTGAATTTTTTAAACGTCAAATGTAATGCCAGCAATTCACTACCGAAAGTATCATGTTAACGTTCTGTTGACGAAAAAGATTTGAAAAAAAAAAACGAGTAGTCGAAAGGCTCCACAAATATTCTTCTGGTGATCGCATCAGCAGTGTAATCATATGCGTATATGCGTCTACCATAATGCTTAACTCAGCAAGAGGGTCTGATGAATCATGTATAGCACAGTTAGTCAATGCAGCGCTTTGAGTGCAGTAAATGCTTAAAGAGCGGATTGAGATCAAAATAGTGGTTTATGGCGTTATTTTTGTTGCAACTAAGAAATTGACCATGCCAAGAAAACAATGTAATGCTTTTTGACCAGTGAGTTATTGAAAAGCCAACAAAATTATTAAAGATGTTTAATTTCCGAACTACTAACGCTCTGACCTAAAAAATCGAAGTAAGTTTCATCGAAAACATATATGTTAGTTAATTTTGATGCCAAAAAATGTTAAGCATTGAAAAACTTGTTGCAACTGATGAACGTGATCTTGTTCATCCTTGCCGAAGACATTGGTCGATGTACGCGAAGCAAAAATGTAGCCCGTGTAATAACGAGTCCATAAATATTTTAAATGTTTGAGCGCCGTTTCTCAATACAAAACTCATCATTGTATATAAAAACATACCAGTAGGCTGCCTTTGCCAAATATATTTACAAATTTTAAGCAGAATGCTGAAAAGTAAAGTAGAATAAATATCTACAGTTGTAGAAAGAGCTCAAAGAATGTGTAATTTTACTGAAACATTCTCAAATATTCAAGTGGAAGATATTCTGGAATAAATAAGAAAATTCCTTCAGGGTTTGACTGGAAGAACATTGTGAAGAATGAAGTCCGCCTGTGATTCCTGTGCTCAAAATTATGCGATTTTATTACTTATATGTCTACTGATATATTTTGTTAACAGGTAATCCAAAGCATCGTAAAAAAAAAAATAAATATATGTTTGAAAATAACGTGCAACCATAACAATCATAAATAATTGGTTAAGGATAACGATCTGGAGCAGTAACCTTGTTCAAACCACGGTAGTATGAGCGCCAAGAGCCGTCTGCTTTTGACACAAGATGTAATAGCGCTAGATGAAGGCCTCGCAAACCCGATTTGCAACAATTTGTTAAACTCGTTTTTTGCGGTTTGATATTTGTGAGGTTTTAAACGCCGTGGTTTTGAAGATAGAGGTGGTCCAGATGTTATAATTTGGTGTTATGCTTGACTTGTGAGGTCAAAAGAAATTGTGAGGTCTGGAAATTGTTTCAGTAATTTTCAATAGTAAGTCAGCGCATAGAATTAAATCATTTACATTAGCAACTACAAAATTTCACTTAAATGTTATGTCCAGACAGATTTTTACTATTTAATTGAAAGCGTTTGTCGATGTATTAAATTTCAATGTTAAGGGAACTGACCAACTTATAGTAGGTGAAAAATTTTCTAAAATTTGGTCTGCTATTTCAACCAAATTTGGTGTAATGTGGATTTTGCTGAAATTAAGATTTTTTGCAGATCGGAATGCAACGGTTGGAGTTTTAGCAAAAGTTGTGAAGGTTTACAACACGTTTTATCTCCTAAAACCTGTTGTAATCTTCTATTTTCGGACAACGTAGCCCATTTAATGATATTTGCCTTTTACGTTTCATAAGAAGAAGGTTGCGGTGGTTTGACTAAAAGGTCTCTGATTTCTAATTCTATCTGTGAAGATAAAGTAGCAACTACGCAATAAATTTTCGAACTGAATTTTTTATACGTGAATTTGGAAAGTCCGCCTTAATTGAAATAAACCAAATTGAATGGTTCGTCCAAAAGAATGGAAGTAGTGACCATTTAAAAGTCTTAATTGACGTTTCTTCTACTCCTCCATTGAAATTAATAAGAGGGCGAAAGAGGAAATTGAGAGAATAATAAGGTAACAAGTGAAAAGGAGTGCAGGGTGATGGCACCTGTCACCTGAAAATTTGAAAAAATTGGGATGTTGCAGGAGGGCTTCGAACGGAGTGATGTCAATTTTATTTGGTGTGATGGTGTGATTGTTGGCCTGAAGTAAAGACGTTGGGATTTAGTGCTGTTGTTGAGATGCTCTGCTTTAAAATGTTGCGTCATAATGAAAGCAACTGAAACGGCAAGCCGCAGGGTTGATACTCTTCCAATTTTATTCTGCTTTGCCAAAGGTTTTCGGACCGGGTAGTTAGGATCTCAATGGATCGATGCAATCGGTGCGTATAAAGATCGCATCGTTGATTACGTAGATCACCAATTATATAACGTTTATTGTTATATACATATATTACTATTGTTATTTTTTTTAATGATTTACACATTTGAAAATTGTATGCGATCTGGTTATGGCTTCTTATTTAATATGTCCCCTCCTGTTACTATGGAAATGTATGTCCTTTTACTTCCCGATCTCCGACTTGATATTCTGCTCCACCATGTCCGGCGATATAGGATGACATCACAATACATTTTGCTTCGTTTTTTTTAATTACTCGGAATGACTGCTATTCAGTTATTAAAACCATAGAGCTGAGAGGAAATTATTGAAATCTGATTTGGCTCCAATATTAGTAAGGCATTATAACGTGGACAAATTCAATGTATGTACAGAATTAATAATTTATTTCATCGTTCGTCAATTATTATACAAGGGATTCAACTTTAAAATGTATTTTTTTCCTTCATGTTATATACCTATTATTTTAGACTTTTGATTATTTTTGTTTACATAATTAGTTAATGTAAGAAGCTTCTACTTCGTTATACATGTTTGAATAATTAATAAAACACTTTAACTTTGTTTGTATAACACTGTATGTTGATACTTATGTTTCGATAATGGTAAGTGGAGTTGCCTAAACTAGTCAACATAATAAAAAATACAGTGTTATACAAACAAAGTTAAAGTGTTTTATTAATTACATAATTAATATTAATTCATGTATTTCTATAATTTCTACATAATAAGTTACATATAGTCAAATTATTTTAAATTTCTTATTTAAAATGATCAATGTCATACAGTTTATAAATAATAAATTTGTACTATATTTTCTTTGAGAACAAGTAATAAAATTTATTCAACCATTATTATGTTTTATCTTTTAATTAAGTCGTTTTATATGAACTATCATATTCTTAATGTCTATTGAGGAAAATAAATTAGACGTCTAAAGTAAACACAATTTTGACCGAATTCAATATTGAGCTTGATTATAATGACCCCCATAAATAATGCAATTTGCAGTATACCCCTTTAGTACAAGCACCGAGTTTATTGGGATGTATGTGTCAAATATTGTCCGTGATTTATATCGGCTTTAAAAATAACGAACGTTCAGAATTGTTTGTGCATTGTTCTTCCGGAACAACATCCTGCGGTATTAGTCCTGAAATAATGGCGCAACTTTTATGACAAATATAACGTGTCTAATGGCCCTTGCTCTTACAAACTGCCTGTCCCGAGACTTTCCACTTTCCACATTCCACTTCCCACATCCCGATACCGCCAATCACTCATTGTCCTGATTATTAAATTCCCCACCTCCGTCTGTTTCGCCTATATATTTTTTTCTTCTTCCGACCGCCTTCTCCGATTCAATATTTTTAAATAAATCACGAGTTAAAATCTTATTAGGAATACAGCAGCGTCACGAATTTTCGTAGATATGTCTCGTATAATATATCACTGTCAGGGAGAGGAGCACTTAAAATTTCATGTAGCCGGGGATGGTCTCTCGATTTTTTTTACTCCGGTCGTTTTTAATGAAACAGAACGGAATTTAATCGGGACCGATAAACAAATGCGATTTCATTACGGCGAGCGTTATTTATGTACTTTTGCCCGGCTTAAAATTCGAAGCCGGCGCCGTGTAATTAGCATCCAGTTGTTAATTAATCGAATTTCTACCGTTTTAACGCAGCGTGAGGTTTTTGTTATTAAAATTCCTTTTGTAGTTCAGTAATTGCATAGTAGTGAAAAAGTGAAAGTCACTCAAGTCTTGTTGCAACAACTTGTAAATATCATTTTAATGCTTAATTCTAAAGGAATTAAGTTCTCTTCAGACAAATGTTTTAATAATTTAAAAATACGAAAGCATTACTACAAGAATACCCTTACAACTACAAAAAAAATCACTGTTTGAAACAAAACAGCAGATATTAATTTTACTATTGGACTTATCTGTGCAAGTGCTCATTTATAATACTATTTACCTTTACAACTTCTTTATCATCAAATAAATTCGAAAGATTTTTCTTCAAATTATAGACAAATCCGTTAGCTAATTAATACCCAGGATTTAGCATACTCTAAAACAACTTACCACTAATACCCCAATAAACCAAACGGAATACCCTTTGTTTGGTTTAGACTGGAGAGATTATATAAAATCCTTATAGGTCAAATAGCAGAAAAAGTTGCGTCTTATATTCTACCAAGGCTTTAAGACTAAAAAAGCACTTATACCAGATATCAACTGAACCTTGCACCTTTCTATATGCAAGTGTTCACTTTGAATACTATTTAACTTTTTTCAAAAGTTCCCTTCTCAAATTTCTTTGGGCTAACCATACTGCAATACCCAAGATTAAGCTGTAAGCCAACTCTACACTTACAGAAAACCTGTATTCTCTACTAAATAAAACAAAATTTATCTTTAAAAGTATATATTTGATTGTAGAGACCTGCGACCTGGTTGCCCCGTATATATTTGGGATATTCCGGCACTCCTAATACATAGAGCTGATTTTAGGTTTAATCTGGATAGATTAACACAATATTGGGCAACCTTAGGGTTGAGTGTTCGTATTGTGTTTCTGGAATGAGCTCAAGTAGAGACGTTTTTCCACCTTGCATTGTTATGCTGCTAGAGTCATGTCTTGCAGTATATTTGAGAGATTGCTTTTGGATAGGTACACAGGCCTCTAGTCGGTTTTCAAAGGAGAAAGTATAAATTACACGGACTCTTGCACAGGTGGCTCGTAACCTTCTGGGTGGTCTACCTTTACACCACCCTCACCTACCTCGGTGGTCCTCCCTTACTTCCGTCATTGTGCAACTCAATGAGTTTGGAAACATCGAGACGGTGCTTCTTCAATATTTTCACTTTACGAATGTACACTTCATTCAATCGTTAGATTCCTTTGCACGCCTTTTCAACATCCTTTTCAATGGAATCAATCAATGCGTTTGGTTGACAACTTCTTTCAATTCACTGCTGGTAATGTCACGGTTGATAATTTTCACCATATTCTTGCGGAACATGCGGACTTGTGTATGTTGGATGCTCCCTCTTTTGCTAGAGCATCAGCCCCATCATTCCATATCGTGTTTGTGTGGGCTTAACTCAGGCTAGGGCCATTCTGTTTTCTACAGATGCCTTCTCCAGTTCCATAACATTCATTTGCCAGACTTAACTCTTTAATTTGGGACTGTTTTTTTTTTCTATCTGTGTGGATACAAATGTTTTCTCTTTTTATACCCAGTTCAGTTATTTTGCGCACTACCGAGTATCCCTATGAGTTCCGCCTGGATGATTGTACAGTATTCCTCCAAGGGTATTTTTAGTTCCAGATTCAGTTCAGCACCTGCACCTGTTCCTCGTTTGCTCCATCCATTAATGTGTCTATAGCAGCCTCAGGAACTTCGGAATTTTATGACATGTAGTGTCTTTCGAAAAGGTAGAAGTGAATAGCACGATCCTGATACTTCCCTAGAAGAGCGTCCCACTGAGTCACAAGTGTCGAAGACTAAGGATTACCCCAGGCCTAGTCCGGTTCGCTTTTGAACACTACAGGCCGTTATCTCTTAGTCTTGGCGCTGTACTTTCGGCCATCTGCTATATATGTAAATCTAGGGAGGAAAAAACAATAACTTTTCTATTGCTGACTTGGTTTTTATGTGTAATATCTCGACTCTCCGACACTGCCAGAACGCAATGCTCGCCTTTTGTACTTTTGTATTGGTTGGATTTACTAACCAGTTCTCCACTATATTGAGGGCACTCTGGATTAATTCACTGAGTACACCTTCATAGAGGTCTTTAAGCAGAATTGTTATGGCATCTGCATATCCTATGGCTGGGAAGACAGCATCATTTAATTTCCTTAACAAATCGTCTATCACGATGTAAGGAGATAGTACTCCCCCCTGTGAACAGCCATGGGTAACCTTTTCCGTTTCCTTTTGATGTTTGGATCGTCTTTTAGCTTAGCGTCTATTTTATGCATTCACTAAGTACGTCTAGAGTGCCGAGTATTGTCCTATGCTAAGTCAAAAGCTCCTTCTAGGTGGATAAATAAGCCTAGTGTCGCCATTTATTTACCAACGCATTACAACACATTGGAGTGCTGATTCGGTTGAACGTCCTGGTATTGACTTCAGCCAGCGTTCTTGGCGTATGATTCTCATCTTTTTGTATTTGTTTAGATAAGGTTTTTGTAAATAGTTTCCTATCGATTTTCCTTAGATTTCTGAACGCTTTTTCTTCGGATAGTTGACTACCAAAATTTGTGACATATCCATCTGTTATTTGATCAGAACAGTGTCTGTCTACACATGCCATACGACTTAAGTTTCGACTTTTTACGGTCATTATCAAGTGAACAAATTAATTAATTGTTAATATATTTATATATTATTATAAATTATAGTGGTTAAAAACATAGTTAGTGTTTTATTAAGCTTTGTCTCTTTTATTGGGTTCCGTACTTCCCCACACTAAGTGGTGTGCGTTATCATCACAACCTATAATTAGACTGATGTTGGTTTCATAGTATCTGATCCCAGGCTCCAATTCTTGTGAAGAAGGTGGGTCGGCTGCATCGTAGGGTAGATATGCGGAGATTAGAAAAACCTTACCACAATCCTCTCCTTCAAATGAGACCACTGTGTGGCCCGTTTGGGAGCTGTTCATTGGAGTCATCTCATTGCGAGGTGCCTCTCTGCTGTCCTCAGCATCTTTATCTTTATCTTTGTTATATCTTTGTACTCCTTTCTAACAAAATTCCAGAAAAAATATATAAAAAAATAAGAAAACACACTAAAAATTTTAGCCAAAGGGAGGACGGGCGGAGGTCACTTCTTCGAAAGGACTTCCACTTAAATCCATAAATATAGATTATCAGTGCAGCTTCAAATTACCGCTACTTGTATGCATTTATATATTTATTGCTGACATAACGAATATTTTAGTTTTTAAAAATACATTTTTTGTGACATATGTTGTCACATATTTGACTTGATTCAAAAAAAATGATGGTCTCACAGGGAGTTTCCTTCTTGGGATTAAGCGTGACAAGTAGGAAGGTGATTTCTTCGTGTGGACCTCCCATTACAATCAATCTGCCCTGGGGTTTTATTCCATGTGGAGGACACGCCACCGATCTATCGTCAGCTGTCAGTTCTGACCAGCCAGGAGCTTATTTCTCTGCTCCATATACAGAGGCTTACTGGGAACTATAGGGTAGCCTTTGGTTGTGGTCAATTTGGAATACCGTTAGTTTTACCTCTGCCTATAGTGGGGCTATTTTTTCAACTGTCTTCGAGAGCCAGTCTATAGATGATTCATCTACACAGATTATCCTGAGGATCTCTCCGGAGTATAGCATATGGCTTTGACCAATTTGGAGGATTTCAAGATTTTATCGTCGTCTCCTATGAGCTCCCCCAGGAGCTTTTGGTGGTTAATTATTCGTACTTCTACTTAATGGTGTCTGTTAGCAGCCTGTTTAAAGTTGGGTCTTGAGGTTGGTGGACAACTACCTCTACTTATCCTCTTCCTGGGATTCATGGTGAGTGTATGCTAGGGCTGTAACTTGATTAGTATATAAGATTATAAAGCACTCACTATTTAAGCTTGGAAGCTATCCATTGGAGTCTTCTTATAACGAGGTTTCTTTATGCTATCCTCAGATAGTATGGATGGTCTCATCGGTAGTTTCCTTCTTGGGATTAAGCGCGACAAGTTGGAATTTTTATCTGAGTAGACAATTTTCATCCTTGCCACGCTGATGTATGAGGGAGATTTCTTTTTATGGAAGTGCCATTCCAACCAATTTGCCCTCTATCGTCAGCTCTCGGTTAACCAGTCAGGAGCTTATCTGTCTGCTCCACATGCAGAGGCTGACCTGGCAATATATAGTAGCCTTTATTAGGTGGTCTATTTGGATCACTGTTAGTTTTTCCCATGTCTATAGTGGGGCTAGTTTGTCGACTGACTTCGAGAGCTAGTTTAGGAATAATTGATTCCCACAGAGTATCTCCCCGGAGTATAGCGATCGATTGAAGATTGGGCTAACACCGTCCGATATGGCTTTCACCAATTCACTTTTCCGTCTGTGAGTTTCCCCAGGAGGTTTTGAGGTCATTTATTGCTACTTCTTCTTCATACTTTTAGTTTTTCTTTTACATTGAGGTTTCTAGAATTTTGCACAAGATTTCATTTTAGGTTTATAAAACTTTTTTCGAAGATTCTAAAAGTGTACTGTAATTTCTTTTTCTTATCTAAAAAATACATAGATATTTCCAGAATTTTTAGCAAAGAATTTATTCGAGAGTTTTACAATTTATTAGGAAATTTTCTTCTAATTTTCTTGAACTTACTTAGAGGCTTCTAAAAGTCTCAGGAATTTCTTTTTTGCATCTTCCTTTCCAAAGAGTTTTGATCAAGGATTCTAGAATTTTTCTTGTAGATTTCTAGAACTTATTTGGAGGATTCTAGAAGTTAACAGTAATTTCTTTTTCATATTTCCAGAATTTTTAGCAAAGATCTTATTCGGGAGTTCTAGATTTTTTATAAAGTTCATTTCAATATTTTTAGAATTTCTTTGAGGCTGTTTTCAGTAATTTCTCTTCCAGATTTGAATGTTGTGTTATAAATTGCAAAGATTTTCTCCAGGGCTCAAAAATTAAAAAAAAAATCTTTTCCAGAATTTTACACTTTTTTTTCGAGAGTTCAGAAATTTCTAGAAAATCTGTTCCTAAAAATCTAGACTCTTTTCAGTCATTTCTCCTCCAGATTACAAGATTGTTTTTTTCAAGCTATCTTTTAAATTGCGAAGTTTTTAAAATTTTCAAGAATTTTTTTTTTCTAGAAATGTAGATTTTTTAAAGGTTTCTAGAAATTTCCAACAATTTCTTTTGTACAGTTCTAGAAATTTCTCCAAGGAGTCTACTATTTTTTTTCTTAAATATTATTATTTGTTGTATATTTAGGTTGTAGCATTTCAATAATGATATTAGAATTTGCTATAAATATCTTTTCAAAAATTTTAGTAACTTCCGTTAATTATTTAGATTTATTTCCTTATTTTGTTGTTTTTTATTTTCTCATAAAGGTCTGTAAATTATAGTATTTTTGAGCAATTTGTTTTGGATATAGCAAAGCAATTTTTTTAGATTGTTTTTGCAATATTTCTGAAAATTTACAAACATTTTTCGACATTTTCGGCATTTCTTATCTAAATCGCGAAAAAAAAATCAAGATTTTTAGTCCATCAACTTGTATTTGACTTTAGAAAATCAAAATTTTTTAGCATTTTTACCTCTCTTTGTTGCTGGTAATTTATTGGTGAAAGAATTTTCGTAATTTCATAACAATTCCAAGAATTATAGCTAAAATATAAAAAAAGATAATTGAATACCAAATTTTTAATTTTTATTCTATTAATTTGATTTCGATGTCAGCAATCGTTTCGCAAAAGAATTTTACAATCCGTCCATCCTGTAAATAGTAATTGTAAAAATACTGAAAAACAATTGAAAATAAAAATTTGTGATTTTTGTCTATGAACTTGTAGTAGTAACATATATTTATTGACGAATTTTTGTACATATTTACATTGAAATAATGAAGAATGAATGAGGTGTTAATGTATTAATTTGTCAAAAGGCTATCGACTATGAACTTGTATTTGATGTTAGAAATCATTTTGTGAAAGAATTTTTTAAATCCGTCCGTGCTGTAAAAAGTTGTACTAAAAATACTGAATAACAATTGAAAATCGAATGTCTAATTTTTAGCATTTTTACTTCTCTTAGTTGCTGGTAATTTATTAGTGAAAGAATTTTCGTAATTTCATTATTATTTAAAGAATTATAGCTAAAATAGTAAAAAAAATAATATCGAATTTTTGATTTTTATTGTATCAATTTAAATTTGATGTGTAAAATTTAGGAAATTCCCAGTTAATTGCGAGGATTTAAATGAAGACTTTTTTAGAAATTTTTTTTTAAAAAGCAAGACACAGGAAATTTCTAGTAATTTCTTCTCCAGATTTCAAGATTTTTTCAACTTGTCTTCTAAATCTCAAAGATTTTCTTTGAGGCTCTAGAATTTTTAGAATTTACTTCTAGAAATCTAGATTATTTTCTCGAGGGTTCTAGCAATTTATTCTCCAGAGTTCAAGATTTTTATTTTTTGAAGTCATCTTTTAAATTGCAAAGATTTTTCTTGAAACATTCTAGATTTTTTTCTAAAAGTTTAGAGGCCAATAACTTCTTCCCTAAATTAATTTTTTTTTCAACTTTTCTTATAAATTGCGAATATTTTCTTTCAGTCTCTAAATGTTTTTTTAATTCCTCTTCTTTTCGAGAATTCAGGTGAATTTCAGTAATTGCTTCTCTAGAATTCAACATTTTGTTTCAACTAGAGGCCATAAAATTATTTAGATAGTTCTAAATTGCGGAATTTGTCTTGGAGGGTCTAGAATTTTTTAGAAAATGTTCCCCTACAAATCTTTTCTTATTTTCGAGAAAGTTTGAGGAATTTTCCGTAATTTCTCTTGCTGATTTCTTATTTTAGAAAAAGTTTAAGGAATTTTCCGTAATTTCTCATCCCGATTTCAAGATATTTTTTCAACTGGTCTTCTAAATTTCTAGGAGGCTCTAGAATTTTTTAGAAACTTTTCATCTAGAAATCTAGACTTTTTTCCAAGGGTTCAGGAAATTTCCAGAAATTTCACCTCCAGATTTCAAGGTTATCTTTTTATCTTATAAATTGCAAAGATTTTCTTGGAGGCTCTCGAACTTTTTAGAAAATCTGTTTGTAGAAATCTAGTTTTTTCTAGAGGCCCTAGATTTTTAGAATTTTTTTTCTAAACTCTTTTTGAAGAATTCAAGAAATTTCCACTAATTCCTTCTCTAGGTTTCAAGATTTTTTAATTCAACCCGCTTTTTAAATTGTGAAGATTTTGTTGGAAGCTCTAAAATTTTAATAATGTGTATGGATTACCACGTAGTAACGGACGCAACCATTTTCTTTATCAAAAATTTTACTTCTGACAATTTTCTTTTATTCAAATTTTGTAATTAAAGTTATTGCAAACCACGAGGCGATCAGTTATTAAAGTTAATATGTATATGTAGGGTGGGTGGGTGGCCTCTAACCCACCCTCCAATCAGTAAAACCTAAGCGAGGGTTTTAATTAAAAGTTATAAAACGTAAATAAACTTAACATTTTTGCAAAATTTAATAGATTTATTCAAACAAATTTTGAAATTTAAGAAATTTTGAAAAATTAGACAACTTTTCAAACAAAAGTTAAAGAGAATGAAAAACTGGAAAAGTTTAATTGAAACATTTTTTGTAACGTTCTTAATTTAAATTTTTTTACAATTTTTTGCTTATTGCTAATAAACTATAGGAACTAAATGAAATTTATATAACAAGTAATTATGAAGAATTCAAAATTGAGCAAATTATTAAGAATAATCTCATGGTTTTCGAGAAAAATATAGGGAAATTATTATGATGGCAACATCACCATTATTGACATTGAATACGTCTCGAAATGTGAATAATTTCTAATGGAAATCCAAATTAATTATGCAAACATTCAGCGTTTTTTTTTTGCCTTCTCATCTCTCTCTTTCTCTCGGTAGTTTCGTGCCGCAATTAAAGTGTGTCGATGTTAAAAGTTTCGATCCCCCGAAACTATATTAAAGTGTAATTGGAATGGCGCCAAACAATAATGCCCTCCGGGGCCGGGAGTCGTAAGCGAAATCCGTTTTAAATAAACACAAATTCCGAGTTCGGGGTAATGATTGCCCAATTTGAAGTAACTCGCCGCAGAAATACGCCGAGTTATTACTACTGCTGGCGTTTCTTTTCTGGCCGGTTTTTGTGCTTTTGTTAACTCGACAACTTTTGCCGGTGGTATCTTATGGTTTTGTCTCGGGCGCTGGATCTCCGCACTTTCCGACTTCTTCGCCTGTATTATTGTACGAAGTTCGCGCCGCGGTTTATTTATTTGGCTATGAAACTTAAATTAGGGAATAATAACGCAGATACTTTGTTATTTTTTCCCCTGCGCTTATTCTATATTTAACCTGACAGCAATTACTTTATCGTAAAGAAAACTTTATTATAAATACTCCTACATTGAAAACAATGTTTTATAATGATTAAATGTCTGAACGTTTAATAGAAAGTTTAAAAAAAATCATCGGATTACATTTGTATAAAAATAATTGCAGAGGATCGAGAGTTCAACATTGCTCTCGTCATAAGAATAGATGGCAATCTGGTGTACCTGATTTATTCAATAGAAACATGTCTCCCTTATACTTTTCATCTATTATGTTTATACTATACGAATAATTTTTTGTAATTCTTGATTCAAAAAAAAAGACTTTGAAAAGCCATTGCATTCTGTTTTACAATCTGTTTCTAGATGCTATTTACTGGACTTCTAAAATATATTTTTGTCACACATACGATTTGTTCATAGATCTTCATAGCATAGGGCAACATTCTCTAGTAAAGTATATCATCTGCAATAGCTTTGCCACACTTTTCTTATTGATCCTATTATTGTCCATCATATTCTTCTGTCATTTCCAAAATGTCTTCTGCCTTTTCCATTTCATTTCTTTACTTTTTTAGGACGTCTCCTTTAATTTAATATTAATTTGAATGTGCTTTGATGGGACTTTATTATCGTTCCTCTTTTTAAGTAAACCATTTGTACCTTCAGTAATAAGTTTTAATTCTTGTTGATTCCAGACTACACTTCCTTAGACATTTTTTAATAGTATTTCTAAATTGTGTACCATCAGCAAATAAAATTAATGAAGAAACATCCATGACCTACATTTTTTAATCTTTTTCCTGCTTTCTTTTTTGAATTTGTTGCAAAGGTCTTAATATTGCGCCTATGAGTAGTTATTTCTAGTATTATCTATATAGCAACTTTTTTTTCTGCATTATTTCCCATGATTGACAGGTATGAGGTAATGAAACCAAAATTTGGATGATGCAGATCAGATTATTATTATCTTCTGGTCGTAGAAATTCCATTTATTACTCCATTCCTATGACTAAAACTGTTGCCTTTTCGCGCTGTTTTCTGAGCCATTGTTAGTAATTTGAAGTAAAATGTCCACGTTTAATAGATTACAATAATATAATTTTAATGACAGAATTTAGATGACAAATGATAGATGATATGAAACACATTGTTATGGAAATTGATAAATGACAGATTATTGATTATAAATTACACCTAAAATTTGACAGATGACAAATGACTAATTACAGAAAATAATTAACAAATGATTGATGACCGATAACATCATTCATGATATTTTTAAACATTAATTGTCACGTTTGAAAATTGACTGAGGACAGATAACGAATTAGAATAAAAGAGTTCAGATGACAGATCAATCATAACAATATTTGATGACATAGGGCAAACGATAGATGATAGCTGACAGATGGCATATAATCATTTGGAACCGCTAAAAGCCAGGTTTTGGGTGATACATAAAAAATGACAGATGACAGATAATACATTTGAGATAAGAAATAATAGATGACAGGTAACTAACCACAGATGAGATAAAATAAAATACTTTAGAAGATTTCAGACCACTATTTATTGTATGATATTTCAGATGAGGTTTGCAATATATGAGGGAAATTCAGTAATTAGGTCACAAAATGCTGCGAGAAAGCTGAAAAAGCAGTTAGTTATTTCCATATGTGTATGTGTAGGCAGTGTTAAAATGGCGACCGTCCTCGAAGAGTGTACTTTGGAAGCTCAACGTGCTCTTGTGCGTTTTTTTTTTTCTGGGCAAAAGAACTTCCTGCAGAAACCTTGTCTATGAGGAAATTCTCACAAGGGCGCCAAAATTTATTGACGATCATCGAACTGGTTCAGATTGGAGTAAATGCAACAATTCGTCGGGTGGACGAGATGGTTCGAACTGACAGGCAGGTAACAATAAGCAGCATAGCAACTGAAATAGGGTATTCTCGTGGTTTGGTCTATGAAATTTTGCACGAACGTTTGAATTTACGGACACAAAAGGAATCAAATGGGCTTATCCTTGCAACACATTTCTCAGTACGCCGATGAAGGAAACGGCATGCTTAACAGGATTATTACAGGTAATGGGTGCATCACTACCAATCTGAAACAAAACATGATTCAATGCAATGGAAACGTCCTTCTTCACCGCCTACAAGATATTCAAGGTTGTGCCCTCAGCTGGTAAAATTCTGCTTACCGTATTCTGGGATTATCAAGGAGAGTGGTCCTCGTCCATTTCCAGAATAGAGGTGAGAACATTAATGCTGAATCGTACTGTAGAGTTTTGTTGTTTGCTTCGGGATGCAATTCGGAGATTGACCCAAGCGAGTATTGATGAATTAGGGTGGCAACTTCTTGAACATCTGTCTTACAGTCAGTCCCGATCTAGCACCAAGCGATTATCATCTCTATGGTCCACTCAAGAAGCATCTTGGCATCAAAATATTTCGAGGGTGATCACTATTTTCAACGCATGTGGTTCAGATGGCAGCCCAAAGAATTTTATGCAGCAGGTATTGGGGCATTAATAAAGGGATGGGAAAAGTGTATAGATGTTGGTGGAAACTTTGTCGAAAAATAAAACTGGTTTTTATATTATTATTTTTTTATAATACCTTTTGTGACCCTTTTGTGACCTAATTACTGAATTTCCCTTGTATTATCAATTTGACACAACTATAATTTCGACCTTAGCAGGTCATTATCAAGTTTTTCATTTAACCACAGATGGTAGATAAAAGAGGATCGACCTTAGATAACAGATGACCGATCGCATATGATGAATGTCAGATGATAGATGACATATGACATATGATAAATTACACAGAAAGTTGTATAAAGTGATATATTAAAGATGGTACATGATGGATAATAGGCAAGATAGGGCAAATAGCGTATTACAGATTATGAATATAGATATCACATGACCACTAACAGATAACAGATGACATATGATGGAATAAGTAATTAGGGAGGCTTGTCTTTTTAATTTAGATGACAAAATATGCGTAACAATAACAAATAACATATAGTAGATGATAAATAATAAGTAGCAAATGACCTATGCCAAATCATAGATGAGAGATGGTTGATGATACATAAAAAATGAAAGATAATAAATATGCAATAATGAATACATAGAATTTATTAAGAGATTTTCTCTGTATTTCATTACAAGAGTCATTATGAATAATGCAATAATTTCAAGCTTCATAGATGGCAAGTAACAAATTATAATTTATATAGCCGATAAGAGATCAATAATGATAAATGTTAGTTTGGCAAGTAAAACATGACAGATGACAAACGATAAATAACAACTTGCCAATGGCCCATAAAAAATGACAAATAAGGTAATGAATCACAAATAAACAAAAAAGAATATTTGTATATGGAAGATAACAGATCACAAACAACAGATGTCAGATGACAGGTGACATATGGTAAATTATAAATGACAGATGACAGACAATTGATTACAAATGACTAATCACAGATAGATGATACACAACACATGACATAAATCATAAATGACAGATGGCATATGGTAGATGATAGATTAAAGAAAGCAGATGACAGGTAAGAGTTGGTAAGAGATGATAAATATCAAATGAGAGATAATTAATGATAGAAGTAGATGATGAATGACAGACTACAAATGACAGATGACATATAACAGATCATATGATATATGATAAGTGGCAAAAAAGATAACAAATCTAATACTAATTAATTATGACAAATATTAAATAACGGATGGCAAATAACAGATGAAAAAGACAAATTACAGGTAACAGATAATAGGTGACTGATGGTTGTTAATAAATGATTGTTATAGTTAGCTGTTGTTTATATTAATTTTAAATATAGCCTGAATACAATTACCTCTAACTTAATTTGTCTAGTGTATAATTCTTGCCTTTCTTGAAAAGATATTTTCATTGTCTTCATTTTTCATACAACCTATTATAGATAATACATGACAGATGACAAATGACAGAACACAAATGGCACATGACAAATGACATATGATAAATGACAGATGAAAAATGTCAGATGGCAAATGACAGATGACTGATGACAAATAACAGATGACAAATGACAGATCACAGATTACAAAGAAACATATGAAAAATGTTCTAATGGCAGATGACATATGACAAATAACAAATGACAGATGACATATTAAAGATGACAGGTGGCAGGTTATACAATAATAGATGATCCACGACATATAACAGATGACACATGACGTACGGTAAATAATATATTAAAGATGACAAATTGCAATAATAGATAATAATAAATAACAGATGTTAGATAATTAATGATAAATGGAAAATTACTAATAAAACAGGATATATAAAAGATAGCTTATTTTATGTCAGGTAACAGGTCACAAATGATACATGACAGATGACAGGTAACAAATGACAAATGTTATATAATAATTAACAAATGAAAAATAATAAATAATATATAAAATATTATAGATGACAGATAAGAAACAAGAGATTAGAGATAAACAGTGATTATATTTAGTAGTTGTTTTTAATTCATTTTAAATTTAGATTTTTTTATTTTGTATTATTGTCTTAGTTTTTCCTCAAATATATAAAAATATCACAAATAGAGAATTAGGAATAATTTATAATAGATGATACACGAAAAGACAGATGACAGGTTATAATAGATGATTCACGACAGATGACAGATAATAGATGACAGATGGCAAATGACTGATGACGTATGGTAGATAATATCTTAAAGATGGCTGATGGCGGGTATTATATAAGAGATAACAAATAGCGGAAGTCAAATAATTGATTATAGATGGCAAATGATTATTAAATAACAGGAGAGATGAAAGATACACAATTAAAATGACAGTGAATGGATTACAGATGATAAATGATAGATGACAAATGACAAATCTCATGAAAATTAACAAGTGATAAATTATAGACGATATATAAAAGATAATAGGTGGCAGATAAACGGCAAGAGATAAGGGTGGCAATTAATGGACTTTTACTAGATGATTGATGATAAATGACAGATAGCAAAGACAGATAATAGATAAACAGTTGAAAAATGACAACGGATACATTACAGTTATATTTAGAACTTTTTTTATATAACTCAAATCTAGCCTCTACATATTTAATTCTAATATATTCTTATTTATTTCATCTGCTCCATAGCTGCGACCGTAAAATTTCCTTGTGAGTTTTTTGTTTTTCATTCTTGTTGTCATAAATTACATTATGTCAGATAACAAACTGATAGATGACAAATGAGATATAACGTTAAATAAAATGTTGGAATGAGAAAATGACTAATGGCTAATGACTGATGACAAATGACAGATGGCAACTATAAATTACAGATGTATATATAACAACTGATAGATGCCAATTAATAAATGATTATTATATTTAGTAGTTTTTTTAAATTAAATTTAAAGATAACTTCTATATCTTCAACTCTAATTTGTATCATTAAAATTTCTGGTGTTTTTAATTGTCTGTCATTTTTTCTTCAGATATATAAACATAACTAATCACAGAGAGCAGATTACAGATAACCTATAATAGACGATACAGTACAGATGAGATATAATAGATGGGTGACAAATAACAGATGGCATATGGTAATAATATAATAAAGATGACAGATGCCAGGTAATTTATAATATATGACAAACAAAGGACGTGAGACAATAAATTATAGATAGCAGATGTATGATAAATGAGAGATTAAAGATAAAATAGTTAAGATGACAGGTAATATATGACAAATGTGATATGTTAATTAACAAATAATAGATGATATATAAAAGATTATAGATGACAGATAAAAGCCCAGGGATGGCAAGTGACATAATAGATGACTGATGACAATTGACAGCTAGTCAAGACTGATGACAGATAACAGATGACAAATGACAATTGATGCATTACAATCATGTTAAGTTTTTTATATATTCTAAATCTATCCTCTACATATTTATGACTAATTTATTCTTATTTATTTCATCTACTCCCTAGTTGCGTTCGCGAAACTTCCTAATGAGTTTTTTTTTATTTTTTATCACTGTCTGAGTGTTTCTACAGATCTATAAAGATGATTAATCACATATGTTATATGACTAATAACAAATCATAAATGGCACATGACCGATGGCACATGATACAATTGAGATGACAGATAACAGATACAAGATGGCAAATAAAAAAAGTGAAAATTAAAGAAATGACAGATTGTTAATGACACATGACCTGTAATCTGACTAATGACAGATGAGAAATATCAATTTAGATATCAGATAATCGATCATAAATTACAGATGTCAGATGGCAGGTGATAGGTAACAGATGACATATGCTAGATGATAGATGGCAGATGACAGATGACAAATAACAAATGACAATCGGCAAACGATAGTTGATATATTATACAGGTGATTTTTTTGTCAGAATCCGATGTCCCCTTCGAAACTATGAAAGTTTCCATTCGGCACACCTTTCGTTACGATGCATTGTTTTTAAGTTATTCGAGACCGTAATGTAAAATGGGACACCCTGTATATAAAAGTGACTGATAAAATATAAGGGATGAGAGGTAACAGATGTCACATTACTAATAAACAGGTGGCAAGTCATATATGACATGTGGCAGTCTTAGTATTTCTTTGGGTATAAATAAATGTCACTTGAAACCCAAAACTAGTGGTAAATGGGGGTCGTCAGTAGTTGAACCATTAAACGCCAGTTTATATGGCCCAATCCTATCATCGAATCCTATTTTACAATAAAATTTAATTGAGTATTAATTTGTCTTATTTTTTATTCCAATATGTATAAATACTGTATATAAAATGGTCATAATTTCTGTTAGTTTTTTTTTCAGCTATGTTTAAATTTTAACACCGTTAACTGTGAAATTATATGCTTTTAAAGGTCAAATCTTTTCGAATTGTATTTTTTTTTCATCTTGCAAACATCTAAGAAACCCGAGCATTTTTACTTGAATATAACAACCTGACATAATTATTATGTTTTTTTTTTTAATATTACAGATTAATGGCGGAGACTTGACTAGCTAGACAAACTTGACAAAGTCGAAATTAGTCCTTAAGCTTCTTAATTTTTATTCTTTGATATCTCTGATAGCTTTTAGAATTACTAAATAAATGGCTGCACATTTAAATTTGTATTACGTCTGGGTTATAAAATAGATGTGGTTTATTTTTAGAAGGATAGTAACGTGGATCTTCCACGATACATTTAATGATTCCGCTGGCAATGCTATTAAGGCCATTTATCAAACAAGTTTCCTTGTGCCCGGAATAATGTAAATACGCCATCATCCCATACGGAGTCAAAAGATCACAAATCATAAAGCTCCTACGCATACGGACCGAAAGAAAGCGCAATCCGCGCACAAAGAGCCGCCATAGCTTAATTACAACCGCGTCGGATTCCTCTGATTGAAAGCACTCCAATTCGTAAAAAAAAGTTGGGGAGTTCACAATGCGATTATTAATCCACGTCGGAGAAAAAGCTCATTAAAATTACGAGCAACAATTCAATTTAATCTAATTGTGTACATTTCCTTACGTAAGCTCCTCTCCCGGACCCGAGCCTCCTCTTTGTTGTGACTTAGTGATGAATTACTTTTTTCTTCGACTTCTTGATTAATGAGTTTCGCCCGCTTTCCGCTGAAATATGAATGTATTATCGGTTTATTAATTAAATATTTGCTCAAATAAGACGCACTCTAATCTTGATGGATGAACTCCTCGCGGAGTCGACGACGGGGTGAAAGAAAGGAGAAGAAAAGGAAGAAAAAATCGTGCTCGCCAATGGTTTCGCTAAGCTAGAAAAATCATTAATTCTGTCCCCTCGTTTAGATCAACCGATGGTAAACACTATGGTTATCTTTCATCTTTCACTTTGTGTAGTGTTTTGTTGGAGACAAAAGGCGCCTGAATATTTCATCCGGTTTGCGCCAACGAACTGCTTTCGGTGTAAATATGCAGAATCGTTAATTAACTCGTCCATAGTTAGAACAATAGTTTAGTGTAAATGGAATACTGTACTATTTTTTTCAACATTGTCGTTTTGTTTACTTGCGCTTCATTAATGAAGAAATGTAGATCGAAAACAGTTTTTAGATGTTATTGATAGGAAAAAAATTATTTGTACTCAAATATATAATAACTTTACATGTATTTAATATGTTTCTTTATTACCTTAATTTTCTTTGTGTAGTAAATGACTACTTCAATATTTAAAGGGCTTTTCAGTGTACCAATTTATTTAACGATATTTTAATTCCCGCCACCCCTCCCTAAACAAAGCTGAACCCATTACATCGACCTACAAAAAGGAGGGGTGCATTAAACGTTATTAACTCTTCTTGGTTAATTTGTTCCAACTTTGTCAGCATTTCGTCGTGAACGGAGCGTGTAATTGAAAAACTTTTTTTTTCCTTTTGTCGCCGATGCTGGGTGTCGCCGTGCCGTTGATTCAATTGCGCGTTTTGTAATATCCAGTTTTTAAAAACGATAATGTAGCTAAAATCGGCTATAAAAAGAAATGTGCACGGACAGTGTAAATAATGAATAATTTATTGTCAAATACAGCGGACCTTTTGTTCACCCCGTGCAGCATGTTAAAATTTATATCTGTCGAATGCAGTTCCACTTTAAAGCAGCCCCATTGTATGCAAGATGATGAACCTGCAGTTGCATAAAGATGTCACATTACAAGAGTGGCGATGTGGAGTAATCTCGATGGGCAGGCGGACCCCTTTCCCCGGCGCGCACCCTTTCCTTCGTGCCTCTTTCCACTGAATGCCATTATTGAGTCGAGGACACGGCGGGGCTATACACTCAGCCGTACTCTCCACAAAAGAGGCGCTTTTCTATGGGAAAGCTTGTTTGTAATTATGCCTGCACCCTTAAAATTACTACGCTTTTTCCACGTAGCCACCGCACTCGTTCGAATCGATAACTTTTAAAACACGACACGTCTATCGTTATTTCTATTCCAGTCATTTTTATCATAAATTATTCCAGACTGGAGACATTATTACCTTATTTATACCTTAGTTAATGTTTTATTTTAATCCTCTTCTAACGAATTATCCTAAAATAAACAGTTTGTTCTAATTATTGTTTCGGCTATGATGTATTTTACATTTCATCAATGAAGAAAAATTATTTATTTATTTATTTTTGGTCTCCTTTCTTGAATAATACATATAAACAAATTAATAAAAATAGAAACTAACTTAAAATTTTGGACAAAAGAAGTACGGGCGGAGTTCACATTTAAATATGTTCTTTCCAAGACGGAGATGGAATTTCTCAACTGCACTACATTGATGAAATCCAAAATCGATAGAAATCACTCCAAGGTGACATGCATACACACCTTTGCAAAGTCGCGATTCGTTCACCTTACCATTATATCAGTATACTTTAGCTAAAGAAGGCACTAATCGTAGACTAAATCACCAAAGTACAAAAGCTCAAATGTATATAAGGTCCCATATAAATAGGTCATCTCCAAACAATCTACCATAAGTAGCGAGGCTATTTAATTGAAGCACTGATTTTAATGTTGAGCTAGTTATTTTTTCCTTGCTCTTCCTCTACCTTCTGTTGCCTCCACAAACATTAAAGTTGTATTAGGTTTCGATATCCAGGATTAAATACTTTGAGAATTTTCTGGGCAGCAATTAAATACAATGGCGAACATTTGGAAGAATTCAAACTTTTTCTAAAGATCATACGTAGTTTACTACCAAATATTTTCGTTAAATTAAAATGGAGTACAACGAAACTAAGGATTTCCTGATTAATTTCCTGAAAACTTTTAAAATTTAAGTAAAAAAGATGGTGACAAGCTGTTAAGCTCAAGTTCCGTGACCAAAATGGATCAACCAGTCCGAATTAAAATATAAGAGCAAATAATTACTTTTGCAAGAAACCAACAAGGAGAAAAATACGAACAAACCAAATGAACAGTAGACATTGTTAATTGAACGTTGCAAAAGTCATAAGTCAGTATGAAAGAGCTCCATTAATAACTAATTGTAGATGGTGAACAGAACATGATACCTGTTTTAGTCACAGTTTTCCAACAAGAAACAATTAGGTGAATGTCATTTGTTATTTCTTATTTTCGATTTTTCAGTTATCATTTGATTTCATCTTAATTTTAATATTTATAGTCTTTTGTTGTTACAAACCTCAATCTTCTTCTAATGATCTGATATGTTATGATACTTTCAGCAATGTCAGAGGTTATTATTATTTTTATTTTTATATTATTTTAATTAGAATGTAAAAGTCCATCGTCCCAACAATAAAACAAATTCAAAACCACTGACAGGTACTATATCTAGGAATACTTAATATAATTACGTTCGGCTTGATTTAGAAGAAAATAATACACCAGAAAACCAAACAACACGTAAAACTTGCGTAATTCAGTATACTTCAAAATAATAAACCACATACGCGCTTCTATTTGATTGATGAGATTATTACTACCTTATCATCCTATCTACATCTACTATCCTTAGAAGATAAATTTAATATGTTTTTGAACATCTTACACAGTTCGATTATGACTGCTTTCCCGTTGAAAACTTATCGGTCTAATGTACATCATCCAATTAAATATAGTAAATATCTATTAACTCTTAAGAATACTTTAGAATTAGCAGACGAAGCGTACCAACAGAATAAAAGTTCACAAAACAAAGCACTTAGAGATGAAATTAAAGAACGTTACAATAAAGAAATTGATAATGAAGTACGCAAGTTAAATAATAGTAAACTCAGCTCATCAAATAATAACCCAAAGGCAATGTGGCAAATAACAAATTCTTATCGTGCAAGTAAATCAGAAACTTGCTCTGATATTATACCGGCGATAGATGATTTTACTAATCATTTCTCGAGAATACCTTTAAACCTTAACAACCCTACTACTCAACATAATGCAATGAATGTTGGCGATCTAATGTTAAATGGAAATCTAAACACGTTAAATACCTCATATTTTAAATTTGCAACTGTATCTAGTGCCCAGGTGAGAGATTCCATTAAGAAACTAAAAAATAGCCAATGTAGGGATGCATATGAGTGTACTGCAGAGATAATTAAGGCTGTGAAAGAACCCATATTAGATATTTTAACAAATCTAATCAATTTAGCAATTAAAGAAGGTATATATCCTTCTTGCCTAAAAAAGCAATTATTATACCAGTATATAAAAACGCACTGACGTCAATAACTATAGGCTAATCTCGATTCTGCCTATTATATATAATATATTTGAAGATTTGTTAAATTGTCAAATATTGGATTATATTAAAAAGAAAAACATACTATCTCAAAGTCAACACGGTTTTAGACACAGAAAATCTACGACAAATGCCGCCTTATCTTTCATTGATCAATGCCTTACTGCATTTGATGACAGAGGATTTTTTCAAGCTACATTTCTTGATTTAGAGAAAGCTTTTGACAGTATGAGTGACGAAATTCTTCTCCAAAAACTATATTTCTATGATTTTCATCGCATGAGCTGTAAGCCGATAACGACATATTTGTCAAACAGATCTCAGATCATTAAATTACAGAACAAAATGTTAAATGAATTCATTATTAACAGAGGGGTACCGCAAGGTTCTAAGCTAGGCCCGACCCTCTTTCTCATGTATATAAATGATCTACCTCATTATATAGGCGAAAGAAATATTCTGATGTTTGCAGATGACACAACATTGATAAACCAAGGTAAAATACTTCAAGATGTTTATAATGTAAACCACAATCTTAACGTTCTAGCAAAAAAATGGTTCATAGCAAACCAACTTTTAAACGATAATAAAACTGTCAGTATGTTATTTACTTTGAAGAATAGGGATGAGGATTTTATTAATAATGTTAAATTCTTAGACTTTTACTTAGATAATAAACTTACTTGGAAAACACACACTGATGAACTAGTGAATAAAATGCACAAGTATTTATTTCTTCTTAGGCAACTTTCAAAAGTAATTTTATTCGATGCACTAAAATCAGCATATACATCACTATTTGAATCCTACATTCGCTATGGAATTATCTTATGGGGTCATTCCTCTGGAGCTATACACGTATTCTCTGCACAAAGAAAAGCTGTCAGAATTATTAATAAATTGAGTTATAATTCAAATATTTCTGTTCGAATAATTTTTAAAATTCATAATTTTAATTTTACAAAAGTAAAAAAATATAATGTTTTATTTTTATTTTCAGGTAAGTTCTGGATTCATTTTAAGAGTACAGAGTGAACATGTAAGTAACGAATATTTTAATCAAATTAAATTAAATGCATCATCATAGTGGCGGCCATGTCTATTTAATAGTGAATCTAATAAAATCGAATAAAATACTTCTATGTTTTAAACTATGTTTAGGTGGGTAGCATGCCAACAATTTTATTTTAACAATTTTATGTATTAATAAAAGATGTACCTGAAGCAGGATTTGACCCTAGTCGAGTACGCTAACAATCGAGAGGCTGCAAGTTCAAATCCTGCTTCAGAACATGCATTTGAGGTCATCCACCATCCCTACATATAAAAACATTTTTTCGTGACTGTCTTTAAGTAAAAAAATAATTAATCACGAAATTGTTAGTGGTGATAATAATTTCGTTGCAATTGTTCTAATTTGTTTTAAATAAAAATCCTACTATCTTAAAAGCAAAATTTTAATTGTATTTTAAAAATTATTAACAGATATATTTTGTTAAATTCTAATTCTAAAAACTTTACAATTATATTTTTTAGTAAAGGTTAATGAAAATTACCTTATTTTGAACAAATTCTTCTTCTTATCTGCTCTTTAATAAATCTCATTATTTTTGTTCTTACTCTCCTCAATTGATCGTATTCAGCGTAAGATTGATCTAACTCAATCGATAATACATTGCGTACTCTTAACCTACCTCTATAAATTATCGATTAACTTTAATCAGGCATTATCATCTAGAGTACTCTCACGTTACTTCAACGTATTTTATATTGGCCCAACCAATCTCAATTATCAATACATGACCTAGCGTACTCTTCACCTACCCCAATTAGGCACTTTTAACTTCACCCCATGTTTCTTAAGTACTTTTTAAAATAAAGGTTGAAGTTTGAATATAACTTAATTTTCGTTAAAAATTAGTAATATCAATTTTTATTAAAAACTATTGAACGATTCACATCCTCGCTGCAAGTTTCAGAAGACGAGCTTCCAGTAACTTTTTCGGCGCCATCGTAGTGGGACTCATCCATAGTATCCATAGTGGCCAACTGATAGAATCTACAAGGCAGGGATGCCAGTTGCACCATTACACACTTCTCCTGGTGTTTTCCCTTGCCGTTCTCATATCCTCCAATGACTTCATCATTCTTCTTTTTCTTCATCTTCACCCTTCTTACTCCCAACCCCTGCCCCAGCTGCAGCTATTCCAAAGAGAAAAGTTTTTTTTTGTTCGAGAATTTCTCTTGCATTCGGTCTAACGCTACTCATTTCTCCGCGTTCTCAAGTATGTAAAGAACGAGACTTTCTGGATTAACCCACCCAATACCCTGCTTACCCTTTGCCATTCTCTACACCACTATTGGCACTCGAACGAAACGGAGTGCTGTCCGTCATTTGCCTCGCTCGCACACTAGGGATATTTCTCCGCAGAGGATTTCCTGATTTTGTGCAAGTACTTCACCTGAAGTGACCTGACAGGATTTGCACCAGGTGGTACATTAGTTTACTGTTGCTTCTTATTGTCCAAGGTTCCAGTACTGGGATGAACTTCCGGGTCCAGACGTCTTTGTCGCCATTTTCCGCTCCTGCCATAGATCTATTAGCCTCCGCTCGGCGTCGCGTTTTGCAGCACTCATGATCTTCCATTCTTCATCGCCATTAATAAGCCCGATATAGCCAGGGTGGTTCGGGACACTCCGGCCGTCGCCTCCACTACCTAGCTGCTATACAAGGGATTTGTCTCGATCGTGACCCCTAACTACTTGATCAACATGCCCACTCTTTCTCCTCTTTCAAGATCGAAACTCTCGAATTACTCTGAGATCTTGCTGATCACCTCCCTCGCCCGTCTCGTGACGTCCTTGAAGTAGAGAACTTCCAAGGATGATCATTTATTTATTTATTTATTTGCTTGTTTTAATTATGTGCTAACATAAAAACCTGAAACATACAAAAATAATATAAATAATATTCATCCAAAATTTAGAATGCACGAGAATTGGGCAGAGTTCGCCCTGGATGATCTTCAACTCGTATCCTACTTCTTGTGCTGATGCTGCTGTCGTACATTAGAAACCATTGAACCATATTTAGGTTTATTTTTGCCAAATATTCAGGCATTTTTGTTCCTAATGTGGGAATTATATGTCAACTTGACATGACGTCTGCCCCTCTCGACATCGCTAGTTCCATAGTGTAGGACTAAGTACGGAACCCTGCGTAACCCCTCTTTCACCTTCCAGATCTTAGGTGAGCCATTGTGCTCTTCAAATTAAATCCCGCACTCGTGCAGGTAGTCCGCGATGATGGCCACCAGAGATCCTTTATAGTGGATCAGGGAATTGAGTTGAAGGCGTTCCCGACGTCCATAGTTTTTTCTTTGTTAGCGAGCCTGTAGATCTTCAGGGCGTCAACGGTTAATTTGCCCTTTTAGAAACTGTATTGGTGGCTGGATAGCTATTTGTCTCCTCCAGCCACTTGACAAGCCTGTCTCTGATTACTTTTTCGAAAAGTTTACCTTCTACGCCCAACAGGCACAGTGATACCGACGGTCGATGTGGGTTTACCTTTCTTTCTCATCAGAACTAGCCGAGCCCAACTGTAGCCTTTCGGGAGCACTTCTTCCTTTAACCATAAGTTCATGATCGATGTACCAGTGATGGGTTGCAGGGGGCAAACTGTCGTTCGGGATTCCTCCGGGTACGGGTGCCTCGCGTCCTTGTATTGCAGCGACCGTCGCCCGTATCTCGTCTTTCAGATAGTCAGTGGTATTATCTCAGTGGGCAGGTGGACCTCAAGGGATCGCAATTTCAGCCGAGGAAAAAGGCGCTTGCGGGCCCTTAACTTACTTGCCACAATTCTATACGGCTTTCCCTAATAATAGTTGTTCACTTCCACGACGAATTTCTTCCGAGCCGCCGGCTTGGTGATCCATACCACGCGCTCGAACTCGGCTCACGCTGTAAGTGCTCTGACTAGTTTATTCCGTTGCCTCTCGCTCAGCGTGTGCTGTAGGAGGAGGCCGCGTCGCGAAGTATTTGCTTTGGGTCTTGCCTTGGCCCCTTCGATCGTTGCCAACCACCAACTTCCTTCTTAGGGATAGCAGCGCCTCAGGCAGACCGTAGCCTGATTGATAAGATCTCGGCTATGTCATTTGGTTTGGTGGTGTTTAACCTTAATGAGTCCAGTCCTCTTCTTCGAGCAGGTTAATGAGATGGTCATTATTTTCACTTCCTCCTGGACCCTCCAGAGTACCGCTAGCGGCTCAAGTGGCCGAATGTTACGAGGGTAACGTATAGTATGCATTCCGAGTTGTCTCTGGAATGTTAGGGAGTTCCCTACATTAGCAGACTCCAACCCCCCCCCCTCTCATTCTTAAAACCTACGCGAGGGTTTAACTAAATTTATATTACATATATAAAAATGGTGCATGATTTAGTTCCAAATAAAAGTTCTAACTTTATTTAAAATATTTCAAGTAAACCTATGCCAATTGTATATGAATTGGAGGGTGAAATAGAGGCCCACCCAATCTACATATATTTTTGAACTTTAATCACAGTACCACTTTTTATGTATAGAAAACAATCAATAAATTTACTTTCATGGTTATTAGAAAAAATTAAACAACAAAGTGTCTTTACCTTAAAGGTATATTGTGGGTGGGTGTCTTCGAACCAATCCTCGGGCTTTGTCTTTGAGGTCCCCGGCAACGATCAGTGGGCAGTCGATGCGATGAACCACTCCCGTAAGTCGGTCGATTTAGTCCGTGCGGCATTGGGGAGTGTAGCAGGCGATGAATATTACCTTTGCCACCCTTACCCATGCTATTCCTAAGCTCTGACTTCCAGAACTCGTGGTAAGGTACTTTCGTTCAAATTTTTATGGCCACGCCAATGTCGTCCTCGTCTATTATCAATTAAGCGGTTGGCCTCACTGATTATCCTAATGTCCAGGTGTCGTTCTGAGTTAAGGATTGTCATCACGTAATGGACAGCATGGTATTATTGAGGTTAATTTGTAGGGTGGATATTGCTGCTGCTGGAACCGTCTCAGTATTTTCTTCTCTGACAGTGTTCCTCCTCCAGCTCCGTACCTGATATGCGGACAGTCACGCTCTATTCCCCTATTTTTTGCTCTTCCTCGTTTACGTCCCTCCCTACCATCCTTTTCTCCACCTCCTATTGCAAACAGCAGCAGGCTGCGTGTTTCGTGAAGTGCTCAGCTCGATCTAGATCTTACAAAGTTACTATGCAATACTAAAACTCGAAGCTTAAAAAATAAATACACAAGTATGATTGAGTACAATAAGTACAAAAAACTAGACCGTTTTAAACTGAATCTACAATTGAAAATACTTCTAAAGAACACTTTAATTGAGGATTAAGTCGTAGCAGGCAGTAAAACTCTTTTTTGTTTAAGATAGATACTTGCAAGTGTCCAATAAATAATTCAATTTAGGATTAATAATGAAATCATTTGTAACTTTAGATGGTCTAGAACAGTGGTCGGGGAACCGGGGTAAATTCCCCAAATGGGATAAAAATGAAATTTTGGGTGGTAATAAGAACTCCTTTACTTCCTTTTTAAACTTAAACAATTCAGCTAGATATACGGACCGGGCCACCTGACTCCCCACCACTACTAAAACAAGTCAAAGGGCGCATCTGAACCATCGCGCATTAGGTGATCTTCATGAACGCGCAATCGTGCACGTCCACATGCACGTGCATACAGTATTATAGAGACCGTCGTGATGCTCACACGTCTTCGAGCGCTTGAGTTTATAGTTGACGAGGCATATCATATCATCACTAATTTCAACAAGCAAGGTAAGCTGCCATTTAAAAAATTAATTTAATGAAAGCGTTTTTCAACCACTGATTCTGTCACCTTTCAGATGACAGCAAATAGAAATAGGAAAAGAACATATCAGGAAGAATTCCTTAAATATAGTTTTACACAAATAGAAGACAAAGGTACAATGACAGTGTGTTGTATGTTTGAAAGTACTGAATTCATAATCTTTCAAAAAAAGTCAATTGAAGAAACATTTGGATAATTTGCATTCACATCTGTCTACCAAACCGGGAGAATACTTTGTAAATTTAGAAATGTCTGTTAAAAGGCAAAGATTGGACAGCAACTTGTTAGGTACCTTTGATCAGCGTTCAGCATCAAAAGCTAGCTTTGAAGTAGCCCGAAACAAACAAAAAAAACCATATTCTATTGGTGAAGATTTGGTTAAACCAGCAGCTGTAAAAATGGCAGAGATCATGTGTGGTCCGAAAGAGGCGAAGAAACTGAATTCAGTGCCCTTGTCTCCAAAAATTGTAAAAGAAAGAATTTTTATCTTGGCAGAAAATGTGATGGAACAGGTTATTTTCTTACTAAAACAGGCCAAATATTTTGTTATTCAGCTTGATGAGACTACAGATGTTAGTAGCAATTCACAGCTAATGGTGTATGTTCGCTACAAAGGTACAGATGCAATTGAAGAGGAATTGTTTTGTTCTCCTCTCGAGTTGAGATCTTGTGGAATTGATGTGTATAATAAGGTAAATGACTACTTCAATACTGAAAGCATTAATTTAAAGTGGGAAAACTGTATTGCTCTGTCTGTTGATGGAGCTCCAGCTATGCTGGGTTATATTAATGGTTTTTCGGCTTTTGTAAAAAAATCTAAATATTGAAGTTACTCACTGTATGATCCATCGCCAGGCACTTCTTGTGGAATATTTGGAACCTACACTGGAAACCGTCATGTATGATGTCATCAAGATTGTTAATGCTATCAAAGGACATGCACTAAACACGCGACTATTTCGTGAATTATGCCAGGACGGCGAAGCTGAATATACGGACCTTCTTTATCATACAGAAGTGAGATGGCTCTCTCGCGGAAATGTTCTAAATCGAGTATGGGCTCTCAAAACTGAACTCGAAATGTTTATGGTTGATCAAAAGAATATTCTTGCAGATAAGTTTAAAAACACCTCGTGGGTTGCACGTCTCGCATATTTAGCTGACCATTTTTGAGAATATAAATATATTGAACAAAGAGTTGCAAGACAAAAATATTAATATCATTTTAGCCAGAGAAATAGTATCAGCTTTTGGATTGAAGCTTCAATATTGGAGACAGAAAGCAGAACAGAACAAGATAGCTTCTTTTTCAAAGTTAGCTTTGTTTTTCGAAGATTGTAAAAATGTTACTTTTGATGACATCAAGGACACAGTTATCAGATGTCTAACCAAACTCAGAGAGCGCTTCTCTGATTACTTTCCATATCTTGATATAAATACTGTCAGTTGGGTTTTAGATTCTTTTAAATGTGACATTGCTTGCGTACCAGAAGATCCTCCAGGTTTGGCAGAGGATATTTTTGAACTTCGATGTAATATTGAAGTACGTATTCAATTTGAGAGCAAAGCAAATTTGTCGTTTTTTTGGTTGTCAAAAGCTGCAAAAGCCTTCAAAATTGCACATGAGGAGTAAAAATGTTGCTGCCATTTGCAACAACTTACCTTTGTGAGCAAGGCTTTTACACTCTAATGAACATAAAAATGAAGAACAGAAATCGATTAAACGCCGAAGACTGTATCCAAATTGCTCTTACATCAAAAAGCCCCAATATTGAAATTATTGTATCAAACATGAAGCAACATGAAAGGGGAAAGTTTTCAATTAATTTTACACCCTTACTATTTTCATGTAACATTTTTTTATTTGCCGTGTAATTCAATAAATAAAGTTTAATTTAAATTTACATTGATTTTCTTCTTTTCAAAATGAGGGGGCAAAAATATTTTGGGGTAATGGTTAATAAAGTTTCCCGATCGCTGGTCTAGAACACTCAGAATTTTTAAGTATCCAAATTGAGAATGAAATATAAAAAATTTGATGTCATATTTTCATTCCCAAATCAATTATTTAATTAGACCTAATTTAATAATAGGTAGTTGATTATAAATTCACCTGGCTGGTTTCACCCTATTTTTTATTTTAATATTCGGCTAGTTTCGGCCCTTATCAAGAATCTGTGTGGAATAAAGATAAAAACATGTGCGTATTGACCGATAGCAAAACCAGTATTTTTTTTTCATAGTCATACACTTTATTAACTTTAGCCATATAAATTTATATGCAATGAAACATAGAGCATTGTTACATTGGTAGATGTGACCGTCAGAAAATAGGAAAACAATATAAAACAAAATCACTGAGGTCGATCTCTTAGAGATACTTGTAAGTGTCAAAAATAACCTATTTGAGAAATTGTCAATAAGGTTTGAAACATCTGCCATATTCTTTTCTGTCTTAATAGTTTTGAAAATCTTTAATTATTCAGGAATTTTTAAAAGCATCAGATATTAGTGGAAGTCTTTAACTGTGAAAGAACTACCTCATACATTATTGCATTAAAAACAATGTTGGAACAGACGATTCATAATTACATTAAAAGAATAAATGAATATAACTATGCATGTGAATATAAAGTCGTGCACATCCTCATCCCTCAGACCTAGTAAACTTTGCTAATTAACCAGCAGCACGTTATGTGACGACGCACGCCGACCTCGAGGACGTTTCGAAGCTATTATTTTACTTTCGACCAACGTCCCACCCAAAGTGCATATTAATCGCCTGCAAATATACGCCTAATACACGAGAACCGTCCGGAACACATGTGCAGCTGCAAATCAAATTGAAAGTTTGGCTTTTCTGTTAAAACTTTAATTGCCTTGTAAATGAGTTCTCAGTTTACCCCGTAATTATATTCCGCGCCGAGGTCTGAATACCTATCTTAATAAAAGGGAAAAAAATAAATCTAGTCTATGGACATCGTAATAATTCATACATTATCGGGCAGAGCAAACAAAAATTCCGCCCTACCAATTTCCTAAGTGCGCCAAACAAACATCACTTATTGATTAATGTACATAAAGGACGAGGCTTGTTAGCCGGAAATTTCCGCGATATTTATTTAACATCACCGGTAGATACAAACATTTCTTACCTTCTTCAATACATATTTAAAATTTTAAAAATATGCAATAACGAATTGCAAACAATCGGATCGAAAACGTCCCGAAGGGACAAATTTATTTCTACGCCGGCGGCTCTTAATTCCGGTGCGGAACTTTTTCCATTTAAAAGTGCGTATTAATTGGAAAAGTCGTCGAGTGTATTGTGGAAAAAAGAAACTTCTTGGGCAACGGTTTTAAATGAAAATTCTTTATTGACCGTCCTCCGGCTCCTTGCCTTACAAAAGGAAAGTTGATAATTAAAAATTGCCTACAATAATTACCGCCGCCCCCTTTATTAAAACCGGAAAAGTTCCTCTCTTCAAACAATGACAACGGCAGTGTACACATCGACCTGTGCTAATATAACCATTTTATGTGCACACATCAAAGGGCCGGTAGTTTTGTGAAAATTCCATGACGATGAAATACATTTTTTTAAATATTTCGCTCGCTTTGTTAAAATGTAAATAATAAATAAATATTTTAAAAAATGTAAAGAATAATTGAATTTATTATTCAAAGTGGTTATTTTAGCGTTTATTACGTCGGGGTGGGTCCGTTAAAGGCCTCGGCGAAATCTTCCATGCAATTCGCAAATTTAATTACAACCGTATTTAACGGGGAAAGTCAAATATTTGGCCTCAAACTCGAGTTATAATTTTCCAATAAAATCAGAGTTATGGCTTTATTAGATTTGGACAAGGCGAATCGACGTTCCTGGCCAGTTTGAAAGAGTAATTTGCGCTATTTTATGTACTCTTAATTGCGAACTGTATAAAACAACAAATATTTATTGCGTTCATTTCAAGATAAAATAACTTTAGCGCGCGTAAACAATAAAACAGATTTGTTCATATTTACGTATAATCCTAACTAGAAATAAATTAATTTCGTTATTAAAATAGTTGAATTTAATTCCACATCATTCTGTATTTGGCAAAACATGTTGCTGGGGTGGGTGACTAGTTAATTAGCCATGTACAAATAAACTCACGAACGTGTACTTGGTAAATTACAGTAATTTCTTTATTTAATCTTCAAGTATAAATCTTCTATATTTTATCTTAACCCGTGGTGAAACATTTTTGAACTATTTTGATTAGAATTAAAAACACATGGTTTGTTTCATTACTTCTCGATAATGACATATTGTCGAAACTTTTATTTTTTCCTAATTAGAGTGTGGAATAGAGACCAAACGCCCACAAACCCTACATACACCTTTATACTAAGAATATTTGAAACAATAATTATTTCATTAAAATCAACTAAACATACACACAACTAGGACTCTTGAATCATTTTCAAATACTTATTAATACTGACTGGAATTTATGATTAAGTGTAGATGAAAATTTTGCCAATCTCCGATAATACAAATAATTAGAACGGAGACAAGTTATAAATTTAAATGGTATAGCAACTTTCTTCGATCAATAATAGATATATTTCGCTTCGTACACATCCCAGTGGTAATATATCCTAATTTAGAGCTTGAATTCGCTATTTTTTGGTGCCAATAATGCCAACTCGTTCAATTATTTCTTAATTCCGTAGCCAATAATCTCGATGAAAACACACAACTGCCAAACATGCATCCACTTAAGTAATATAACTCAAGATTTAAGTTAAGTTCAATGAAATCGAAAAATTAAAAATTATATAAAACTCTTTCCAAACAACATCAACAAACAGACTATGTAAATATTTAATCTGCTTCATCTAATCGATAAAATAGCTTCCATTTTATTTCTGTACATGTAAATTCTTCAATTCTATATATTTCTATAATTTGGCCGGTGATTAAAGCTCTCTTTTGTGACTAGACTTTCTATAGTAGCTTAATTAACTGTTTTAACCTCAGATTCCTTCAGACATTTTCTTCTGCTATACATTGTAACAATAATTATCGTAAGGATAATAAATACTATTGTTTTATTTTATATACGAACGAGTTGAGCTTTAAATGTTTCATATTGGGTAAATAGTAACTCTTGTTTTGTTCCATATTGTTTTTATTTTCATTTACCTGACACGTGTTTCGGTCTTCGCAGACCATTATCAAAGTTAAACTTTTTCAGTTCCATCAAGAGTGCAGCGCATCAAGTATTAACTTTATTTAAATGTTTCATTCGTCTTGGTCTTTTTGCCCTAGAACCATGGTAGCACGGTACGAACTGCAGCAGAATTAGTAGTTAGGTGATCTTTAGGATGCTTTGGTTTTTAATCGTTGATCCAATTTGATCAAACTCATGACTTTTGTAACTTTAAGGATATTTTGTCGATTAAATATCATACTTCTTTGTTAATAACTACTGTACTGTGTTGTTGCGCGGTAATCTGTCTTCATTCCGTTGAACCTTAGAGCGTAGGTGGTCGTGGTGTTTGTTCATTCTGCATCTTAGATTACTCAGATTATCATCTTCTGCGACTTCCTCCGTTTGAAAGCTAATTTCAAATCACTATGTTCTCTAGTTTATGGCGCATAAAAATGCTAGGGAGTATGTCCGAATGCTGATTAGTAGGCAAGCAGATATACTTGAGGACGTTGGCCCTAGATCATTTTGATGGTCGGAAACTACCTTGAATAAATAACAATTGATAGTGTAGATTATAATATCTAATCTTAGTATGGTTGGTTTTAAGGACCCCTTAAACCATAGATTCAAAATTACTTCATTAGTTTGAGTGCAGTTCTAAGGAAACACCCAACCCTGTAGTTCTTGGATGGGTAACGTATAGCCAATTGTTTAATTATCTTAAGTGAAAGTAAAAACAATATTCTCTGCGTTTAATCGAATTTTATCATCAAATTTAGAGGACATAAGGGTTATTGAAAGAAAAACTATCCAATAGTAGTTTGTTGTTCTTTATTTTCTGGACGTCCCCAGAAATTTTTTGCTGCAGGAGACAGATTTTCAAAAACTTAATTAATTGCAAATGATTGCAAGAGAGGTAACCCAAACGTAACTGGTTACATTGCCAATGTGCTAGAACCCGTTGCACTTCCATATTATTAGGGAGTGGAAAATCCCATTTTTCGAATTCGCGCCCTTATACGGCAAAAGCTACAACATATTTTTTGCTTTTTTAAGAAGCCAACATTCCTATTGCCTGCTTGGGTATTTTACCACATCCTCCAGATAACTTCTCCGATTTCTAGCTACGGAAGTTTAGGACTATATAACAGGCAGCTATAGATCATTTGCTTGATAGCATGATCAATCTAATTGAAAAACTCTTTGCAATTGCTGATGAAAACTTCTTGCCGGCAGCCAAACTCCAGTAAAGTCCTCATCTTCTCAAAAATGACAACAACATGTAGTAGGTGATAGATAACAAATGACAAATTAATGATGATAGGACTGATAATAAGTGAGTGACGGGGGCTATCCTTTAAAGTAACAAGCTCATTTACACACACAAATACACAATAAATCACACGGCGGAAGGACCACGTGGTCGATAGCCAAACACTACTACTACTACGAAGTGAGAGAAGATAAGTGACGAATAACAAAAAATGAATAAAAATTAGTCATTAAATTGATGATCATGGCGTGAAATAGATAACAGGTCACAATTAATATATTTATTTGTTTATCTGCCATTTTTTAACTGTCTTCTGTCGGTTAACATATGATAGAAATTAAGTGACATATAAGACAGGATAGATGATATATGATAAATGTGACGGTGATTTACCTTGCAAGTGATGATAGCAAATCCTAAATGGCAGATGAGAAATGATACATTATAAATATCAAGAATATATGATTAATGATAGATGATAAATGACATATAACAAATGAGAAGAGACAAAATAAGTTACAGATGATAAATTTCAAATGATAAAAGGCAAATGACAGATGAAAGTTCTAAAACGGCATATGTTATTTGATGACTAATCACATATGGCATATGAAATTAGTTCTGGTAACAACGGATGTCACATAATCGCTGACAATGACACTGTAATAATATAAAAAAAGACAGTTAACTGTTGACAAATGACAGACAATAATAAATAGCAGGGGAGAGATAACAGATAGATGAAAAATTACAGGTAATATTATTATTGTATTATACTAATAATAAATGACAGATGAGAAGGGACAAATTATAAATGACAATGACATATAATTAATGATAGATGAAAATGGCAGATAATAAATAAAAAATGATACATAATAAATGACAAATGGCAGATGACATCAGAGATAATAAGTGGTAGATGGTAAATGACAAATAAGAAATAATAAATAATAAATCACTGATAATAAATAATTAGTGAGATTCATTAATAAATGACAGATGACTAACTCTAAAATTCCGTTGACGACAAATGTCATATGACTGATGGTAATGACAAAAAAGTGAAGAAGGTAACACTATATGGTATAAACGTTAGAAGACCGAAGGCAGGTGACTAATGACAAACAATAAATAACAGTTGAGAAAGGACCAATTATAAATGACAATGACATATGCTTAATGACAGATGACAAATGACAAATAATAAGTGACAAACGACAGATGACAAGAGAAATAATAATCGACAGATGATAAATGACAAGTGATAAATAAAAAATAATAGATAATAAATAATATATGATAAATGACATGTAAATTAAATACACTAAAGAACAAATAAGTGATTGATAACATATGATATACTATAAATAGCAGTAGGCAAATTGCAGTTAAAAGGCAATGACAGAAGATAAATATCTAAGGAAGTAATTGGTTTTAAAATTTCGGTAACAATAGATATTATATAATTGATAATGGTAGATAACACCAAAAATATGACAGTATGGGAATTGTAGTAGACACATGATTGACGAGAAAAAAGAAACGTAAATGTCAGATGACAAATTGACAAACCATATGATAAATTATTGATGATAAATGGCAGGTGATAAAATAGATAACAAATTACTGGTAATAGATGGAAGGTACAGATGCCAAATAAAATTCTTTTGGCGTCAGATGTTATATTTTGATAGAAAGTCGATGACAGTAATCATATGACACAAGGCTGCTCACAGTTGGTTATACCAAGATAATAAATTCAGTTGGCAAACGAAGGAATTATAATTTACAGATGGCAAAGCAACATCAGAAAAGATAAATGACAGATTAAAGATGATAGGTTACGAATGGCAGGAGGTGACAAAAATTGGCAACAATACATATGTTATAAGACGAATGACAGATTATAAATGACAGATAACTAGTTCTAAAACGGTATGTATTACATGATGACTAAAAACAGATGGCAAATGAAATTAGTTAGTTTTAAAATTCCGGGGTCAACGGAAATCACATAATCGATTATAATAACAAAAATAAGTCACAAATAATAGAAAGAATATAAAAAAAATATACATGACTGTTAACAAAGATAGTAGGCGAAAGATAACAGTTTGACAGTTAGTTAATGATAAATGAGCAATTACATGTAAGTAATATATGACAGGTGATAAATGACAAATGATAAATAAGAAATAACAAATGAAGGAGAATAAATAATAGTTGCAAAATGATAGAACAAATTATAAATGACAAATGAATAGTTCTAAAATTCCATTAACGACAAATGCCATATGACTGATGATAATGATAAAGATAGGTATAACAGTATATAAATGTTAAAAGACCGATAATAGGTGACAAATGACAGTTGAGAAAGGACAAATTATACATGACAATAATATATGATTAATGACAGATGACACATGACAAATGACAGATGACAGTAGAGATAATAAATGACAAATGATAAATTACAAATAATAAGTAACCAATAACAGATGATATAAATTAAAAAATTATAAATGATAATAATAATAATAATAATAATAATAATAATAATGTTTATTAGTGCTAGTAACTACAAGTTTTACACACATCATATGGTTGAACTTAGTCATAATTTATGTAAAGTAGTAGTAGTAGTAGTGTTTAGCTATCAACCACGTGGTCCTTCCGCCATGTTATTTCTGTATTTGTGTGCGTGTGTGTAAATGAGCTTGTTAGTTTAAAGGATCGCCTCCGTCACTCTAAAGCACCATTGTATTTCAATTGTGAATGGTATCGGTCACCCATCCAACTACTAACCCGAACCAATACGAAATGTTATTTAATTAATTATAACTTAAATCTAATATACAAATCAGTATACACTTATAAGTAGCTAGAGCATAACATCTACCATTCAAATAAATAATTGTCTATAGAAAGTATAGTGGAAGTAGTTTAAACTGATGTTTATATATACACATTGAACAAACGATTACAGTTTAAAATGTGGTAAAGGCGTAAGAGTATGGTAAGTGTAATTAATTTAAAATCCATCAAATAAAAGAACAGTAAGAGTACCTTAAAGTTCCTTTAGGTTGCGGTCGGCTAAATACTCGTCCCAGCTGAAATAAGCCACTTTACTGATAAGAAGTTTTTTTCAGAGTTAGCTTAAATTTCTCAAATGATAGGATTCTCATTATCTGAGGCAGTTTATGATAAAATTTAATTCCCTAGAACCTGGGGCCATTTCTACACATTATTACTCTCGTTTTGTTAATATATCATATTATTATGCCTGGTTTTACGACCAGGATTGAAATGATACTATACTGGCTAAAATGTTTCACAAAGTAAATCAGATAGATATAAATGTATAAACAGGGTAAGCTCATTATACTTAAGGATTTAAAAAGAGGCTTATGTCCTCTCTTCGTAAAGCGAATATTCGATGTCGCCCTGAAAAATGCCCCCAAATAAGCAGTCCATAGCTCAGTAAACAATGACAAGTTTCGTTATATACGGCCTTTAAGATATGTCGTGAGACTTGGTTAGACAGGTTTCTTAATAAAAATATTTTGCTACACAATCTTTTGGCTAGCATGTCCGAGTTTTGCACCCACGTTAAGGAAGAGTCCGTGACCAATCTGAAGAAATTGTATTCACTCGAGAACGGACTAGCATCATAATTCGAATTGCGAAGACCACAGAGAATATTGACAGTTTTTGTTGGTTGAGTTACAGTTGGTTAGCGTCAAACCACCTATTGGACTTTAACAGAGCACTGCTACTGAGCTGTGAACTTATATCAGGGTGATCACTTGTGCTCATCAAGGTGGTAACATCAGCATACATGATGGTTTATACACTATACACAGTGTGAGAAAAGTCGTTGATGTAAACCAAGAATAATAGTGGTCCTAGTGTTGATCCCTGTGGTACACCATGTTTTACCCTAAGAGTGTCAGGAGTAATTCCATCCGCCTTGACTACTTGTGATCTCCCGACCAAGTACGATAATCAGTGCACAACTAGACTCACAGAAACCATAAAATGCGAGCTTTTTTATTAATAGGCAGTCGTTAAAAGTGGTCAAAAGCTTGACAGATGATTAATAGGCAAATAATTGATAACAAATGAAAATGATAAAATGACAAATGTTCAATAACAGATGAAAATTACAGAAGACAAAGAACAAAGAACCTTAGAAAAATAACAGTAGACAAATTACAGGTAATAGATGATGGCAGATAACAAAATACAAATGTCTAAACAAATTAATTAGTTTTAAAATTTCGATGACAACAGATGTTATATAATATATAATAATAGTAGATAATAAGTAACAGGTAACACTAAAGAAATAGAAGGATGTTATATAAATAACAGATGAAAAAAAAAGAAATGTAAATTTCAGATGATAATTTACAAATGATAAAGGCATATGAGAGAAATAGCAGGTAATAAAATAGATAACAAATTACAGGTAATATATGACAGGTACAGATGCCAAATTAAATTAATTAGTTCTTAAGTTCTTTTGGCGTCAGATGTTATATTATTGATGACAATGATAGAAGTAAAATAACTCAAGGCTGATCACAGGGATACAATGCTAATTAACAGATTACAAAGCAAGATTATAAAAGATAGATGACAAGTGACAGATGATGAATGGCATGTAATAAATGATGAAAATTGGTGACAATAAATATATGTTATAAGACAGATGGTAGTTGACGAATAACAAGTGAGAAATATCAGATTGTCCAGGGTAAGTTTTTTAGAAGTTCTCTATGGGGCTCTCAGAAACTATGAGATAAAAAACGGTTAACTTGGGAAAGAAGTGTAGATTTACGAGATGAGTAAAATTCAACTGTTTTCAAAAAAGTCAAGGGTAACTAGATATTTTGAAAAAATACATTTTTCAAATCAACATATCTCGGTTATTATGACAGATAGAAAAAAAACTGTAAGAGACAAAGTTATAGATAATTTTATGTAGATTAATGAAATATATTCAGAAAATTAGAACAATTAATCACAATATTGGTATTATTAAAATCAATTAAAGGTTAAAAAGAATTTTTTGAAAAACTAAAAAATGCATTATTATTAGTCTCTTAAAACTACTCTTCTCTCCCCAGTTAACCCATTTTCTATCTCTTATAGTTTTCGATATATCCCCATAGAAAACATCTAGAAAAACTCACCCGTATGTAGATAAGAAATTAAATTAGTTCGTTCTAAAATTTTGTTGATGGCAAATCAATGGCACTGATAGTAATAAGATGATATCTGATAATGATAGATTATATGATAGAAGATATATAACATGCAAATGATTTTTGATAATTCTACATACTAAGTGATAACTAACAGTAAGAATATGAAGTATGATAAATGCCAGTAGAGAAATTGCAGGTAATACATTGTAGATGACCATTCTCAAATGATAAACGGCAGACAACACAAAAAATAAAATAATGAATGGAAATTACAGATGATGATATGTGATCCTTGACTATTTTGACACTGCTGCAACCTGGAGCGAAAATTTTCAATGACGGTCTCACAAGTGGGTCGTGAATTGTTTTGCATTTCCTCTCGAATTTTTGTCCAAAAATTTCGCGAACAGCACTTAATGAGTCGTTGGAAATTTTGCATGTTGCCCCATCTTGCTGAAACCACGATCGTTGATTAAAACCATAGAAATCCTGTAGCGCTAGTGAAAAAAAGTTCTTTAGCATGGCAATATACCGCTCTGTATTCACTGTAACAGAATTTCTTCGGCGATCTTCAAAAAAGTATGTCAATAATGTATCTTGCTGACAAAGCTACCCACACAGTAACCTTGGGTGAATTCAGAGGTTTTTGATGCTCAATTTAGGATTAGTGTCACTTCAATACCTGTAATTTTGCCTATTCACATACCCATTTAGATGGAAGTGTGCCTCGTCTGAGAAAAAATGTTGGTAAAGCTGGTGAACCTCTCTCTAACATTTTATTTGCAAATTGGAGCCTGTGAGTGTGATCTTTGTGAAGAATACGAAACAAAGATGATCTGGGAACACCTAAGGCGTTAGACCGCTTCCGAGTGGAGAGTCCATGATTTTCACGAATAGACGCTCTTACACGCTCGACGTTTTCGGGATCTCTTGATGTTCTAAGTCGGCCGGATCGTGGTTGATTCACTGTTGAACCTGTCTTCTCGAACTTCTGTACCCAGTTTCGAATCAATTGAATCGATGGTGCTTCATTTTTACGCCGTATATTGTAATAAGCGCAAAATTTTCCCCTCCGCCCCACACCGCCACCGCTGCTCGTCGCGGCTACCGATTCAAATTTAAACTTTTGGTCCATCCTGTATGATAGTAACAGTAAAAATTTGATATGATACATATTATGGATGATAAATATCAGATGACAAAAGAGAATGAAAAGACAAATGATAAATGACAGATGATAAATGGCAGGTAATAAAACAGATAGCAAATTACGGGTAATAGAAGACAGGTACAGATGACAGATGACAATAGATAAATACCAAATCAAACTAATTAATTCTAGAAATCTACAGAAATAATAAAAATAAATGACAGTTAACAGTAAGCATATTACATAAGGCAGATAACATTGGTTAAATAAGTAAATATCAGTTAACAAATGTAGCGTGTGACAGATAGCAAAGAGAGTTCATAAAAGTCAGGTGACAAATTGGAGAAGACATAGATGATATATTGTAGTGATTTTTTATTACTGACGAAAAAAAATCACAATAAACTTCTCCTTGTTTTGCATTTAAACCTAGTTAACTTGGCTTTTACTCGTAGAATATTTAAAACGATAAGAAATTACCGAAAGGCAATGACTTTAGTTGATTTATTAACCCAAAAAGGCATTTAAACTTACCTCTACTCTTATTTTTAACTACAAAACATGGTAAAAAATCAATTGGCTTCAGAAGAAGAAACATGTAGACTTTAATTTTACTTGGCAGTGTAATTTGAAATGACGTAAATAATCTGATAGGTTTTTTGATTAAATTTTGTAATAGGATTCATTAGAATTACTCTAATGTGAAGTGAGTCCGTCCATTTAAATTCAAACAGACCGCCTAACATTTAACATTAAATTATTTGTAAGTCTATTATAATAACAAGACATTTTTTAATAAAATATATAGTCCTTAGTTTTAGTTCATTTTACTGAAAGAAATACGTTCAAACTAGTGTTGCTTTGGTAGCCTTGCTATTTTGTAACACGCAAATTACTTTTTTATTATTCAATGTCTGTCGAAGTATTAGCTAGAGGAGTAGTTGTTTCAAAAGTGGTTTGTTCTTGTAGTCTTAATAAGACTGTTGTAGATTTTACGAAATATTTTCGTGTTTTTTCTAATTATAAGACATTTTTTGTTAGCTTAATGAAAATATATCTTTAATATTAATGAGACTTGTTTTAACAAATACACAATTACAGAAACAATTTATAACCTCAAACATCATCTTCTCTTGTTATCTTGCTATAAAATAAGAAGAGTATAATGTAAGTATATTAATTATATCAACTAGATTTTCTTGTCTCAAGAAGTGTTAACTTTCATTTCCACCAAGGAATGACTCTAGTAATTACTAAAATATTTAAAGGGAAATGCTACAAATTTCTTAAAATTATAGAATTGGCGTAAGCGAAATTTCTAAAATGTTCTGATGATATATAGTAAATAATGCTGAAAAATTTTAAATTTCTAGAAGTCTAAAATATAGGAATATAAGAGAGAAGCTGCTGGTAAATACCAGCTTTGTTGAATCAATGGCCAACGAAATGAAATAAGTGATGCTGAGAAAATCTAGAAATTTTGAAACCATGAATGAAAACATAATATAAATGTAAACATTTTAAAAAGTTCTCTAAACCTTGAAGAGAAAATTATGGAAAGTTCTAGAAGAAAGTTTTAGAAATTTGGAAACATAATGATTAGAAAGTTTTATAACTTTTATAAGACAATTCTGGGAGTTATGGAGAAACATTGCTAGTAATTACTAAAATTTTGGGGTTTCGAGAAAATAATTAGAGACTGATAAAAAAATATAAAATCCTTGGAAAAATTTTTTTTAATTAGGAAACTAAATTTCTGAAAACTTCTTATCCAATAAAGCAAAGAAATTACTGGTAAATTCAAGAACTTTTTAAGATTCTGAAAAAAAGTGCGGTAAATTTAAACATTTTTTAAGAGACCAACAAAAAGAAAAATTATTAAAATTGTAGAACCTGAACTCAATGAAAATTTACATAATTTAGTATTGAAATTGCTGAAGTGTTCCGATCAGATTTTGATTAGAAATTGCTAAGTTTTAGAACTCTTATAAAATATTCTAAAATTCTCTGATAAGAAATGAAAAGTTTTAAATCATTGCAAGAAATTTTTATAAATCTAGAAAAAACACTACAAAAAATGAGAGAATAAATTCTAGGCAATTCTAGAAAAAATAAATAATTAGGTAGAGAAAGTGCTGAAAAGTTTTGCAGATAAAACAGAGACTGCTAGAAAATTATAAATATCTGGAATAGATTTAATAGAATCAGAAATCTAAATTTTTAAAGTATTGTCGGATAAAATGTCACAAGAAATGCTAGAAAATTCTAGTAATTGTAGAACCTGCAAATTAATCCCCAAATGGTTTAAAATAAACTTATTATATGAATAGAAAATTTATTTAATCATCTATAAAATTATTTATAATATTTTAATTAATTTAATTAAGATTTTCTAACTTTATATAGTTTTTAATTTTACTTTCACTATTTTGTCAGTCTTGGGTTCGACTCTAAAAGCTTCTTCTATAATAAGTACAAACCCTCTTCCTTAAATTTAGCCTTTAAAAGCCTAAACGTTTTTAGTTAATTTATTGGAAGGATTTTGTGACGAAATATAAACTGAAAATTAAACTCAACTTATTTTTGCATAATTCAATATCTGTCGAGGTATTAGCCTGAGAAGTAGTTGTTTCAACAAGTCATTTGTTTTGTAGTTTTAGTAAGACTCATTGTTGTAGATTCGCGAAATATTTTCGTATTTTTACATTATGAACTTGTTTTTATTGTTGTTATAATATTACGTACTAAAAATTTATAGAAAGCATATTGTGTATTGTGAGTATTACCGTCATATTATATGATTTAACAGCAAATTACAGTTTTAATTCTGAGTTCAGAAAAATAACGGCACTTATTAGTCTTTAGTTAAAAGGCTACGGCATTATGAAACCACAGATTGAATTATGAGTAGAAGCGTAATACAGAATAGTCTACAGTTGTATTTACAAGAAAGTGATTACTTTTCTCGAGTCTTTCAAAATACGGCAACGAAAAAAAAAAGGCGTAATGCGGAATTGCATTAAACCGGAGCGACGCTTTTGTTTCTCCTTCATTAATATTTACAGGGGCGACGCTCGCGTTTAATTTCATTAATTTTCAGTAAATACTCTCGGGCGTCCATATCATTTCAATGTGCTGAATACAAGTTTCGTTATTAAGGCCGGAGTCGCTTTAATTAACGGCCAGAATGGATTTTTCGTCACTCTCCGGAGGCCCTCCAGCCACTGCTCGAAAGACATCTTTTGATGAGTTTTTAATTTGATTGCACGCCCTCGACTCACGTTAATTATTACACTTCTATCCGGATATACACGGTTTCGTAAAGATTTTTCACTTAAATGAAATACATGATATTTGCAAAATAATTGTATAAACATTAAAGCGAGTAAAGATATCACGTGCATGCACATGCAAGTAGTATATTGTACTAAACTTATGTAGCAAGACATATGGTCAATAGTGCCTCTCCGTATTGAGATTGTTGCATACGGTATGAGTTTGCACAAGCAGAAGCACAAGCTTGGCATTCATTGTTTTGTGCAGTAAAACGAGCCGGAGTCCAAGTGCCGTGCATTCGCTGCCAATTCTCCGGCATTGCCTGGATTATTCCGGGTTTTAAATGTCTCCGAGGGGGCGACTCACGTTTCTCATTACTACGAAAGCAGGCAAAGAAAAAAAAATACGGCGGAGGCGGCGGCGGCAGCAGGAGCAGCAGCAGCGAGCCGAGAATGTCGTGCAGGCTCCACAATGGTTGCAACGCGCCTGAATGGTTGACATTCTAATACTATGACTTACGTACAGAAAAGACATTTTAGATTGTTCCGCTAAGGTGGGAGAGACATGTCAATCGGATATTATAGTCGCTAGTGGCTTTGATGCCCTGGGAAATAGACTCCCCGATCGTACAATGGGTATACAATTTATTCCTCGAAAGAATAACAGTTTTATGCAAGTCTGCTAAAGAATTTTGCTTTAGGAAATCTTTTATCTTGAACGCAAATTAACTTCGATTACTTTATTTTATAGAAAATCTTATTGTAAAATTAATCCAGAAAATTTTGAGTTTAATTCAACAATTATAAGATTAATTACATGTAATTGTTGATGGTTACTTTAAAGAATAGTTTACGTATTTAAAATATATAATCTTGCTTAACAAGCGACGAGTAAATAGACAAAAGAATAATAGTAGACCCACCTCCAGAAGCTACAGTAGATTCATCACCCGACCATAATCCCACTAATTAAATTTAGTGGACGAAAGCAGACGTTGACGTTTAAGAGCGAGCACGGTCTCTTTTTTTTGCACTCTTTTCCTTCACTTTTCATTTTTTTCCTATTTTGGGTATAACAAAGGCTTCGCGCGATCCCATAAAAAGGACGGCCCGGATTACACGGATCAGGATTCTCTAATTTAAAATCTGATTTATTCCGCTGCAATTCCTCTGTATTAAATTCGGCGCTGCGGAATTCAATTCTAATAAATCTCCGGCACTCATTCACCGACTCCCAATTCCCAGCGCGGGTCGGTAAAGTGTGGACAAATTCATCTCTCGGGATTAAAACACACCCGAAACGCGACACCTACTTTTTTTTATTTATTTTTTCACGTCAGTTGACTGTCCGCTTTGTTGTGCGCAGAATTTGTGCCGAAATTGGAAACACCGATTTAATGAACTTTTGTGTTTTCGTACAATCTTTAATGACTTTGGATGATGATATTTATTTGTTTTTTCACAATTATTGCATATTATTTAATATCAATGTAACTTTTATTATTATATTCTTCTTAATTTTCATCACAATCAATAATCTTGCAATATGTGTGTATAATTGTTTCGTCCTGTCATCTATTATGTGTCATCAATCATCTATCATTTGTCACCTCGAATCATCTGCCACTTAAAATCTGTATCTATTATTTGACATCTCTAATGTGTAATCTATGAAGTGTCATTTAATACATGTAATTTGTTATCTAATAACTTTAATCCTTCATCTGTCATTCATCATGTAATCTGTAGCCTTTTATATAACCTGTATTTTTGGCTAATCATGATCCTCTATCATCTGTTAATTATCATCTGCTATTCCTCATTTTTAATCTGTTACTTATCATGTATAATATACGAGAGTTACCAGATTACATATGATTTTCATTCGATAGATGATAGGTGTCAGATGCTATTTATTTTTAGGTGCCAGGTGATAATAGAAGACGGAAACTATTTTAATTAATACGTTATAAATAACATATACAAGTTGACATGGTGAATAATAAATGATAGATAACAGCTAACTAATGACAAATAACATATAACAAATAACAGCTGATAAATAAAAATATAGATGGCAAGTGGCAGATCCTAAATATTAATTGACAAATAATTTTAATATCTGAGACATGACAGATGATATAATATAGTTGACAAAAAGCATAGCAGGTAATAAATAAATAGCTGATAAAATTATACATTAATTATAAATTAAAATTAACAGCAGATAACAAGTAACAGATGATGGTTGAGAGATGGCCAATAATAGTAGATCATTACAGAAGACAAATAATAGATGATAGATGAGAGATAATAGTTAGATGATAGACAGATGAGAAAGTATACATAACTTATAATAGGTTGCAAAAACTAGTTGACATATGGCAGATAATTGACGGATGATAGAACACAGATAATGAATAACATCATTTGTTATTAGCTAATATAACAGGTGTTAGATTATAGTTAACGAATGACAATTGATAGTTAATAGATAACAAATGACAGTTAACATAAAAAATGACTAATAATAGATAATAGATGGCAGGTAACCAATCACAAATAATAAATAATTGGTAGATGGCTGACTATAACTAATGACAGATGATAGTTGACAGATAGCAAACAATAGATAATACATGAAAGGTGGCAGTTGATAGTTTGTAAATGAAGTTGCTATTTGACAGAAAAATACGATAGAAAAAAGATAATAAATATAATTTATATTATAGATGACACAGAACAGGTGGCAAATTATAGATGACGAATGACATATTAGAGAATATAAGTAAAGATAATGGTTTACAAGTAACAAATGAGAGATGGTACTTGACACATAGTGACATATAACAGTTGTTCAATGACTGATAATGAATAATTGGTAGAAGATTATAGATGATAGGTGACATATAGGTATAAGATTATGACTACTTATATGGAAATTCCGGTGGTAATGATGTTGTCCGTAGTGATTATTCCGTGCTGGTTTTTAAGGAGAAAGTCGCCTCTGTTGTTGGCCTGTTTAATCTCTAAGCCCTCTAGTAGATTAAGCTTATGTCCTTTTCGGAAAATGTGAATTGGGATTATCTCGCCCATGCGGTGGCTTGTCGTTACACAATGTTCCGATAATCCTGTATTTGTTGATCTATTCCTAATGGATTTTTTCTGTTCTTATTTCGAAATTTCTTCCTGTTTGTCCAATGTAATAACCGTCGCAATTTAAACATTTAATTTTGTATACAACTAATCTTATAGTAATAGCATAGTAATGGTTAAAAGGCGGTAGATATATGAATTAAGTGCTGACTTCTTGATTTGTTGTGACTGGAAAGAATCGGATGGTATTATTAAGGTGTCTGTTGTGGTTGGCTTTCTATAGATTGCATACTGCAGTTTGTTATTTTTAATATTTATTGTGAGGTCCAGGAAGTAGATTCTGCCGTTCTCTTATTTCTTTATTGTGAATTGGATGTGTTTGTTATAGTCATTGAGTGTCTGCAAGAACATGTCGACTTGTCGATCTGAACCTCCCCATATACAGAACACATCATCTACATATCGGGACCAATGTAAGATGTACTTTCTCATTGGGTTACTGTTGTTTAACACTTTTTCTTCGAACCATTTCATGTAGATTTCCGCGAAGAGTGGCGATGTTGGGGAGCCCATTGGAAGGCCCTCTTTCTGTAGGTTGCAGTGTTTGATCATTATGTAAATCTCGGTTTCTTGTGGACAATGTTGTGCCATGAGGTTCTTAATAATATCTTTTAGTTCTGGGACTGGTATAGATGTAAAAAAACTTTCCACGTCAAACGAAACCAAAATGACTTTTTGATTGAAGGTTAACTGTTGTGTCATATTGACGAATTCTATTGAGTTTTTTATAGAATAATATGATCTGTGGGGTATTAGTTATGGCAATCTTTTGTTTATATATGAACTGATTTTGTATGTCGGTGCCTAGCAATATGATGCCACTGGACGAATTGGTATGTTTTCTTTGTGAATCTTTGGCATTCCGTATAGGGTTGGTGCTCTTGGGTTCTTTTTCGGGTATATTTGTACATATCTGTGATTGTTTTTGGAATTTCGTCGTCGGATCTTTTTGTACTTCTTGGAAACTATTCTCTGTTATGAATGCCTCCACTTTTTCCAGGTATTCATCCTTGTTGAGTATTGTTATTGTGTTTTCTTTGTCGGCTTTACATATTATCGGATCATGAATTATGCACTTTTGTTTTATTTGTTTAATGGTTTTCTCTTCGTTATTACTGTTTTGTTTGGGTTTCGATGATTTTCTGGCGTCTTTAATAATCGTGTTTGAGAGGGGTATTATGCATTAAACCTGCTCTCCTTATTACAATTTCTGTTTCTAATGCTAGTTCTTCATAATTCTTGTTAAGGGTCGTTGGTGCCGGTGAGTATTTTACTCAAGTTAATTGTTTATTTATTTTAAATTATCAAAATGTATCACGAAGAGAAAGCCTCCACAATTACTTATTTCTTTTTCCATCAGTTTGATTTTCTCCTCACTGAACGTGGTATTCGTAAAGTTTTTTAGCCTAGGGTAAAATATATGGGTGGTAGTTCTCTGTTGTAGTTTTTTATTTTTCTGTAAGTCATTTAACTTATACAACTTTTACTTCTGGTTTATATACGGTTGGTGTGATACTTTGTTAACATATTCCATAGATTCGGCCAGAAAACAGTCTATAGAGATATTGTCTAGTCGTTTTGTGAGCTCCATGCTCCACTTTAAGGTATTCTCCTAGGTAAAAACGTCTTGGGTACCATTTTCTATTGTCCAGTTCGATCCAATACGTGGTTGCTTTTGTTACTGCATGTTTAGCTTCTATTGATTTTCATAAATTTTAGTGTTATTTTGAATTTGAGGCTCTATTGGTTGAAATATATATGATTTGAACACCTTTTCAGTTTCAACTTAGTTTTATTATACAACGTAGCTAGTTTCAGATCACTTATGTTTTTAATAAATTCGATACTCGTTTTGCTACACCACACTTTCATTTAAAATTTAATTTTAACTTTGAGAATGTGCCGCAAGGACCGAAACACGTGCCAGTTACCCGATAATAAACAAATGGAACATAACAACTGTATTACTTCTCCCAAAATGAAAATTTGGTTCCATCAAGAATGTAGCAGAACAAGTATTGAATTTATAGCAGATAACATATAGCATATCACAAGTGACAAATGACTGATGAGAGTTAGCAGCTGGTTTTTGGAAAGTTGTCTTTGATGAGTATGGGAGATTATATTATAGATAGCACATGTTAGGTAGCAGCTACTAGTTGACGAATAAAGGTTAATACTTGACTGATAAATAATGATAAAAGATCGATGTCGTAAATCAGGTGATAAATTTTAGATAACTCTTGATAAATGGTAGTTAAGTGATACCAAATGGCAGATAATAATATAATACATAATAGGTGATATCTAATTTAAGTAATGTATTGGCGAGTTTTCAATTAAAATTGTCTCCTAATCTATGCGAAAGTGATCATCTGGCGTAATTTAATTGTAACTACACCATTTTGTTTTACGTTAGTCACTGTAATTGGCCCTGCAGGGTGAAGTGAGTCTCCCTGTTTTTTTGTTTTATTTGTTTATTTTTCTTTCTATTCTTATTGAGTGATTTATAAAATTACGCAATATGACCAATTGTATAAAATGCAACCAGTTTATTATTTCATCCAATAAAATTAAACACAGTCTGAAATCTGGAGATGGTACATAAGTGGATCTGTTCTGCCTGTCGTTATTTAATGAACAGTCTCTCTAATTCTGATACAACTATACAACAAATACTACTTTGGAATTGGAGATTATTGAGGCAATTAATAATATGTTTAAGAGCTATTTCGAACCATTTTCTGCTGAAATTAAGCAACAGATTGATACCTGTACGCAAACAGTATCTGCTCTTACTAAACAAGTGTTGGAATTAAAGACTGAAACATTTCTGAAATCGGAATTGACATCTTTAGCAAAATTAAACTTGCAGTTATCAACTGAAAGCAAAATTACCTTATTTAGAGTTGGTAAAGTGGGAGAGCGACCTAAACCCCTTAAGCTTTGTTTTGATTTAGAATCTAATGCTAGTCATTTTCTAAAGCTTTGTATAAGTGTGGACTTAGGCAACATTCGAGTGGGACCTGACCGTACTCCTAAATAATTGAAATTACTCAATGCTGCACGAACTGAATTGAAACAAAGGCAACAGAGCGGTGAGACCAATCTAACCAATAAATTTATCAAGGGGCATCGTCGGGTCATCACCAACTCTGCATGAGAATCCCTACCCTCAGGGAAAATTTCAGTTTTCTTTTGATGTTCGAGGAATAAATACAAGAATCGATACTTTCTTCTGGAATGTTATTGATTGTGATCATGAAGTAGTACTTCTTACTGAAACTTGGTTAACTCCTACATCATATAACAACTAGATCGAAAGGTGATTCGTAATTTTTTAAAGTTTGAATTAATATCCACTGATTTTATAAAAATACACGTGCCAATAATTAACTTAACATTATGTAAATTGAAACTAAAATCTGGTTTATTATTTATAATTATTGTATATTCCACCAGACACTTCTACTGATGATGTTAAATTATTTTTTGATTTATTATCTCAAACAAACTTATAATAATGATAGAATTATTTATGTTGGCGATTTTAACTGTACACCAATTTCACATACTCAAGATAATCTTGTTAATAAAGCGTCCATATTTTCTAATTTGTTTATGCTCTTAGGCCTTCAAAAATATAACACAATAAGAAACTCTTCAAATAATGTTTTAGCCTTAATATATTCTAACGTTATCTGCCATGTTGAAAGAGATAAATTTCCGCTTATTTTGAAAGACTCTTATTACTCTGCTCTTAAATTAACTTTGCCATGCTCGCCGACTATGTCTTCAGTTAATAGTTGTGTTTTTAAATTAAACTACAAGAGGGGAAATTATACAGCATTATATGAACATTTATGTGGTATAAAATGGAATATACTATCAAGTTTCTTTGATGTAAATCTAGTTTTTTCAAAATTTTAAAGTATATTGAATTCTGCACTTTTAGGTTCATTTCAACTTGTAAATTTAATAAAAGGAGAAAATACCCGCCTTGGTATGATATTGAAATAATACATCTAATCAAAAAATAGAACTCTATTAGGAAAAAACTCGAGACCAAACTCAACTTCAATGAGGGCTAATTTTAGATATCTTCGAGAATTAATTAAACGTAAAACTAAATCAGCTTATAACTCTTAAGTTGCTTCTAACCCAAGTCAATTTTGGACTTACGCAAACTCAAAGTGATCTAGTACATCCAGAATTCCTTCAACATTCATAGATAAAGATGAAAAACTTGACAACCCTGAAAAGAGTGTAAATGATTTCGTAATTTTTTTTAATCTGTTCATGTTTCCCCATCAAATAATTGTCCGTTATCTAATTTTAGCTAAATACCTAGTTTTTCTTTTTCTCCTATTTCTGATAAAGTTGCTTATGACATTCTCAGAACACTTTCTAATAATAAATAGCATTTGATGAATGGCATATAACAATTGACAGATTATAGATGATTGCATTATAAATATCAGGTGATAAATGACATTTAGTAATGAAGAAATCACAGGTGATGAATGGCAGATGACAAATGATAGATAATAAGTATTGAGTGATTCCATTTATTCGTTCAGTTTTTGTTAATAGTGCAAATGTTTTCTAAATATGTGCGGTTCTGGTTGCTCAATCGGGCAATTCAAATATATATTGAAAAGAGGATAGTTCGTTCTTTGCACATGTTTTCTCTTCTTTTTATTGACATTAGATTTGCTTGTGTTAGAGGTCTGTGAACATGTCGGAAAATAAGGTGCATTTTCGGCATATTTTGTTTTATTATTTCAAGAAGGGCAAGCGAGCTGCAGAAACCCATCGAACGATATGCGGCGTATACAGGGAAGATGCCTTAGCAGAACCTACCGCTCAGAATTTGTTCCGGAGATACGAGTATCGAAGGTGGAACTCGCAGCGGTCGGCCCACCGAAGCTGATCCGATTGATATCAAGGCACTGGTTTAGGAAGACCGGACGTTAAAGATGCGAGAGATTGCAGATATACTTAAAATAGGACAAGAAATCATTCAAAGGCATTAACAAAATGACCCAGGAGAATTTGGCTAACTGCAATTCACTTCTGAAGCAGCACGAAAGCGAACCGTATTTAAAACGAATAGTTACTTGCGACGAAAAGTCGATCGTCTACGACAACGTAGTACGCAAGTGATCGTAGAGAACCGCTCGAAAGCCGGCCTGCATCCGAAGAGGATTTTGCTATCCATATGATGGGTTCATCATGGTGTTCTGTTTTCAAGCTACTTCCTCAGAGAAAACTAATTTATTCGGAGGTCTACTACACCCAGCTAACGATATTTAACCAAGCATTGTGACAGAAACGTCCAAAACTAGTCAATCACAAAGGTGTCATATTCCAACGCTAGACATCACACCCTAATAATCACTCAGCGAACATTAGTGCAACTTGGATGTTTTGCCCCATAAATCGTAATCCCCGGACCTTGCACCATATGACTTATTTTATCCCTGCAAAGTTCCCTCAACGGGAAACAGAAAGTACGTGATACTTGACCAAGACACATATTTAATAGAAAGTGATAGATGCCATATAACAATTGACAGATTATAGATGACAGATGATCAATTACAAGTGACATATGATAGATAATATATAGGAAATGCCATATAATAATTGACTTATAACAGATGAAATATAATAGATTGATAGATAATAGATGATAGACTATAGTTGACAAGTAACTGACAATATTGCCATTTATGACAGGTATGGATGACAGTAAAGATAGGTGATAAGTAACACAAAATATACCTGATAACAATATTAGACAGATAATAAGTGACAGGTTTTACCATCATCATAACTGTTACTTGTTATGATAATTGATTAATGATAAATGATAATTCATAAGTAATTAATGCTAGTTAATAGATAACAAATATTAGATGATAACAGCACATGGCAAAAGTAAATAATAAAAAAATAAATAATAAGTGATAGATGATGACTAACAAATAATTTATAATTGGCTAATGGATAACAGATGATAGATTATAGTTGACGGATAACAAATACCAGAGGCACATGACAGAAAAAAGATGACTGATGATAGTTAACACCTGATTTCTAACATATGATACTCATGAAATATTATAGATGTTAAACGATTGGTGGAAGATAATAGTTGTCAAATGATATATGCCACTTGACAGATAGAGGATGATAGAAGACAAATAATAAATAGCCAGTGATGAATGATATTGAAGAAGTGGCAGATTACAGACGAATTACAATCGTAATTATTCTTTAGGCAGTTAGCCAGTAACTCGGAATTTTTTTGTATGTTCGATCGAAGATTAATTTTTTTGATGGAAATGTGTTCAAATTTAACTAGAAAGTTCACTATCCTTAAATAAGAAATTTTACAATATATCCCCTTAATACACCCCTTGACCTAGGATGGGGATGTGGTCACATAATACTTTATTTTTTAATGTGCAAAAATAATTTATTGAAACTACTAAGAATACTTAATTATAGTACACTACACCACATTTAAAATCTAGGAAATGTAATTATATAAACAATATTTAGGGGCGGAACGTAATGCCGGCACCTCCACCATAGCAATACTCTGAACAGAAATGTTTTAATTGATTAATAATAAAGTGTGATATTAACAAAGTAAACGTTTTTGTTTAAGAAATGTTTTAGTTAAATCACCACAGGTTAACCAAAGAATTTCTGTTTTATATTACTGTTAAGTAAGTAAGTAACTGTAACAAAACTAACTAAAAGGCAATAAAAACAAGAAACAAAATAAAAAGCACAACAACAAAGAAACTATTTTATAATTTTGCAGAGTGCGATAACGCTCGAAACAGACCCCGACATATATTGCTGGCTTTCGAGTACAGGTACTGTACATATAACTAGTGTAATACGTGCCATTTGCCGTTTAATCGTCCATTCTTATCAGTTGATGATACCAGGAAGAGTGGAAGATTGTCTATAATTTCCTGTAAGTTCATCAACCAATTCCCCAACAAATTTTAGGTACGTCATGGGGCGACGTTGGTCGATTTTGTATAACAAATATGCATTTGTACTGCATGACTCAAGTCCCAAAAAAAAATCATAATTTCCGCGACCATTTGAACGACTTACGCAAAACGCGTACTCTGCATCATGTACGAGTCAGCTGTATCAACAACCCCCATATATTTGTTGTAGTTAATAACAACCGTGGGTTTGTTCACTTCCTGCAAATTTCCTCCATGTACTTTTCTGTTTATTGGCTGACCACCCGAAACATCCCAACTACTAACTGCAGTGACGACCCCTTTATCTTTCAATGCCAATAATGTATAAATGTATTATCCTCGGAAAACTGCGGTCATTATATATAGTTCGGTACTAATTTCAGGTTAATTTGGATAGTACAAGTTTATTTTCAGAAGTTCTCATGGAAGTAGTAGGCTTGTAAAATACCTGTCAGGAAATATTTGGTATCCTTTATTGACGGGATTGCCTTCCAGTAAATTTTCGTATAAATGTAGCACAACTCGTGAACTTATATCAACGTCAGAACTTACTAAATTGTCTGATGTCAAGCTTTCGTATTAAGGCAAAATTGAATATCCAGTAGTAGCATCTATCAACACATATATCCCGATTCCACATTTATTTGGATTATAAGTCAAAAAACTTTAAATTCAACTACAGCCTCATCCATTAAAATTTCCCTTGACGAAACAAGACTCCAAAGACATTGATCGTTTGGATCTGTCTCATACAAATGATGCATCCAAAAGATTTGCATGAATCTGTCCTTTCTAAATATGGCACTAAAGAAAGGAATTTTGGCATTGAAGTTTTGGAACCAATATTCCTGCATATAGCAAACAAATGGTGCATAGACCAAGGACTATTTGTAAATCCAACAAAAACGGAACTGGTACTGTTCACAAGAAGGAGGATAATCAAGGATTTCAAGCTACCCAGCTAAGAAGTAAAATATTTGGGTATTCTTCTAGATAAAAACTGGACTGCCCATAAGACGGAGAGTTCCAAGTAATTATGCATAGCATTCTGGCAAGGCAAACGAGCTGTGGGGAAAAATGGAGACTATTAACCGGCTATCGTACGACTAATGTTGGCATATGCATCAGTAATATAGTGGCCAAGTATGACTATGAAAATAATCGTAAGGCTTCTAGATCACGTCTAACGCAGCGCTTTCCTGAGCGCGACAGGAGCCATGAGAACAACACCAACAGAGGGTATAGAAGACCTGTTGCAACTGCCATCCTGTTTTATATTCTAGTTCAACCTGCCGAGCCTGTGCCTCTGGACGGTTCGGTTCCATCCAACTTACGGGATTTCACAATGGGAAAGGGATGTCTACAATCATCAGACATCCTAATAGTCCCTCTTGCTGCGATTCTGGCGTTTGCTAATGCCTTGGGTTGGCTAGATCCTAGCAAGGGATGAGAACTCAGGTGGGAAGACGTACAAAGAGCCCACTGGGGCCTACGTGCAGCGGAACTCTCTGTCCTCTCATCGTACAAATCTAGATCCAGATCCAGAGTCAGAGGAATCTATGGTCCTTCAGCTTCATCACCCGAAGTAAAATCTATCCTGTGTGGCACATTAACCTGCGTTGTAACATTCACCCATGGCCCATAATTGTCTTTTCTTGTATCGTGAATTGCGTCGTCGTCGCTGCTACTTGTTCTTTTGGTAACTATAATGTCACTACCACTAGTATCACTTCCTGCAACTTCTTCGCTACATCCTTCATCATGACTTTTATTGCACTCTAATTTTTGTTCATAATGGTCCATATAAAATTCATCGTCATTGCTCTCAAACTCATATTCAATGTTGCCTTGTAAATGTCGTTTAGGCATTGCGAATATAAACAATAAAACATTATAAAGTAATAGAACTATATAGAGGCAAATAATATAAAATAAGTGGTGGATAATAAATCATTTGTAGATCGTTATTAGATGAGAGACGGGTAGCAGACAACATAAGTATGTAGCAAGAAACAAATTACGGAAGACAGCACCTAATTGTCGACATATGATACTTATTAAAAAAAGATGATAGACGTCGCACGATAGATGACAGATGATAGTAGACAAATGACAGATGAAGATGATGGAAAACAGATAAAAAAATAGCATGTGATGAATGACATATAACAAGTGACAGACTGTAGATGACGACAGATGACAACTAATATTAGGAGGACCGGGAAGTAGTCGTTTTTTACATTAAATTTAAACGAATAAATTTTTAACTAGTTTTTATTTTTAATCAATAATATAATCAACCTCGCTATCAACAACCTTTTGCCATCTAGTGTGCAGACTTTCAATGCCGGACCGATAAATATAAATTGGTTTTTGGGTAAAACATCTTGAGATGTCAGTTTGGACAATATCCAAATTTTCAAATTTTTTGCTACTTAGTATATGCTGTGGGGATCGGAATAAATAGTAATCCGAGAGTGCGATATCGATTGAGTATGATACGTGAGGCAGTACCTCCCATGCCAATTAATTAATTCTTCCGGTGTTAGTCTTGCACAGTGCGGTCTTGAATTGACGTGTTGCAAAATGATGCCTTTTCTGTTGACAATCGTCCAATATTTTATGATTAAAGATTAAATTATTCACAATAAAGGGCTGCATTAACAGTTTATCCAGGTTTCAGCAATTCAAAATGAACAATTCCGCGAATACTCCACCAAACATACAGAAGCGCCTTTTAGGGATATAAGCCTGGCTTCGCAGTATGTGGTGATTCATTTGAAGACAGCCACTGCCTTTTTGGATTATCATATAGAACCCACTTTTCGTCTCCAGTAATTAAAACAATACCTTGCACGTGATGGATCGGTTAGTTTTGTTCCCTTCGGACAGATTATGGGAGATCCAAACACCTGCTTATTTTTTCCATCTGCTTTAAATATTCTTGGATGGTCGACTAAGGTTGGTTAAGGATGTTTGACAGTTTCTCGATTGTTCGACATGGATTTGCTTCCACTTCTATCCTTATAATGTTGTTGTTTAATGTTGTTCGTCTTCCTGATCGATAGGAGTCAGAGGGATCAAACTTACCAAATTTGAACTTGGAAAATCATCTTTGGTATTTACGAACGTCTAATGTACGTGGATAAACATCGTAAATGTTTTTGGTCGCAACTGTTGCGTTACTACCCTTGCGAAACTCAAACAGCATACAATGCCGGAAATGCTCTTGTGGAATTTGGCTGGCCATTTCAGCCCACATTGCATAATAATGTTTAATATTGAACTATTTAGAAGTGAACAAGATATAATAACATTAAAATGACTTTGACACACTTTTGAGACATACGATGATCTGACAATGACAATCAAATAAATTTATATTAGGTAATTTCAAATTAAAACACTTGTTTAGTTTCATATTGTAATATTCAGTTTCCTGGCACGTGTTTCGGTCAATGACGACCATTCTCGACCGAAACACGTGTCAGGAAACTGAATATTATAATATGAAACTAAACAAGTGTTTTAATTTGAAATTACCTAATATTATAATTTCGTTTCATCAAGAGTACAGTGATTAAAGTATATACCAAATAAATTTATTATGATTTTAAACATAAATAAAAACGTTTACTCAAATAAATAATAAAATTATATATAAATTATTATTATTTATTATATAAAATAATAAATTTATTTATGTTTAAAATCAATTTTATAATAAAGCTGTACTGAAGAGATTGAAATATCGAAACACGTGTTCTACAGATCTACAGATGGTTATAATATTGAGTATTGAATTATTTAATTGATTTTGCTAATTTATTTTTAATTACATCAACCTAAATTCATTTCTTGTTCCAAATTACCATAGTATAGTCACTCACAAACTATTTTAACGTACATTCAATCATTTTTGTTCATTTTACGGAAAGAAATACGTTCAAACTAGTGTTGCTTTGATAGCCTTGCTATTTTGTAACACGCAAATTACTTTTGTATCATTCAATGTCTGTCGAAGTATTAGCTAGAGAAGTAGTTGTTTCAAAAGTGATTTGTTCTTGTAGTCTTAATAAGACTCATTTGTTGTAGATTTTACGAAAATATTTTCGTGTTATTTCTATTTATTAGTGAATTTTCTACAACGTAAAGGACTTATATATTTTATTATTAAATGAGATATAATACTTGACTAAGGCAGGTACTAAATAGAAGGTGATAGGTTACATATAACAATAGATTCTAGATAGTTAATGATCAATTACATATGACAAATGATAATTTACATATAAGAAATGACATATAATTACTAACACATACGAAATAAAATATAATAGATTAATAGATGTTGATTATCGTTGACAAATAACCGATACGAGTGCCATTTATGACAGATATGAAAGGCAGAAAAGTGATGATATTTAACACATGATAGGTTTACAGATTATACTTGATAGATAATAAACGATAGAAGACAGATAATAAATGGCATATTATATATCATCGATCATAAAAAGTGACACATAACTTATGACGAATAACAAATTATATTTCAAAAGTAACACATGATAGTTAATAAATAAAAAATGACAGATGATAACAACACATTACAATAGCAAATAATAGAACATAGATGGCAAGTGACAGATGATGGATAACAACTATGTAGCAGATAATAGTTCATAAATAGAGGATACCTCTGTCCTCTATTTATGTCATTCATCGTATGCTATTTATTATCTGTCTCCCTCGAGACAGATAATAAACAGTATATGTGGAATGACAACTAACAAGCGACAGATATAGATTAAATATAACGAATTGCATGGTATATACCAGCGAACAAATGACATGTGATAAATGACAGGTAACAAATAATAATAAATAGGTGGTAGGTGACATATAACCGATAATAAATAATTAGTAGATGACAGGTTGCATTTCTTAAATGATGGATCACAGATAACAGATGGCAGGTGACGAGTGATAGTTTAGGAATGACATATAATAAGCGATGTACAGCAAGTGACTAATAACCGATAATATATGTCTGGTGGTATGTAATGAATGATGATAGTTAACATATGGATAATAAATAGATAGATAGATACTTTCTTAATCCAAAAAACAATAATGTGTTGGTCATAAAAAATCATATACTTGAATGTCAGTTTTCGATGTCGTATCATGATTGTGCATTTCTTTATGATGGTGCTGTAATGAGTTCCGAAAATACATATACAACAAACACGATTGAATATAGAGGCCAGGTAATGTACAAATGTTAAATTTTATAAAATAACCCCTACAACTGGTTAATATATTTATTTTAGCTAAGATTCTAATACATTTTTTTTGTAATATAAATATTTTGTTAGTTGCACGAGTTCCACTCCATAATATTACATCGACAATAAGAATATATTTTTACATAACTTGGTGCTCAATTGGTTTACGTGCTTTTCCCAACTTAGTACTGAATCTAGAGTTATACCTAGAAGCGTTATGTTGTTTGATTGTTTGTATCGTATGTATATTGATACGTACTGACTGTAGTAATATTATCTTTTTAATCATTTATGTATACTAAAAATAATAATGGACCTAAAATTGTACCTTGCGGTATGCCCTGCTTTAGGAAGGCAGCCGTAGTTATTTCTCTGCCCTCTAATGCTTGATGTATGTTTTCTATTAAATCTAACATTTTATTTATAATTGCCAAGAGGAGACCTATAAATAGACAAAAATATTACTTGCGGGTTATCCAGTTGAATAGCACAGACTTCACATGTTATTTCTTCAGATAGGTTATCAACGCAGCCTATCATTTATTTATTTATTTATTTATTTATACAAAAACCCAACAGACTCAAGGTCCATTAACAGGGTTTAAAATATAACAAAAAGGACAGTACATATAAATCTTAAGTCTAAGAGATTAACTATCTTAAACATTCTAAAAGATTATGCTTAAATTTTGTAAATGATGTCGTAAATATATCAACATTATACTGATATTGGTTATATAACCGTGATAACCGTAATACCGGCGAATTCTCGTAATAGTTATTTTTGGGCGTATTGTATACAAATGTCCTACACTGTCTTGATGAGGATCGAGGGACGTAAATATTGAATAACTTTAACAAGTTCAAGTCATCAACAGAATAATGAATTAGCTTATAGAGAAAACACAAACTTACTTAGGTATGATTATTATGTACTGAAATAAAATCAAACTCCTGCAAAAGATCTCTATAAGGTATATCGAAACGGTATTCACGATATTTTAGAAAGTATAAGTACCTAAGGAATTTCCTTTGTATACGCTCTAACATATAAATGTATTTTAGATACATAGGTGACCATACCATAGAACAATATGTCATTTTGCTAAGAACGAATATTCTAAAGAGCAAACTCTTAACTTTAACGTCGGTGAAAGCTCTACAGTTGCGTATAATAAATCCGAGAATACGATAGCAATCCGTGCTAATTTTAGTGAGATGGTTATTAAATGATAATTTGTAATCAAACGTTACACCAAGGTCCTTAATTTCAGTTAGCCTATTAAGTTCAATATCATTTATAGTGTATGGATATAATATCACGTTAGTTTTTCTAGAATATGTAACTACATAACATTTAGAAATGTTCAATGAGAGTTTGTTCACGTTACACCACTCGATAAACTTGTTGAGTTCACTTTGAAGTTGAGCACACTGAAGTTCACTGTCCACTACATTATAGATCTTTATATCGTCAGCATAAAGCAGCATAGGGCACTTAAATATTTTACACACATCGTTCATAAATAGCAGGAAAAGAAGAGGGCCTAAGTTGGAACCCTGAGGAATACCACTTGTTGCAGCATACCATTTGGATTGACAGCCGTAGACTTCTACAAGTTGTTGACGATCATGTAGGTAAGAAGTTAACACGTGTATAATGTTCTGTTGTAATCCAAAGTCGTAAAGTTTCTTAATAAGAAAATAATGATCTATTCTGTCAAACGCTTTAGTTAAATCACCATAAATAACATCTACATGTTTCCCATTATTCATCGCTGTAGTTATTATTTGCGTTAAGTTCATTAGATTGGTTGAAGTAGATCTCCTTTTCATAAAGCCATGTTGCCGAATAGAAAGACAAGTATAAACTTTACAATAAATTACTAAGATTGGCTATAGGGCGGTAATTCTCAAAATTTTTATTGGAGCCTGTCTTTAATACTGGGCGTATTTTTACTTTCTTCCATTTTGCAGGAAATATACCTGTTTTCAAAATTAGTTTAAAGATATGTGTAAGAGGTTCACATATAACAGCTGATGTATCTTTTAAAATCATAGAAGGAATTAGATCTAAACCCATTGTTAAATTGGATTTCAGTCGCTTCAATTGCTTACGAACATCTGATGAATCGATTTCAAAGTCACCCATGTGGCATTTATTTAGCGGTATATTATGCATAGGCGTACCAACCGAACTCGTTAAATATGATTTTAAAAATTGGTCAGCGAATCCATTTACAATATCACTAAGAGTGCTATATGTAATGTCTTCACGGGTCATTGAATTTGGGATGCAAGATTTTTTCCTTTTGGTGTTTATGTAATTCCAAACTAAATTAGGCTCGTGTGACAGACGCTTGTATATGCTTGACATGTTGTGAATGAGCTGAGGCTATATCTTTTTTACAGGACGTACGAAGTTCTTGAAATTTAATACGGTCCTCAATTCGTCGGTTCTTTAAGTAACGTTTACGAAATTTCTTTTTTAGTTTCATTTTTCTTCGAATAGAGGAGCTAATCCATGGAGCAATTATATTGGCGTTCATAGGTTTATAAAGTGGTACATGTTTACCAAATATAACATAGATAATATTATAACAAGCCTCACAAGCGGCGTCAACATCTGAACTTGTATATACTTTACACCAATCAGCCTCATATATATCATTATACAAGGCAAGATAGTTTGCTTTCCTAAAGTTATATTTGTAAGCCATTTCTTCAAAATAATTAGAAGTTATGTTTAAACTAAGCGGTACAGTGAAACTTAAAGTCGGATGGTGAGCATCTTCAGTGACCAATGGCGAATAACTTCTTTCCAAGTCCTGGATTGTATCTTCAGATGCAATAACAAGATCAAGAATTTTATTATTTGTGTTAGTGATATTATTAAATTGGATTAAGTTAATATGGATATACACGCCGGTGGTGGCGCATCGGTTACGGCCCCGAACTGACGTGCAGCAACGTTGATTCGGGTCAGTAGTCCGATGGGTGACCGGTACCATTCACCATTGGGATACAATTAATGGTGCTTTAGAGTGACGGGGGCGATCCTTTAAAGTAACAAGCTCATTTACACACACACAAATACACAAATGACACATGGCGAAAGGACCACGTGGTCGATAGCCTAACACTACTACTACTACTACTAATATGGATACTGCACGTTGAGAGAGTAAGTAGGAATGTTGAAGTCACCAGCTATAATAATATTCAAGTGTGAGAATTGATGTTCGATGCGTTCAAATAAAATGGAAGTGGAAGGTTTAATATACAAGCAAATTAATATCACTGATTTATGATTTTGATTTAGATTTACAGCTACGTGTTCAATTGAATTCAATGAGTCCATTTTAAATTGAATTACTTCAGTAGAAAATTGATTATGAGATGCTATTAACACACCACCTCCTCTACCACTCCTTCTATCTGATCTATACACATTGTAATTAGAAGGGAAGAGTTCAGTATTTTGAATGTGACTATAGAGCCATGTTTCAGTTAAGAAATATATATTATTGTCATTACATTGAACACTATTGTAAAATTCATTTAATTTACTATTCAAACCACGCACATTTTAATACACAATATGCAAGTTAGTTGAGAATGTTGGGTTGAATTTAGTTTATTTTCTGAAGAGAAGATTTCTTGACAATCCTTGGTATATTGTTGAGATATTTAATAAAAACCTCTTCTCTAGCAGCTTGACGTTCCTTTAACTCTTCTTGTAGCTTTAAAAATTCTTCACGTTGCATGGGAGTACGTTCTGATTTAATATGCAAGTCATTTCCAATTTTGTTTTTGTTTTTAAGTATAATTTCAGCCATGTAAGCATTTGAAAACATAAGTTTAACTCATTTACATCATTTGATAATTACATGTTTTATTTATCAAAATTGTCGATCTTCCGTGTTATGATGTTTTTTTAGTGAATGTGTTTGCTAAGTTATATCCATCCACTTTTAGAGCAGCTTCTTCTCCCGGATTTAGCCATTGTTCGTTAATTGAGGCTATATAAATTCTATCTTTGTTTAAAAAATCCTTAAGAATTATAGATTTTCGTCTAATAGATTAATTAATATAAGAAAAGATGTACATATTTTGAACTAAAACATCAAGTAAATAATTGAACAATCGACACGCAGTCACCAATTCATCAAGCGACGAACTTAATGAAAAGAATCCGAATATTTCGTAGCTATTTGCAGTACGTAATAATACTTGTACAACTATGGGAGGAAGTTGGGTTATCTTTAATTAGGAATACACGGATATAGAAGGCGAATGTACCCGCATCCACACAGATATATCTTCGAGTTGTAATTAAGCTCATTGGCGTTCCCATTGAAACGGCGACACGCTCTTTGTCGGAGAACAAGTTCCGCTATTTTCGCGTTGATTAACTCATTCGAGAAAATCAATGTTTACTACACAGGAATGGTAATTTGACTGGAGCCCAGACTCGTGTACGCTTGTAGTATGTGTGTATGTGTGTGTACCCTCAAGGGAAAACTTCATGGAGAAATAAAGATATGCTGAATAATCGCAACGATAATTTTGCGGCATTTATTATTACGTGATATCAACGTAAAGTTTAACAACTTGATAATTTTGAACGCAGGTATTTTAATGCTAATAAAAACACTTTTAACCTTGTTTCGTATAACACATATATTTATTATACAGGTTAAAAAAATGGACTTTAGATTACTGAAGATCATTTTCTAGAATCTCAAATGCGCAGGGGGTTAATTGGTTCTCTGGCGATAGGGATCGTTTCTCGGGAGCAGACCGTGCTTCGTTAAGTGACAAAAAAAAAATGATTCAGCGACTGCAGTGCGAAGAAAAAGCTGCAATATTCGAGGTTTTCGTCACTTAGATGAGCGTACCTCTTAACCAAAAATGCGTGAAGAATTTTGAAGAGACTGGTACCAAAAATAGGTCGACCATGATTATCAAGTATTGCAGAGAACGTGGATAGAATTCGTGACGATCCAAACCTTTCACTTTAAATGTTCCTAGATTGCCATTACACCGAATTATGTACCCCTATAAAATTTAATTGGTACAAGAAATAAAGCTCCAGGATGCCAGTCAATGTAAAATTTGATTCTGGGAGAGACATCTTGTATTAAACCAAGACCTGGAACGTTATTACATCAAGTAGAAATTAACCCTGCATAAATGCAGTAACAGATGTAAAATAAAGATAAAGAAATTGTAAACATTGTGAATACCCGGTATATTTAATACCCGAATAAAAGGGTAATGTACATTTTTCACTCTACCGCAGAATTCACTCGGTTGCTGGGAATGCTCTACTTTCCATTGCTCCTCGGCGGTACAATGTCAATTTGGCGCAGAGGGTGGGGGAGTAAACGTTGTTTCGTACATCGGACCGGGGGGGGTTTTTCCTTCGGCGAGATTCTTAGAGCGCGGGGAATAACGGGAAGGATTTAAATGCATAAATGCTGCAGAATCCGGAAATCTGAATTTGTGATGCGGGCCCAGGTCCGGCAAGCCATCCCCTGGGGGATTTGCGCTTGAGGAAGGACTCGGTCGTTTTACATAAGGAAAATCCGAGGGGGGATTACCAGCGTGCTTATATCTTATTGTTTTTTTCTGCTGTTGCTTATGATAACTGCAGGTAAAATCCTTGATCTAAATATTATGCGAAGAGTGTAATTTAAGTGTACGAAATTTTAAACAATATAAATCTAGCAAAATTTACAATAATAAAAGAAAGAAACTCAAGCATTTACGATTATTGCGCTTAATCAGAGCAAGATATAATTGAAAGCATTGAGTGTCATGTCTTAAGACGATATTACGAATTAAATACATTCATTTCTAATTTTATAAAATCCTTAACACCTTCTATTAAATTATGTTTAAGCGTATTTATGCAAATATAATTGATGTTTAACTTTAGTATTAATACTTTTTTTTATAATTATGGAATATAATTATAGGTTTCGACTTTTACCTCTCATCAGCTTAGTACAGTCTTAATATTGTGTATATGCAGTACATAATGACAAACACATTAAAATATTAAGAGATAAGTGTAAAAATTATTCAAGAAAAAACAATTAAAAAATGTAGAAAGGCACTTGGTTAAAAAATGTATTATTTCTTTACTTTCTATGTAATCATTCAATAACTATAATCAATTTTGTACTTTTTTTTCAATACTATAATCCTAATAAATAACTTTTAAGCACTTTCATTTCTTTAGAAATAATTTTATATAATGTAGTTAAGATATTGCAAATAGAGATAGGAAAAAAGTTTCTCTGATGTATTATAGGTAGTTTTCCCAGCGGTTAACCTACAGACAATATGCACATCTGTAAATCCCCTTGGCGACGTTTAAAATGCCCTTTCCGATATTTCCATGTAAATAAAAAGTGGGGAAAAGTTTCTCGCCCGAAACTTCCACTACTCTCCCCGTGTCGCGGACTTTTTGACAAGGGTATATAGGCTTTGAAAAGGTCGTATTGGTTTTAAAGTTAGGCGTTGCTGATATATATGTGTGTGTGTATCCATCGAATAAAAGTAATGCAATTTATTCCTCAGACATGGTCAGTGGTGAGAGGACAGTTTTTGAAACTGTTGTAAATGCGCCAGTAATACTCTAGTGGGTAATATAATGTCTAAAATTTGACAATACTTGGGGACGAATCATGGAAACATTCTCGATCGCAGGATAAGAACCTTAAAATCTCATCGTAAGAGTTAAAATGTTCTTGAACCTTCCAGAACTCATATTAAGAGTTTACAGCATTACAATATTTACAATTAAAGTTAAAATATTCTAGCTTACAATCAACGATTGATTAGCATAGAAACAAAGAGATTCAAAAATGATTATTAAAGAAATCAAACTTATATTAAAACCCTTAATAATAATTTCTTATCCTTGTTTTGTTGTTTCTAAAGCTCTAATATTTTATTCTAATAAGTTTTCTGGCTTATCTTAATAGTACATTCACTTGTCTGATTTTGCACTTTATTAGATTTCTTCTTTTGATTTTCAAGAACTTTGTGTCCCTTAATAATTCTGATTTAGTTTGTTCTTCAAGCTCAATTGTTTTGTTTTTAAAAGTTTTCCAGCTATTATAATTACTAACTTTGCTTATCAGATTTCTTCAGCCTAAGAGTATTTATCATCGCAGATTTTTCCTTCTCATGTTCCTTGACTTATTAGCTTCTTTAAATTAATTTTATTATCTAAGCAAGCTTATTTTATTGTAATAAGTTTATCCGGTTCTTAATCGTATTTCCTAAATTTAAAGAAGATAATAGGAATAGTTATTTAAGAGAAGGAATCAATTAGAATGAGCATTTTTTTACTTTATATAATTACTTGATAAATAAATTACGGAATAAAAATAAAATGGAAATGTATGTGAATATTTTAAAGAAATGTTGAAAAAATAAATTTCAGCTAATCTTAATATTATATCTTCAACAATTCAGAAAAAAATAGAAAAAATAAATGCAATACAAATTAAGAAAAAATATGGAGTAAGAAATGTTTTTTTTTTATAAATCCTCTTCATCATTATAATTATAAATTATATTTTACTTCCCTAAAGAAACTAATAGGAATCCTTACTTTAAAAATGGAATCTATTAGAAGAATTTTGTATATTTTACTTCATAGAATTAGTTGAAAGTAGAAGAGAAAAACTATATATTGAATATTAATGTGAATGGTTTAAGAAACGAAGAAGGAAATGCTCTTCATAAATAACACACCTACTTCTCGAATGCTATTATATCTTCGTAATTTAGAAAAAATAACTCTTGAAGATATTTCAGGAAAGATTTTTTCTACTTTAGAAGAAATGAACTTGAGAATATTCAAACATTCCGAAAAGAAGTTTTGACGAGAATTATAGACTATTAGATGTCTTCTTCTTAAAACATATTTCCTTATTTAAGAAGATAATAAGAATAGTCATTTAACGAAAGGAATTCATGGGGAGAATTAAATTTTGTAGAGCGTCCAACGAATTTCAATAAAAAAACTCTCAAGAATTTAAGAAGGATTGACTTTTAATATATCTAATTAAGAAAAATAGACTTAAAAGGTATTACAAAAAAAAATCAGGATAAATGTAGAATAAACGTTTTCCAAAAATCTTTTTCTCCTTTTTAAACCTTATGTCTAATCTAAAAGTAGAAAAATGTAGAAAATAAATCTTTGTTGGAAATTGATAAAAATATATTTGATAAAGTGAATAAGGATTAAATGTTAGTAAATTTACTTCACAATTTATATCACTATCTTTATTATGTTTATTTATCAATTTAGAAAAAAAGTAATTAGAAAACATTCCTAAAAGTATTAATGAAAAATGATCTAAGAATGGTCTACTAAAAATCTTCTTCTTTTGGTTTGTTCAAGCTCTATTATATTATTTAAAAAACGATTTTGACTTACCTCAACAGTACTTTAAACTATTTCAAGTCTGTAATTTCTTGTACCACCGTAGATTTTAGTTTTTAGTTTTAGGATACTATAACTCCAATTTTTTTTAAAGTATTTGATTTACCTTGAACTTATTATTCAATTCTAAACAGTTTTTGGCTTATCCCAGCAGTACCTTAATCTACCTGAGGTCTCCACATGAAATTTCTTCATCATCGTAAATTTATTTTTGAAGTTATATTATTTTATTCTATAAAGCTTTTCGGCTTCTCTTAATAATACCTTCCATTACTTGAGGTTTTAAAATTTTTATTATGACAGAGTTTTTCCTTTTATTTTGAAGGATTTTATAATTCCCTATTGTATAATAATTGATTTTTTTTCTTTTAGACTTATTTCGTACTTCGACCCTATTTATTTAATTATTTTATTCTCAAAGGTTTTTTTTAAGTTATCAACAATATCATCCCCTAATTGTGATCTTTATCCTAAATATCGTCGCTATTAAATGGTTGTGCTTATTATTTTCAATGAATTTATAATTTGCCGCCTTCTGAATAATTTTATTCTTTATGCCCGATTATTTTATTTTAAAAATGTTTCCGGATTATTTCAACAGCACCTTCACCTGTCTGAGATCTTAACCCTAAATTTCTTACCATCGCAGATTTCTTCGTTTCATCAAAAGAACATTGTAATAATTGCTTTTTTCTAGCTTTATGTAGCTTTTCATACTCGATTATTCAATTTAAACAGTTTTCCAGCGTATCCTAACAGTACCTACAATTATTTAAGATTTTCACCATAAACAATCAAAGATCTCATTTTTTTTAAATTTATTATTTATTACATTCTTCACGCTGTGTTATTTTATTATAAACTTTTCCGACTTATCTAAACAGTACAATAACTTTTCAACATCGCAAATTGTCAATTTTTAAACATACTTTATAATTATCAAATTTTATGTAATTGTTTTTAATTAAAGTTTTTTAATTTGAGCTCTAATATTATATTCTAAAATTATTTTTTGTCTTGTCTCAACCCTATCCTTTGGAGGTATTCTTCATTTCTAAGGACCTATTTAGTATTATCCTATCATGGGATTTCTTCTTTTCATTTTCAAAGATTGTAAATTTATTTTGATCGTCAAATAAAAGAATCGACATTGAAGAAATCAAAAAGTATTGAAATAAATTAATATTCTTCGCAAACCAATTTTAAATACACATAATAGTATTTGTAAAGAAAGTTAGCCTTTTTTTAAATTTCTTTGCTAAGAAGAAATAAACAAGAAAATATTCCAAGAAAGTTTTAAGGAAAAATATGGAATAAGAAATGTCTTTCGAAAATCTTTTTAGTCTTAAATCGCAATTCCTCATTAAGAAACAATAGTTACTTAAAGATTTTCATAATAAAAGATATAATTTTTATAGGATTACCTTATTTAATTAGTTGATTTGGATCTTAAAAATAAAGAAAGTTTAAATTAAGTTAATCTTCTTTTCAAATCATATTACCATCTTCACAAATTATGTTATATCTCCACCAATAAAAAAAAAACAAGAAAATTAAAAGATAATTATAATCCAAAAATCGTTTTCTACTTTTTCTTCTTAAATCGCATTTCCTATTAGAAAATATTTTTTTTCTTTATGCGATTAGTATAAAATAGAAGAGAGAAGGAAATCAAAAGAAGAAATCTAAGTTGGATTTTTTTTTAAAGGAAGGGTGTTGACTGGAATTGCGGATTGGGTTGGTTAAAGCGTAGAAATTGTCATCAGCGAATTTGCTATTCAGATACATCAGATTATAGTATTTTTCAAATTATATTTGAAATGAGCTCGAATTCGAACCGAGGGCCTCTTAGACTACAGTCGGCGCGTTAACCTAAATTGGAAATTAATGTAAATAAATTGAATTTAATTCTTCACAAATTGTATCACCATATTTCTTCTTTTTCTTCTTCTTCATTGGTTTTTTCATATCAATAAGTTAATTTATTGGAAGTAGAAGAATCGGTTTAAAAAAATGTATAAGCAGATTTACGTTAGAAATTAATAGAAACATCTTAAATATGAAAAAAAAATGGGCAAGGAATTTTTCTAGAAATGTTTTAAGGAAAAATGTGGACTAAGAATGGTCGAAAATGTCAAAAAACTCGAATATTAATTAATTTAAAATGATAGTGGAAACAGTTATTTAAAGAAAGAAATTTATAAGAAGCCGAAAGTTTAGTTTTTTTTCTCTTATATTAGTTAAAAGTAGACGCTACAGTCTAAGAAACTTAAAAATATTCGATTTGATAATAAATTTAAAAATACGAAAATATTTCGTGATTCTACAACAGTAAGTCTTACAAAGACTACAAAACAAATTAATTTGAAATAACTACTTCTCTGGCTAATACCTCGACAGACATTGAATAAAACTAAATTAATTTGCTTTTTACGAATAGTACAACTATCAAAGCAACACTAATTTGAATGAAATTATTTCTGTTGAATAAACTAATAAATAATAAAATCTATTTTATTTATTATATACATAAAATTTTGTGCAAAGGAAGGACGGGCGGAGTTCACAATTAAATATTATTTAGAATAAATGTACTAAAATACATTAAACCATTAAGGAATAATTATGTACTAAGAAATATCTTTCAAAAAAATTTCTTCTAAAATTGTATTCCTTGTAAGAAATGACAATAGTGGCAGTTATTTAAAGAATGGAATCTATAAGAAGGCGAACATTTTCTTTTCTTTTCTTCTTTATTGAATTAGTTAAAAGTAGAAGAGAAAGTGCAAGAGAATTAAAAAAATCTACGTTGAACATTAATCTAAATAAATTGAAATTAATTCTTCACAAATTATATCATCATATTTCTAATACATTAAGGAAGTGAAAGAGGATTATATTCAAATGAATCATATCTTCTTCACAAATTGTATCACAAAATACTAATATATCTTTAACAATTCAGGAAAATTAAGTAGAAGATGTTCATAAAAGTGAAATATGGATTAAGACACGTCTTCCAATTATGTTCTTTTTCTTCTTCTTAATTCGTAATTCATTAATATATAGATAGTAGAAGAGTCAGTTCAAGTAAATTGCAAGAAGAAATTTACTTTGGAAACCGATAACCATCCCAAAGAAAAGAAGAAAAATTGAACTTGAAGGAAAAATGTGGACTAAGAAAAGTATTCTAAAATTGAATTTTGGGAAGCTGTGTGAAATAGATTTGAATGTATAGAGTGCAGGTATGAGGAACAAGGGTGTATTAGTGCACAAAGAGGAAGAGAGGGCAGGTATGGTTTCTAAAGCTTAAGCTTTTTTTAAGCTAATGCGTTGATGCACCTGTCACCCCTGAATTTGAACGAGAGCCGTGTGGGAGAATCACGCTAGGACATACTATCCTGGTAAGACCCATTAAACCCTCATTAGGTTTGCCATCCTTTTTCTCCGCAATATATGCAATTGACTTGCTCTGCTAAACGGAATCGATTCAGGTATGCACCGTGTCCACTGAGAAATTCACAGAGATGGTAATCAATTTCACCATGTTTTCATTTAATCCACTTTTCAAGATTGTTCGCCAGTTGTTTTATCCAGTTTGCCTCTTCTGTTTGTGTTTTTCATTTTCCTATTTTCAATGACCGTCTGTCGTCTTCCTTATTGGTCATCTTTCGTTTCATATGCCAATCGTTTTTGTAGATTCTATTGGTGGAATCCCAGAAATGACTAAGCCCTGGTACTACACATATTATTGATATGGTTCGATTTGTGCCAACGATCAGTTATCTGTCTGATAGGTACTTGCCTATAATTTTCTGTAGATATGGCTGAATATTCCTCTTTTCTAGGGCGTTTGTAATCACATAACAAACTTATATATTTTCGATTTTACATTTTTATTAATAATGTATCCATAGACATTTGTTCATCATAAAGCATTTTTGGAGCATATATTACTGTAATTTTATGATCATGTTATGTACGCGCATACAAATTCCAGAAATAAACCCATTAGCCAGAGATTAAAGGAAATTTCAGCCTTTAACCATTGTAACTTTCCGGGAACGTCTTGCTGTAAGTTCGGTCATGTTTGTATTTGCATAAAATCTTGCTACCTGGATACCTTAGCCTGGGGTTGCCAACCGTCAAGGTATTTACAACCCCCATCGACTCAATGCGCATGTTAAATATTGTAGATTAAAAACAGTTTCAATTTGTAATTCAAGGTATTCAGTTGTACCCATATTTGTAAATACTTGTATATTTAAAGTGTGTATAAATAGACGAGTTAAACTCAACTCGGTTTTGTAATTTACCACAAACTAAACTACGGACGTATCCTTAAGAACTAGGAGGACCCACATAGGGCATACACGATTTTATCCCATCTTACCGTATTAAATGAATTTTTAATGTCTATCGTAGTAAGCAATCATAGTTTCTTTTCTGTTTCTGTATGCTTTGTCCGTATTTTTATCGTTATCTTAAAGTCTTTTGTAAGTGCGTCCCTTGTACTGCTTTCTTGGCAAGATCCGTTCTGATTATTGGGCAGATCCCCTTTCAGTACCATAGCTACTTTTAGCCTACTCTCTATGAGGTGTTTAAATAATTTCTGTGTGCAGTCGATTAAGCAGTATGGCCTATGTGTTTTCACATCATCATGTCTTTGCTTACTTCTCAATCAATATTAGTTAGTCAGAGCGATCCGCACGGTTGAAAACAGAGAGCAATGATTCTAAGCTTTTCCTAGTCTTTCGAAGTCGAAACTTATGGTAGGCTATCTTATATTGCTGACTCCATGGGTTAGTGTGTACATATTTTATTATGTTGTCCTATTATATTTCTTTATATCTATCTATAGTTCTTCTCTAGGGGTTCTAGTTGCTGCTGTCCTGTTCCTCTTGACACTCTGGCTCTGGTCAAAAATCGTCTGGCAGCATGTCCTTCTTTCCTAGCTTGGCCGACCTCTAGGCTCCACCAATATACCGTATTTTGGGTTCTATTTCCTTTGGGATTAAATATTGTATTACACGCGACTTGCCTTCATGACTGCTGTTTCCTTTTTGTTACCGTCAATAATTCTTCCGGTCGCTTTGCTGTATATTTTCAGCGCTAGCAAAAAATGATGAAATATATATTTTGGTGCATGCTCAGATACTTAATCCAAATCGAGTTGGGGTATAATTCGTCTACTTCAGCCGTACTTTAACCTTTTTGTTATAAACTGTTATGCCAATGACCATATTCTTATATATCCAATATCCTTTCTTAGATATTTTTTGGTTAGGTTTGGCTAACTAATAATCTATATGCTTTTCTCTAACGTTTCGGTCTAAGAGGTTCATCGCTCCTTTACAGCGACTCGAAAATTAGTAATTGCGTATTCGTATGAATAATTGTTTCTTTTTGAGTTCTGGCGTCTCATTTTCGACAGTTATACTCCTTCCGTATAAGTCGCCAACATTATGGTACGCTTTAGCCCTATTTTGCCTCTCTCAGTCTTTGAATTGATAGTTGGACTTTCAGCATTTGTAGCATCCTCGTATCTCGATTCTACGATCTGCATAGCACTTGGTCCGACTCTTATATGCTCTAGATTCAAGATCTTGTATGTGGATTCCGTTAATACAGTCAGCGTTGCAGTGCGATGTCTTAATTTGTTTATTTTGACGGCCGTCTCATTAAACGGTACTATAATGTCTTCAACAGCTTTGGATAGTTCTTCCCTGGTAGCCATACTTTCCATGCATCTAATATATGAAAAAATCTAAACAAATGTCACCCTGACATAAGCACATAAGGTCTTCCAAAAATTGAAGCTAAATATACCAGAAATCGTCAAAATATTTCCCTACTGGCTACAATTGCTTTTACACATCATCTTCAGCTAATAAGAATAATGGATCGAGTGGAAGAACACATCAAACCGTGAACTCTGCCTTCAAGATCCATGCATCAAATTTTGAAGTGATTTAATGTTTATTTATTATCCGCCTTTGCTATTCATGTAAACTGTTACCTGTTACTATCAAGATGGTTCATCCCTACCTATTCATAACCAGTGTTTCTGGATTGGTCAAATAAATGTTTTTCTCTTCCGTTAGTTGGATCTTAATGATTTAATAGTAGTCGCAAGCATTGGCTCCTAATTCTGCTTTCCCGCTTCATATTTGCAAAGTCGCCAATATCATTTTTTTGGATGGATGAATTAAAATTGTTGTCCTCCGCTTCCATTAGGACTACTACTAGAATCGTCTAGTCTTTAGTCTTTTAAGGGTTTCCAATTTTAACCGAGGAGTTTCTATAAATTTCCTCATTCCATTGTTTCTTGCGTAGCAAGTCAAACAAATGTTCTTCTCTTCCGTTTAGTTGGATCCTATTAATTTTTTTTTATAGGCGTAATTACTGGCTCTCCTGTCCTAATTTTGCTTTCCTCCTCCATAATTGCAAAGTCGCAATTAGTCGGATTAATTTCTGGATATCGTTCTTTATTATAGCTTTGGATTGACGAAATCATGTTGTTACCATCAATTTAACTGTCGAGTCTTTAGTCTCTTAAAGGTTTCCAATTTTAACTGAGGTGCTTCTATAGATTCTTTGTTTCTAATATTTCCTTTTCCATTTCTCCCATTTGTTAATTAAGTATAGTCTATCTAGCGTTTCTTCATGTTACTTGGTCTTTTGTTGGCACTTGTTTTCCATGTTACAATGGTGTTCAAGTTCAGCGATTCTTCTATCCAGCCCCTTTATCATCGTTTCCATATTTTTTATTATCGTTGCCTTACTGTCTGCAAGTTCTTTCTTTAGAATTACAACGGTTTCTTTTAAAGAGACCTTTCATTGTCTGAATTCTTATCAGTGGCGGTTGTTTCGTATATTACGTGTAGTTCCTGTATGCAATGTTTAATCTATTTTCTTGTGTTATGTGCTGTTAGCTTCTTTAGTTCTTCAATCTTTGTTTCAATTTTGCTTAGGTTTCCTTGGTCTATTCATTCTTTTTCTTCTGTGCCCTTACTCCTCTCTGGTCAGTCAAAAGGCTGCCATCCTTTTTTTCTTAGGCTGTCCTCTTTCATTACTATCGTCTGCTGCATGCATATTCTTTGTAAGGCTTGTATTTGGGAGTCCTCTATACTGTTCTCCTTATTTAGTGGTGTACCTTTAAAGAAAGCCCACATTTCTGCTTCTATTTCAACATTTTATTCTTGATCACACCATTTATCCAGGATATGCTCTTCTCTTGGAGGGATTTGCGTGAAGGAGTATGTTATTTTGAAAACGTCATCTTATTTTATTTGTCCGGTAATCAACAAAATCCGTCTGACCTGCATCTCGCGGCCGATCGGCCTTCTAAAGAAATCCGTCAGTTTCTCAATCAAATGCAGTAAGTCTGCAGTCTGAGACAACGAAGAGAATAGCTAGTAATAAAATGAAGTTATGTAGGTTACATGAGGAAAGACTGATGAAAGAGGTATGGAAAGCCTGTTTGGATGCAGAGGAATCAAAGAGGAGAATAGAGCGAACAAGAATATATGTAAATGTGTGATAAACGTAGCGGCTGGGATGAAAGAGAAAAGAAAGGAAGTGGAAATTCATGAAAGGAATGTTTTGAAATAAGTGTATACAGTGACATATTTGAAAGGTGGCAAGTACACTAGAGATTGTAGCACAGTTCAGGATAGAGGGAAAGGTCACCTTGTAAGAGCCAGATGTGGATCTCGAGTGAGAGGAAGAAAATTCTGAATGTTATGGAAAATGTGTATTATGTGTGAATAGAAAGAATACTTTGAAGCATTTGGCAAAGGATTGTTGAGTTGTGTATTATGAATAGATGGGGAGAAGCAAATAGGTACTGAATGGATGAGGGGAAATGGTATCGAAGTAAAGTCATATGCCAATAAAGTTCACTTCTCCACTATTATTTCTTCATCAGTTCAGGTAGAAATGGGTTAAAAGATATTTCAGAAAATCGTTAGAAGAAATAAGAAATATAAAACATTCTCTATATAGCTTCTTAACTGATTTGGACTTAATCATATTTTCTATATAAATATAAATAAATTATTTTCTATATAAATAAAGATAATACTGATTTTAGAGTAGAGAATCTATTTTTCATTGAATTAGTTGAAAGTAGGCGAATCAAGTCCAAAAATTTTGTTTGGAAAGAATTTACATTAAAATTTCATGTAAATTATGTGAAGATATGAAAAATAATTTAAAAGATTTTTAGTTATTTTTTATTCATTTAAAAAGGTGATACTCAAAAAGATTTCCATTCAAACATTTTTATCAATGCTTAAATCTTGGTAGCAGTATCATCATGAAGTATACACTCTCCATATGTGAGTAAGTTTCAATTCAATTCTTCAAAGGAAGCATAATGCCTTTTTTGTCTAGAAGATTGTAGTCATCACTTTCAAAGTAACACTTTCCGTTTGATTTTTTAAATTGTTTGGATTGTCAGTATGATGCAGTTCAAAAACTATGAACTATGACATGACTATGACATTCTACAGTCAGGAATAGGTTAAAGCGGTTTTAACTTTTAAAACGAACCTCGTATATTTTAAGTTAAAGTCGAATTCGCGTCAATCACATTACTTCCGTGTATTTAAATGAAGAAAGGTAACATCAAGCAAATTACTTTATACGGACGAAACGCGTAATTTACGAAATCAAATGCCGGTTGACACGAAACCCGGCGGTGAATTAATACCTCGCCCCTCCCTCCCCTCTTCTATCCCTCCCACCTAGCCGGAATCATCTATTCAATTTTAGAAATTGGGTTTATATCGAGACGCTCTGTCTTAGATTGAGTTTGCTTTATTGGCCATAAAATCGTGGCCGTAAATAACGCCCGGTGATATTATTGCCATGCAAATCATAGCGCAATCAACCGGTTTTATCGTACGTATTCAGGTAGATAAAAGATATCGCGCCGCTGCAGCTAAATCTCATCACGCCGAAATTATCGAGCAATTATGCGAGTTTATTGCGCGCGACAATCTGCTTGATTTATTCACGGAGTGATTACATTAATCTCTATGGAATGTACCATAAGACAGCTTTAATTAATATTTAGATGAATATATCAATATTTTTTATTTAGCCTTCTAAGACGGATAATAATTTTATTGATGGTAAGATAAGATACTAATTCTCATTTACGATGACGATGATGATAATTTAATGAGAAGGTTAATTATCTAATACAATTGATGTTTATATTAAATTTAAACTCAAGAAAGTTCCTCTGGCGAACGTGAACAATTCAATCAATAATTTGTAATTAGTTGAATTAAGTTGATGTCTTTTTGGCTTTTTAGATGATGTCGTTATTTTTGTTTTGCAAATATGTCTTTTAGTATTATGAAAACATTTCGATTTTATTAATGTTACATCATGCCGTTGCAGCGGAAAAGTGCTTTCCGCTCCATTTTAATGTGACATCAATGTTAGTTCCAGTACATCGGCGAGGAATAAATATAGACAGATACGTTTGTGTATATCTGTGTGTATATCTTTATGTAGAATCAATATTGGAACGATTCAGGACGATATCGTTTCTAAACGGTCGCACTTAGTGTTCGCGTTCGCCTGCTGAGCGCACACATTCAAGTCGCGTATGTGCATGCATGTGTGTGTCTGTCTGCGTCTGTGTGTGTATGTGCTTTTGTTCTAAGTAAATTTATATCCCCGAAGATCTGGGCTTATATCGGGGGGATTATTATGTGGCCGATCGAATGAGCTTTCAGTCGGGGCGGAGGGGGGCGTTTCCCGTCCGTCTGAAATATTACTTTCCGGCTGCCCAATTCCGACACCCCGTGGCTTCGCATTTACATTCATTTTCTCCACCAATAAAAATGTGCATCAGGCCGAAATAAGGACGATTTTATCAGCTTACCTATTTCTTTTTTAAAAATAACAGGTTAACTTCAGTTAAAAGTTTCTAGACACATATTCCCGGCGCATCCACCATAATGGACTATAATATTAAATTCATATTCATTAAAAGTTAGATACATTAAGAAATTAACTACATTCTACTTAAACTTAGAAATAATTAGAAATAATAAATAGCAGATTATTATACACGTATATGCCTCATACTTAATATGAATACTTTTAATTACAACGACAATCACAATGTACTATTCGAGCCAAATAATGGAAACTGGTAAGTTTAATAAAAATAGGATCAATTTGAAAATAGATTTTTTAATCCAAATTATTACGAATATATTTAAAACCACTTCAATTAAAATACTTGAAAAATAATTTTGGCTATAATATCAATGATCATTATTTCCTATTCTGTGATTATCGTATTTATGGTGATCAATTTTATTAGATCATATTAAACCATTTCTGAACATGATGAAGATTTAAAACCTTTTTAAAATAATTTAGGAAATATCGTTAACAATTCGAATCCAGATGAATTAAATGATCGGAACTATATTCAAGAGACTTTAGGGAAAAATAAAATCACGAACAAAATTTAGAAGAGAGTATCAAATTTAAGAAAGATATTTCAGAAAAATTTTATTATATTCATAAGGTTCATTCTAAATTTTGTAATAATACGAAGTTAAAAAAATTGAAGAATTCCATGCCAAATTGAAATAGTAATGATAAAGATTTTTAACCTTATCAAACAAATACGGTAGGTAATCGTGATAATGAATAAAATCATAATGAAGACTATTTCAATATCGGACCTTATCAATCAAATTCAGAAAATAAATATAAAACTACCCAAAAGTATTATAAAAATTCCTTACATCCTCATTAAAATAATAATGAGGAAGTTGTAAATACTTACAATAACAAAATATTAATGAAAGTCTAAATCAAATTGTAACCAAAACATAATCAAAATCTAAATGATCATCAAGAGGTTTTATCTGAAGAACTGTGTAATACAGGATTTTGCAACGATTATTCATTAATTAAATTATCGATTATTCATTAATTTGAGAAGAATTAGCAAAAGTGTAACAATAATGAATCAATTAGAAGGTTACCACAACCACCTATAAATAATGGTAGAATGTATCAATGTAGTGATTGTAGTCAATTGGAACAAACTAAAAAAATTTAAAGCGGAATAAAATAAATACTGCTGTTTATCAAAAGGCAAAGGTGATCATAAAATATTACAACATCAAATTTTTTCAATCATTTGGAAATGATGATTGTTATGTTGATTGCTAATCAAATAAAAGTTAGGAAGTTTTGATAAAACCTGAAAATAGTTTACATAATCAGTATAAAAATTCTCTTTAAAACGATTGAATGGAATCATAATTTTAAAACAGCAAAATTCTTAATAATGAAAATATTGAATTAAAAACGCAGAAGGAATTCATTTCTGTTAGAATTTTCTAGTACCTGAAAAGAAAACTTAAAACTTAAGTGTTAAATGTTAAATATTTGTTTAACTTTTAATACTAGAGCAATTCAATTGAATTCCGCTAAGAAAAATGAAAAAAAAAACAGAGTTTAAAATTTGCTTACATAAAAGTTAGCGCCGACGAATGATGGATGCCATTTGCAATTGTGCCATTGCCCAAGGGTGCAACTAAGGATGACATACATCCATCTTTTCGGAGCAAACTTGGAACTGTATTTCTTTTATGCATAGCTTAGTAGGTGGAGTATACTCTATCTACGTGGTCCTGAGTTCCAGCGGCTTGCCGTAAGTAGTCAGCGAGTCGCAAGCTGTACGGAGTTATCTCGGCGATTAAGTTCTTAGATTAAAGATCTGCTTTGGGATCTTGCATGGTTTATAAAAGTTTTCGGTGGAAGGTTAAGAAGGCAGCGCAGTTAGGACGTTGCAGTGCAAATCGGATAGATGGTAATATCTCTATCCATCGGGTAAGCTGGTTGCCAACATTCATTCCTGGTTGGATCACGATTCTTTTTTTCGACAAGATTTGCTTCCTACTGGCTAACTTGCTTGTACTGCATCATATCACTGATGAATTGTATTCTGTTGTCACTCGACAAGGATACTCGAAGCCTATAATTATAAATCCAGCACAAATAGTTCTACCTATCTTGGGGTGGTCATATTTTCATCTGACGTAGTAGGCAGTGGAAGGCCAGTGCTCTGAATTTTTGATTAGTGTCACTTTTTTTAATAATCCGGCAGATTTCAATTTGAATTCTTTGTAACGTAGATATGTGGCACATTTATTAACGTATTGCTCGTTACTATCCTGTAATTCCTTAGAATAATACAGGGGTTTAGTGTTTTCAAGGGTTCTTTGGACTGAATCCAGCAGTTTTCTTCTTCGGGGATCACTTGTTAGGCGTCCTCCCGTTCCCCTCGAGGTCATATCCTGGCTCAATAGATAGCGTTTGTAATGGACTGGGTAGCTTCCAAATCATTGATGATTTTCCCCAATTCATCATCCCTGAATTGTGTGTTTCAAATCTGGATCTCCTTCCGGAATTTGCCTAATTTCCCGAGGGTACAAGTCTTTCTCTAAGAAGCTATCCTGTTTGCTCTTCCAGGTATGTTGTCGATATAAAAGATTTTAGGTTTGTATCTGTAATGCCCACCATGCCAATCTTCCTGTCAGCGATTGCAGGCTTATCGAGCATTGAAGGGGCTCATGATCGATGATGATCGTGATTAGAGAACCATCCAGGTATTGTCCGAATTTCTTTATTTCCCAGATGATCACCAACGCCTCTTTCTCGATGGTAACGTAATTCTTTTTTCGACAGGATGTTCAGTAACACCCTTTTCCTGGCATAAAACTACGTTTACGCCGCTATCATATGTGTGAATGGGGTATGACTTTGTTTGATCGGCTGTACACGGTGTTTTGTTAGTCTTCTTTCTCGCTCTACTTCCAAGAGACATCCTTGCCGGTTAGTTGGTTGAGAGGCTTGGAGATGTGTGCAAACTGTGGTATGAACCGTTGATACCACGAGCACATTTGGAAAAAACAACTGTTTGCAGTTGTCAGATCAGATGCTTTGGGAAATGCCGCCCACATTTTCAGGATTTCATAAAAATCTATGCTTTGTGTTTTGATGACCTAAGAATTGACAAAATATACTACAGGTGAGGATAACTTCATCTTGTATTGTGGGTTTGAGTGGTAGATCACTACGTGAACGCCATCCGCATCTCCCCTGCTTTAAATTGTTAAGTGTTATATATATTTATAAATATACATTTTTAGAACATTTCTTTAAGCGGACATGTAAAGCAAAATAAATCAATCGTGAAGTCGTTCAGTTGCTGCTCCATGGAGCCAGATCAAATCATCTAAGTATGCTAAATCGCAGATATTAGATAGCTTCATACTGAATGTATCCATTAATCGCTGAAACGTATATCCGATGAGCAGATCGGTGGTGGAGAAGTTTTCTGGTTTGCCCTTGGCGTGAAGCAACTCATCAATGCGCGGTAGTGGGTGGTAAACATACGGAATTGTGATTGCATTGAATTTTCTGAAATCTACACCTAGTCTGGTTCCTACGTCTTTCTTGAGGACTAAACGTGCAAGTAAGGACTAAGATGACTTGATGTTTTTCTCGATAGCCTGGCATTTCATTTCTATTTCTTTCTTTTGTTCTGCTTGTCGAACAGCGGACATTCCGTACGGTTGTGTGGCTATTAGTATATCTTGTGTCAACTTTATGCTATGATCATATTCTGTAGTCGGTGATTCCCATACTCAAATAAATCAGCTTTTTCTTGAAGCATCTTGTTTACTTTGGCCTTCTTTTCTTCATGAAGGGTAATCTAATTACGGAAAGATTCGTTGATGTTGTAAAGCGCGAGGGGTTTCGGTCTCCTCGCCAGACTGAAGAGTTTTTCGGTAAATACTTACCAACGGTTTCCACTTTCTTGGAGGTTTCCGACATTACCCAATAGTGTATTCTACAATCAATATACGCTGCTCCTCTTCTACTAATAGGAGACTTGCTACTTGGGGAATGTTAAAAATAACACTTACGTTTTTCAGAAAGTCTACCCTTAATAGAATGACGTTATTTGTGCTGTTAGAGAAAACAGGCAGAGTTGTTCTAATCCAGCGGTTCTTTAAGTTTACTTTGATTTATGGCTGAGCATGTTTTTATTCTGTAATTTTCCGTCTGTAAATGTAATCTATTCGTGTATTTGGTTAAATTATGTGCCTTACCACGTAAGTGTTGATATAATGATGCTGAGGTGAAGAAAATCATGCAGGGATCCACAAAAGAGCTTCCCATAGCATTTGCAATAGTTATGCGTACTACTAGGCTTCTTCTTTGTAGAATGTTAGGTTTCATAGCTCAGAAAGCTAACTTATGATCCCTATTGTTTTCTGGAATATGTGTTTTGCATTTGGCTCTCATCGTCCCAGGTTTTTAGTCGTAACAAAAATATAAGGCAGTAGGTGTGTTACCTTCAAATTTTTTTTTTTTCGTTTCACCATATTTTTATTCGACTATATATCCATAAGCGCGATAGTGTATATATTTCTTTTTTCCCTTCAACGTTCTTTTTGGTTTGTGGAGCCTCTTTCCCTTTTTTCTATGAGTGTTCGACTTTGCCGTTTTTTCATTAATAGGTTCTGGTATATGTTGATCCTTTCTTGAGGTATCTTTTCACGGTCAGTAAGCCGCAATCAATAAATGTTTATTTGAGCAATAAAAGCCCTCTTTTTGGTAATGAACGTATCTGTGTTCTTGTTCTTCTCTTACCATTCATTGAAAACTTTTTGGAGTATTGCATAGGAGGGCTTTTACGGTGCGAATATTTCTCACAATAATTTGGTGGCATTGTCACTGAGAGCTATCGTTGTTTTCACCCCTTTCGTCGTTCCCGAGTAGAAACAGCAGGCTTTCCAACGCATCTTCGTCTGCCTTCTTTTAGTTTTTCTATTTTCTTAAATACTTTAATGGTATTGTTATATACTTAGACCCAATGGTGCAGCCCGCGAAAGATTCGGGCTTGTAGTCTCCTCGAATGGTTCGTATGCACTCCTGGAACTTTTACATTTGTATCAGTTTTTGTGCGAATATTATATCTTCAAAATATATTATTTTTAAACTGTAGAAAAACAAGACAATTTTTACTCTTAAATAGACCAACATATACTATAACTTATCTGATCGGTCAGGAAACTATATGTCATATATGGCAGATCTAGCCTTCTCTATCTTAAAAAAAAACGTATGTTCTATAAACTCGTATAACAATACAAAAAGGACATTGGCCTGATAAGTAAATTATATGCATAGATTTAACACTTTGCATCAATATTAAAAATATTGCTACAGATCACACTGATAATTGCCAAAGTTTCTAAACTGTATATTTAATTAATTGCTCACTTAACCCTTGGTGAAACTTTTTTGAAATATCTTGATTAGAAATTAAAAACACTTGGTTTGTTCCGCAGAAAATTCACAGAAGAAAGAATAAATTTTCTGTGAAACAAACCAAGTGTTTTTAATTTCAAATCAAGATGTTTCTAAACTGATCTGTAACTGTTAACAGATGGAAAACGAATATTTAAAATAATATAGTCTATTGGTTTTATCTAATGTTTTCGTTTGTTGACAACATTTGTTTTACGCTTGTGCGGTTCTAAGAGCAATATTTTTGAATAAATAAATTCTAATTATAAATAACTATAAATACATCGACATAAAATTAATGAACAATATAACAACATTGTATTTATTGTAAAATAAAATCACATTACTCAATTTAAAGTTTAGTGATTAACATTGTATTTTTTTTATTTTACAGGTAAGACGATCTGCTATTTTTCTAAAACTATCAACAATTTTAAGTATACGTAAGTAAATAAAACATATATTCTAAAAATAAAATAATAAAGAAAATCATTATTCTGAAGAAAGAAAATAGGACCACTTTGTTTTACCACTTTTTATTTAACAAATTACATGTGACTATAGTTTCCACTATCAACTAGTCATTATCAAACATAAAGTGTTTAATATTACGGAGTCTAACATATTTATTTTAAGCAGTTGAATAGAGGCGTGTACATCGGGTCTATCTGGTCGTTAAGAAGGGAAATTCCCGGATTATTCTTAGCTTTGAAAATTTCCATGGCTTCTAGTAAGTCCATTTTGCGTCCTTTATCCGTTAAGTGGATTACCGAAAGAATGTCATTTTCAAAAGGGTGATTCGTTTCCAGCAAGTGATTAGCAAAAGTTGAATTATTATTTTTCTGACAAAATGATTTTTTATGTTCGTTCAAAACCCACTTATACGGAATTGGAAGTTATCTTTATGGTTTTAGAGCAACAAGGCAAATATGTAAAGTTTTTATATTCTATTTAATAAGAATGGGCATAAAAATGCAATTTTGAATTCACCAATAATATCATTTAAATCATCTTAGTTGATACAAAAAGAATTATTTATACAATTAGATATATGGACCGTTTATTTAGGTTATTTAAAAAGTGGTTATTTCAAAATCAATACAGCTTTTTGATGTACCCGCAACTAAGTTTAAAACCAACCTCTGTTGATTATTTTATGTGAAATTTCTTATTTACATACAACTCTAGCCATTGAGTATCATCCTTAAACCTTCACGTTCCACATATTGATATTTTCGTGGAAACTTTTACTCTATTTTCTGTTGACTGCTCCTAAAATATTAAACACAAGCACAAATGTTACACTAAGAATGTGATTTAGGAGAGCTTCGTTGGTCCAAAATGTTTACATATAAACTTAGGTGTATGAGCTGTTTGTCAAGGGTATTCAAAAAAGTGATTATTTCGATATCAATGCAGTTTTCTAGATTTACCCAAAACCAAGTTTAAAGCCAAGCCTCTATGAGGCCAAAAAATATTTTTTTACAAATATCTGGATTTTTAGCTCAAAATTTTTGTTCTATCCGGAAAGATCAGTGAAAAGATTTCAGCAATAAACCGAATATATGGAACGCAATTATCAAGGAAGATACCTATCAGCTATTGTTGTATTAAAAACCAAACCAAACCAAGTTGAAAAAATTATATATTTGTTTACTTTTATATAACTTTTTGCTCAGTTGTAGATTTTTGGCTCCTTTTGATTAATTATGTCCTTAAGGTAAAGTGTATTTGGAATACAATGGAAGACAAGAACAAAATGTATTTTTGTACTCATTGAGCAAATTTATATAGCAAACTTGTTTTAGAGTTGGAAACCTTCTAAATACCTAAATATTACTCCACAACAAATTTGAAGGTAACACAAACTTTTGTAACTAAGTACTACCATGACAGCCAAGAAAAAAAGCTCAATCCTTTGTAGATAAGACGATTAGTTAAAAATCAATACAGTTTTCCAGATTATTTCGAAGCCAAGTTTTATTGGTTCATGTGTGTTAAATCTCAAACAGAGCATTTCATTTACTACATTAACAATAAACGACGCTAGCCGTTCTAGTTACTTTTATTAGGTCGCACCATTTCAAAGCAAATTATCTCAACAACTGCACTTAATCCCGATGTCTTCACTTCAGGCCAGAAATCACCCATCAAATTGACCCCAACACATTGTCAGAAGCTCTCCTGCAACATCCGGACTTTTTCACATTCTCAAGTGGCAGGGGACATCACAGTGCTTACCTTAATGACACATAAAAAACTTTTTAACTTTTTTTAAACTGTTTGATAATGACATGTTAAAATTGTCGAAACTATAGTCACTAAATAATGTCAGTGTTATACAAAGTTAAAAAGTTTTTTATTTGTGAAGAATAATGTATAACGAAGTAGAAGCCTCCACCGTTAACAGTTCTTACCTCATTGTTCTCTCGTTTTCTTCTTTCGCCCTCTTTTATTAATTTCAATGGAGGAGTAACAAGAAACATCCATTAACACTATCCCCATTCTTTCGGGCGGACTCTTCGATTTAGTTTATTGAAAATAAGGGGTAATTTCTATATAACAAATTCAGTTCATAATTTGTATTGTGTAATCGCTGCCTTGCATTCATAGGTAGCATTAGAAGTTAGAAACCTTTCAGTCAAGCAAGCGCAATCTCTTTCTTTTGAAACAATAAAGCCAGAGATAATTACACGGATTACGTTTTGCGAAAAAAGAAAATTACAATAGTATTGGTCCCGAGAGTCATTAGAAGATCAAACACCTTTAAAATTCTTATGAAAACTTTACCAGTAACAACATTCCTTGTTCCAATATGCAAAAAATCCGAATTGCAGCAAAATTCACATCACTGCCCAATTTGACAGAAATGTCAGACCAAATTTTTGAAATTTCTTTAGTTCCTTTAATAGAAAAATTTAATACATCAACAAGCTCTTGAATGAATTAAATAGATCACTTCCAAATCAGGTTTCAGAAATTTCTTTAGTTCCTTTAATAGAAAAATTTAATACATCAACAAGCTCTTGAATGAATTAAATAGATCACTTCCAAATCAGGTTTCAGAATAATACAAAATTAAAAATTGTTTGACGTATAGTTCTTCTAAATTAACGGTACAAATCGTTCTGGACGTAACATTCAAGTTGAATTTTGTACTTGTCAATTCTAGGCGCTGACTTCCTTTAACATTTCAAAATTGTTGTTGATATCGCAACAAGGCAGTCCATTAGAAAAGCCTAAGATTCACCAGATCTAAAATTACAATTTCCAGAGCGTATAATCCCTTTTGAACTCACTAAATCAGTAAACCATAATGTGCAACACCACATTACAACTTCTGGACCATCATCTGTCATTTGAAAGACTGAAATCAAAGAATTTTTGGTCTTTTTGAATATACTAGGATTTACAAGTTGGCCAGAAGTCCAACTCCATGTCAAATTTCGTTCAAAATATATGTCCCTTCTTTCATAAGTAGATTTTCAGCTCCTAGGGTTTTAATGAGCCCCCAAATATATATGTAGTTAAATTTAGACATTTTGGCCAAAAATTTAGAGTCGAACAGCGAAGAACAGTGTAAAAGATTGATATCTTTACCATCAAGGACATATAGCGCAATTATTGTTGGATAAATGGTCGAGATTTGTTTTAAAAACTTCATAAAGAAGTCTTAAAGGTAAAGGAAACGTACCTAACATAAGCTTTGTTTTATTTTTTCTTAGTTTTTGACTTCTATTATATTGGCTTCTTATGGTTCGTCTACTGAATTTATATCCTGTGACATAAATTATTAATATATTTCGTGTGAAATGTATGTATAATAATTTATTTTTATAATTTTGTACATAGGAAAATCGAAGAAAATAAAGACTAAGAAATAAACTGAAATTATTAGCACTCTTCTTCTACCACTTGCACTCTAATAAAACTGTAGAATTGAAATAAATCTATCTCTGCAATACCAGTTTATTAAACATAGATTTTTACATGTATTTAAATAATAAATAGTCCACTGTTTATTTCAGATAATTTATTTTCAAATAGTATTTTTAATTTTACAAAATCCTAACATGGCGAAAGAAATAAAGGTCATTTTCAAAATTCGTGCACCAAAAAACATAAAACTCGACGAAATCTTGTTTAAATTTCATAGGAAGCAATATTAATCACACCTACCTTACTCCAGTCTAATTTATGTGGTGTTTTCGTAAAATAAGTATTTATACATTTTTTATAATTACATAACATTGTAAAATGTTTTAATACTTGCAGTTATCAAACAAAAAATAAATTTGTGCTTAATATTTTTATATTTAATAAAGAATTGAAATAAAAATATTAATCATATTATGTAGTTATTTAAAGTTTTGCATTTTCACTTAAGTTACCGCCGGAGGAAATTGCCGATGGTAAAAGGGTGGCTTTCGTGGGAGAATCGGACGACGGGGATTTGTAGACAAGAGAGGGGTGTGGCGGTGGAGCTGAGGAAACTTTTTAAATTACTTATTTATCAACACACGGCGGTTAGTTTGGGAGTCTTTTTGTGCGCGCGGCCATCAACTGAAATAACTAAATGATAGCTACAAACCGAAAAATAAGTTTAGAGGCTAAGCTAAAGTCTACGGTGAAAGAGGAGGACGACAAATGGAACGCTAGGCATAAAGGTTGTGTGTATGTGCGAGAGATAGAGTGAGATGAGGGGAATAGGAAACGCTTCAAAAGTCGATAAATACTTTACTGCCCTAATGAATTTTCCATCAGCACTTTGCTACTTTGCGAATAACAACGTGCACACAAATAAAACTAATGGAAAGCTTATGCATTTATATTTAAATTATTATTTATTTTCACTATTGAATTAATTAATAGCAAATAATTGAATGCCTTACTTAATTCATTAACTACATATTTTTCTTTACTTTAAATTTAATATCACCCTTAACCACATAAAGAATTTAATTAGAGTAGCTTTCCTTTTTTGGCCTCCGACCGAAGGTAGTACTAATCAAATGTTATACTGCAATAGTTTGTAGGCTTCTTGTTATTGCGGAAGTATCGACACATAAACATGCCAATTACTCCATTAGAGAAAGTAGCGACATTTCGTTCGTTAGTATAAACGTATTCGCCGTTTACGTTTCTAAATTCAGTATTCCCTTAAATGGTCGCATCGGTAATTATGCAAACGGCTCTTTCACCTAGTGCCCGACCGAAGAACAACAACCGGCATGATTCTTTGCCATTTTCCGAAGGCAGGTCACGTTTTAATCTCGTTAACCTCAGGCCGCTTTATATTTCAGAGGCGTCCCGCCAATGGAACGCCGCCACTTACCACCGGCCAGATGGCGTTCTCTCCACTTATTTCCACGGGAAATTCCGGGATCAATCGCGCGAAAATCTCGCTCTCCATTCATTAGGTTTACAATATTCGGTTAAAAACGTTTTCTACGTTTCGAAACAAAGCCCGCTTCGGATTATCCCAATCGCGCGAAAATCTCGCTCTCCATTCATTAGGTTTACAATATTCGGTTAAAAACGTTTTCTACGTTTCGAAACAAAGCCCGCTTCGGATTATCCCACGTAATGCAGCCCATTAAGTAGCACGGGGATTCCCCTGCTTTTTTAAAGTCATTAAACACACATCGGCGTATAATTGGTCGTATGTTCGACCACTGGGATAATTCTGCAGATTATATATTTACATCCTCACTAATAAATATGTACGGATTTCAGTTGCAGGAATGAATTTATAATTTCGCATTGAAGGATCGCCGGCTCATTGACCCGCGCCATGTCAAGTGCTTGACTAACGACGCTTTTTTTTTCTCCCCGGTTTTGTCTTTTTCTCTCTCGTCCGCGAGGAGACCCTTTTTGTACGGCACGAAATCAAGATAGCGCGCTCAGAACTTCCAGTTTAAGTATAATAAATTGAAATGTGGGATATTTCAGTTTCAGGGGACGTACATAATGCTTCCGGCATTATTCTTATTCACTGTCCTCTGAAGATAGAGAGGGGATTTTGATGTGGGATGTATACAAATTTTTAATTTATTCTTTGTAAAGAGGACAAGCGCAGCCTTTTGACATGTTGAAATTACCGTTCGGAAAATATCTAATCGTTTTTTATCGGTAAAGAATTATCAAATTATTTTCTTATATTCAACTTGCAATAATAAAATCTGCTCTCAATAACATATATTCTTTGAATTTTGCGAAATTTCTTAAAGAGCAGTAAAGGCTATTGAAAAAAAACATGAGAAAACATTTTAATCAATGATAGACAATTGTCAAAAATGGTAGAGATTTGTAAATAATACTTTCATTTATAGAAACAAACAATTGACAGCTGGCAGTTTTAAAAACATAAGTAAGATTCGTTAGGGAAGATATTGAAATCCTAAAAAAAACACAATTCGTTATAGTGATAATGTAAATATTAGCAAAAAACGCTGTTCAATGTTCGTCAAAGAAAAAAGGCAATTAATAATAATATGAAATATTAAATCTAACTCATAAAAATATAATTGTCAAAGAGCAGTTGATGTTTTCTAAAAAAAAAAACATTTAAGTATTGAATAAAAACACTAAAGAGCAATGAAGCAAAAAAGCATAGGAAAAAATATCTCAACATCGTCATAGTAATTTGGTTGGTAAGTCCACATTTCATTAGACTTTTTCATTCTACAGAAACGTCACTGATAGTTCTGAAGAGTAGTTTTCTGTCGTACCCGCTCCTGGAGTTTATAGGTCTTCTTTACAGAACCGTTGAAAAGAACAAAAATTATTATTTAACGACATTTACACAATTAATTTTTTTTTCTAGGTATTCTATGAATACAAGATTATGTTACAGAATACAGACTAGAGACTACTGATAATACTTGCGTTCGTACAAATTACTACACGATACTTGGTTGATGAATCCATGGAATAAGTTTAATGTTGCGCACGGATATATTGTTCAGAATATCTAAAACAACAAAAATGCTGATCGGTGAGTCGAAAAACGGAATAAAGTTAATAATATGGTGTATAATTTATTGCTTTCGCGATTCTTACTTGTTAGGTAACTGTTTGTAACTACTGGAATGTTACGCTTACAACGCTAAACTTTAAGTATGTAGAAATAACATGAAACTATTTACAGAAAAAGTAACTTTAAAAATGGGGGAACATGTTTTCTTCAGAGGGGTAAATTGACGTCTTCGGCGGTTTCAGGTACAGGATCCGTACATTATCACGTTGATCTCAAATCGGTCAAATGAAATGGGCGAGTGCATAAATTAATAAATTTCACCATGGTCCGGACTTGGACATCGGGGTGTTTACAAATTCTTCATTCTGCATTTAGACCATAATTTTTATAACGAAAAAATTTCGTGCCTAATCCTAACATACGGTTTTAAATTGAAACAATCCATTCGAGCACCACCGCAGAAACAAATAAACATTTCACGTGTCAACAAATAGTGGGGAATTTATATGAAATGAAAAATATTTCGAGCACTTTTAACGTGCCAATTAAAATGGTCCATTTGAAAATACAGCCCTCTATTGATAGAACCAATTATCCTCTGGCTACATTCATAGTGCATGTTTATTTTGGGCGTTAATTGCAAAAACTTTATACCCTTTTATTTTTTTTGTATTCATATTTCACTACACACTCTCAGTTACACCTATACTTTATTATTAATAAAATAATAATAACTAATAAAAAAGTGTTTGTATAATACATGCATGAAATTCAAGTTCATATTTATGATTATAATTATTCATATAATAATATTAGATAAGATATTAGATAAGTTCCAAACCTTCAAGTGATCGTCAAATAATAGGGTCTTTCATTAAGCGCTTCCTATCCTTAAATTTAAATAAAATAAATTGTCTGTGAGTATCATCAAAATTTTTCTTTCGTTTTAAAGGCCAATCGATGATGTTATGTGTGGAATATAACATCTTGCAAATGTCTGCTTCCCTGGGTGGCACTCATTCGAAATGTCGAATTTTCGAAGTCTAACGGGGCCAAATCGCATGATCTCGCTGGTCAGTTCACAGCACCTCCATGTGAGATGAGCATTCCCTTAAATGGCTCGTGCAGAATGTTCAATGTGACTTGAGCTGTGTGGCACGTAGCGGCGTCCTGTTGAAATCACTTGTCGTCTGTGTCCATGTCATCCAATTCAGGCCAAAAGAAGTTGGTAATTATCGACTTATAGCGTTCGCCGTTGACGGCAATGAGTTTACCAATGTCGTTCTTTAAGAAATATGGACCAATAAAGCTGACAGCCCAAAACACACACTAAACAGTGACTTTTTCGGAATGCATTAGGCGCTCTCATATGGATTGGTATTGTCCCAAATTCAACAATTTTGTTTGTTGGCGTACTCGTCCATCCAGAAATTCATGAGGCCTGATTTTTTTGATGAAAATTAGGGTCAGCTTCCAACTGCTCAAGGGCCCTTTCAACGAACACCCAACAGAGCACCCAATTTGATTTAAAAAATTATCATTTGCACGTGTTGTTGAACGCTATTCCCGTTCATGGCTGTTTATGGAAGTGGTATGAATATGTTTTAAAAATATTTTTTTATTTAGTTAGATTTATTTTACTCAGAGAACACTACTATAAATTGCCAATGGCAATTGATGGGCTTCCATCAAAAAAAATAAAAATTCCACAAAAGTACATCGCACAAATTTCCGAGTCAGCAAACGCAGAGAACACAAATTATGACCAAAAAAACATGATAAAAATTCCAACACATGCCAAACACTGATCACCGAAAAGATTTCACTATCACCAAAATAATCGCAACTGTTAATAAGTTCAACGAAAGGATAATTATTCACAGCCCAAACAGCAAACTGTCAAGCCTCTCTACAATGTACAAACCATCCAACAACAACATGCATAACAAATACCAAAATACAAGATTGTGGAAGCACAGACCATAGATCACTCAGAATCCAAAAAGGCCTCAGAAATAATGAACACGAACAGACAAGAACAAGAAGAAAAATGAACAGAAATCAGAAAACAGTTATTCGCCTTTATTTGTACGTCCAACTTCATTCGCATCCCAACCAATCATAGGTTCATCACGTCTGATAAACTATCATCCACTCTCGATACTTTCCTTTGTACCAACAATATTAAACACTTAAAACATAATTTAAAACTTATCTCCGACTTGGGCTTGGATCCTTTGTCTAAGATCACATATCTATTTAAGAACAACAACATTCTAATTCTACTAAAGGCTACAGGCCTAATTTGGATAAAAAGGTTAAACAAATATCGTAAAACTTATTTAATTCAGAAAATCACTGACCTAGTGACAAATCAAACGACCACGACGAATAAAAAATTGCAGATATTTTTGCAAAACACTTTCAACAATCATATAAGTCTATATATGTCTTTCAAGACAAAGTTTACACATTAAGCTTTTATAAAACTTATAAAAACCCACTCACCCCAAACGACAAAATGAAAGAGGATGACTCGAAATTTTAAAAATTTTAATGCTAGGCTGATCCTGAATTTATTCCTCTTGCATATTCACTCCTATAGCATTAAAATATACAACTATAATTACCATATATATAATAAAAATCACCCGAATAAAAAAAGGAATAATTACCTGTATCCAACAATTGTACTTCCAGTCCTTATACAAATCTCTCCTTAAAAACAAAGTCATGTCTAACATACCTAGTTCCATCCCCCTATATTATTTTGGCTTCCTAGAACGCCGATGCGCAACACTTACACTATCCATTCTCTTTTCAAACTGTCAAACAGCAAACCTCGAAAGAAATAAATTCGCGATCATCTTCCTAGATCTCAAGAAGTCTTAATTTCGTTAATAATAAGTTGTTGAAAAAATTCACTTGGCTTCTTTCACTTAATTTCAATTAACCAAGTAAATTTTTTCAACAACATATTATTAACATAATGTTTCACCAAGTAAAAAATGAGAAACAAATACTGTCTTAATTTCGTTTGGTGCCGAGTATAGTACAGTCAAAGTCTCCTGAATAGTTTCCAACACAATCGCTCCCTTTACATCAATATCCGCAGCTTTCTTTCCAACTAATTTTGTTTTCTGAGAAATGTTTACCTTGCCCGAAGGTTTAATCTCTTGGTACATGAGATCTACTATCCTAGTCCAAACTATTCTATTAAATCCGCCTATCGTTCCTCTATGCCAACGAAACTGACCTAGTTTGCGAAATAGCGTATTTCTATCAATTCAAATCAAACAAATCGCAACGCCTACTTGCTTTTCACCTATTTAAAAAACTACTGCCTTTAATATCCATAAATGACCAAAATTTATATATTGCAATCACCTGAAAATATCTAAAATTAGTATTTATTAACAAACTAACTTTCAACCTTCAAAAACCTCTCCACTTATCTTAAAGCAAAAGAGACCTAACCTACAAAAAACAAGGTATAAAATTACTAAATTTATTTTAAAGCACACACATCTATACAATAATCTGCCGCCCTTTACATGACCATTCGGCTATCCTCTTATACAACGTTCACCTTATAACATTACGTAATTTTCAGGTTGTGGAAAGATCAGCCCTTAAAATGCTAATAAAAATCAGACATCCTCAAAATCCTTTCCATAATTCATCAAACTTCTTCCTATATGAATGGACAAAGGTGATCCTCATTCAAGAAAGGCTAACCTCTCTTTCGCCCTAAATCTCACCCAATTTTGAATCCTAGATTCCTTATGCATTTTCACAAACGAAAACAATATGATGATTCAATTACGAACTAATTTGGACAAGGACTCCACAAAGGCTATTTGTGATCATGACCTCTCATACAGTAATCAAGATTTTATGCGAAATAAAAAATCAGGAGAAAAGACTAGTCAGTAGTTAATTTACAAGTATATTTTAAATTTCTCATTTTAATATCAATATATTTGTCTTATATATAGTTACAACAATATTTTTTAATTTAAAAAAAGAATCAAACCCTTGTCAAACATATAAAAGCAATAAAGTAATTGTACTGTAAAATTTAGATTAGGTTAGGTTAGGTTATTTCCACTTATTCCGTTATTAGCCTTCCAAGTTCTCCACTTTCTTTAAATGTGCCTGATTCATAAAGGCATGGATGACTACGTAAGGTTGTTCTATTGTTATTACGATAAGGAAATTGTTCAATGTACAACCGCCTAGATTGTAAAGAATTGCCATCGGCAAGTCTATAAATGCTATATATGTCAGTCATCTCATAGCGATTAATGATAAAGGACTTCACTAACAAAAGTTTAACTTTTAAAGACAGAAATTAATAAATGATCATTATTAAGATAAGTTGAAAATTGAAATATATTTGATATATTTAAAATGAATTTTCAACGCCTAAGTGCCTCAACAATCAATCAATAAATGATCAATCAAGATACGAATTTGTTTCAATTTTAGAGATTCTATAATTTACCTACATTCCAAAGCTGAAAGTATTAAAATGCTAGCGATTCTAGATCTTTTAGAATTACAGAATCAGTAATAAATCAAAAGTATTTTTATAAATTTTCAGATATAATGTCCCAAGGGCAATGATAATCCGCGATAATTTTGACTACCCGAAAGTGTGTTGCTTAGTAATTGCCCGACGCCGTCAGGCGGAGGGCAATTACTTAAAGCAACACACTTGAGGGAACTAGTCAAAATTATCGTGTATTTATCATTGCCCGAGGGGCATTCGGTAAGATAAGTTCTTGAATAACTTACAAAATATTAAAATATTAAAGTGTAAGTTGGTACCTCTGGCGTATTGCTCCGTCTTTTGTCATAATTTGGCGGTTATGATTTGATTCGTATTTCCTAACCTCACAAAAGTGCTCGAACGGCTTCCGTAAGTATTCACTTTTAACCGTGTTTTCTAGTGTCGTTTTTTCTATTAACTAATTGCTTCATCACATTCTATACCGAAGCGTGATTCGGACGGACCTGATTATACATTGACAGAACGATTGTATTTTTTAACTCAAGGGCAATTGCGAATATGGTATAAATGTCAACTTGACAGCCGGGAGATTATCGATAATTTCCCTAGGGAGCTTTTCAGTTCGCGGTGACATTGCCGCCTTAAGTGTGCGTAGCATACGGCGTTTGTCAAAAATAGACGAATCTGATTGGTTGCTCATTAATGAAAGAACTTATCTCTGAAATTCTATAGTTCTAGGGTTTTAAAATTAAAACTTTATAAACGCCATCTAAAATTATTAGTTATTAGTATAGTTTTGAAAGTGTTAAAACTGTCAAAACTATAGTCGCCAATAAAATTTAAAAAGTTTGTGATATTTAAACAAATGTATTTTCAATGTAAAACTTTATATTTATCAGATTTTTAGAAATTTTAAAATTATTTATATTTGTAGGTTTGCCTTAGTTTTAAAGATCCTATAATTTTCTCAAATTAGATATTATTATATTGATAGTTCCTAATTTTTTTTTTTTAGAATTTTTGAATCATTTAGAAGTTTTAGAAGTTTCAAAAACTGGAGTTCCCTAAAAATTCTCTGAAGTTCCAATCTATGACTTCAAATTTCTATTAGTTGCTAAAATTATAGAATAAAACTATAGAGATTCCAATTTTTTAATTCTCGATATAGTATAAACATCTTGAGCTTTCAGACTTTTTTAACGAATTGTGGAATTATTATTAATGTTCTGTGAATTTTGAATTTTCAACGTCAAAATAGTAGAGTTACCAAACTTTCGAAAATTGTAGAATATTGTCCCTATTTTTGTTTAATTTTAGAGATCCTACAACTTTCTTTAGTTCTAGTTTTCCATATTTTAAAATTCTAATGTTTTTAGATTTTTTAGAAATGTGGAATCATTCATAGTTTTAGATTTATCTTAATCTACACTTCAATTTAATGATCTAGTCTTTCAAATTTTAAAGTTAAAGTACCTGATTTTATATAATTTTATAATTATTTCTATTTCCTAAACTTTAAAGTTCTTATATTTTTTCAAATTCTATATTCTATATACTATATTTGCCAGACTTTCTAGAATTTTAAAATTATGAACAATACTAGATATTTTTAATATTTCAGTTTTCAGATTATATAATTATTAACAATTAAAGAATTTCATAAATATAGTGTTCCCTACATTTTCATTGAAATTAAAATGTTCTGTGACTTTAAAAGTGTATAGTTGCTCGACTTTCTAGACTTCTAGAAAGTTCTAAATCTAGAGTTCCCGATTTTTTTTTTTCAAATTCTAAATTTCTATGACTGAATTGAATTCTATGGTTTTCAGTGTTTCTAGAATTTTGAAATAATTTATATTTCTGCAATGTTTCAATATTTTATAGGTCCATCAGCTTCTTTTAAGTCTTAAAATTGTATAGTTGCCATATTTTCTTGATTAGTTATTTTAGAAATAATCTAGAGTTCCTTTATTTCTCTTTAAAATTCTAAATTTCTCCGACTTTAAAATTCTATAGTCGCCAGATTTTCTATAATTGTACTATCATGTATATTTTTGTAATTTTTCAAAATTTTAGAAACCTCATAGATTTTTCAAATTCCAAATTGGTAAGTATAAAAATCCTATAGTGGCCAGATCTTTTTGGAATTGTAAAATCATTAACAATTTTAGAATTTGATTGAGAGTTGATTAATTTTGCTCTTAAATTAGTAATCAGAAAATTCTAAATTTTAGATATTCAAAAATTTTTCAAAGTTTAGAGTTAGTCTTAGAATTCTTTTGACTTTTTTTTAAATCATGAGTTTCTTAAATTAGAGATCTTTCGATTGCAATTATCCAACATCAACATCCCAAAATGTCAGTTTGGTTTCCTACCCCAAAAATCAACTATTTATCTATATCCGTCTTAAACTTCAATATGCAAACCAACTATTTTGAAGATCATAAAACAATTATTTCATTTTTAGGTATTTAGGGAACTTTTTTATTCGCTTTGACATATTGGCCTCCTATATAAATACTTCCTTTTAAATAAGCAAGAACACTTAATAATCCTTATATATAACTTCCTATCCAATAGAACCAGTCAAATCAGAATCAAATAAACTCTATCCGACCCATTCCAAGTACAATAAGGGGTGCCCCAGGGCTCTCCTTATCACTTTTCATCCCTTTTTTATAACATTTTCTGTCATGATCGATATAATTCCAATCTCACATACTTTAATCCCTCAAACTATTCCCTTCTCCGACTATACCGCCCTTATCACTCAGGCTCCAACTCACCATGTTGCCCAATGTTCTCTTGAACTATTGCTGGATGCCATCCAAATGGCATATGAAAGTCAGCTCTTATAAATTCAAACTACTGAAAATTGTACCACACTCCCTTAAATTAATATAAACAATATCACAATTTACCCTACCTACTATAAAAACTAGGTATCCTATTTGATTCACAACTCTTCTTGAACACAAATTTACAATCTATAAAGGCGAGGGTTAAAACTAGAGCTCGGCATATTTGAGAATTAACAAAAATCTAGACATTTCAACTAAAACAGCCGTTGAAATTTAGAAATCGATTTGTAGGCCTCTTACAGATTACGATATAATACTACTCAACTCACTCTGAACCTCTATTCTCCTACACTTCAACTGATTAATAAATTTTGCATTCTCCGAAATCCAAATATCCCACCCAAATATAAACAAACTTCAATTACCCTACATCAGTATATTAGTTTAAATAATTTTTAATTTTTTTGCACATAAATTAGAGTCAAGACAACGCAAACAGGCAAATAGTCGATAGCCTAAATGGGCGGACTAACCTATATCGTATATCACACGTATATGTTTTCTTTTTATCTGTATATATGAATTTTCGAATAAAGATATTATTTTATCTCTCTCTGTTCACTGTTTTTTAGTATTTTTTTCTAAAATTCCAATTAGTTTTATACTTTATTCTTTATCACTAGCTGTATCCATAGAGAAGCACACAACTATTCTGCAAGCAGAGATCGTTGGCATCATCCATGGGGCAAAAGAAATCCTACACGTGACATCCGTGATAGGAACATCCAAATCCTTACAGATAATAAGGCAGCAATACTAGCAGTGAGAGGGTACAAGATCACCTCAAGACTAGTAAACGAAAGTCACAACATCCTGAAACAATCAAACACAATCAAACAATATTGAGCTACGCTGGATCAAGGGACACAATAATGAAGAAGGCAGACGAGCTAGCGCGGGCTGGATCGGATCTCAGTGATACCACAGACGGGCCCCCAATCGCGTCAACCCCGAAATGCCTCACTGACATCGTCAAACAGAACACTCTCAAGACGCTGAAACAAAGTTGAGACAACACCTCAGGCTGCAGACAGGCCAAGGAAGCAATGCGCTCACCCAATCTGAAAACAGCTGAATACTATCTGCGACTGTCCCGGGAGAATCTGCGTCTTATCACAGGTATCCTTACGGGTCACTGTCAGGGAACACTTGCTTACTATGGGTCTGGTGAAAACCCCCATATGTAGAGTATGTAGAGCATATGAAGAAGAGGACGAGACAGTGGAACATGTGTTAAACACCTGCTCAGCTCTCGTCCACCTTAGAGAGTCCATGCTAGGGTATCTCTGGCCGAACATGGCCAACATTAGGGAAATCCCTCCAAACATTGCGCTGTCCTTTGCTTGTCGCTTTGGGTGGCTAAATGAGTGATAAAACAACGGAGGGCTGTCTCAGCTAGCGGGCACAACTGGCCTAGTGAGGCCTAGGTGCTTCATTTTTTAATCTAAAATAGTTTTAAACTGTGCTTAGAAACATCATATTCTATAGTAATATTAAATCTACGTAATCTAAGTAATATTACATCTAATTCTATAAACATAAAGATTTAATCACTTCATAAAGTTAAATTAATATAAATATATACAAACTGTATAGTGGTGAATGCGCTGGGCACATAATTATAATACAATTTCTGGAGTGTCTATGTCGTAAATGGCACATTCAGCACAATGTTAAAATGCTCTTAAATTGAATTGTGATATAATACAAAAAATATTAAACATTCTATTGCCCTTTAATTTAAGATAAATGCAAGATATATTTAAAAAATGAGTTTAAATTTTATTTGAAATCAGCATATATATAAATATATATATTTGCATAAAAAACTAATAAATCTAAAATTATCGGTACTCTCTGTGATCGTTAATCCAGACATAACTACACAGCACCCGGGCGTATTTAATTTCAGTGTATTGAATTTGTAATAATTAGTCGAGTTTGAATAACGTACTCTCGCGCAAATAATACCGCGTCATTTCGACATTACCCGCCCGGCGGCGCGCGTCCCGCCACTCGCCGGCTCGAATTTATTATGAACGTTAATCCGTTACATCCGGCGGAAATTGAAATCCGATTTTCGGGAAAAACAGTGCGTCCGTGATTAAGGGACAGCCATCGGCAAATAAACGCGATGGCCTCGCATTCGCGAATACAATCATTTTTGTTGTGCGAATTGCAATTTTAACATTCCCTGTACGATTTTTTAGGCATTTCATTCTTGCAATTTTTCATTTGTTTTTCTCTTTTTAAATTATTTTTTATAGGTAATCAACTGTTTTTCAAGTTTTTGATCTATTTTAAATCAAATTAATTATATGATCTTTCTAAATTGCCTACAGTTCCAAACAAATTTGTTGTTGTAATGATCGATTTGGTTCTTAATAGAGTTTATTTTAACAGAAGAGTACCTACAGTATGTAAAAGCAAAATAGGTACTTTGTTAACGTCGTAAGGGGGCGGATAGTTTCGGAACTGACGTTGGGGCGGTCTTCTAGGGAGCGCTGTCCTTCTGACGAAGGTCTCTACGTTCTGCTCGGAAACAGTGGTTCAGTAAATAGGGGGCCTAGGGCAGCTAGACGGCAGAATCCTTACTCGACTGATTCTTCACATATTCTTCAGAGCGACTAACTCTGCTGATTTATGGGGGTGCAGCAGTTTTTAATAGCGTGCCTCTGGGCAGTTCTCACCTTCTGAGTGGGGGTACGGTGGATATGGGAGAATGACAATGGCGCGTGCGTAGAGGGTACAGAGCGCTTTAGTATTAATGCAACGGTCCGTACGTACCGCGGTATAATCTCCCCCTTAAGATCCTTAGAACGTCCCAGCAGAGGGTCCTGGATTCTTCTTTTCCTCTCTTCCGTATAGGATATGTGGGAAGTCCTTCTTCTTTCGTGCATTTTCTGAGGGCAGATACATGGTAGGTGGCCAGTGGAAGTGTTGGGTGTTCCTTTGATGCAATTTGATGTTAGCGTAGGACTCAGCTAATTTGATGTAAAACACATTCCTTTTTGGTATGATATTTGCTGTTATCTTCTCTTTCGCTTTACTGAGAGTATGCGAACCAAATTAATTATCCTACTTGGTAGATCTAGGATGTGACCCTCATCTTGTCGGTATGACCCTTTATTTCATCTTGTACCATCTCATGTTTTTCTTTTGCCGTTTGCTCTGATTAAATGAGGTTTCTCAGTCTGAAAGTGATGTCCGGAAGATGGATGTCGGATTTCATAATTTTGCTCATGTCCTGCTGAACATCAAAAAGGGTTCTGAATTTTCTTCCAAACGTAAGATACGCAAGGGACTGTTTTTTTTCTTTCTATTCAATTGGCGCCTGAATGGTATACCGGGGTGATTTGATGGTCGATTTACAGCGATTTGTTGCTTAATACCACTCATAAACTGTGTACCATTGTCGCTGATGATCCTTCTAGGGAATACTTCTTCAACTAAGGTTCTTCCACAGGCATCGGTCGTTGCAACTTCCATTTTGAACAGCTCTACGCACCTTGACGCGGTACCCTCTGTTATCAGGATCTATTTCTCTTTTCATGTTTCGGATCTGTTTTACTCATTAGAGGTCCAACAGTAGTCGCTCATGATGCTTTCGTCCCAAAATCCGTGGTATAGCCCTTCGATTTTCGCTATATCTTGGTGTAGCCGCTCTCCTTGCTCATCGCTCGTGTCGCCCAAGTTTTGTGTGTATTAATTACATCAAATAAACCTTTGATGTCATTTCAGAAACACATGCCATTTTCTTTTTTGAAGAACTGTCAAATCTCGTGATTTCTATTTATGTAAATAGTGGCTTGTGTTTTAAGGTCAAGATGTTTTATTCCTCAACCGGGATTCAAGCAGCTCTGCATTTTCTTACAACAAATTCAAATCGCGAATCAAATCACTCACTTCACTTAAATGCGATATTAAATGCTTTTCTTCCATGACGAAATCACTTTCATTGCTCGCCAGTGATGAAGACGAAGTTCTTAGGGCATTTTTTGCTCTTATACCTGGACAAATTGGCAATGGATCACTGCCCGTACGTGGAACTGGCTTTGTTAATCATGATACGTCAGGACATTTGTACTGTTTTTTTGCATTTATACCGATGACATTCATAGAGCAAAAGTAGCAATTATCTCCATGATTTTTCTATTCTCTCCATAACGTTGGCACAGAAAATGTAAAGTATACACTGAATCACTACTTGTACAGCTTTGTTCTGCACGCGTTACAAAACAATTTCGGAACCCATGGCTTGTCAGAGTTTAATACAGCAAAACCAAAGTACTGCAAATACGCATGTTTGAGTGCATTTGTCATGATATTCCACCTTTTCCGAGCATATATCATATAAAGGTAACATTACTACTTTGAATCCACTTTGCAATATTGTCTCTGCATTTGCATATGTTCCGAAGCAAAATCACTGCACAGAAACAAGTTCTAAATGATGATTAATGCAACGTGGTCAACTGACCGTTATAAAAGTGCAGTGCTACCACAATGCGCGAACTCGAAACCTAGAACCAACACACGGATTGAAAATCTGAGTTCAGGGCATCAAATAACGTTAAGAATCGTTCTCATTTGTTCGGTTCCAAAAGCTGACCCGAATTTGTAAACTTGTGTAATTATTCCTAAGTAACGTCTTTGAAGTTTGTTCTGCGCAATTTTGTCCTGTAACTGGGTCTTCGTGGAATCTCTTTAGCAATTATTTTCTTCTTTGTTTGAGAATGATAAGCTGTGGTTCTTCCGTTTTATTCTCAGGGGTATATCGATATAGCATTCCTTGATTTACTATATACAGTCTACTTCCAATATTTCCAAAAATCTTCCGAACTTCATCTGCCAGTTGTTCTTCCCGTAACTCGGCCATAGATAAGTCGATGCTGATAAGGGCGGCCCGAAACTCTTCTTGTGGTCTGGGTAAGAAATCCGTCATAATGTTCGCCTTCCTTGGAGTGTACTCAATATTGCGAGATGTCCACTTTTAGATAGTAATGACATGAGTCAGCGGAAAAAGCAGTGATCCATAAGTAATACTGTCTTCTATGTAGCCTCTAAACCTCTGGACCCATACCACGGCGAGAGTTTCCTTCTTTACACTGTAGTTCATTTTGGCTTTGGTGAGGAAACAACTGGCGTATTCAACAGTTTCTTTCTCCTTTTCCCTCTCCCTGCACCAGGGCTGCTAAAATGGCTTATGAACTCGTATCGATTCTTAGCACGGGTTGGTCAGTTTTTTCCTGCTGGAGGATCGGTGCTGTGATGTGGGCTTTTTTCAGGTTCACGAATGTTTCCTGCTGTGCCGGTCTCCACGTCCATAATGACTCTATTTGTGTGTGATTACTTAATGGATTGGTTATGCTCACGAAGTTGTTTATAATTTTTTGTATCAACTATAGGCATGCAGCATGCCCTGCAGCTGTTTCGCGTTTTTTGGGGTGGTACGTTTTACGACGGCGGCTACCTTTCCTAGATTCAGTTTAATCCCTTTATTGCTGATGATGTCGACCGAATACTTGATAGATGTGCGCAAAAACGGCACTTCTTGAAATTGATCCTTAATTGAAAACTGCTATTCTCTCAGGAATACATTCACTAAAACGCTGAGGTGTTCCGCTGTAAAGAGAGTAGTATGATCACATCGACAAGATATTCTGATTGGATCTAGCCCTGCTTTGACTCAGCCCATTCATCCCTGAAACGTGGCGGGCGCATTCCAAAGTCCTAACGGTATTCTTATGTATTGTAGAAGACCAAAAAATGTGATAAACGCGGTTTTATTCCGTGTTTTTTCTTGATGGTATCTAGCCTATAAATCGAGGGTGGATATTGTCTTTACTCCCAGCTGATGGAGTGTAGTAAATCGTTAATTCTAGGAAGCGAGTAGTTGTCTGGCTTTGTCATAGCATTCAGCTTTCGGTAGTCAATGCATAATCTAACTTTCCCGTTGGGCTTGGAGATTAACACTACTGAAGCGACCTATGCGGTCTCACACTCCTTCTTAAGTTTTGTTTTTAAGAGTTCCGTTTTCTGCGGGGATAATTGATAAGGAAGTAGAAAGAAGAAAAAAATCTTAAGCTCTGTTTTTAAGGTTCCGTTTTCTGCAGGGATAATTGATAAGGAAGTTTGTGCTACCGGGAGATAATCTCTTGTGTTCATTGAGTACTCTTCAGTTTCAGTGGGAGGAGGGCGTTTCCTCAAAAAGTTTCCGAAAAATTTTCAAGAGGTTGTTGAACTCGCCCCTTTCCTAGGATGTTAGCATTTCCACCTCCGTCTCTGGTTGTAGATGGATTTCCTAGAGGTCTCAGATGGATAGTAGGACATCCCAATCCATCGCGATCGTTAAACATGAAATCAGAGGAGTTTGTCTAAGGAGCTAAGAAAGATTGGAGTTGTTTCTGACGTCGGGGTATTTCTGGAAGTGGCGTTACCGCGTGTTCACTGTGAATCAATTCTTTGGTAAAGTCCTCGTATTTTTCCAAGTGACGAAGTTCATACCCTATCTTAGAGGGGTTTTCATCCTTCTGCGTGAAATGGTGAATTTCTGTATTATCCCAAAATGACCAGGTTTTAAAGGTGAAGAACCAAACCTGTGTCCTCTATTAAATAGATTTCCAGCAGCGTTTTAGAATTTGGGATATCGGCTATATATGTGAACAAGGTCAGAATACATCTATCTTGTAGTAGAAACTAGAAACCACGTTGGGTGTGCCTAGTTCTCTTTATTCTGCTGGTTTTCATCAAAGAAATTCCTTATACAGCTCTTTACCATCAAGCCTGTTGTATGTTGTCTATTATTTTGTACAGAGCCTGGCAGATCCCTAACTAGTAGGCCGACTTTGCGGCGCAAAATCCCACTGGTGATGGCTGAGCAGCAGTGGTTTGAACTGAACAGGATAATTTCTCTTGAAGTAGGCAGGTATCTAAAATCCGTATGTACCAATACATTTAATTATAATTATAATAATTAAATGCTATATTTGAAATAGCAATATTTGAATATAATGTTTAATTATTAATAATAAATAAAATCAATAATGAGGACTAATTTCGGCTAATCGCAAACTTTTGAATTTAGATAAATTTTATTAAATCATCATATTTAGACCTCAAGGATCTACGGTTCAGTCATTTCCAGTATTAATGGAACACCCTTTATAGCTACAAAATAAAATATTGTTAATAAAACATAGGCGTAATTTCTGCGATTTTCCACTCCGACCGTCGTAACAATTTAATTTAAAGGAGTCACAATGTTTGCTGGCAATAATGAATCTTGAAATATCCGAGCGGCACGGAATGCAGGCAATTTGTTCTGATTTTAAAAATTCGTCGTCCCCTTTTTCTCTCCTTCCTTCATATAATGTATTGGCCTGTGTGGGTCGTACGTGAGCGGCTTTGATGTGAATCGGAATGAGTGAAACGAAAGGGAAATCGCGGGAAGCTCCGGAATTTCATTTCGGAGGTCACATTTTTCCAAACCTAACGAGTTTACCACTAGATCCTCCTCCTAGGGTTTCACGGCACGCTCCGGAAACACTACGGAGGTGATAAATTCATTTATGAAATACACGTGGTTTAATTATTGAAAAAGGAAAATTATTCTTAATTAATTTTTAGGAATTGATCCGGAGAGAGGTATGTGTGTAGCGCATCTCCTCTTCTTTGTAAAGACGAGCTGTAAATTGCTTTTAATAATGAAGGCCCGAGAGTGGTAATGTGTATCCAGTAAAGCGGGCCCCGGAATTCAGGCAACGGCGGCATTGCATAAACACGTAGATTTGACTAAGAAATGACGTACAGGCGAAATTGGAATTGTCTACAAAATAGTTGTAGCGTTTATAACGTCGTTAAGAGGCGGAAATTCCGCGCCCCCCGACCGACACTCATTTCACACTGTATAATCTCTTGTACGTGCTGCAACTGCATTGTTTGAAGCTACATTGAATAGACAGTGCTGTGTATGCAGCCCACGATAGATACACTCCGAGAAAACTTGAGACTAGTTTCTTATGTCTGTTCTTGTACAAACGTTAAGGTGTGCGGTCAGGTCGTAATTCTAATGCTACTAAGGGTTATAATAATCCTAGTTGTTATTATAATATATACAAGTTAATGTAAACAGGAGAAGCTATTTTTTTCAATGTAACAACATCGATGATTATAGTACGGTATTATTTTAGAAAACAATACGGTTTACTGTAACCAGTCAAATACGGTATTATTTCTAAAATTACAGAAATGCCTTACAATTTTGAGTGCAAAATTCTCGCGCGAAGGTCAGGTATTCCTCAAAAAATATGATGATTTCGGAAAGGGTAATTCAACAAGTTACATTTGTCTTACTAAGTTGATTACTTCTTTTGGGAAATTGCTCGTAAATAAATTTGTTGCATCAAAAGAGATTAGTGTGGAATTTTGATATGTGAGTTTTTATTAATTAGGTCTGATCTGAAAATTTTGAATTAAAATTGGTAAATTCTAGGATTAGAGGTTTTAATTGCTTTAACAATTCAATACAAGGTGTAGACAGGTATGTTAAGATTGGACGGATAGAATTTGATTTTTTTTTTGTAAAATTTGATTTGCCACATATAATTTCGGCGCTTTAGAATTCATTATTACTAAATTAAATGAAAAGAGTGTGATCTTATAGATTTCTGAAATTTCATGGTTGGATAATTTTGTATAATTGGTAAATACTAGAATTTGTTGTTTTTACCTTGGTCAACTTTAGTAGCTCATCTTCTTTGGATTTGTTTTGATTGCCCTTTAACAGCTGGTTTTCATGGTTAGGTCTACTAGTTGGCTGGATACTTAGAAAACTAGATTTTAGTTGGCACGTTTTTTCACCAATATTCTTTTTTGACCGAATCAAGGCTGTTTTTGTGTAAACTGCTAGGCTTTACAAAGAATTTACTTTCAAACCTTTTGATAATAGTTTGGTTTGATTACCCATAAATATTGTTGTAGTTAAAATAACGAATATGTCATAGAACAAGATTACCTCGCTGCCTATTCGTGAAGTAAATTGTTTTTATTTTTTAATAATTGATTTTAGGAGTGAGTTACTGAGGGAATTTTAACTGTGATAGAAATTGAGTGAATAATTAGTGTGACAGCTCTGACTACTGGCATATTCTTCAAAATTTCTTGAAGCCAAGATTTTTCTTCATATTGTACAGCCTAATTTACAACTAACCTGTTACCCCCAATATTTTGCACTTGTAGCAAAACCAAATGTATTGTTCATATATTGTTAGTTTTAACTATATTTTGTAGAACTTCTTACACTGTTCGCCATTGATTTTAAATATTGTATTGATGACATTTGGGGTTTCCTTTTACATTTAGAGAGTAGAGAACAAAAAAAAGAAATTAATCATCGTACAAAGGTTAATTGTCTTCGTGAATATGGCACTTTTACATGTGCTTCAAACAATTTCCGAAAGACTTTACATACATTTTGAAAGCATCAACCACTCATGCAGACGTCAAAGAACATTGAACTCTTGATTTGTTTGATTTGCGGGAATAAAAAAGTCATTTAGGTACGGCGGATGACCCAACAATTTAACTTTTTCAGTTCTCAAAAAGTTTCTTATTTAAGACCATTTACGAGAGTTCGAATCAAACACTTCTGACAAACAAATGGTTGTCTGCCATTCAAAATTGACCATCGGATATTGCACCAATGGCATAGTTGCTACAAGTACAGGGTTTTTGTTTTTTAAGGCGACAATTGGCTTCAAAGTGCTTCTTGCGGGGACAATCTTGTTGCTCTTGAAAGACCCATACAGACCAATCATATGTTTATGATTTATCACCTGTATATCGTATATCATAGACATTTTTTTAAGCACCAAAATCGTATTTCTTGAATATTTCTTTCGGCCAATGGAGCCGTTGTTCATTGATTGCTAAATTATGTGAGAACAACAATATTGAATCTATGTTTATCTCACTAATTGCCAAGGATGCTTTAATCTCACGATAAATTACAAGAAGGTTTTTGCATAGCATCAAAATTTTCTTGAACATCAACCATTTGGGACGATTTTCACGAAATCATCCATCAATATTTAATGGTGTTTATGACTGTGGTGCTTCATTCACTATTGTTGAGATAGATCTAAAAAAATAATCACAGGAAAATGTTAATGATATCAATTATTCATGTCAGTGTAAAAGCATAAATTGTACATGGACATCAAAACATTCTAATTAACTCTTCTGACAATAAATTAAACTTTACGTTGAAGACTTTAGTTATCAGATAGCACCTGGAACGTCCAACCCGGATATATATTAAAACTAATATCGCTTTTAATAAAAGACTGACCCAGTCAGACAGTAGATCCCTGCACATTTTAAGAACAATTCTTAGACGATTCGGATAGTCACCTCACTGATTAGTTTAAAGCCAGTACTTCTAAATTTTGGTGAATCCGACAGATATCAACTATGAAAAATTCATATTCGGAGCATTTCTCTGTGTATTGTTTAGTAATATACATAATCCCTTTCCAATAATAGTAAGCTTGAATATATGCAAGGGTTTTTTAGATTAATCGAATCTCTTCCTCGAGAACCACTTATTTCTTGCAGGTTACTATTAGCAAAGACAATTTTCACCAGGCTTAATCGTTGATTAAGTTTAAGTTAAGCGTGTTTGTTGCTCTTCTTCTAAAGTAACACATTTATGAAAATTTTCATAATTTCTTCACCTGTAGAACATGACATCATAATGCTAGTTTTATTTAATTGAAATGAAGATTATAGGAGAATAACTATAGTGCTCATCTTCTTGTAAGCGACTATAAACCTATTTAGCAAAGGATTTGACATGTGTTAACAACAATGACTTGAAAAGTATTTAGATACAGTAAAAAGTCCTAGTGCTTTGCATGTTTGTTGAAAATTAAATAATAGTAATAAAGACGAAATATTACATTCTTTTAAATTAATATTTAGATACCCTTTTAAATTATTTATTGTTCAGATGATAGGCAACGTGTATTTTTGATAATAGCGTAGTTCTTATCTGCAAGGGTCATTAAGCGGATGATGAACTCAAACTCTTCACTGGCATAAATCAGCTACAACAGATCGGTTGTGTTTCAGTTTAGTCTTAGTACCATAAATGCCTTATTTCCTTCCCCGCTTTCCTTCCCAGCAACATTTTTAATAAACCGCCGAAACCACAAGCACATTTGTAGGAAACAATTAATTTCTTTGCATTTGGAAACTGCAGTCAATCTTTAAGAAGAGTTCATTCTTTTTAATCTGGTACTATAAGTATCGTACAGATTGGCAAGAGAACATGCCTTTTTCTCTTTTTATAATTTTGTTATTATTTGGGCCAGATCACTTATGTGATGATCAAGGAAGCCTGATACAATAATCAAATCATTTAAGTAGGCAAACATGCATATAATAAAAACACGAGTATATTATATATATATATATATATATATATATATATATCTATATATATATATATATATATATATATATATATATATATAACATCTTTATTAACAAACACAAGTCGATGTGTTTCGTTAGTCTGTCTCTGATGATGATGATGGATGATGCGATGCAATGAATTCAAATATGGTGAATGAAGGAGTTTTGAATTTTGTTAGAATTTCTGCGTAAGCAGTAAAGAGAAAGGATTTTTTGGTTGAAGTATTTTTGGAAAAATTCACTAAGGTATAGAAGATGTTCATTGATGGGAATAATAGCTGTAGAGTTATATAGGAGTTGGTTGGAGGGATTATATAGAGGATTATTAGTGATGGATTAACGTCCAATTACCACGTCTTCTCCGAGTTGAACGTCAAACCGACGAAGTTGGCTCCAGGGAGTTGTTGTTAGGATAAAAACACCTTCTTTTGTTTTGCATATATTTTCACTATTTACAAATATTAAGTGACGTCGGACAGCTCAACCGGCGCGCGTTTTAACAAATGTAGAATATTCTTAAGACTCAAAACGACAAGTATTTACACAAACACACACAAAAAGGGGGGGTTATTTAAAATGTTCATGCAGGAGAAAATGATATTGCCATAGTCAAGTAAGAGGCGGAAAATTATTTTATAGATTTTAGCAGCTGTTTTGGTGGATATTCCCTTGTTTTTGTATGTTAAATGTCTAAACAATTTGGCTCTAGTGGTGATTTTTACTTTTTTTAGAGCTGTGTGTATGTTTTTCTATTACATACTTTGTTGTTAAGCTTGTTATTCTCAAATTATACTTCAAATTGATATTAATTGTGAAAAGTGTATTTCGAAATCTAGAAGTTAACTCGATTTATATGGATTTCTTAAAAGCTTTCAATCGAGTTAATCATGATCCTATAATTAACTGGTCACGGTCTAAGTGGCGCATTAGCACATTGGGTCAAGTCTTTTATCATAAATCGTCAACTATTTGTTAAATTTAATAATACGCTATCACGTCCTATTTCTGCAAAGACTGATATCCCCCAAGGTTCTCACCTTGGACCAGTCCTGTTTCTGTCGTTTGTGAATGGCATCAATTCTAATTTGATATCACCAGTCCCATTGATTACCGATCATCTTAAAATCTACTGTTGCATTGATTCACTTGATGATAATTTGGTACTTCAAAATGATATTTTTTCGTTGCAGAACTAGTGTTCTGACAATTGGATGGACATAAATATTAGTAACTGTAAATTTGTAACATTTTCCAAGAAGTACTTTTTTTTCTTATATAATATATATATTTAAAATTTTCTTAATTGTTACTAAATGTGCAATGTGTATGTGCGCAAATATAATTAGTAATGTTTATATTAATGTTTTCTGACTTTCTTGCATGAAATAAATAAACTTTATTATTATTAAGAAAAAAGAAAAAGTTTTCAATATAAATTAAATGGTATGATGAAACGAAAATAAAATTACTTATTTCACTTATTATTTTTATTAATACCAAATGAACATATCCAGTACTATGTACTCATTATCAGTGGTTAATAAACGCTTAAAACTACAAACGCGGGTATAATAAGGCAGATTATGGGTAAATCCAGAAAGTAATTAGTGGTTGTCGAAAGCGGGTTATTCTTTTCGGAATTATTTTTGCAACAGTAGGTTATCTAGGGGGGTTAAATCTGAATTTAATAGCTTATACCTGTGTTTGTGCATTTCAATTGCTTCGAGCATATTTAATTTTGATTTATTTGATTTTTTTAAAAGGGACATATTATTTAATGAAAAGAGGTGTCCTGTTTCAAAATTATGTTGAGCTAGACAGGTTTTTCTATGTTATTTTTGACGTGGTAGACGTGTTCTTTGAACATCTTGAGTAAACTCCTTTGTGTTTGCCCTATATAACATTTATCACATTCATTACATGTTATTGAATAGATTCCTGATTCCTCAATATGACTCCTTTTTTGAAATTGGTTTCCTAAAAGTGTTTTGAGTTTTGTGTTGCTATAATACGCGGGACTTAATTTGAATTTCTTAAATATCTTAGCAATCTTATTAGTTATTATATCATTATAAATAAATCTGGTAAATTTGTTTTCTTTTGTTTGTGTTAAAGGCTTTAATGTTATTAATGTCTTGATTTTTTGGTTTCTTTTGTGTCGGTGAATTAATTTATTAATTGTAAATTTGTTATAACCTAAGGATGTTGCTATTTGTGTTATTAGTTTTAGTCCTAAATTTCTATTTTCTATTGAGAGACGGAGATTAAATACTCTATATAATATGCTGTTAAATGCTGACAATTTGTGTTTGAAGTGAGTGGATGAAGAGTTATGGAGTTAAAATCTAGATGACTGTTATCTTTATTGTTAATTAGTAATACGTCTAAGAATTGGATTTGCTTGTTCTTTTCTAACTCGCAAGTGAAATTTATACTGGGGTACCCGATATTTAGTGATAAATTAAATGGTATTAATCTTGAAAGACATTGATGTGATTTTTGATCCGCAAATAAAACCAATTGGAATTTGTCAAAAAAAGTTTCAGAGAAATTATAAAAGCCAAAAATTTAATGAAAAAAAAAACACGAAAATCAGTTGAACATTGTCAAAATAAATATTAAGTTTTTGTGTGAAAACCAAAGGATTGTAAAAAGGCATTTCAAATTACCGTAAAAAAGACAATTATATAGAAATCATATAGAAAAAACCCATAAAAGAATGTTCATTTGAAATTTGAAAAAAAAGCTTTAAATTTCCTAAGAAAATAACAAGAAAATTTTGAATTAAATTTTTTTTCAGAAATTCTTCTGTAAATTTTCTTTCTTTACAAATGACTTGAAAGAATAATTGTAAATTTTCCTATGATGAAACATTTAAAAATTGCAAATAAATCTTTTAATTGACTTTTTGTTTAAAAAGCAGTTGACAACTTGACAAAAAATGTAAATATTGTAAAAAGTCAATTAGAAATTCTAAAACAAAGGCATAAGAAACATAGTTAGTAATTGTAAAAATTGTGACTAAAAACTAAAGGATTATAAAAGCAGTATTTTAAATTACCATTAACATGTTTTATTTTTTTAAATAGTAGTAATTAGTAAAACAAATCAAATGAATTTAATATGTTAAAATATTACAAATTTAAAAACTATTTAAAAAAATGCAATTGTCAAAAAAATAGCTAAGTTTTTTCAAAGTAAAAATATTTGAAAACTTAAAAAGTAGATTTTTATTAAAAAAATGGTACCCTTTTTAAAAATCGTAAATTTGTGATATAAATTGAAACATTCTCAAAACAATCTACAATAATTGTTAAAAATATACGAAAGAGATTCAAACTAGAACTTTATTTTCTTAAAAAACAGTAGAAATTAATAAAACAAATTCAAATAAGTTTAAAAGATCACAAAATTAAAAACTATTTAAAAAAAACAATTGTCAAAAAATAGCTAAGTTTGGTAGAAGCACAAATATTTAAAAAAACTTAAAAAGTAGTTTTCTTTAAAATGGTAAAACGTAGAAATTTGTGATACAAATTGAAAAATTCTTAAAAAAACTCGAAAAAATCTATAATAATTATTAAAGAGATTCAAATTTTCAAAAAAAAACAATTATTAGTATAGAAAGTGGCGTCAAATTAAAAAATATCATACAAGAACAAAAATAATGTCAACGTCAAAATGACAAAGCTGTATTAAATCGCCCAAATAAAGGGAAAATAAGCATTTAAATGCTAAATATATGTATCCAAAGCTGATGAACTGCGAATCAGCTAAGGAGAGGTTATGGGTTTGAGTGGAAGATCATCTACAAGTGTGAACTCCGCCCTTCGGCATACTGTTAAAATTATATGTATGTTTTTCCTTCAATTTTGTATATTTTAGTTTATTTGTATTTTATATAATCATGACCGATTAAGCTTAAATAAATGAACAAATGAATAAATGAATAAATGAATAAAAATAATACAAATAAGTACAATTCATTCATTCATTCATTTTGAACATAAAAAATAAACATAGTATTTAAAAACAACAGCAGATATTTAAAAAAAAATCCGAAGAAAATAGGTTATTAAGCATTTTGAGAAAACATTTTTCAAACATTCTAGTGTAAATCGGCAGAAATATAATTTTTAAAAATTTCCAAAGAAAACAAAATTTGGCAAAATTACTTTCAACTGTTTATTTTTTTTATTTCGTATTCTTTAACTTGTTTAATACACATTTATTCTTTAAAGTCATTTGAAATTAACAAACCTGTAAAAAATTAAAAATTGTTAAAAGAACGTTGAAAAACAATTGATAAATAAAATTCCATTCCAAATATTTAAAAAAATGCAAAAAACCATTTGAAACTGTCAACAAAAACGCAATTATCATATATAGAATAAACTTATACCAATTTCATTTGTTTAAAAAGAGCAGATCTTTGTACAAAAATTTCCTGATAAAAAAAGACGAGCAGTTTAAAACGTTTAAAAAAAAATATTAAGTAAATTTACAAACACAAGCGACAACAAATAATTGTATATTTGCCCCAAACAAACTTTTAGAAACTGGAAAAAAACAATCTTTTAATGATCTCTTTTTGTTCAAAAACTTGAAAATCAAAACTTTTCTAATAAATCTTTTTTATTTCTAAAAGGCCGCTATTTTTTATATCTTCGATTGCCTTTTAGCAAATTTTATATATTTATTTAGAGAGAGACAAACATCTTTATTTATTATTAAATACATTTGTTTTGTACAATACAATCGTAATTTATTTTTATTACGGCTATCGACCCATGGTCTTTCTGCCAGTATATTTATTTAATTTCTTGGAATATTTACATTTATTCTTTAAAATAATAATTTAAAATCTTACATAAAACCTCTAAATTTCCTAAGAAAAAGAGAAATTTTCTTATAAAAAAAACTCGCAACACTTAAAAACTCAGAAAACGCATTTAAAACTTAATAAAAAATGAAATGAAACAATTTAAACTCTTTGAAAACCATTCTATAAAGAAGAATTCGAATAGAATAGTTTTTAAAAATACGTTTATCTACGATTAAATGTCACACTGACACAAGCATATAAAATTATAGAGGTCTTCAAAAAAATAGACCAATGGACAAAATATTGCCTTAGTGGCTACATATGCATCATCAGCACCTAGTAAGTGTAATAGGTCGAGTGGAAGAACACGAAAAATTGTGAACTCCGCCTTCAAGATCTATGCTCGAAATTTCAAAAGTGATTAATTATATTTATGTATGTATTTTTGTGTTATTTTTTAAATAGATCTTGTAAAGTGAATAAACTAATCGTGTAAAAAGTAGGCACTTTTTGCATCATTTTTCGTTGTAAATTGGCTTTTTAAAGCACTGGTGCTTTTTTACGTTTTTATTCCACGGAAATGTCAAATTGTTTTGATTGCACAGAACTGTCAAATCTGACAGATGAATATATTATAGCACAAAATTTCAACGAAAAACTTAAATTTTTATTAATTTATATAAATAACTATTAAACTTGAAAATATAAACGAAATGGCAGATTTGGGAACTCTGAAGATATAATTTAATACAAGTCGAAGTGATTACAATAGAGTGAATCTTTTTCCACAAATAATAATGGCGACTGACATTTGTGCAAGTTATTTACTGGTTGCTAAGTAACGCTTTCATTAATGCACTGTGGGTAAAATATGTTTTCATTCATTGAATATTGAAATGACATTAAAATATTACTCATAAGAACATATTCTTTGAAAATTACTCTACGATCGAAGATAAAATTTTGTAAGGTACACGTGTAAAAAGTTTCTTTATTGCACTCCTGGCTTTAAAAAACTCGCTGGTTCGTCGCTTGTGTTTTTAAACGCCAGTTCGTACAATAAAGTATCAGTTTTTACACTTGTACCTTAAATAACTAAAAAAAGCAACAATTACATTTTAAATTTTTATTAAAAACATATAATTTACTTAAAAGCAATCAATTGATTTAATAAAAAGGCCTTTCTTAAAAAAAGAGAGAAATAATTGCATTAAAATTAAAAATAAGATAATTATACACTTTCAAAAATATGTTTCAAATTTGCTCAAAAAACAATTTTTGTCCTGCTTGTACAGTGGTACAGTGCATCGTGCAGTCGGAGGGGTCCTCGGTTCGAATCCGAGCTTGAGCATGGATTTTGTGATCGTTCATACATTTCATAATTTGAAAAATATTATATAATTAGTAGCAGAATAGCTTATTAGATTAAGACAGTTTCCCAATATTATTCACCACCCCAACCCGCAATTCCATCCAATATCCTTCCTTTTTACGTAAAAAAAGTTAGAAAACATTTTTAAGGTAAAATAAATTATTTTATCCTCACCTCACAATTCATCAATTCATTTGTACGAATCACCAGGACAGTTAAGCTAGCTAGCAAAGATACCTTTTTTTCTCACCTTAAATTAAAGACAAGGGCTGAAAGACCTCAGGTCTATAGCCCTGACGGACTAACACCATTTTTTTATTTGTATGTTAAATGTTATTATGTATTGTAAATGTGTCCAAATAAAGATTATTGTATATATAAATTATTTTATTTAAGTTTTCTTTAAGCTGTTGAATTTTTTTCAATAAAGCAATTAAAATTTATTAATATAAATATTTTTAAGATTTAAAAAAAGCAAAATTTGCTGAAAAACAGTCGCCGAGAACTCTTAAAAACTTCTGTATCCTGAGGTCCTAAGTTTTCGGATGCTGTTTATAAAACTTGCTCCGAATACCTTCCATCTAGCCATCATAATTAAAACAACAAAGAGAAAATGTAAGCCTATGTGGTAGTTGGTATGCAGAAGGAGGATGTATAAGGGAAAGAAGTGGGTAAAAAAAAACTTTGAAATTACCTCAGGTAAAAGCTTATAATTACGGTCGTGTGGGTGCATTCATCGTGCATTGTTTCGGTCAGTGAACTGCAACTTTTCATTCCGTCGCAATTTCTGTGGTATTTAATTAATGGAGCCTTAATATGACCACGCCAGTAAATCCATTAGATATGAATTCACACAATTATTACATTTCAGTATATGACAATATTAATACGAACAAGTATGTATTTATTTGCAAAAACTCTATTAATAATTTCAGAAGTAATGCTAACATTTAATACAATCGCAATCAAAACGTCTGTTATTTGCATTTCTGAACAATAAAAGTATTAAATAACGATTCCATGTGTACCGGAGCGGTAATTCGACGCGAATAAATTACGCGAACGATGCGATGGGAGATACCTTACGAATTCAATTTATCTCGACATGCAAGTAAGCGAAACAAATAAAAGTCCACGGCCATAATAACCTCTCTCTCGGAGCTTGTACGCCGCAGGAACGTGGAAAACTTTACAAGATAAACTCCGAACGGATATTATTGTTTCCTTTTTAATGTTTACAATGTTATTTTAAAATAAAATTTAATTTATATTTAAATTAATATATATATATATATATATATATATATGGGGGGGGGGTTTATTAAATGAGTATGCGATATTAATTAGCTTTAATTAAAATAAATGGTAATTCACACATTTATCGATAGAGTAAATACAAAAATATAGACACAACCGTCGTCTCTCGTGGCATTAATGCGACTGTCGCCTCATCTCTCATCAACCCGGTGTTACCATCCTGATCCTACATTCGGCAATCTTGGATATTCATCCACCGCGGAGGACCCCATGTCACCCTCTTCAGAACACCACGGTTTCATGAACTCGGCGCAAGTGGAAGTGTTTTATGGGCCTTCTTGGGTTCCTTCCTTCTCTAAATCGTAGGTATGGTTGTACTTAGCTTTCTTAACCCTGTATGGGCCTAGGTAATTTGCATTGAGCTTAAGTCCTTTTTTCTTTCAAGATTTTAATAAGCGCCTTAATCGTCTCGTCATCGTCTTGGGCTTTTCGGATCTAGATCACCCTACTATCAACTATCATCGTAACTACCGTATTCTTGTGCCTGGACGACGCTCAATCTCATATTCGAATTCGGACAGTATCATCATCCATCTTGCGAGTCTTGCGTTCGCGTATATCGTTTTTGTAAATGCGTCACAATCGGTTAAAATTTTGAACTTTTGGCCAAACAATTACCATAAGATATTGAATTGACGAGGCGGATACATGATGAAACTCCAAAACAAATTGAAATAAAACAACACATTTATTGTTGAACACTGCAATATGTTTCGCCACACAGTGGCTTCATCAGGCAGACAAATAATGACTGATCATTATTCATCTGCCTACAGTGTTCAACAATAAATGTGAAACCCTCCCAGCTGTGTTGTTTTATATCAAATTACCATAAGTCCTAAATTTCTTGATTCCTCCTCTCACAGCCAAGACTTCTAGTTCATAACTTGAGTATTTTCGTTCTGCATTCGTAGACTTCTTTTTTGACATGTAATATACTGGGTGGAACTGATTGTCCTTAGGGCATCTTTGTAAAATTGCTCCGTAGCTGTATATACTTGCGTCTGTATGTATTTCTGTCTCCAAACCAGGTTTATACATGTGAAGTACTGGACCATCTGTTAACGCCTTTTTCGACGATTTAAACGCTGATTTCTCTTCATCTTCAAATATTGCTTCTTTCTTAAGAAAATTTATTAATGGTTTAGCCATTTTTGAGCCCTTCTATATGCAGTCAAAATTATTTGTATATACTTTTTTCTTACAGTTTGTGTACAATTATATATTTATTTATGTAATGCATGTTAGAGAAATGTTAAATACAATACAAGTAAAATACCGTGGAATTAATTTCCCAAAGTATTTAGTTAAACCCAAAAAACTCTTGTTTTACATTTTACGGTTCTGGAAATTTTCTTACTACTTTGGTTTTCTCTTCGGGCGGATACACCTTACCACTTTCAATTATGCGACCAAGGAATTGTACTCTTGCACACTTAATGCAGTTGATTTCTAATCCATTCTCATTCGCTAATTGCAATACCAACTGCAACCGTACAAGCCCTTCACTCTGACTTTTGGCCTAAATAACGAAATCATGGATATACATGGAAACTATCTTTCTTCTAGTTATGGGTTATAGGTTAAATAGAGTCCTAGTGAGCAGTTTTAGCGTCTCGCGATCTGCGACCTAACAGATTTATTGTTCTATCCTTAACCAACCACTTTCTAAGCAGATACACGTCCTTGAACCTGTTAACTTTCTTGGGGGTGATACTGCTCACTTCTTCGTGGGATAATCGGTCCCTACCGAAGTGTAAAAACGCTTGTGAACAATCGCGACACAAGTGCTTAGTTTCTGCTCGGTCGATTTATCTGCCCAATCATATAATCTGCAGTTTTCACTTTCCTCTTTTCCCATTTTCCACAAATGGTATCGGAGGGGATGGCACAATGCCCTGTTTCTGTCTCTAAAAATTGTATTACATACCTTTGGAATACCGCTGATGAGTTACAGAAACCAAATGGCATTTTTGTAAACCAGTACTGGCCATTGTGTGTAAAAAAAACTGTACATTTTTGACTATCTTCTTCAACTGGCACATGAAAGAATTCATTCCTCAAGTCTAATATCGTAAGCAGATTGGCGTCATGCAATATATTAAGCACATCTTCTATTAACAATAGAGGATGGCGGTCCTTGACCACTAACTTATTGATTTTCCTGTAATCCACAAATATTCTCAGTGTACCATTTTTCTTCCTACCTACTACAACAGGACAGGCGAATTCTGAAATATAGGGTTCAACTTTACAATATGTCAGAGTCTACATCACCAGACGTTAAAAGGCGAATGGAGCATGACCGATCAGCTACAATGATTATTGTTGTTAAGTCTACCGGATGCTGTTGCTCCTAGTAAAATAATACGATTGGGAAAAAAGGGAAATAAACCTCGTCCAACGAAGCTTATATTTGATGACTCTTCAATGGCTCTGCACGTATTAAAGACATTTAATAAAGCGACAGATAGACCTTCTGAATTAAAACTTAAATCCGATCTCACCACAATGCAGCGCGATCATCTGAAATCGTTGCATAGAGAGTTATCAGATAGAACTGAAAATGGTGAACACAATTTAACCATTAAATATATTATGGGTAACCCGAAGATTATTTCTCAACCACACAAAAATAGACGGACTTCAACTAACAACGAGGAGAGATCAGCAAAAAACTGAGAATATATTTTCACAACGCTGGAGGAATTCGCACTAAAATTAGTGAGATAATGCATACTGTCAATTTAAGTAATTTTGATGTAATTATTATAGTTGAAACTTGGCTTACCGATAATTTTAGTAGTAGTGAATTGCAATTCAAGAATTTTATTTTGTTTCGCAAAGACCGTAATAACCTAACAAGTGAGAAATCTCGCGGGGGTGGTATCCTTATTGCGGTTCATAATTCTATTATATCACAGGAACTATTAACCATTGAATGTTCTATTGAGCAATTATTCATTTTATTAAAAGTGGGTTATAATAAAATAGTTGTAGGTGGAGTTTACATTCCCCCTAATTCCCCGTTAGATAAATATATAAGACACACTGAATCAGTAGAACATTTAGCACTTTCGCATTCTGATTGTGAACTTATCATTTTTGGTGATTATAATTTACCAAATGTTACCTGGAAAGATGGCGTTTGTACATCTACCGGAAATAATTTAGGTGTTAACACAATCATTGAATCATTTTCTTATTTAAATATGCTTCAAATTAATTCAATACCCAATAGTAGGGGATCTTATTTAGACTTATGCTTCTCCACCTTACACAATATCTTCATTGGTTTGGCAAATGATAACATCTGTGATAATTCCTTGCATCATTATGGTTATGAACTTTCATTTTCTGTTAATTATATCGAGTCGAATTTAAATTTTACTGAAGTCATTTATAATTTTTCGAAGTGTAATTATGAGGAAATTAATAACTACCTTACAAATATTGACTGGAATCAATTACTCATTAGTGATGACATCAATGTAATGGTAGAAAATTTTTACAATGTACTAAATTTCGCAATTGCGATGTATGTTCTACTTAAGCAAATTAGATCCTCCAGTTATCCTAAATGGTTTGACAAGAACTTAATTAAGTTAATAAAGCAGAAAAAAATTGCTCATCTTAAATATAAAAATTCTGAAGACTATAATGATTATATTATATTCTCTAATCTTCGGGAGCAATGTTCTGTACTAAGTAAACAACTCTATGTTCGTTATTGTAATCGTGTTCAAGCTAATATAAAAAGTAATCCTTCTCACGTTTGGAAATTTATTAAAGATAGGAAAAATGAAACTGGTGTACCTTCGTCAATGACTTATAATGGTAATGTTTTATCAAATGGTACTGAGATAGTTAACTCCTTTGGTAATTTCTTCTCTGAAGCGTATCGCAATATTATACCTAATAATGATTTTAGTGAGAATTTTACATTATCTAAGACCGTGATGCCTGAAAAATTAGTTATTTCTCTACAAGAGGTATATGAAGAATTGGCATTACTTGGTAATAATTTTAATGTGGGTCCTAATGGAATTCCTGGTCATTTTTTTAGCAAATTGCGTATGTGCATTGGCTAAGCCAATCCATAAATTGTTTCAGTCATCAGTTAATAACTCTTGCTTTCCTGATATGTGGAAGAATAGCTACATAAATCCTATTTTTTAAAGTGGCGATCGCAAAAACATTGTTAATTATCGCGGTGTTTCTTTGCAATCATGTATACCCAAAGTTTTAGATAAACTAGTAGCACGTCAGTTAGCTTGGATGTCTAAACACGTAATTTGTAGTCAACAACACGGGTTTTCGGAAGGCAAGTCAACAATAACCAATTTGTTAGAATTTTAAAACTTTTTAATAAATTCCTTTTCCGATCATAGGCAAGTAGATACGATTTATACAGATTTTTCGAAAGCCTTTGATCGTGTACAACATAAAGTCTTAATTCGAAAACTTCAAGCTTTAGGGTTTACGGACCAAATTGTTAATTGGGTTAATTGGTCTTTATCAAATCGCGTTCAAGTTGTTAAGATTAATAATCATCTATCGGATATCATTAGTGTATCGTCTGTAGTACCACAAGGATCACATCTAGGTCCTGTACTATTTCTTTTATTTATTAATGATATTGTGGATTGTTGTAATTACTTGAAATGTTTATTGTTTGCAGATGACTTGAAGCTATATCATATTGTGGATAATATTTCCAATTGCTTTGAAATCCAGTCAGATTTAGATAATATATCCGCATGATGCTGTAAAAATTACCTAAGTTTAAATATTAATAAATGCAAGATAATAACCTATAGTAGACGTCATAACATTTTAATATTTAATTATAAAATTAATAATGTTATCTTGAATAGAATGGAAGTTATAAAAGATTTAGATGTTTACTTTGATACTAAATTAACATTTGCGGATCATATTGATATTATTACTAAAAAGGCGTTAAAATTAATGGGGTTTTTGTTTAGGAACTGTTATAGCTTTAATTATGACACTATAAAAATATTATATTTTAGTCTAGTTAGATCTAATGTAGAATATGCGTCGGTTATTTGGTCGCCTTATTATAAGATCTATAAGGAACAAGTAGAGCGGGTCCAAAAACGATTCATTTCTTATGTTACATTTAAGTATAATCATCAATTTAATTTCAATTCTTTTAATTATGGTATTGTCTGTGGTTTACTTAATATTGATTCTTTGGAAATTCGTCGAATCAAGTTTGATTTGTATACCTTATTCAAAATACTGAATGGTCTAATAACAGGTGATTTAATTCGGCTCTTTAATTTCCAAATTTCAAGTTACTTAAGACCTCTGAGATCTAAACCACTTTTTAGATTAAGTAATTCTCATAATAATTACACTTATAACAATCCTATCAATAGATTGATGAGGTATGCTAATTTTCTTAATTCAAGCGCTAATTTTGATTTGTTTTCTTTTTGTAAATTTAAGGCTGATATATCTAGAGTTAATTTAAATAATTTATGTTAACACTTAGATAATAGTTTGTTAATTAAGATTAGAATTAGTTTATAAATGTATATACTTTGTAACCGTTAAATAAATAAATAAATAAATTAAATAAATAAAAAAAACTATTCCTGCATCTATAGGGTCTTGTCTTATATCTCTCGGCGTATGATGATAGTTGTCTGGGAGCTGAGTGGACCTGTTCCTCTTGCTGAAAGATAATTTTCATGGATGCGTCCACTGTCTTCGCCTTCTTCGGCTTATACTCTTACATCATTTTGTTGATTTCCGTTTTATTAATGTCAGGTATCATCCTCTCTACGTTCAGTTCTATCTCATCGTTTACTGCAATTCTCAATAGTTGGGATTCTTCGCTTCTACTCTTCTTGATCGTGATGCTCTCCTTTGAAATCTTCAACTCCGTTTGATCCAATAATTAATTTCCAATTATATGATTTAAATTAGACCCTAGATAAACTACGGCTATTGAAATTATCATCATCAATTTGCATGTGTACTTCTGCGTAGCCTGAAAATTTCACAGAATTCTTACCAAATCTTGCCAAGATTAGGTTAGATTCCTTAAATTGTGCGAATCCAATTAGTTTGTGGATTCTGCCGAAAATAATATTGATCTGGCTGCCAGTGTCAATCAATTCATCTAATTACAAGTAATTAACCTCCATCTTCTTTGTCTTATTTTTAACCAGACTCAACGAACGTACATCACCGGACATAGTTTCTACCTTTTTTAAATTACTTTCCTGTTTACATTCAGTTGCTTTGTGTACAAACGTATTGCATCTGAAACATTTCATCCATTTGGATCTGTATTCGCAGTCTTTGGATCTATGACCAATGGCACCACAATTAAAACACTTTGTTGCTGTCTTATTCTTAACATGGGATGGTAGGTCGTTTACATAGATTTAAAAAAGTAGTAGAGAACGCTAGTGCTGATGAGCGACTATTGACAAAAACGAATTGCGTTCTGTTTTAAAGTTATGAGTTGACTAAGCGACAATTTTGTGGGATAAAATTATGAAAGTATAATTTTTTAAATAAAACGTCATCAAGAACGCAGTCAAAGGCCTTGCAAAGAATAAAATGTTGCTGTTGTAATGTGCCACTTTCAAAAGCAACGATCATTTCTTCAACGAAAACCTTAACCGCGTCCCCAGTTGAACGTCCTCTTCGAAAACTGAATTGGTTGTTACTTAGTACTTTGCATCAAGAAAATTTCAGAGTTCGTGAGCCAATGTTCATATATACTAATGTCATTAAATACATGTGAGTATGTATTCTAATGAGAACATATCGAATTTATTTAGTTTATTACGAATTGACTGAATGTTAATGAAATATAGATGAAAATAGCCACTTTCCTTAAATACCCTGCAACCTACATTGATTGTATTATTTCCGATACTTTTAGAAAATTTCTTCGGGTGAATGTTTTGGGAAAATTAAATCTTCTTACTTTCACTCTGTCAAATATTGGCTGACATTAATAGGTCTAAATTGTTAAAATTAGCTCCAAGTTCAAACGATTTATGCATTTCTTTAGTTTTTAACTCGCCAATCTCTTTAACTTGAACAAGTTTTGATTAGAACTAAAAATACTTCGTTTGTTTCCCAAAATTTTTATTATTTCTTCTCTGACTAGTTTCATTACTCCTTGATAATGAAACATTGTTGAAATTAGTCGGAGAAGAAATAATAAAATATTTGTAAAACAACATAGTTTACAAATGTTTCACCACGGGCTAAGTAAGCAATTAATTAAAGATGGAAGATTCTCTTTAAGATAATCAACAATACTCTGTGTAGTGACGGTTTCTAGACAATTACTTATATATCCAGTCATATCTAGGGGAGCCATCCTTATACCATTGTTAGAACCAATGGTTTTGTTTTGAGAAGTTCTGTTTCTCTTTCTTCTTTTTATTAGGATCCATTTACCTTCTTGATCAATTGAAAGTTATGAATTAGTTTCCACGGTGGGTGTTTTAGGTTCAAAGGTTTTCTCTGCAATTCGATGGGATGACGACTAATTGCATATATTGTTGCCTACCTCACCATTGTTTATATTTGCACTGGCGCGAATACTTCTAGGCCTAGGTCTTTAAAGTTAAAATTGTCTTCGATTTGATCCATCGACACGTTCGCGTTGAGGTTAACTCCGCAGCACAATTTCACTTTTCGTGTACAGCTCGTATAATACAATCTTCCACATTATATGCACTGTGTTTCGAACTTACTGAACCACAAGAACAATTTTGTTTAATATTTTCTGCGTTGTTCAAATTTACTTTAGCACTAACAAAATAATGACCATCATAGTTTGACGCAATAATAAATGAATATGTAGTAGTAGTAGTTTTGTGTTCGGCATCAGATTCACTTCTATGGTAGTTTAGTAGTTCTAGTTTGTCATGTTGTGATAGAAGTGTAGTTCAAGCCGTCTACGTCCGGTGGCGTCTAATTATTTTCGAGGTCTGTAAATGGCTTCTCTGAGTAAGTAATCATTGGTTCTCCGTAATATTCGGTTGACGCTTTTTGTGTTAGTGTTGTGATTTATTTCATTTATTTTGATGTTACTTTGTTGTCTCTGCATCGGCAAAGGAATTCCAGATTACACAGTAGTTGCCTACGTTTTCTTCGTAGTGTCTCGTAATTCTTGTTGTAGCGTGTTATCTGTTAAGGTTTCCCAACGTTTCAGAAACATCACATTCATCATCTTCTGGAGCTTTTTTTATTATGATATTATCAATCAAATTTGTTACATCGGTTGTACGAGACTGCAATAGCGCGGGTGGCATTCTTTCCATGACGTTGCAAATTCGGCATATGAAAGGGAATCAATCTTTTAGTAGTTTTATAAAAGAATCAAGTGATCTAGTAATTACACATATAACGTATAATGTGTATTTTATGGTTATCCCTTTTCTCTATAATTCTGCGACACTAACGATGTGTTATTCCTAACTCTTGCGCTGATCGTTACGTCATCTATAGCTGTATTCTGCGCTACGCCTTTAATGATCAGAAATACGAATGCGCGGGCGCTGTGCGCTTATCAGCAGTGGAAGGGGATGAGTTGTCTTGTGTACGTGACGAACGCCATTCGCAAAACTCGTGCACAACTCGATCTTTCTGCAAGTTTTTAAGGTAATGTATTTCCAGGTTCCTTTTTAGAGTAAATAGCCATATTGTTTTATTAATCATATTGTCTTATTTCTGTTTAAACTATGCTGATGTAAACTGCAATCATGACAATTCGAAAACTGTTGAGAACGTAAATGTGTTTTTGTAATGGCGCCGCTGTGTGTTTTGTACTTTTGCTTGTGTGATTATGCACATGTTCACATGTGTTTATTGAAATTGTCTATGTACTACTAGTAAAGGGGGTTTTACCTGAACCACTTCGGACTCCTGTACTACTAGTTTGTGTATACTGTTAAACGTATTGTAAGTGAACTTGTGCTGTCATTGTAGGACATGGTACTGTTTGAGAGAAAGTTGTTTATATATATATATATTGCTGGTTTCACTACGCTTTTTCACGATATCAGCTTGTAACAATTTATTAAAGTTTTTAAGCAAATTACTTGACATTTTTTTTGTCGTATCGTATTTGGGGCGCCTTGGTTAAACCAGCATCCGCCGTTTCCATTACGTCATATTGTCCGTCGCTTTTAATTGTCTGACGTAACTTACAAGGAAGGGGATTTGAGAATTAAACGATTACAGTACAGAATTGCACTTTACGTTAATTCGCCTTTACGTACATTCGCTCACTTATTTTTTTGTTAATTTAGATTATTGTTTATATCCTTAGTTGTGTCACGTTTGACAATTTTGAAAATTTTGATAGTTTATACACATTGTATTGTATTTAATTCAATTTGTTTACATAATATATTCAAATATTAAATTTTCAATTCTACAGAAATGTAGGTCAACCATAAAAAAGGCTTGAGTTCATTTCTTGTGTTCTTCCACTCGTAAACATTGTTTAAGCAGACTTGGTATGGTTACCTTAAGTTCTTTTACCGCTATTATTGGCTGCTTAGGGAGCAGTTTACTCAAAACTTTGTTAGTTTCAGATTCATTTTGTTAATTTTTACAACTTTTTGGAATTTTTTTTTCATTCAAAAGGTTTTGTAATTAATTTTATTGGAAACCGCAAGGTGATAAGGAATTAGAGTTTATATGTATATGGAGGGTAAAACATCATCAAAAATTATTTGAAAAAAATTGTTTGAATAAATCTATTAATAATTGCAATACATATTGTTATGTTTATTTAATTTTACAACTTTTAATTAAAAGACTCGCTTATGTTTTACTGATGGGAGGGTGGGTTAGAGGACACCCATCCACCCTAAACATACAAGATAACTTTAATTACTAATTGTTGATGGATTCTACATCATCATTACTTTCCCCTATATAGAAAATAGGAAAAGTATTGTTTCTATGAAAAATTTTTGATTTTTTTAACGGAAATGTCCGTTTTGAGGTCTCTGAGACCATTTCAGTAATTTCTGGAAAAAAAACATGTATCTGTGTGGCTGTGTAGCTGTCGGTGGGTGCTGTATCTCAAAAACGAAGAATTATTTTGAGATAAAACTTTAAAGTTAAGGTTTCATCGTTAAAAACGGAAGTGTAAAACCTTTGGTGAACATTCATAAACCAGAAGTGGATGTTTACTCGAAGCGTTTTTATTTGTTTTTTCTCGATATTTTTCTATATTTGAAAAATATTACATAACTTTTCAAAAAAAAGTTAAAGAGAATGACAAACTGAACAAGTTTTATTACAACATGTTTATTACGTTATTGTAAGACCTTTTGAAATGTTCCGAAAACCCGTTAACAATATACTCTTCACCTTCAAGGGTTGCATTGTCATAATACATAATGCTTGGAATACGGTTGTGGTTCTTCTTTGCGTTGATGTTTGACCAAAGCTGTTTAGGATCGGTTGATATTTTATTTTCGGTATGCTAATATTGCAGTCTAGTTTCCAATTAACGTAATTTAGTCTTATTTTCAGAATTTTATTTCTTTCTTCTTTCTTATGTCACAGATGATGCTTTTGTCGAACCATAATGGAAATTTTTCCCGAGAGGTTCTCGGTACTTTGAAAACACTCATTTCGCAGCAGTTGTAGAATAAAATAATCGATAACACAAATATTAGAGTATAATACCGGAAAGTTCACTTTTTTAAATAGGGTTGCTATTTGGAGGAAACCATTTGATTTGCTTGATTAGAGAATTGTTAGCTTCTGATACAAACATGATGTGTTAGATTATCTCTAATTAATGAGAGATCTATTAACCAATTCATATGGTTCACAGTGTCGTTTATTTAAATGAAATCGATTAACGGTATGCGCTTTAAACTCAGGCAAGTTGAAATCTCCACAAATTATTAGATTGTCGGATGATGTAGCATTTTCGACGGGTTCGAAGGTTAGCTGATATTCTTCATGAGATGTAGTAGGAGGGATATAGATACAAAACACTTCTAAGTTAAGTAGGCAACTGATACCTATTTTCGATATCTGATGATCAATTATTTTTTCGAATTGGAATTTAGCTCTTATTGCTATGAGAGCTTCTCCTCCTTTTTGTTTGCCATCCGATCGAAAGACATTAAAGTTGCTGGAGAATAGTTCACTGTCAGATATTTTATACGTTAACCATGTTTCTGTTAATAGTATCACATCGAATATGTGTGCACTTGAAGCATTTGAGAATGATATAGTTTTAGTTTTAAGTGCTCTCATATTTTGATAGTAAATTAATAAAGATGATTGTGTCGGTTGGAAGTTACTTAGTTTCTGTGCGATGTATTATTATTGGTGGGTTTTGTGACAATTAGGTATATTGTTGATATATTTTATAGTGAGATTTGTATTTTAATTTGCTACTAGTTCGTTAAATTTATTTCTAAACTCGGCAAGGTGTTTTCGTTTGAATGGGGTATCATCTGATTTGACTCGTAGTTTCCCTAACTTGTTAGGCGATTTTAACATTACTTTTAACGAACGAGGATTGTTAGATTTTTTGCCTAGTCTTATTATTTTAAGAATATGAATTTTCGGGTGAACCTTATCAAAACATAATTTCATTTTATCCATATCTGTCTTATTATCATCTGATTCCTCGACATTGTTTAAAATTACATTGAATTCTCGAATTTTACGTTCTTGTATTTTCTGCATCATAACTTACATAATGATTTTGATCATGATTTTGTGTATTATTAGATTGTTCCAAATTATTAATTTTATTATTCAAGAGTTCAATAGTTTTTCTGAAATGATTGCTATCATCCTTCAAGTGCTTTATATCATCAACGATAACTTTTATTTCCGCATTTTCCGTTCGTAAGGCTTTCAGATTTAGCAGTAACTAGGGTCCAAAATTGTATAACTTCCTAACTGAGAATGTAAAACATCTACCCGAAATTGCTTTTAAATACACAGCCAAACATTACTTAATAAGTAAATATTTTTGCAGCCTTGAAGAGATCTTGTCATCCAATTTTTCGGGCATAAACTACACCTAACCTGTGTGCTTGTATGTATATGTATTTTATATAATCCTATCTTGAAAAAGATGGAAAAAAGGCCTAAATTAGGGCAAAAAATAATGGCGAATAGAAAGAAAGAGGGACTCTCACTACCAGAAAAAGGGTTAGAGTGGAAGATCATTGCAGCTACATGAACTCCGCTTAGTTTCATCCATTCAAATTTTTGTATGCTTTATATAATATTTTTGTATGTTCTTAGGTATTCTGTTGGAAAGAAGCTAAAATAAAATAAACTAAACTAAACTTATTGATCTTTTATTAAGGACATGAGTCCACTAATTGTATCTTCAGAAACATTGTATTGTATTTTGCTGGTTGTGTTGTCAAAATTTGGAATGAAGCTTATCACATTTTCTGGTAGTGGTGATTTGCCACATTGATGTTTATTAATGGAGCCGGGGTGAACAAAATTATTACATGTGTCGGAAAAATTTCACTTAATGTTCCAAATCCACAGCCACCAGCACATATGTTTTTTCAATTTGCTTAGCGAGTTGTAATCAGCTTGGAAAATTTAGTAGACTGAGATATTGTGAAATGCTGATTGAACTCAATGTTATAAAGGCATTACAGCGTCCTTCTTTGATCAGTTTATGTTATTCGATTTTGTCTTTTATTCTCTGCCTCTGGTTAATGTTTTTTTTAATTTAATTGATTTTTGTTAACAAATTGTTTTTCATTTTGTTGCTTTTTTGTAGGTTGTCTTATATTTTTATATGATATATAATTTACCTTTTGGTTGTATCACCTTTATCCTGTACTTTTGTCTAAAAAGATGACATATGAAAACAAATATTAATTAATTTGTTCCATTTGTCACTGGTTTTTATAGTTTTTTGTCGTATTATATTTGACTTTTTTTTTCGTATTTTGTTTGTAATTTTCTTTTTGTTATTTGTAATCATTTTATGCATTTATAGTTTTTTCTTCTAGTTTAAAGTATTTAAAGTATTATTTTTAGCACAATTATTTTGCTCCATGTATCCCTATCACCTAAGATAATATCACCTATCATCTTTTCTTCTTAAATCTGATTTTGTTAGGTCTGAATATGTTCTTTTGTTATCTATAACCTCTCTTATTATTTTTGCTTTATTGTTTTAGATTTGTTTTTGTTTTTTACTTCCTGTCATCTGTCTTTTGTCTTTTATAATCTCATTCTGCCTCATGACTTTCAATTTCTACTATTTAACCTGGGTTATCTGAATTTGTTATGTCTTGTTCTAATTATTCTAATTATCTTTTTGCATCTGTTAAAATAATTACATAGCGCATTTTATGTCTTTTATTGTCAGACAAAATCAGGACTTTTTTTCTTGTTGTCTTTTATTAATTCTTCTAATTTTAGATCTCTCAGAAATATCGAAATATCATAAAGCGATTTTCAATAGAAATGTGGACTGAAACAGTTAACTACTTTTGTCCATTTTGAACTTTATAACATCCGAGAATGAAAAAGTTCACATCTCCATTAGTTTGTAAACCAGAAAATAAATATTGTAAATGCAAAGTTAAAGAAATGGCTTCTTAATATTTAGATATTTCTGAGAAATCTAAAATTAGAAGACTTAATTAAAGACAACAGGAAAAAAGTCTTATATTTACACATACTTGATCTAAATGGGAAAATATTGTTGATTCTTGAAGCTTCTACTTCGTTATACATGTCGAATATAAATGAAAACACTTTTTTTAACTTTGTGTAACACTTTTTATAATAATAATAATAATATATTATAAAGGGTCCGCCAATAGGGACGCGCGAAGTTTGCCGGAAGGGTGCGGCCATGTTGTTCGAGGTAGAGCTGTCAAAGTTGATGTCATTTGTTCAGTATATAACCCCAAATCACCATGGCAAGTTTGAGTGTCGACCAGCACGTGCAAATTATTAAATTGTTTTACGAAAATGGGTCATCAGTTCGAGCAACGTTCCGCGCACTTCACCCATTTTACGGTCGCGATGATCGGCCTGTAGAGTCGACTATCCGTCGATTGGTGGGCAAATTCGAGTCGACTGGTTCAGTAAACAACCAGCCAACACTGACACGTTGACGAAATGCCCGATCGAACGAAAATATCGCTGCTGTCCGTGAGAGTGTGCGCGAGAACCCGAGGCAGTCCATTTTTTGTCGTGCACAGGAACTTGGCCTTTCGGAGACATCAACTCGCAGAATTTTGCATCTGGATTTGGATCTGCACCCGTACAAAATCCAATTGACCCAGGAGCTCAAGATAAACGACCACAGACAGCGTCGGGCGTTCGCTGACTGGGCTCTGGAGCAGTTGGAAGCAGACCCCCATTTGGGCCGAAAAATCATCTTCAGCGACGAGGCTCATTTCTGGATGAACGGGTATGTGAACAAGCAAAATTGCCGCATTTGGAGTGAGAACAACCCACACGAGGTCCACCAAGTGGCAATGCATCCCCAGAAAGTCACTGTTTGGTGTGGATTTTGGGCCGGCGGCATCATCGGTCCGTACTTTTTCGAGAACGAAGCTGGGGCGGCCATAACCGTCAATGGGGAGCGCTACAGGTCGATGATAACCAACTTCTTTTGGCCTAAACTGGATGATATGGACACGGACGACATGTGGTTTCAGCAGGACGGCGCCACGTTCCACACAGCCCATGCCACAATGGACATTCTGCACGAGCGATTTCCGAACATGGTCATCTCGCGCGGAGGCGATATCAACTGGCCACCGAGATCGTGCGATTTAACGCCTTTAGACTTTTTTCTCTGGGGCTATCTCAAGTCGCTGGTGTACGCCAACAAACTCTAAACACCGATGACCTCAAAGTCAACATACGCAACGCCATCGCTCAAATTGAGGCCGATATGTGCTCCAGAGTCATCGAAAATTGGACCTCCCGGATCCGGGCTACCAAACGGAGCCGCGGTGGTCATTTGAACGATGTTATCTTCCATACTTAATGGGGTCGAATACCCTTTCGAATGAAAAATAAATTTCGTTTCTACCTCACACACAACTTGTTTTATTCAATTTTAAAGTTCACGCGCCCTTATTGGCGGACCCTATATTAACATTAACAAGTTATAAAGGCCATAATCTTAACTATGCTAATTTCATTCAAAATATGTTATTTGCCAAAGTACTTAAATCAATGGAATATCTCGTATAGAGTATTTCAGGTAAACATTCCGGGGTTAGCGCACTCTCGCCAATAATAAACATGTAATGATAATGACGAAGCGCCGTTTCGCGACGTCGACGGTAATATTTCGCGAACGCCATTTAGAATTCCATTGAAAACGGCATTATAATACATTTATGCCGATTGTTTCCACCGGCGGCATTTGCATATTATGAAAGTTTACGGCCCGAAACGGTTCCCCCAACCCCCCACCACCACGCCTCTCTCTCTCAAACTCTCTCGAAGCCGCCGTCGGAATTATTGCCTAAACAATGCTCTATTAGCGCTATCGGTGCAAAATTTAAATCCTGACTAATGGCAGGAACATGGAAATAGCGTAAACACGGGCCGAAGCCGTTCCACTATTTACATTACCCTTGTTCCACTTGGGAAACAAGAAGTCGTTCCGAGTGATTTATCGAGCGCGCAAAACGATTTTTCCGAAATTTGATGCTTGGAATACTTATTAAAATTAAAAACTATCGATGATTTTAATGAAAAATCACGGTTGCCCTTTCCGCCACCGTATCCTCTCCATTAAACTTGTCAGGCTTATTGATGTACATGAAAGTATACTCGATCGGGTCTCTCGTCTTACTGGGAGGGATGAAAGATGATATAATCTATCCATCAGTGCCCCGGAATGCACTAATAGTTTGCCATGCGGGGGAAAAAAAGGAGCATTTAAAAGCGGCGAAACATCAAAATTCCCTCAGCACCGCCGCCATTCATCAAGACCACCGTGGCTGACTGTGTCCGGGGACCGGCATCAGTTGCCCTTGATAAATGACGTCGGGAAATGCTCTTGGACGTTTCGAATTATTCACCTTTGTCCACTCGTTTACTTTATTATACGAATTCATTCGCTTTATACTGATGATTTCAGATTGTGACTTCCAAAGAAATGTGAACGAAGTATTTTTGTACAAAAATTTAATGTATGATGAATCTCCTCATCATCAGATTCAGAAAATAAATAGTTTTAAGAGAATATTATACCATAATAATGATGGTAGAGCCCTGTTATTGTATCCATGTTAAAAACAACCACTATCCGGTTTTCTTCTATTTTGAATCTCATCAGCTTAAAGCAGTTGGATCTTTACTATGAAGTTTTACCTCTCTAGATAATCTTGCTTTACATTTTTTTAAATTTGATTCCATTGCAATAAAGCTTGATGAAAGTAATTTCTAAGTCTAATATTAAAACAACATTGATTATATTTATTATCATTAATTGTTATATCATTTATACTATTTTAGTAACTGATAAAACAGCATAATTATTTTAACAATCTAATTAAAAACGTATAACTTTGCATATTCAAGGGAATTAACATATATATTTTTTTATAATTTGCAGGTACGTGCTAGCCGCGCGACCCCTCTCTCACTCCCACCTCGTCTACTAGAAAAAATTGCGCCCCTTATCGCAAATTCTCCAATATTGTATGGCGATTAGGAGGGAAAATTGCATGTACACACACACAAACGCACACAGTTGCTGCACAGTAAGTAATTAAAGTTTAAAAATATGGCAAAGCGCATGAACTTTTTTCCCCGTTTTCTTGCTGTTTTATGAAATAATTTGCATACCACTTAAAATCGTGAAAATAAATTAGGATGATGAAGAGTTAGTCATATTTTTAGTTGATTTAATTAATTTTTGAATGTGTCAACAGGAAAACATAGCTAATAAAATCTCAAGACTAAAATGCTAAAGGCTAAGGACTAAGAACAACAATGACTAAATGTTATAAACTAAACTTGATCTCTTTGACAAAAGCTAACTGTTTTATATGATAGTGAAACAAAGGTGTATCTTATTTTTCTTTTATTTATTACTTTCTGAACATAGTTTATCCAAAGCTGTAGTAGAATAGGTGTTTGTATATACGACCATAAAAACTTTCATAATGTCTAATAGAGGTGAAGTTTAGCAATCAGAAATATATTTAAATTAGTAACAAACAATATCTGTTCCGAAATTTATTTTTGGCGGTAAATTAGACATTTTACTCTTTACAGTTTCATTATATTTCTAAACGTGATTTTTTTGATTTGGAAGAGTTGAAGAATAGAACTGCCTTTAAAATAGCGACAGGGGTTCAAATATATGTATGTTGAGATTACTTATTAAAAGACATTGTTTTCCACAGAAGCTAAAGACTTGAATAGAAAGAATTAGAGAAATATATTTCTTCTAAAACAATAACAAGAGGATGAAATTTTTAACTTTGAGGTTTTGCATCATAAACTGTTTACAATAAACTTTAATGATATAATGTTATCTTTTAGTTTAAAATTTAGCTTTACACTAATTATTGGAGGTTTCCTACAAATTCTTCTAAGAATCCAGGAAATCATTTCGATTATTCCGATAAAAACCTATTTCCAAAAATCTTCAATCCACTCCCAAAATTATATACTAATCTTATTAAAAACTTATAGAAATTACTTGGTTAAAAAAAACTAAAAGTAGTGGACAATGTTTAAAATTACATACAAACATAAATAGGTAATACAATTTTTTGGCCTTTGCAAAAATGTTTCTACCTTTAAATTTTATATTTGTGGAAAACTCATTTTCAAATAGCAAAAGTTTCTTAACGGCAGTCTTGCTGAATGGCATTTATTTATTAAGTTTCAATATGTTCTCCTAGGGTACCAATAATCACAAAAATATAGCTTAAGTACTAGTCGTAACAAATTCCATCTTAAGTTCTACAATTAGAAATAGATTTAGATCTTATTGGATTCTTATAACAGTGACCTGATTTAAAAAAAAACAGTAGATGAAGTTTAAAATTTCAAGGTAGTGTCTGATACATTTTGACCAAAACAAGTTGTAACCAAAGCTCCAATCTCGATGCTTATAAGCTTCAGTTTCAAATACATGGAAAATAGAACTATTACCTCTAAGCAAATAGCTCTTAAACAAGCCAAGTTTGCACAGTGATATCAAACTGCTTAGCAGATGCCATCTATGCCGCCAAGAGCGTAGTCACTCAATTAATTACCTCGATGAGTGTTTTAGGTATAGTTTTATTGTCCAAAAAGGCAAAAGCTTTACTTTCAAGGGCGCAATTATTAGAACTGGGCCTGAGAAGGCCCCTCGAATAAGTCTTCAAAATAAATATGACAACGAACGCATATGAAGTTTATGAAGATTACTCTATCACTAATCCCATCTTTACTCCAGCAACAACCTCTGACAATACAGTTTGGTGAATAGTCCTGTAATATTAACGTAGATAAAATATTAACGAATGTTACCTTACTGTCCTTGGAAATAGTCACCTCCCATAACTAGCACCACTGAGATCTGCTTTTCAAGAAGGCTTCTTTTGGGATTAAGTTCAAAAGCCTGGTCATGTTTCGTTGGGTGTCAGAAATATCGTAAAATATCTTTCGTTTCAATGCTGCAAGATACATTGAAATTTTGAACCATTTCATGAAAAGTCTACGCAGGATACGATCCCAGTACACACAACAAGGTTCATAGTTTTCTTTACACGACAATTCCCGTCCTCACACAGCCAATAGCGTCAAACAATTCCTCGGGGATGGTGCATTAAAAATCCACAATACTCGCCATATCTCAATCCTCTAGACGTCTTCCTATTTCTACGACTCGAACTCGCTTTTAAAAGACAGAGATTTAACGATGTTCCTGATATCCAACGAAACGTGACCAGGCTTTTGAATTCCATCCCAAAAGAAGCCTTCTTGAAAAGTTTCCAGGACATGTATAGCAGATCTCAGCGGTGCTTAGTAATGGGAGGTGACTATTTCAAAGGACAGTAACGTAACTTTTGTTAATATTTTATCTACATTAATGTTACAGGACAATTATCCGAACTTTATTGTCAGAAGTTGTATGTTTATGATACTAACCTTTTCTATACACAAACGCATTTGTTTCTAAAAGTGAAATCCTTACCAAAAAGGGTATTTTCTTGATGATAATTAACTCATGTTTTTAATCTTAGTTCTTTTACTGCTGACATTTTTCTTTCGTGTAGTTTTTTTATAAACATACTCTTATTTAAGTAATAGTTTCAAAGAATATAAATTGCTTAAATACTACGATCTTCTAAATCGAAACCTTCCATACCACCTATAATACATTTCTGATCTAGTAACCAATAATCGATTTTGTTCAAAATTACCTTTTTTTGATGTAGTAAGCTAAGAGCACTTACAAACCTTTAAAAATAAAATTTAAAATTTTATAATACTTCTCTATACACAACGTTACTTTCATATTAAATATTTACTTATTGATCAAAGAAGTGAATTATTTGACTTCTTCCTTGTCATTACAGCCCAACTCGGGCCCTGGCTTTTTGGATGCTTTGCCTCTAACGTTCACGGTCATTGACTGAACTTTTACAGTCAATTCTTTATCATTAATAATTCTTGGGCGTCTTTGGATACGTTATCGGTCCATCTTGCTCTTATGTCTCTATGGATGTTTCTACTTTATAATTGCAGTAGCAGGGAGAAGATGGCTTGGTTTCCGCTTCCTATTCGTACTTTTATCTTCATGGAGTCATCATTTTGCGTATTTACGTCGCAGTCTAGGTAGTTGAAATGCCTGATCCTCTCGAAGCTGTAGTTTCCAAACACTATGTTTCCTTCGATGGTTTCCCCTTGTCATTTACTTTGGCACGTAAATTTTATTTTACTTTTGTTGATTTTCAAATGTCTCTTGCCCATGCTTCGATTTTTACTAAAGCTTCCTTGACTGCTGTCGCTGTTCTGTCCAGGATGTCAAGGTCATCCGCATAGGACGCTATTTGGGTGGGCTTGTTCATAATGGTGTCGTTTAGATTAATTCTTGTCGTTCTCGTTACGTGTTCCAGTGCCAGCTTAAAGAGCACGGGTGATTATCCATTCCCCTGTTTTTGTCCTTTGTGTGAGTTAAATTAGTCTGTTAGTTCTTCTACTCGTACTCTGTATTTAGTATTTAGCATCGTGGTTCTCACTAGTCCTGTTGGTGGCTCGGGTTAATAGTATTATAATACTGTTTAATGTAGACTTAGGAACTACCACAGATATGCCATCAATATCTTTAGTATGAGTTGATGTCATTGCACGAATTCAGCAATATGTTTTCAGTTCATACCAATTAATTTTTTAAGCTCCGAGTTTAAATTAGTTATAGTTGTGGAATTTAAGCATCTACTTTGTACTACCTACGTCGTACTCGAATTTTAACATTTGACCATTGTGGTGCGTATCGACTACGTTGGCATTCACATAATTGATGTTAGTGGTAATTTTATCTAGGCATGAGTTGCTTTTTTAGTAACCTGAGTGTGTAACTTGTAGGTTGTAAATATCAATCAAATTGAGGAAATCAATATTAAAATCGCCCCCTATTATAATGTCTGATTTTTATTTTATGAGATAGACAAAAGACTGCTCAAATGGAGACCGCGCTTGGTTAGAAGAAGTTTGACGGATGATCTAAACAGATGTGCAAGCAACTGGATACAAAAAGCTCAACATAGAAAGGAATAGGCAGAAATGGGGGAGGCTTATGTCCAGCAGTGGACACAGACGGCTGAATGATGATGATAATTTTATGTAAAATATGTTCAAGTATCCTGATAAATTCTAAAAATGTACCTCCAGGTGGACGATAGAGACATAATATAACTATCATCCTTTGTTTGTTAATAAGACATTCTGCAGCTGCTACTTTGATAGTCATTTCATTCGATGGTCGATTAATATCAGGTCTGCTTTTTACAATGAAATTACCTTTTACAAGAATCGCTGCACCTCCGTGTCCACATGGTATTTGCGCTTAAATGTAGCAATCAATTGGTAGCAGTTTATGTAGGGAAAATTCTCAGGCTCAGTTATCCAGTGCTCAGTGACTAAAAAGAAATCCACATTTAGCTCGTTTAAAATTATACATAATTGTTTGATTTTATTTTTAATGCACTGCAAGTTATGATGTAAAACAGTTACTTGTTAAGCATTTTGTTTGTCGTATTTCATTGAGTTTTGTTGACTTCTTGCCTCGGTGGAAAAAACGGGAGATGTATGAACCGTGAGGCCACATTTGTGTGTCCATAGTCTTTTCAAATTTGTGACTCTTGAATTGCTTCTTGGAAATATTTTCTGGTATGTTTATTTATATCTTCTGGGTTTGTTGTCAGGTATAGGCATGTTATATATATAGAAATGATTTACGTGTTACCGTTTTTAAATTTTGATCACTGGTGGATAAACTAATTATTATTTTAGACAGTCGTTTCCTTTTCTTCTTGATGGTCGTTTTCCATTCTTCTATTTCATGTTCAGTGTTCTGTATTAATTCGGGTATGTGTAGCTTGTGTTGTTGTGTTGATGTTTTTTGTCGCCGACTGTTGATTTCGTGGCTGGATTAATATCCACTAGGGCTTTATTGTTTATCAACTTGTTGATTGAGTTGCCGGATGTTGATTCTAATGCGTCTGCATGTCCTTTGTATTGCAGATTTCTGTTGCATTCTTTTAGTTCTACTATTTTTTGAAGATTCTTCAGGGTGTGTCTTCATGGGTTAATAGTCGGACTACTTTTTTCGTTGCATATACAGGTTTCTGTTTGTTTCTTTTTAAATTTATTTTGTAGGTCCATTACTTTTCTTTCAATGAACAATTTTATTTTGAGAGTAAAGTTTTTTTCTTTATTTCTTCAACCAATTTTCTTTTTTAAGGGTACTCACGTTTAACACAATGAGTAAATTGAAGACCCTCATCTTGAATATTAACCTCACTTGTGTTGTTTGATATTAAACGGTTCCTCAGACACCGCTCTTCATGTAGTTCCAGGCAGTATCGGTGGAAAGATTTGTTAACGGTGGACGCGGAAGACGTCCTGGTGACGGACTGTCAAGGAAGTAGCACCGCGGTACTTTCTGGAACCAACACGCACTGGAGGCGGCCCAGGGGTCCCTGGCGAGGCTCACCATCGATTAGCAGCCGCAGGCTTCGATTAAACAGTTTCCCTTCGGTGATACTTGCTTGGGCTTCCACACCTCGTCAACGTATGGGCACCGGCTAGCTGTGAAAAAACAGTAAAAGAACAAGAGAAAGTGTGTAAATTAAAACATGGGGCCGGAGAAGAAGAAAATATATTACAACAGAATAGACAGAAAATAGACATAGAAAATATACAATATATACAAGAACAGGGCAAGAGGCTTGAATCGGCGGAACCGACCAGGCTGACCACCGCTGCTGATGGCAGACGACTGGTAAAGAGCGATGGCCGGAGCCTGGTTTTATATGGTGGTCTTCGGTGACGCGGCTTTGTTTCGGTCACGTAGGCCCCGCAATTCCGGGAACAGGTAATGATCCTCTTCGCCGAAAAAACGGCCGGTCTTATTGTTCCACACTGGCAGCTGCACATTTTGGAAAATTATCTCGTTTGGATTATTTCAATAATGCGGAATTTATGCAAATTATTATTAGGAGCAATGGGTAGCTCGTAAAATGGATTAAAATATAATTACGCATTTGTTACCACGTTCAGGTAAACTGAACGCCGGTAACAGATTTTTGGAAATGTTTGCATACTTCTGCAGTAATCACTGGTTTGCTACATTTGTTTCATTTAGTATAACAATTACTAATGTATATGGGTGATAGAAAAGAGTACTTCCTTATTAAATTTATATATATTTGCAACCGGTTTCGGCCTTAGGCCATCATCAGGCAAAACTAAGAATAAAATTAACAAAATTAGTGTATTCTTATAAAATGTAATGTTTAAACTTAAAAATATAAATATACTAACAATTAAGTGTTCTCTTAACATGTTAGAACTTAAAATTAAAAATTATAAAATAATTACAATGTTTCTTATAAATAGGGTTATAATGTAAAATGTAAAATTAAATATAACTTACTTGTCCGTTAAATAAAATGCGGTCTTTTTGAAATTTTTGAAAATAATTGTCTGTATTCCTATGTTTTATTCTGTTTGTATATATTATAAATAAACTTTACAAAATAATTTATTAAATTTTCGCAGTGCACGTGTGTAACTACGCAGTATTATTAAGGTTATGGTGCGAATCTGTCATATGGGTTGCATATCTTTTAAACGGTTTTAATCGTTTAAATAGAGGTTCTGTATCCAAATTTACTTTATCGTTGAGAGACAAAATGTTGTTGTCTAGGAGAGATTTCTCTATTTCATAGTTTTCTAGTAGTAGTAATTTATATGACTTGTTGGCATGGTGAAGCATTTTAATATTTTCAGGGTTGTTTAGGTGGTGATTATTGAATTGTAGATGTCTGCCAAAATTTGATGATATAACATTTCTTTTATGTTCTTTTATTCGCTCTTTTAAATTTCTGCCTATCTCGCCTATATAAACAGCATTGCAATCGTCACAGATCAATTTGTATACTCCATTTTTTTGCAAAATGTTTCTATTTTCTTTGTGTGTTGGTAGGTAGTTAAATAAGGTTTTTTGTGTTTTAAATGCAGTTGTAATATTATATTTATGTAGGGTTCTAGCTATATTATAGCTGATTTTTCCATTATATGGTATTTTTCGGTAAATTTTGTTTTTGTTACTTGGTTCGTGATGTACATTTATTAGTGATGTTTCGTTTTTTTGTTTATATTTCAGTAATATTTTGTTAATGAGTTTCTCTGGGAAGTTGTGACTTTGTGCTAGTTGCAAAATAGTTTTTTCCTCATTTAGATAGTTTGTTTCATTTAGTTTCATTTATGAAGAGCTGGTGAATATCAAAGACAAACTCCCAGAATTTTTTGTATATCTGCTGGTGGTGTGTAGTTGGTCGACCGTAGACCTCTCATGCCTGAATCCTTCCTAGTACTCTCCGGTAATGTTTTTGGCGAGTTTGTCCTTGATGATCGTTGTATATAACGCCAGTTTTTTTATGTAGAGGGTGTTTCAGATTTTAGTTATTATTCATGTTTTTATGTGACATTATCAACACCCGGTGCTTTATTGCTCTTTACCTTTTCGAGTGCTTTCGATATTTCTTCGTAGGTGGGTGGATCAGCTGCACATTCTGGGGGTATCCTAAAGGGATTGAGGAAATCTTGAATATGTTGTTTCCATCTGTATAGAATTTGTTGTTTTCCTGATAGTAGAGTCCCGTTTGTACATTTGTAAAATAATGTTCTTAGCAGGTACCCCCTTTTGAAAAAGTTTATGACCTTTTATGCTTCGCGGTTGTTATTGTTCCTAAAGTTTTCTTCTGCCTTTTCCATAAAAATAATAATAAAAATAATAGTAATTTATTGCTGCTTCCTTCAGGAATTAGAGTCACTATATATAGCAAAGTGCGAGAGACAGATAGATAGATGTTATATGGGTGGCACCAGCACCTGTTCCACCGCGACCTTTTCAGATCTATTGTCGATCCCTGTTTATCTCAGATGACCAGTTCTAGCTTTGCTTCTTTGATTAGCCCTGTCAGAGGGACTTGGGTATAGGTCTCCGCGCTTGGGTTTTTAGTACCCAGCTCTTGATATCTAATCCTTGTTAGGCCCTCGCAGTGGCATAGGTTGTGGAACGAGTCCTTTTCTTCCTATAGGCAGAATCTGCATGGTGCTTCTTCCACCAGGCCTATTTTGCTCATATGTTTGTTGAGCTTCCAGTGTCCTGTTATCAGACCTACTATTGTTTTGGCCATTTTTCTGTCTTGGTTCAAGAGTTCGGTCGTGAATTTTGGCGATTGTTTCTTTAGGGACTGTTTCGCCTGTCTCTGTCCTGGTGAGTTCGTCCACCAGGTATGGGCCTGTGTCTCCATCCATTTTTTTATGGATCGTTTGACTGAGGTTTTGGAGATTCCTCAGGAGGGTTCCGGGCCAATTACAGCTTTTGACGAGCCTTATTTGGCCAGGTCGTCTGCTTTGTCATTCCCCGGATGTCCTCTTTGTCCTGGGTCCCATGTGATTGTTACTTTTTTTGTGACAGACAAGTTCATTAAGAACTTAGTGCTCTTAGCAGCACCTGACTGTCGGAGAATATAGCAATTGACCTACTTTTGGTGTCTTGTCTTGCTATTTCTCTTGTCCAGCTATCGCCTCTGCTTGGAACACCTTGGTGAGACTGACAGATATCTTTGTCTTAATGCAAGAGATACGTATAAATATAAATACACAAACACATAATAATATAATATAAATAATATAAATCAATACGTTGTCCCCTGAAATTTTGAATATGAGTAATGTAATTTGTATTATATCTCGATTATTATTATTGGTTGCTATGGTTGTTGCTGCAATATGCATGTCAATTTGACATTTTGAAGCTATAATGTTAACAGGAATTTTAAGATCATCTGGGATATTGTTTGGCTCAACAAGGAGATGTTTTCGAACATTTAATAAGATGAACATTGCAGTTATTTGTTATTCGTTATGTTAGTATTGTGTCCGTAAAAATAGTAATATTAAAATTACGTGTAAATATGTTTCATTTTGATTCCCTATTTTATTACAAATTAGAAATTTCTGATTATTTCCCGTTGGTCAGTCCATTAAAATATGTGACGAGCGTGGTAACTAAGCAACGAGTAATGCATTGAAATGCCCGTATTCAATATTTCAGGGGACAACGTGTATAATAAAATAATTCATTAATTAATATATAAGAATATTTGCAATAGCAACGCAATAAAATGTATGTATAAATAAAATGGTTTGAGTATGTCAGTAACATTAGTCATTTGAAACTTATTAATATCTTTCGTAACATGACGTAAGGACTCCAAAATATATATTAAAGAACGGTTAGAATTTGTAGTTTTTTATATGCAATCTGATGAATATGAGAGACCTGCAGGAATTCTTACTGCCTTTCTCTGAATGCTAAATATTCGGGTCGGTTGACATAATATGCCATCTTGAGAATGTCTTCAATAACTATATCATCCAATTGTCTAAGTACAAAAATATATTTGTTTAACTTATTTGCAAGTTCATGGCAATTTAATTTCTGATTAATCTGCACCCGAAGAAATTTAATGCTGTGGTTACGATCTAATTGAAAATCATTTTTATTTAAGAATATCATTTTTTTAGTTTTGTTTTCATTTAAGGTCAATCCATTATATGCAGAGATGTATCAGCTGTCATGCCCAGATTAACCAAATTTGCATTTGAGCAAAATAAGTTTATTAAAACTCATTATTTTTGCAAAATGAAACTGCAGATTTGAAATTTGATATTTTTAACTCGCATTGAAATCTCCAAGAAATGCTCAAAAGTCATGCAGTTTGTTTCTAACAGATTTAATATTTAAGTCAATAAATCTAATAGTTTGCCGAACAATTTTCAATGTTTATATGTTGTTTTATGTTTGAACATGACGTTGTACTTTCTCAATACCTTTGAATTTTGATATTTTGTGGCCAGCTAGAAGTATTTTCCATCTTCTCAGAGTAAATTGACAATCCAATTTTAAGTGCGGTTTCATTTTAATTTTTTAAATTTCTTTAACCTTAACATTATTGTTATGGGTGATGTATTTTTGTATATACCCTCTGTGCAATCCTTTGTAGTTCTTCCCATGATATTCCAGGCTTGAGGGAAAGTTACATTCAATTCGGAGTCATATCTAGTAACTACAATGGTTCTTTTTCCTGTATTTTCGCCCCAAGTTTAGAAGTATATTTTATTAAAACGAGAGATTCAAGTTGTGCATTTTCGCGCATTTCTCTAATTAGTTTTTTTTTAGATTTTATTATTAACAATTTCCTGGAGGTGAGTGATCGTGTCTACATTTTTCAAGGGGCTCACTGGTGTAAAAAGTTGTCTCTCGTTTGCCATATTATCGTCGATGTAATTAAGAGAAGGCGAGTTACCTACGGTTTTATTTTCCATGCTATTAATTTTGTTAGGGATGTCGGTGTTTAAATTGGCCGATTAGAGCCTCTTCCTTCGACAGCGTGCTTCATGGATTGCTTGGTAAGCAGGATTTGTGGAAAATATTCATACATCCCCTGCAGGAGTTTTGAATCACTACAGGTTGCTTGCACTTGTAACAATTCTGCCTTTTGTATTCCTCATATGCCATCTTCTCCGTTTTTTCTGCCTTTCTAGGTATAAATAAGTGATTAAGGAGGCTTTCACTTTAAATTACATAAATTAAACTTTGTTTATAACACACACTTTATTATTCTTGGTAACTATAGTTTCGACACATCACTAGTTTGACAATGAGTAGCTAAATTGTATCAAAACTGTAGTCACCAAGAATAATTAAGTGTGTGATATAAAATAAATTAATTTGTGTTATTTAAACTTTCTAGGTATGTTAGTCTGTTTCTATTTAGCACTTGAATATATAGCTTGTCTGCATTTTATGTCAATTATGCCGCTTTAATTATTGCTTTTTTAATTCTTCCTTGATATTCTAGCCTTCCGGCCAGTTTCTCAGCATGGCTCTTCTAACGACTTATGGTATTGCATTCTTGTTTTTGGATTGCTTTTTGTTTAAATACATCAATTAAAAAATGCAATTATTTTGTGTTTGTTTACATTTTACAACATCTAACTGAAACCCTCGCTTATGTTTTACTGATTAGAGGGTGGGATAGAGGCCACCCACCCATCCTACATATACACGATTAATTTTAATTGCTCATCGTTGATGATTTTGCTGCTAAGTGAAACAGTGAAACCCTTTATGAATTAAAAAATAAAAGAAAGTCAAAATTTTAGTTTAAATATAAATTTCTATTGTTGATATTATCTAATTTAGATTTAAAGTCTGCGCACCCATCATACATAAAATGTTTACTAATTAACTTACTCAAAAATTTTACCTTTTTAATTCCTTTTCTATTCAAAAAATTTTGTAATTAATTTCATTGGAAACCATGAGACGATAAGGAATTAAAGTTTATATGTGAATAAAAATTATGGTAGCGACTGTTATTATGTGGTAGTTCATTTTAAAGGGTAAATGAAAATAATGTTGACGTTTTTATTGTATAATATACACAAACAAAGTTTACAATATATTATCAATTTTTGACACAACTATAGTTTCGACCTTTGCAGGTCATTATCAAGTGTTAAATAAAGAAGAATACAGAGTGTTAACAATTTATAAGTGAGATATTTATTTTTAATGAACCTAATTAGGAAAGAGAAGATTTATTACAATAGATTAACTAAATATTATTAAACTTTGTTTGTGTATATTATAGAATTAATAGTGGTATAAAAACGTCAAAATTATTATCATTTACCCTTTAAAGTTAATATGTGAATGTTGGGTTGATGGGTGGCCTCTATCCCACGCTCAAATCAGTAAGTAAAACATCATCAAAAATTATTTGAAACATTTGTTTGAATAAATCTACTAAATTTTGCAATAATGTTATGTTTATTTACGTTTGACAACGTTTAATTAAAACTCTCGTTTATGTTTACTGATTGGAGGGTGGGTTAGAGGCCACCCACCTACCCTACATATACATAATAACTTTAAATACTATTTCGACCACATATTTTGTATGACATTTTCGAATTGTGGCTGTTGAACTTTTATTATTTTTAAAGTATTTTTTATAATGAAACATATTGTTGTGTGGTGTAACGCCTCACTCTTATTAACCTTAAATTCTAATTATTTTTTAGGGTTGACAAAAATTTATTGCACAAATGGCGGCAGATTTAAATCTTACCGCAATTATGGGACACCCTTTATATGTAAAAATTATACGTACTTAAATTGATATTTAAAATCGAAAGTACATTAAATCTTGTTCAAACTGTCTTCAATTGTAAGACGGCTCTAATAGAAAAAAAAGTAGAATGTGTGAGGAAGTTAATTTGCTTAACAACAAACGTTATTTTTTTCTATAAACTGTACCGTATGTTTCTACTATTGTTACTTTCTTTCTTTCTACAAAGCTTATCATATTATCATTGGCTAATATTAAATATTTCTTCAGATTTTACTTCATTGTATTTAATACATAAATACCATTTTAGCAACTATTAGATAAGGTCTCGAATTTATTTCCTGCGCTAAAGCGTTAATTTTCTCATGTAGATAAAATGAGCCGTTGTTACGAACTTTCGAATAGATAATGGCATCTGGAGGTATATCCCGACTAGACAGAGAGTAATCGATTTGTCTGTAACCGCAATCGCGAATTGCGGTCTGGTCAATTCGCATTGGTGCATTAGCATACGCCACTGGTCATTTCCCATATGTTTTATTTCTAATTATATGTCCTAATGTGTACAGAAGTGCTCAGTTAGATAATGTTGCAAGAACCGCATATACGAGGGCCATCCGGAAATTAGTGTGGTTTCTAAAAAACTATTATATATTAACACATATTAAAAGTTTTGTTTGTAAAGAACATACCTTAAATTACTTCTCTACATATTCGCCGCGCACAAATGAAGAGATTTATATCAAATTGTATGAAATGATGATCTAGCAAATATTTCAGTTTTTTTTTTATATGTTGAATATTTAATTTGGAAAATTAAATGTTGATATTTGTTTTTATGTACCTACTTTGTCCACTTTAAACCAATGTTTACCTTATTCTGTAATCAATCACCATCCACTATACTAATTGCGCCATCGATCTGAAAAGACTATCTCTTTCTCTCTCAAGTGAACTACTAGTGCATCTGCTGATATTTGCCTTTACTTAAATGCGCATTAATTATATTGAATAACGAAATAATTTAATCCTGGCAAATATTTGTACCTCACTTCAAACCGGTGGTGATGCGGTGAGGAAGACAGAGACAGAGAGAGAGAGGCAAACGACGCCGAGCCCTGGGAGCACGTTAACTCGACCTCAAGTTTAATACCCCAAACGCCTCTCTCTATAAACATTAAAAGATTCGCTCAGGTTACGGCTGTATTACGTAATTAGCGAAGCCATGCCCTCGGGCACGGCCGTAAAACATATTAAGTAGCAGTAAAACTCTGCGGTTTGTGTAATAATAAAGTTCACATCACCGAAAAGCGAACAGAAAAACTAAGTGAAAAAATTTCGATCGATCACAATTACAATGTGAATAAATATAACACCTCGGAGCTCGTACTTTTTAGACGTCACGTGTAATCATTTTCGGTCGGGAGTGTCTCTGCGAAAATTACATCATCGTCGGAGGCGGGCTTGGAGGTGAACGGGGCGGAGGGATCGGAAAACATAAATTTCATGAATTTTAAAGGCGACCCAAAGTGAAACGGAATCCTCGTCAAAAGAAACCGGGAGAGAATTAGAAGTTCCGACGTCTCTGCCTCTTTCTACGGAGACAAATTTATTAAAAAAAAGGGGAAATACTACCAACCAATATTAAACACATGTAGTACATAAGAACTTATAACCACATTTATAATAGCAATTTAATTGCAGATTTGCACACTAGATACCACTAAACTTAATTAGGTTTAAGTATGATAATTTTTCTTTACTTAAATTAATAGAATTATATATAAGTATACATGTCAATAAAAAAATGTTATTATGTACAGATAAAGCTGTAAAAAAACATCAAAAGCTTTTTAACGCACATTATTACAAGCACACTCCAATCATGGTTCGTAAGATTATGATTGACTATTCCTGGGAATATTTAATAATGCACATCCCTCACCTACTGTTTCATTGAAGTCTAAACAGCAGTTGCCTTGAAACAGAATATTATATTATACATTTAATGAAATTCCCTTTAATCAAGTGCCATTGCATATACATAATGGCTGCTCGCACCTTGGTGATCATCACCGTTTATATATTAATAATCTTAGGCGGAAGGGAGGCGGTGGGAGGCGAGATTACCTCAAAGCGGGCTTCTCGATCGGGTGAGGAATAGGAAGAACGTGTTAATTGGAGTATTTTCTCGCCGGCCGTAATTAAAGAAAAACATTCGCCCCGGAGAAAAACCATTAAAACAATTACTCCTATCAAAGCGTTTGCAGTAAGGCAAGTGGGAGGAAAAGGATAGAGGGGCGGAGGGCGGAGGGCAAGGTCCACGTATTCTTATTTCTTACCGGTTTCCTTCTCCACGGGCCCCGGCGGTATCGATTCCGTGCCGAGGAACTTGATAAATGAAACTCGTGTCTTCGCAATAAAAAGCCGATCTGTTTTTAGGAATTAATAATGAATGAGAGTGCATGTTGATTAACTGTGATCATATTTCTTGAGAGAATGATATAAATCGTGACACTATAGTAGCCTCTACGCTCTACTAAAATTGGGGCTACTCGCAATTAAAGTCTGCAACAATTAACTTTGGTTATAATTATAATAGCTCTCGTATGGTAATACAGGCGATCTTCTGAAGGATTTGAAGTTTCTTCTATGCTTATTTAGTCTTGATCCATTATAGTAGTAAGCTATATGTAATAATGAGGTGTTTGTTTTGTGATTTCCTTTTCACATTGATCCCGGTGGTGAAACTAAGATCCTCTAGACATGACCACTGATAGCGACAAGCCCGATATGTCAAATCAAATAGTTGTTGAACCCAAACAGACCTGATGCAGGCCTTAAGCCACGATATTACAGCCGGACAGGGTTGGCGCAGGAACAGGTTTGTGGCCCCCTATGCCTCCAAACCTAATATATAATAAAGCGAAGTTAGGCCGAAAAGTTTGATGACAGATCATAGACGGAGCAAACAGTGACTCTAATGAACATTGTAATGCGTCCTAGAATCTTAGCCACCTTCTCGACCCAGGATGATCCCAAAGTGGTTTGATCACCCTAGTGGTTTATAAATAAAGTCAATTCCTTTGAAAGGGTAAAGTACCCTTAAACAAATAAAACAAAATATAAAATCAATAAATGTAATTTGTATTGAGCATTGCTCTCTACATTTTTAAATCATTTATAATTGTGCAAACAATTTTAAAAGGTTTATAATCAATTTAAAGTTGTTATGAGTTTGTTGGAATTTAAATATATTGAATACACAGGCAGATTTAATTTTCATAATGTATTTTTATGGTGAATTCAATAATAGAATTTACCAATTATTTTATTAGTGGATATGTTTGGATTACAAATAGTTGTTATGATAACATATTTAAACGGAATTAATAATATTTTTGTAATGGTGAATGCGCCGGGAACACACAATCAAAGGTAATATTAATTAAATAGTTGAGCAATATTTATATTGTTTTTATATACATTAATCACAATTATTAAATATAAATTTAATGATATCACAAACCTATTTATTTATGACGAGTAACTTCAAGAGTTTTTAAATAGAAGGCGAAATTCTTCATCGTGTTTCATAATTTTTTAATGTATTCTAAAACGGTAGAAAAAACTACTGGAAATTGTTGATATCTCGAAGAATATTTGAAATTTAGAAAAAATTGCTGAAAAATTTTAATAATCTGGATGTACTGGAAAATACATTTTTAAATAAATGTCTGACAAAATGAAGTTGTTTCTTCACCATTTTTTCAGAATTTTCTATTAGATTATTTATTTATTTATTAACATCTTTGTACTCCTTTCTAATAACATAACACAAAATTTATAATATAAAATATGTAAATACACACAATTTTTTATGAAAACAAGAAAGAAATCTCTAAAAATTTCCAAGAAAAATTTCTGAAAATTTGTAGAAATTGGTAGGAAAATCCTGGAAAATATTAGAAATTTTATTTAATTCAAAATACAAATTAGAAAATCGACAAAATGAGGCAATGCTGAAAATTTAAAAAAAAAAATAGGAAGTAAGAGTAAATTGTTGTTGTTAATAATAATATTTTACCGAAAATCTTTACAAAAAAAGTAATTTTGCATAACATTTTGGATATAAATAACAATATGGGATTAAAGAGGCTTTTCCTTAGTAAAATTGCATTATATGAAGCCAATGTGTGGCGAAATAATTGTTGCAGTTTTTCCGCATTAGAAACTGAGCAAAATTCTCAACCAGAGAGAGCGTTTTATATAAAAATTAATAATTTAGCCCTTTGCACTCCATTGTCGCCGCATTTGCGACATTTCGTATGTTAGGAATAAATCCGTTATCGCCGCATAATTTTTAGATAATCAAAAGTGTTTATTTTTGCGTTACAATGTGTATAATCTGAATTTTATGTTTATACAATGGTAAGAGTTTTATTTTGTTTCGTTATAATTATTATAACAAATGGCTGGAGTGCAAAGGGTTAGAACAGTAAATTGTTACAAAATAAATTTTTTAACCATAATGGTTTTAATAAAACTAAATAATTCAATACTCTTTGTCGAAAAGAAATTTAAGAACTAAAATAGGATACTAAAGAAAATTCGGACAAGAGGAAGAGAATTTACTGGAAAAAAAAAATAATAAAAAGAACTTTTACTGAATTTTTGAATTGGAATGCTATCAAATTCTTAAAAAGAAGTATTTTTCTTAAAACAATTAAAATGGTTAATGCCAGATAAGACTTCTCGCACTTTACAAATAATTGAAAAATTCTAGAAATTATAAAGAGGATTTGCTTAAAACATCTAGTACCATTGAAAGTAATTCTGGAATATCATAAAACAAATGAATGGAAAATCTGAAAAAGTAAGTTCTAAAGAAATACCAAACTTTCTAAACGTAAATACGATAAGATAAGACAATAGCTATTGGGAATTTTTTAGAAATGAAAGAAAACTTACTGAAAAGTTCTAATAAATATTGTACAATTCTGGAAGAAAACTTTTGTGGAAATTTTTGATTGGATGAAACAAGATAAGCGGAAAAATTCGAGAAGAGAATTTATTATTAAGTACTTCTCGAAGGCTTTGAATTCGGAAGATAAATTGCTGCCAAATTTTAGATATCTCTAAGGCAAATCCTGGAGAATATTTTTTATTAATTCACGAAATTACTGGTTTACTCCAGTGATCAGTGCCTCATATTGTCGTGGTGCTCGAGCTCAGGCAAGGAGCACAATGTTCAAAAATGTTTAATCGATCCACTGGACGCCAATTGATTAGGTCGCGGTTGCTAATCGGCGCATTTTTCAAATTCAAATTCAAATTTATTAACGAATTTACCAATACAGCAATAACATAGATAAAATGGGAGCTATACAATATAAATTTTAAAATAATACATATACATATATTAAAAATAATAAAAACTAGTTCAGATTTAAAATACTATTATTACACAAGATTTTGTTACACTGCTTCTTAAAACTATTGAGCGAAACACTAAACAAGTCGACATTAAACTTACATAATAAATTTAAAAACCGCATCATCCTACATATAGGGCTATTCATCCCAAAGTTGGTTCGATAACGATAATATAAAAGCTTTAGGAATTTTGTTTGTATTTTTTCAATTTCAACTTGGGTGGTGTTGTAATTAGGTGTCCATACTTAAGAAGCATATTCTAGGAGAGGTCTTACTAATGTGGAATATAGTAATTTAAATATTTCAGGGCTAAAGTCTTTCGAAAATCTTTGTACAAAACCTAGAGTACGTGCAGCCTTTGAACTGATATTCTTTATATGAGCAATAAAAAGAAGTTTACTATCAAGAAGTATTCCCAAATCTTTTATTTGCGTGACGCAATTAAGAATATAACCATTAATATGGTAATCATTTTTTAAAATTTGATGTTTGTTACCAAAAATCATGTGGTAATATTTGTCCAGGTTAAAATTCAAACAATTTGACACGCACCATAAGTGAATAGCTACAAGGTCTTACTGAAGCTTTTCAATATCAGATTTACTTGTAATGGCTTTATATATTTTGATATTCATCAGCAAACAATAAAACTTGGGAATAAGTGATGGAGTCTATTAGATCATTAATGAAAATGAGGAACAGTATCGGTCCACAATGTGATCCTTGTGGTACCCCAGATTTCGCATGAATAGCTTTTGAAACGCAGTTATTGAGTTTAACATATTGAATCCGATCTAATAAATAATTTTCAAACCACTTAACAATTGCATAGCCCAGGCTTAGTGACTGGAGTTTACTAAGAAGGATTCTGTGATTAACATGGTCAAATGCCTTAGAGAAGTCTGTATATATCGTATCCACTAGAGCACCCTTCTCTAAGGCATCAAGTACAAAAACTTGGAAAGTTAACAAATTAGTAATTGTTGATTTGCCCTGACAAAATCCATGTTTTGCTCATCGATGATGACCTTTTTAGTAGCAAAAATTAGTTGAGATGTAACAAATGAATCTAATAATTTAGGAATTGTTGACGGCAACGATACTCCCCGATAGTTTTTTTACATCACCTCTATCTCTTGCTTTTTAAAGAGGAGTAATAAAACTACTTTTCCACATAGCAGGAAATTACCCAGTAGTCAAAGAGTTTTGAAACAATAAATAAATTGGTTTGGCCAATGAATAAACACAACTTTTTAAAAATACAGGAGGAATACAATCCGGACCAAACTTATTTAGTTTCATAAGATCTTCAAAAACATCTGATAATGTAATTGGATACCAATTATTAAAATCAATCTGCCTTTTGGAACTTACAGTGGGAATTGCAAATCCGCTCAGTTACATAAACTGAAGAGAAGAAATCAGCAAATAAGTTAGCACATTCCTGTAAATTAGTCGACAATGATTTGTCGAGGAACATATGTTTAGGAAAACCACTAGTTTTTCTAGATTCTTTAACGTAATTCCAAAAAATTCTAGGATTAGATTTAATTTTGATCTCAACATTATTAATATAACGCCGATAAAGAAAATCATTTAAAGTTTTGCAATGAGTTATTTAAGTGGAAAAAATACTGTAGGCATACATACAATTAGTATGTTTAAACTTTAGATGAGCTAATTTCTCATTTGTCAGCTTTATTAGCTCGCTATTGAACCATTTAGGAAATTTTCCACTTTTGTACTTCAAACGAGGTACATATCTGTCTATTGCTATATACAAGATATTATAAAAGACGGTAGTATTTTCATCACTATCAGCATAGTTTAGAGTTCTGTCCCAGTCAATTAAAATCATACTCTGTTACATCGTAAGTAAGTTGTTCGTAAATTGCATTCAAAGGAATACCTAATTCATAAAAATTGTGATGTAATGAGGAATTAGATAATTGATCATGTGCATAGTCGACAGCAATATCAGAAACATCAGAAAAAAATAAATCTAAAAAAAACATTTCTTGAGTTAGATAAGTTATTAAGTTGAAATATGTTGTGAAAATCAAAACATTCAGCCAAGATTTCAGCCTTCGCACAACTATTATTATCAGCTAAGACAGTTTCTAAATTACATGCCCACTTAGCATTAGGCAGATTGAAATTACCAACAATTAAGATTTCAAATGATAATTTGTTTTAATTAAATTAACAGACGTACAGTGGTCCGCATATGCATTCATATCAGAACAGGGCGATATGTATATTGAACAAATAATTATTTTTTTATTTATTCTCACAAAGACTTGTTCCGTACCAGTTTGTGAAGTAGGAATAATTGAAGCGTGCAAGTTGTTTTTAACAGCCACAAGCACTCCACCTCCTTTAGATTTGAGACTAGTTAACGGAGATCGATCAACTATAAAAACTGAAAAATTTTTGAAACCAAGTTCAGTACTATCAATGGAAGTGTCGAGCCAAGTCTCAGTAAAAACAATGACATCATAAGGTGAGCAATTTATACTATGACTAATAGTTTTCAATTTAGATTTCATACCACCGAGATTCTGATAATAAATGCTCAGTTTTTTGGAGTTATATTATTAATACCGATAGAAGACACATTGACAACACTATCTGATTGCATTGCAATCCTGACAGAAGAAAATCCGGCATCGAGGACACAAAGACCATCCCTTTATAGACATGGTTACTAATGTTTTGTTTGCTCTCAGGAAACCATCATGATTCTTGCTACCATATTTGAACTTGCCATAACAGCACTTAAAATCACAATACATACAATCAATGAAGAAAAGATACTATGGATAAATATCAGACATGTAGAAGGAATACAGAACGACTATAGTATCAAACGATGCGTTTTGGGAATGTAATTATCTCTTAAAGGAAAGGTTTAAAACATCATTTATAGCCATCTGACATTACGGAGAAGTGATGGAAAAGCACAGAGACTATGGATATTAAAAATAATACGCTCTGTAAGAGGAATCCTATATTAGTGTATTTCCAAAGAACTCTTTTCTACGCTCTGGTATGCCGTGTCATGTTTCTTAGGAAAGGAATTCCATCTGAGAAAAGGATAAACTTCCTCTTTTTGGTCTGAACAGCATTTAAAGCACTCTGATAGTACAAACAAGCAGATGCAAACAATATTGGTATAATTATTAATCTCATTCACTAATGCTTTTTGATCAGTGTTAGAGAAATGGTTTATTGGACATATCTTTAACAAGACGTAAACTTAAATACCAAAACTAAAGATGGAAGAAGAAGAAGAAGAAGATAATGGATATGCCATACACAGCTGTGGTGGACTAAGTAGTTACCGCTGGCGTATATATTGCCATAAGAAAGAAGAGAAGAGAAAAATTAAGAGCTGAAACATTCTAAAACCATCGGAATGTATTCTGGAAATTTACATTGACAAATAGTCAATATTTAATAATAAAAATGGATTTAAGTTTTATAAAATTTGTTAAGAGATAGTGGAAAATTCTTGTAATTGGAATAAAGAATAGTTATTGAAACCTTTTAGAAACTAAAAAATTGTAGAAATCTGGAAGAAAACTCTCTCGAAAACGACAAGTTTAAAATTAAAACATTCTAGAACTATCGCAGAGAACTTTTGCTACTCAGACATTAAGAAATTTGAAAAAAAAAGTTGCTGAAAATTACTAGAATCTTTGAATGATTTGTAGACTTTTCCATAAATTTCGTCCTCGAAACATTTTATTCAAGAGTTTCAGAATTTTGTGCAATTTCTATCCCAGCTTTTTAAAATTCTCAAGCACTTTATTTTATAAATTGTGAAAACTAAATAAAACCTTGTTTAAATATGAATCGCAATTCTGTTTTCCAAACAGTTTTTTGGCCCAGAACATTTTGTCTGGAACCCAAAAACTGTTTAGTATTGAAAAATAAATTACTGCAGAATTCTGTAATGCTGGTAGACAAATCCTGGAAAACATTAAATTAAAACTTTTAATTAATTGAAAATACTAAAATTTTAATTAATTAGAAGCTCCATAGAATGAGGCAAGAAACATTTATAAAAAATAGAATGAAAAAATACTAAAGAAATTCTAAAAAATATTAGAAGATAATTTTCTTAAAAAGTAAGAACACTGTAATAAACGCAATTTTCGGAATTAATATAAAATAATGAAAAATACTTTAGATAATTCTAGAACATAAAATGTAAATAGAATATGCTTGAGATGTTATAAAATGTTTATTTTTATTAAATTCTAAAATCATCATAGACAGTTCTCGCGATTTATAAAAAAATAAATAAATTGAAAAATCCTAAAAATGTGCTGAAGAATTCTAGCAGCATCGGAAGGAATTCTTACAGTTGACAAGACAAATCATTGGAAAGAAGAAGAAATTGTAGCAAAATATTGTAGAAAATACATAGAAATAGAAGGAAAATTAAAGAATAAACACTTGGTATGTTACACTGATTTTTATAATTTCCATTATGTTTCACAAAGAGATAAGTGAGAAAATTATTATTATTATTAATTAGTGTGTTTTTATAGTCTCTTCTTATTTTATTAATACAAATTATTGTCTTAATTGTTTTTGAAATTAACATCTAATCCTATTAATTACGTCTAGTTTCTTTTATAATCATCGAAATTAAATAGTCGCGGCGACGTCTCACGAACTTTAATTAATTAGCTTATTATTGTTTGTTTATTTTTTTTTGTGTGTATAGTTAGTGAGTCTCGCCCGTTTCATCTTTAATTAATTATCGAGAGACGAGAGAATCCTTATTATTATTTTGATTTTCGATCCTCCGGTCGCGCTCCTCTCGGCCCCATCAATATTCCGTCTCACTCCCGCCGTAATATTTTATGTCGTATCCAGATTTATTATTTATTATTCATAAAGTTTACTTCGAGAAGCAATTTTGCTCGCAACATGTGCTCCTCGAGTAAAATTTAAGACGCGAGATTTGTAATACTAAAATACGTTTGCGTCGAGCGCTTTTTTTCTTCTTATAATCGCTTTGTCTTATGTTAAAATGCTTATAAAATGAGTAATAATTTTAATTTTAAAGTAAAAAATTTATTTTTAAATATTTAGCCTTTTCCTATTAATAATTTAATTTGTTTTCAATTCTGTCCAATTAGAATCACTGATTGTTTTTTACCACTAAAAATATTTAGATAGTGATATTTATTTATTTATCCAATGTGTGAATATAACTGTTACAAAAAATTTATAAATAATTCTATAAATATATACAAAAATGTTGTCTTCACATGAAACGCCTCAAGTTCACGTCTACGTGATCTTCCACTAGTGTTTATATCATGAATTATTACATCGAAACGGTCGCAACTAAGGATAGTTGCAATTCCAATTGTATTTATTAGAAAAATTGTAATAAACTCAACGTTTTCTTAACCCGCATCAATTAATAATACATTGGATAAGCGTAGTCTTGACCTACCTCAATAATTTATCGATTAGGCTAAATCAGAAATGAACTGATCTGTGTTTTTCTGACCTGCCTCAATTTATTTATCTTAACCTGGCGTGTTCTTGGCCAACTTCAATTTATAATACATTGACTTATCGTACTCTTGACATACTCCCAATGAATTACAAATTATTATTGTAATCATGTACTTTATTACAAAATTTTAACGTGAAAGTTGAAGATTTTGCGGAATTTTAAATTTGATGTTTTGTCAAAAATACTTGACATTTTATTAAAACTCCCAAATCCTGTTGACAATAGTAAAAACTCAAGTGCGTAGCAATGGGTTTTTATTGTCAGGTTGAGGGGTTTTGCTTAAGAGAGACGCATTTTGAATGCATGCCATTTTCCGATTAAAAACGAGAGGTCGAGTTATTTTTAGTAAGACAAATTTCAGAATAAACAATTGTTATATAAGATTTATTTAATGTCACTAGAATACACAATTGAATATTGAATAGTTACAGACGTATCTTCGTTACAAAAATTTATTAGTTTCGTAATCAGAAATATTTAGAATCGCCGCATTGTGTTTACCCTTTTCAGGCAACATTTGCAAACATTTTCTTTTTGAATTTCGAGCATAACGTGATATTTTATAATCTAATAAATTAAAAGGATCCATCTTCCTTTCAAACTCACAAAAATATATTTCCTGAAGCATTTGGCTGTTGAGTTCCAAATAGTTTTTAATGAATATTATTTGTATTCTCCCCTGTTCATTTTTTTTTCATATTTATAGCACATTCCTTTTATATGTTTGACAATGCTTCCACCGGCAAATCTCTTTCCAAGCGGTATTTTATTGAATCACAGAACTCCATAAATTGTTTCCATATGGAGGCTCTCGTATTAGTATTAGTTGGTATATTATTTTTAATAATTGCATCAATTTCGTTTGATGTTAAACTGTCGAATACGAACCAACAACACCTACTTAGACTTACTATTTTTTTATCATACCTACTGGGATTTTATCACTTCTTCCTTTTAGTTTCATCGAGATAAACAAAGCTGCTGTGATTTCAAGTGCCACCAGGTTGCTTCTAACCTTGAATTAGACACATCTGGAAATTTGTCAAAAAAAGATAATGCTAATGAGTTGTTTTCCGTATTTTTTGTCTTAGGCGTTATTAAATAAGGTTTTGTAGTTAGGCTTAGGAATTAGAAATATCATTGAACGAAAATATTGTTTAGTAGTAGGAAAAATGGAGAACCTTAAAAAATATTCTGTTGATAAAAGGATGGGATTCTGATGTCAGTAAACTGTATAAAATAAATGGAATGAAATTCTAAGGATGAGACATAGAGGCAAACTTCTTATATCTAGAAAAATTATTTTAGAGTTTTTAGATTAGGATAGTATCATCTATTTTAGAGGAATAATGGATATAAATAAATATAAAAGATATATAAGTTGATAGAATAAGGACAAAATTTGTAATAAAAATTTTTTATCATAAAAATAAATGTTAAAATTTTAAATTAAAATTGAAAATAAAAATGAATAAAAAGTTTAATTAAAACACAATTAAAAACTATAAAATGCTATATAAAATATATTAAAATTAAATAATATAAAAAAATATAAAAATATAACTTAAGAATTAATAATATAATAAATTATTTAAAACAATACTTACAAAAAATAGTTATATTTATTTCCACTCAATTACTATATAACATCAGTGTATTGTAAGAAATCATTAATGCAATACGGCACCTTGTTTATGAGATATTCTTTAATTTTCTTTTTAAATAAATGGATTTCTAAATTTTGCGTGCTTACAGTTAACTTATTAAAAAATTTGACTCCATAGTAATTTGGCCCATTTTTCAACTTTTCCAATCTCAGATATTCTAATGAAAGTTCACTTTTTGTTCTTGAAAAGTGTTTGTATTCGCGTTTTATATAGTCTTTAAAGTTTAAACTTTGAAAATGATTGGTAACAATCGAAACACGTGTCAGTTAACTGATAATAAATCTATGGAACATAACAAGTGTCTTACTTCACCAAATTTGCATATCTGGTTCCATCAAGAGAGTAGCGCAACAAGTATCAATTATATTCAAGGATGTATATGACAGGGAAAGTTAGTATATTTTCTTTTTTGAAGGCTTCTTTGCAGTCACATCTATACGACAAACCTGTTATAATTGTTAGTGCTCTGCGTTGTAGGCTCACTCCGTACCGTAATTTATATTCAAATAAGGCATGGTATGCAGTTAGTAATTGAGTGTGTCCCACTCTTTTTGACATTCCTCTCAGACAAAATATATTTTTTGAAAGCGATTTTGCCAGTGTATCGCCGTGTGTCCCATTTTAAGTTGGAGTCAAGATGTACTCCAAAAAATTTGCATTATTATTGCATTCTGCTTCGTGCGCTCTCAGTGCGAAAACTACCTTTTTTGTCTTTGATTCATTTAGTACTAGTCTATTCTTTTTACACCATAATGACAAGTATTTCAAAGATAGTGTGTTTTTAGTTTCAGCAACCTCTAAAGCTGCTTCACTATTTAGAATAGTGGTATCATCTGCGAACAGAAGTGTTTTTGTGGACTGAACATATTTTGGTAGATCGTTTATATAGATAATGAAAAGTACTGGGCCTAGCGCAGATCCTTGGGGAACACCTGCCTTTAAATTACGTACACCAGACTTCTTTTCTTTTATCGTGACAATTTGTTGTCTTTCGTTTAAATAAGTCTCCATTAAATTTAGACTGAGGTCATCAAAACCATAAGTTTTTAATTTAGAAAGCAGTATTTTATGTGACACACAGACGAAAGCTTTAGAAAGGTCGATAAATGAGCCCACACAAAATTCTTTATTTTCGTAACTGTTTATTATTGTTTCCGTTATGGACACCAAAGCTTCAGTAGTAGACATTCCCGACCGAAATCCGAATTGATTGGCATGGAAGAGCTGATATTTGTCGAAATGCTCGATAACTTGATCTTTTAATATAACCTCAATTATTTTTGATAATATTGGGAGCAGTGATATTGGTCGATAATTATTTTCACCCTTTTTGTAGATAGGAAGTACTGTTGCAATTTTCAAGGCACGCGGATATATTCCCGATTTTATAACATCATTAACAAGCTTGGTTAAGGGTAAAATTATTAAATATTTTACGCTTTTTATCATTTCAACAGTAATACCATATATGTCCGAACTACGGGTATTCTTTAAATTATTTATTGCATCCAAAACTTTGATGTATGTAGTTTCTTTAAAGCTAAAAGGTTCTGTTAATACATTATCTGTAATATTTTGTAAAGGCGCATTCAAATTTTCCGATATTTTATCAGTTATATTAACAAAAAACTCATTAAATTCATCACATGTTATCTTACATTCATTTTTTGTTTTAGATTGTAACCTATACGAATTTAAAATTTTCCAAGCCGCGCGATTTTTATTGCTCGAGTTATTTATAAATTTATTATTTGTATTTATAATATTTTGGGATATTGCAGCTTTATAAGTTTTGCGATATTCATCCCGTAAAACTTTGTTATTTGGCGTAGGATGTTTTCTGTAGCATTCATCAATAAATCTCATTCTCTCTCGCATATCAATTAAGTTCATATTGAACCAACACGTATGTTTGCTTATCTTGTTATTTTTTATTTTAATAGGAAATGATAAATTTACATATTCGCCTAAAATTTGATGTAGAAAGTCCCATTTTTCCTGGATACTTATTGATTTATTAGAAATAAAATCCCATTGCGTATTGTAGATAAAATTATAAAAAGTTTTTTTACCCAGTCCAGTAATCGGTCTGAATATACTTTTGTTGGGATGATTTATAACTTGTGGTAAATTTACACTTAATACGACACCTAAATGATCCGAAAGTGCCGTATTTAAAGTTTCTACACTAAAATATTCACTATCAATATTAGTAAAGAAATTATCTAAACAATATTGTTTTCTTGTGTTTACATAAACGCATTTTACAAGGCAATATGTGGTTAGACAATCTACTAAATATTTTTCATAAACATCATTTGTGTTAAAATGAATATTAAAATCGCCGCCAAATACTATGTGTATTTAAATAATTTAATTTATCTAACAAAGACATTATATTATTTAAATAGTTATTTAAGGTACAAGTGTAAAAAGTGATGCTTTTGCTCGTTCCTCGCTCGTGTTTTTAAACGCCAGTTCGTGCAATAAAGAAACTTTTTACACGTGTGCCTTACAAAATTTTATCTTCGATCGTAAAGGATTTCAAAGACTATATTCTTATGGGTAATATTTTAATGTCATTTCAATAATTCAATTAATGAAAACATATTTTACCCGCAGTGCACTAATGAAAGCGTTACTTAGTAACCAGTAAACAAGTTGCACAAATGTCGGCCGCCATTATTATTTATGGAAAAAATGTTTGCTTTATTGTAATCGCTTCGACTTGCATTAAATGAAATCTTCAGAGTTAATATATTCATCTGTCAAATTTGACATTTCTGTGCAGTAAAAACAGTTTGACATTAGCGTGCAATAAAAACGTAAAAAGCACTAGTGCTTTAAAAAGCCACGTTTACAATGAAAAATTATGCAAAAAGCGTCTACTTTCTGTACGATCGTAGATAATAGTTATTTAAGGTACAAGTGTAAAAAGTGATGCTTTATTGCACGAACTGGCGTTTAAAAACACGAGCGAGGAACGAGCGAGTTTTTTTAAAATTTGACATTACCGTGCAATAAAAACGTAAAAAAGCACTAGTGCTTTAAAAAGCCACTTTTACAATGAAAAATGATGCAAAAAGAGTCTACTTTCAGTACGATCATAGATAAAATATATTAAAGTCACCAGATGGCGGACGATATATATTAATTATATATATATATATTTAGGTAATCATTATATAATAGGCACATCTCACACGATCTTTCCGTAGATAAGTTATCTGTAATTGCATTAAATTCTTTATTGATAGTGTCATTGGGAGCGAAAATTTTAGTCCCTCCATAATTACCTGATGAGCGGGCATAAAATGCTTTGGCAGATAACTTATTTACTTTAGAAACTGAACATTCATCTTGCGATAACCAGTGTTTGTTAATTAATAAATAAGAGAACATTCTATCTTGAGTAAAGGCTTCAAGTTCAAGAAATTTGTTTCTTAGTGATTGGATATTTAATAAAAATATATTTAGGACGTTTGGTGGTTGAGAGAAAGACGATGTAAAAAATTATTAATTTTTACATTCTCAGGCCAGATTTGTGGATTTTTAAGCTCATGAAACTTACTTATTGGTACTCCAATTTTAAAAGAGGAATACTCCTCTGGGTACTTCGATTTTAGTTGTTCACATTTCACTTGCTTAAAGCCCTGATTATTTAGATAACTACTCAGGTCAGTTGTTGTTAGATTAGGATCTAAATAATACGCATGCACAAAACCATATCGAACTGCTGCTTTTACAGGACCAATAGTTTCTTTTGCTGTTCCCTCAACTACATTCTGCCTTTGGGGGTTTCGTCTATTTCTATTATGGCTGGTAATCCAGCGTTCTTGATTGGAATTGTCTTCAGTGTGTTGGGTAGCACTATTGCCTTCAGGTTCCTCAGTTGTAGATTTCCTTTTCTCCCGCTTTTTACTGGCTTCTTCCTCAGGCATTACTGTTGCAGTAGTTTTTGCTATTGCTCCTCTTGAATCATTGGTTTTTTGAACATTCTTCACTTTGGGCTGTTGATCTGTAGTAATATTATTATTCTTATTGGGTGCTATTTTATTAGACACCTATTTATTTTTAACTGTTAATTCGTTTAATCTTTGTTCCAATAATTTAATCTTATCTTTATACAGCTCGCTGTTTTCTAATAGAATTTTATTTTTGTGTTCCATTTCTTCAATAATGACTTTTAGTAAATTATTTTCTGTTATTAAAACCTCATATGATGGTTGATTTTCACTTGACGCTGGTGGTTCAACACTTTGATTGTGCAGGCATGATTTTTCAAACAGCCCGGATGGCATAGTTTGTTACATTTCTCGCACGTATTTCCTCTTCCAACAGTCTTATTACACGCTCCTGCGCACAGAGATTCTGTCGACATTGTCTAATTTAATTTAAATTCACAAGAAAAATAAAAGTGACTTCCTATGGTAATCGAACCGCTGACCCTGTTGTTGGTGGTTGAGTGCGATGTACTACACGCCAAATTGGTCACACTGAATTACTATTCCCGTATTTATTTTAATCACAAATATTGTTTGGATTTGTTGTTCTATTGAGATGAGTGCTAATTTGTAGGTTAGGAACAGTTTGTTTTATATTAAATTGATTTAACACCCACTATATTGTTAATCGTATAATTTATAGTTACTCCACTTAACTTATACACAGTTGAGTATATTATGTCACATTTTGTTGATTTAATATTCGAGTATATAACACGAATTTCACAAATCAAAAATTACCACTGGCACGTCACTTGATCAATAAAAAGAGGTATCAAAACAAAATAACCTATATCTCTCGAAAAATCCCAACCCCCAATACCGAATCATTTACTACCCCCACTTATTACGGTAAAACTACAGAAAAAATTGCTAACATTTTCCGAAAACAAAATCATCGAGTTGCATTTAGAGCCAGTTGTAAATTGTCAAACATGTTAACACAAAACATAAAATCAGTCCCTTAAAAAATTCGAATGCAACTCCACGTATATAGGAAAAACTGGCCGCAGCTTCTAAACTAGATTTTCTGAATATTTCCGAAAGTTTAGGACCACCTTGTCAATAATTCCTTAGAATTTAAACATTGATTTCTCAAAATCCAAAATCTTAACATTTTACATAACTATACCAAGGTACAAAGCTTAATTTCCTTAAATCTGCGGAAATATTCAAAGAAAGTAATAATCCTCACGTTAATCTGCTTAACGAGCAAACAGATTTAATGTACACGCCACCTTTAAAAAATCTATAATCCGTTAACGATGCGTAATCTCCTTTTTACCTACCCGACAATAATTTTTTAGGGAGCTTTTGGCAGTGATGCAAATACCTCTTCTTCATCTTTTTTGGGGGGGTCATAGAGGATTCCAAAAATTGAGTTCGGGCCGGAGAACCTAAATACGCGTCTACCGAGTTTAGCTAACGAATGTTCTATCCAAAATGTTTATTGACCTCTCGTCAAGCAGAGTTATACAACTCTTGCGCCTGAGCAAAAGGGAGATAAGACATTTCCCAGTCAAGTACCATCTTCGCAAGATAGGTAAAGTTGACAACACCACTTGTAGAGTATGTTAATTGTCAGAGGAAACGGCTGAGCACATCCTATGCCTATTTGTAGTACTGGCTACCAACAGATCTAACCGTAGAAATGAAGATAATGGCAGAACAGATCAGCCATGGCCTCGTAGGAAGTTAGTTGACATTACCAAGGATATTAACTTCTTGGGAAGTAGTAGTAGGGTATTAATACAAAAGATCTAACCTGGTCGCAGTGCTGTAGCCAAACGACCCCGTCTAATCTAATGTAATCTAGTATAATGCCATAGTAAGTTATACAAGATCCGGCAGAGAAGTATGACGTTTTTGAAAAAATCATAACTCCGAGAATTTTCAATTAAATCAAAATTTTATTTGTAGCTGCTCAAGTTGAGTTGAGAAGTTGTTCATGCATCCTTCCGGAATGTTGGTCGGAATTGCTAGAATTTCTCGGGTGATAGCATTGGGTAGCTGATCAAAGGGGCTCAACAAATACACGGGACTTAAGATACTCCCAAAGAAAAGAAATCTCAGAGCATAAGAGAGCATAAGATCAAGCGATCGTGGGGGGCACTCGGTATCCCCTCGTAACGAAATGAGCCGTTCTCTCAAAAATGCCTTAGTATTTCATGAGGTGTGGTAAGTTGCCTCATCTTGCTGAAAAAAGACTCTTCTCATATCAACATTACGCCTTGTCAACTCTGGAAGGAAAAAACACGCATCATGGTGATTTGCTTCCAAAGCTGCCCTAACTCGAGCCACAATTTCAGAAGTTCTGGCACTTCTTTCTCCACCTTGAGGCAATCCAGGCTTTAATGATCCTCTAGTACGGAGTTTCTGTACCCACTTCAGGATGCTGTTTCTTGTAGGAACATGTGCCTTCCAAGATTGAATTGTGTTCGAAATATGCGTTGTCTAGCAACCACAGAACGCCCAGTTTCGATGTAAGTGTCGTAAACAAATATGCGTTGCTCTAGAGGCCATGGTTTCATAAAGACTAAACCAAACAAAATGGCAAGATTGTGTGGTCACATATCAACCATTCCGAAAACGTTAGGCTGCTCCTGCGCTTAGTTATACGCGTTCCAAAAACATCATACTTCTCTGCCGGACCCTATATTAATTACTTGATAACCTTTGTGTATAACTAATGTGTATATTAAAGAAAATAATTCAGGTTTTCATTGTCGATTGCAATTTTATTTGTTTCAGTTTATTTCTAGGTATATTGTATGATTTTTTTCCTCAAATTTTTATCTAAAATTAATCCTTCCTCTCTGTGTCTATTAATCGTAATGTAAATACTGCAGAAAATATAGGATAAGTGCTGATTTCGATTTTTGTTGAAGATACATTATTTTGAAAAGGATTGTTTTACTTAGTGATTCAAGAAAATTTACGAGTAGTTGAATTTTTAGAACTTCTCAAATCTTAGATTTTTCATTATTTATTACTTTATATATGGTTTTTATAATTAAATATCCAGCTATAGTATGTTAATTATCTTAATTGCTATTAAAGATAGTGCACATTTTGTTTAGGTGTTTAACTATATTGAATTTTATGGTTTTATATATATATGTTTTGGGTTATTTCATCGTAATTTTCATATGGTTCTCTAAATAATCACAAAACTGGTATTACTATCGCTATTTTGTCTCTGAAGTTTTTTTAACTGATGGAATACCATCTCATTTGACCTTTACATTTGAGACTCTCGCAAAAAGTTCTGATAAAAAAATAAAAATCTACATGGGATTTAGTACTTAAAATGCCCCGTTCGTCCTAATCTGATGTGCAATTTTGATATTAACACCTTTAAGAGCATCACCACAAGTCAGGAATGTCTCTTTATTTCCATAATCATAGAGATAGTATTGAAGTCACTAGAAGGAAATTCCTCTTGTAATTTCGCACTCATGCACATAATATGTTTGGCAATCCAAAATAATCACGAGTTAAAAATACCCATTACACTAGACTAAGTGGATAAATGAAAGATTTGAATGATTCCTGTTAGATCTATCTTAAGATTCTTACTGAAATTTTTAGTACCAAATACCAAGGTTAAATCAAGTCTTTAGGGCATTTAATAATGATTCTAATGAAAGAAATTTATAAAGATTAAGTAACTTTTGTAGCTTGGTAGCTTTCTAAACCAACAGAAAAAAAATAAAAACTACATTTCCTTATTACTATTACTACGAGAACGGGGCGTGTTACAGTTAATAATGTATTCATAAAAAAGATGAAGCCTCTTGAGATTTTACCGTACAACATAGTACTTATTAATATTCAGATATAACTTATTCATATCACCCCAATGTGCAAGTAAGTTTCAAGTGTTTTGAATTACAACAACGTTATTACTACTATTAACGAAATTGTATATTTTCACATCATCTGCATAGGATAATAATGGAAAGGAAATTACGGGGAAAAGATCATTAATAAACATAAGAAACAGAAGTAAATAAGGTCCTTGAGGTATGAATGAGATAAAGACAAATATGTGTGACTTTTTATTACTTTAAATGTTTAATAAAAACAGTTAAATCTTAAAAGTATGTTCACGATGGTGACCTCTACGTCTACACCAGGTTCAATCGAGGTGGAGGTGATTTACTTGACAATTTCAGAAGGAGTATGAAGATCAATAACCCTCTTATGAATCCTCATTTATAAACGATCCCAAGTCTTAGAACCTTCACCACAAGGTGTCTTCCTGGTAGTGATTCTTAAGGTTTTGGTTGGCATACGAACTGGTCTCTTTACCCGCAATTTCTGCTTCTTTGCTCCTCTGATCAAGTCGAAACAGACTTTCTCCAAAGAGCCTACATTGAGGTCAAGGTGATACGGATACGATGGATCGAAGTAGTTTCCTGTCCTGGTTTTTCAGGATTTTCCTTCATAGAAGCCATGGCTTAAAGCCATTGTAGAAAACGTAGTTAGTTCTTAGATCTAAATATGAAGAAATTAGCCTAAGGCAAATGTTTCTAAATGAAAACTTGTGCATCATAAGGAATGGTCTACTTTACGTTCCTCTGCATGCTATCACGATATTAGAAATGTTCTTGGCCAAGCTGGCATATCTTTCATATTGAGTTTTACCTGATTTATCAAATTTATGAAATTAATAATCTAGATTTAGGCCATTAAATTGACAGACTGCTTGCTGTATAATGAACTTAATGCGCTAAAGTTTTAAATCAACGCCCATTTTGATAATCAAATTTAATTATTTAGACGTGCTGCTCAATCACGAAACTTACTATGGTGATATAACTAACCTAACGATTTGATAGATGTCGCCTAAACAATATAAAAAAATAAACTCATTATAGTAGATCAAGACTGTAACTTCATTGTCAGCATTTTTCTCTGTATTCACACCTTAACAGTCAATTTCACGAAATCATTAAACTTTTAGATTGATTTACATATTAAATTATATCTTAAATATCTATTGATATAGAATAAACCCATTAATATTCACTGGTGAGAAGTATTAAAATTTCAAGTTGTGCCACATGTGTCAGATAAGGTATTATTTTGAAATATTTAAATACGCTCAAAGGGTGGTGGGCTGGTTGGTGGATATCAGCGGTGTTCAGGCCGGGGAGAAAAGTTGACACAATGGGGCGCCCGAGTCGGGGCTGAACTTTTAACGCAATATAGTATTAATAAGTGGATTAGATGGGACAATCTAATCCCCAGCATTCTACGACCACGTGAAATATTTAACGTACCGCACTTCCTATAAAATTTCATCTACGTCGCCGCACACTCGTCCCTAGGCGACAGTCCACTTTACCGTCCGCAATGAAAATTTTTTACAGACTTTAATAAATTTAATTTACTTTTAAAAAATTATAAGTTTACTTTAAATTATGTTACCGTTTTTTGCTTAGGAATGTATACTAACTCACTTTTATATTTAAAAGAAGGAATAACGATCGTAACAATTATTATGTAATGTTTAAATTTTTCATAAAAAGTCAGAAAAAAAGTTTCATCCATCCAACATTTTTGTGTTTTATATAATATTTTTGTATATTCGTATGTATTTCTTTGGAAATGAAGCTAAAGTATAACAAACAATTAGTTATATGACAATTTCGTCTTGTTTTCATCAATAGTACCACACTAATGAGACTGAGAGGTTAAAACCAGTCATTTACTGAAAAAAAAAAAAAGAAATAATTTTTATTAAATAAAATTATTAATTATTATTATTATATCCAATATATTGCATGTAAGATGAAAGAAATCCAGTTATAATTTAATCAGCATCTCTTGGGCCAGTAAGCCGGCGAATGCCCTACGGGGGGGCACGTTTAATCCCAAAGATGGATGGAAAATTTGAGGAGAGGCGAAACGTAATTCTAAACGAGACGTAATTTCGTGTTTATTACAAATTGCGGGCCGGATCATTACGCAATTTGTCGAGCTGGCGAGAGGATTATTGAACGCGTCAGATGATAAGTGTCTCTCTGGGTCAACAGACCCAATGAGGTCGGAATTAAGAGTGATGCGACAAGGACGACATCTGATTATATCGGGGGAGTGGTGGTGGTGGATTTTTTTCTCATTCTCTCTCTCTACTCTTTTTTTGAGGGAGGGTGGGAACTCGAAGCGACGCTAATGATGTTTATGTTTGTGTTCGGTGACGCCCGTTCGGCTATCGAATGTCATTAATTTTAATTGCGATTTATTGATTGCTAATATTCACGCGTGAGGAATGGGTGCGTCGATAGTTCTTTGTTACTATAATTTAGTTAATTATACGTAATTTTTTGCTGCAGACTGTAAAAATTGTACCGACAAAGGCTATAGCACATAAATAATGAATGATGATTAAAGTAATTATAATAAAGTTCTATAATTACATAAAGCCATTTTTAGGGCTCGAATGAAGACCGTTTTTATCAGTAAGGTGACATGAAACTCACCCTTCAAATAACATAATACAGGAGTAAGCTTTACCGAAATATTAGTTACTCGTTCATAAATTGGTATTAAGTTATATTAATTAAATATTATTTATTTAATCAACATTTTGAAATTACTCATCAATAACATTAATTCATTATTATTCTAGTCCATCTAATTCAAGATCATTTCAGGTTACCCTTGAAGCCATTCTTGGTTATTTAAGGTTAATTAATTTGTTGTTAAAATGAAAATAAAGGATCATCCAAATATTATTTGAAGATTCACTTAACGATTATTAAACAATCATTTAAGATTATCCGAAGAACTTCCAAAATTATTTGAGTTATTTTAGCAGTAATTCAAAGTCTCTTAAGGTCATCCTACGACTATTCGAGATTCTTCAAGGTCATCATTTTTTTAATATGAAATTGGTTATCTTATTATTATTACCAGGTCATCCAGCAATTGTTTAGAGTAATTTAACAGCCATCCAAAACTATCTGAGGAACGTTGGAATCCTTCAAATAGTCATCGAATATCATTCGAGTTTGATTCGGATCCTCAATGGTCACTCAATTGTTAAAATAATGAAAACGAATAATTTAGGGGAAATTACTTATTCATAAAATGATGAATGCCCTTTAAAAGCATCCAATGAATCTTTAAAATTATTTTAGATTACTCGAGATCCATCCCATAAGATGAACAAATTTTAAACTTATGAATACGGATATTTGTCATTCCAATCTATCTAGTAGTAATTTCGAATTAACGACTTATTCAAGTTAAAGAATTCCAATTTTAATGAACTTTTTGGGTCATTTCAGACTATTTTAACTCTCATTCAAGTCCTCTTAAGGTCATCCAACTACCGTTCGGGATTCTTCAAGAACACCTGATTATAAATTATCAAAAGATGAAAATGGTCAATCAATTAGATATTCTACGTTATCTAGCGGTTATTTATAGTCATTTAATGATCAATTAATAGCAATTTTAGTTCATTTAAGTCCATTTAGGGTCTTGCAAGGTCATGACAGCCATTCAACAGTCATTTAAAATCGCTCGAGAATAGTTATTATTTAATAACATATTAGGTCATAGAATAATCATTTAAGTTTATATTACATTAATTGGAGATCTCTTAAGGTCGTTAAACTACTATTCAAAATCATTTTCACGACCCGGGATTCTGTAAAGAATTTTTAAATCTATAAACTATCGGATTTTTATTTAAAGTAATCCAGCAGATCATTTGAGGAATATTGAAGGTTATCCAAGTTCGCCTCGGCCCTCTTCGATCATTCAAAGCCATTTAAAGTCATTAAAATATCAAACTTATTGTTTACACTATACAAATAAATACTTTAGGGAAAATAATAAAAATAATACAAAATATTCAGAAACGCTTGACTTGCTTTTCAATAACATTCAAGGTCATAAACCGATTATTAAATCACGACCTTAAAACGACCAATAAAAGTAATTTCGTCATTCAAGATCCTTAAAGATCACCTATTTTTTTAAATATAAATACGAATTATTTGCGGAATATAAAAAAGATAAAAGATCTGCTACAGCTATAATTATGATCAATAAAATTCAAGGTCGTAAAACCATCATCAAAGTTCATCTGAGAGTAATTTAAAGTTGCTTAATCCAGCGGTTATTTAGAGTGAAGCAACGGTCATAAAAATTCATTTAAAATCATCTGAAAAACATTAATTTAATTCAATTACAACAAGGTCCCATAAGGTCATCAAATTATTATTTAAAGTTCACTGAGGTCATTCAAAATTTTTTAATCAACATCTTTAAAATTACTAGTTTTAGTTTATAAACTTTATTTTAGGCAAAGAGTACTATTAAGTAATACTTTATGATTTAATTTAATTTAATCAATTGGGGTTGAAAAATTAATTTTGCAACAGTTTCTCGGTGTTAAATAATTGTTTTTATATCCGAAATGTTATGCAATTTCTATTTTTTGTAAAAGAGATTTTTCGTAAACGTTTAATTAGTTTAAAATCACCTAAAAACATGTTTCATGTTCAACTAGATCACTTAAGATTGTCCAAGTACCGACTTTGTTTGGTACTTGGACACCGAATGACTCTAATAGTCACCTAATTTTATTATTATAAAAATGAATAATTTTTGAAATATTGCAGAAAGAACATAAAAGCTTAACCACTGCTGAAATTCATTTTAATATCGTTCAAGGTCAAAAACGATAATTTAAGTTCATCTAACAATAATTGAAGTCGTTTAAGAACTATCACTCAAAGAAAGCCATTATAAATCATCCAGCGTGTAAAATAATTTTTAAATTATTGAAATGATCATTCGATTATTATTTCAAATCACCCAACATTAACCGTTGGGTGATTTGAAATAATAATCGAATGATTATATAAGTTATATAACAATAATTAAAAAGCCAGTCAAAAGAATTTATTATAGTTTGAGAAATATTTAAGTTTATTTAATTACATGAAGGTTCTTTAATATCATCGAATGATCCTTCAAAGTCATTAGAGGTCATTCGATATGCTTCAAAAGCAATCGATTTTTAAATTATAAAAAAAGGTCATTTAATTATCAATCAATCAATCTGCAATTACTCAGTCATTTAATAATCAGATAATTAAATTAGAAGTCATTCGAGATCATCATAGCTCCTTAAATCATTTAATTTTTAAGTAGTACAAATGGTCGTCCGATTTAGGTCACCCAACGGTTATTTAAAGTTATATAACGATCATTAAACAGTCATTCATATTAATTCAAGTCTAAGGAACATTTAAGTTAATTCAGTAAAATGAAAGTCGTTTAAGATCATCTAATAACCGTACATTTAAAATTCATCAATTTTAAAATTTTGAAAGCGATTATCTGTATCTCTAACTAGGTCTTCAAGCAGATTTAGAGTCATTCAACAACCAATTAAGTTCATTTAAGATATTCTGGAAAATAACATTCAAGTTCATGAAGTTCCCTTAAAATCATCCAAGGACTATCTAAAGTCATTTGATATAATCCAAGATTATTCTAGATCATCAGCGGTTATTCAGAATGATTTATTGATCATTCAACAGCCCATCCAGTTAATTTAAAATCATCTCAGAAAGATCGTTTATTGAGGTCACTTAAGATTATTCAAATACCCATCAAAGTCATACGATGCCATTCAAAATCTCTAAAAGTCGCCCATGTTTTTAAACTATAGAACAAATCAGTTTTAGAATAAGATACAAAGAAAACAAAAGGTATACCGCGACAATAATTACTTTTACTAACATTCAAAGTCCTAAAATGATCGTTTTTAAATTCATTATACACTAATTCAGGGTCGTTTAAGGTTATTAAACTATTATCCGAAGTCATTTGAGGTTATCAATTAAATCTCTTTTAAATAATTTAGATTTTAAATTATATAAATTATCATTTCAGGTTACCATGATGACCATTAAACAGTAATATATAGTATATATATAATATTCTGAAAAACATTTAACTTCATTTAATTATATGAAGGTCCTTTAACATCATCCAATGACCATTTAAAGTTATAAGGGGTCATTCAAGATCCTGCAAAATCAACCGATTTACAAATTATGACAACGGTCATTTGATTATTAGGCTAGGTCATTCAACAGATAATTAAATTTATTTAAGATCATTTAGGTTCATTAAGGTTCTTTATGATCATCGAATAGCGATTCGAAGTTATTTGAGATAATTTCAGGTCATCGGCGTTTATCTAGCGTCTTTTAACAATCATTAAACAGTCATTTAATGTCATTCAAGATCCCTAAAGGTCACCCAATTTTTAAAATTATAAAAGCGAATAATTTATTAAATATGATAAAGTCATATGAATAAGATAACGAACATAGAAAATCTACCACTGGCGTAATTAATTTATTGTCATAAAACGGTAATTCAAATCCATCTAGCGGGGTAAGTTAGGGTCGTTTGAGGTTATTAAACTATTCTTCGGAGTGATTCAACGACTTTAAATCATCCAATTTTTACATTATAGAAATGGTCATCCGATTATCAACAACATTATACAACAGTCCTAAATAGCTATTCAAATTAATTTATAGGCAACGTGTTTATTCAATTGTATGAAGGTCGGATAGTATTATCCAATGACTGTTCAAATTGATTTGAGGTCATCTGAGATCTTTTAAAACCAACCAATTTTAAAATTATGGAAACTGTCAACCGATTATCAGTTTATGTTATTCAAAGGTGTTTTAGCGTCATTTAACAATCATACAAAAGAAAATTAATACAATTAAGATAATCCAAGATATATTCAAGATCATTCAAGTTAATTTAGGTCCTTTATGATCATCCAACGGCAATTCAAAGGCATTTGAAATCATTCTTCTAGGTCATATTTGGTTATTTAGCGTCATTTAACTATAATTCAGCAGTCATTCAATTTAAAATTAAAAGTTAAAGTTAAATTAAAATCATCTAAGGAATATTTAAAATCGTTCATGATCATTCAGGTCATTTAAAATAATCAAAGTACTATTCAAGATCCTTAAAGATTATCAATTTTTTTAAATTATGAAAACAAATAATTTGTGAACTATAATAGAAACACAATAAGTTATTCCACTGCTGTTATTCCTTTCAATAACATTAAAGATCGTTAAACGATCGTTGAAATTCATTATACAGTAATTTAAGATAATGGAAGATTATTAATATATTATTTGAAGTCATACGAGGTCCTTCCAGCCCATTATCATTATTAATTTACAAAAATGGTATTAATTTATAAAAATCATCCTATTATCGTTTTAGTTCATCTTAGAGTTTTTAAAGTTATAATGCAATCATTAAGTATCCATTTAATTGATCTATTGAAGTCTGAGGAACATTTAAGTTCAGTCAGTCGCATGAAGTTACCCAAATATCATCATTAGAGGTCATTCAAGATCCATCAAATTCAACCAATTTTCAAATTATAAAAACGATAATTTAATTAACAATCTAGGTTACCCATCAATTATTTAGTCATTTAATGATCATTAAATATATAAATAAGTTCATTTAATATCATATGACACACATTAAGGTCATGGGAAATAATTCCAGCTTAGCAGCGCTCATTTAAGAAACATTCAAGATTGTTCAAGTTCATCAAGGTTACTTAAGATTATCAAAGTACTTATCAAAGTCATTCTATGCAATTCAAATTATGAAAACGGTCATTTGATAATCAATCTGGGGCACCCAACAATTATTTAGTCATTTAATGATCATTGAGCAGATAATTAAATGTATTTAAAATCATGTAAGTGCAGTAAGGTCGTTTATGATCATTCAACGACAATTCGACATCATTGAAGGTCATCCGAGATCATTTGAAATCATCGGCGGTTATTAAGCTTAGTTTAACTATTATTTAATCACAATAATTTATTTTAAAAAAACTACACGTGACGGCAAGGACTTCAAAAGAAAAATTTATATGGAATCTGATATTGAGTCACTATTAAAGAATAATAATTAATGCATGATACATGGTATTTATTTATTTTTCGTATTATTATTTTACTACTCTCATGCATGCCTTAAATAATAACTGTTGTTTTTCACTTTGTTCATTTTAACTAATTTCTTAATTCTTTTACTTGTAGGCGGCGCACATAATTTAGTTTAGTGCATAATAAGTATCATTATTATAAGTAATTTATGTAAATTTAAAAATAAAAATGTTCATATATGCATAATATTACAGTATGTCATTTAAATGTTCGCTCTTTAGCCTGTAATTTTATCAACTTTAAAGCTCATGTAGTTAGTAATTCTTTTGATATAATTGGAGTAACTGAAACCTGGCTAAATAATTTAAGTGATGTTTCACCTGTACAGATTAATGGTTATAAATTTATACACAAAGGAAGAATTGCTGGACGTGGTGGTGGGGTTGGTTTGTATATAAAAGATAATCTAAAATTTGAAATACTAACTAGTATTAATAGTTGCATAAACCTAGAACAAGTTTTTATAAAATGTAAACTAAGCAATCGTATTTATTGTGTAGGGGTTATATATAGACCACCAACTTTAAATATAAAGACTTTTATTGAATCTCTTGACACTGTTGTCAGTTATACTCTACCCCAATGTGATGATATTTTATTTTTAGGTGATTTCAATATTAATTTACTAAATGTTGATTCAAATAACACTATTTATTTTAATAATTTTCTAAATACTTATGAATTTCATCAAATAATTGATGAACCCACTAGAGTCACTGCAAAATCACAGTCACTAATTGATTTGATCATTGTATCCAACAAAAATTATATTAATGAAACAGGTGTGATCAAAATACATGATATTGCGGACCACGATTTAATATACTGCAAGGTGTTGGTTTCCACCTCTAAATCAGATAAACTTGTAACATATCGCAAACTATATGATATTAATAAAATTCATTTTCTTAATGACTTACACACCTTGCGCTTGGATAGATTAATATATTTGAACGATATTAATGATAAGGTTTCGTTTGTTAATAATAATTTATTGAAACTTTTTGATATTCATGCACCATTGATAACATCACGTATTACTAAAAAGCCAGCGCCTTGGCTTACTAATACTATCAAACTTATGATGAACGATCGAGATAATGCGTACAGAAAATTTAAACACACTAGAAATTGTGGTGATTTTAACATATATAAAAACTGGCGTAACATTGTAAATTCAGCAGTTGTACGTGAAAAAAAGTCATATCTTAATTTTATGATAAAAAAAATCCGAAGCACCTCTGGAAGTATTTAAAATCAACTGACGTAGTAAATGAAGGAGTTCGCAATTTCCCTACTAATTTAAAAGATGTAAATGCTATTAATTCGCTACTAATTAATTCTATGAAAACCGTAGCTGATATCGATCTGATTACGTTTTATACTGATCATCTACACCCTAACGTTACAGATAGATTTAAATTCCAACTAGTAGATAATGACATAGTTGAAAAGTTGCTCTTTTCTGTCAAGACAAATGCAGTAGGATCTGACGGGCTCAGCGCAACCATGATTAAAATGTGCTGTCCTCAAATTATTCCATACATTACACACATTATAAACTGCTGTCTTGAACAATCTACTTTTCCTTATGCATGGAAATTAGCGTCCGTTATTTTAATACCAAAAAAAGATAACCCCGAAGAACTAAGTGACCTGCGCCCTATTAGCATACTACCTGTATTATCAAAAATCCTAGAACACATCATTAAACAACAATTAACCACCTATGTTGAATCGAAATGTATTTTACCGATTAATCAATCAGGCTTTAGAAAACACCATAGTTGTGCAACTACATTATTAAATGTCATTGATGATATTATCACTGCCACTGATAAACATAAGTTATCATGCTTAATATTAGTAGACTATAGTAAGGCTTTTGATACCATTAACCATGATATTCTATTAGCAAAACTAAAATATATCGGATTTGTCTCAAGTGCTGTAAATCTACTCTATAGTTTTATTTATAACCGTAAACAACAAATTATGATAGATAACGAAAAATCTTGTTTTTTAGAGGTTACTTCTGGTGTCCCTCAAGGGTAAATTCTCGGCCCTATCTTATTTACTATATACTCCTCATTCGTTCCTGACGTTTTAAAATTTTGTACTTGTAATCAATATGCAGATGACACCCAGCTGTTATACTCTTTTTATCTTAATGATATTGCCACAGCAAACCGTAATATAAATGACGATCTTAATAACCTTTTACTAATCTCTAAACGGCACTCGTTACACATAAACCCTAACAAAACAGCAATTTTATTTGGTCCAAGAAATATTACTGAGTTTGCAAAACCCTTACTCGATATTCAATTGGATAATACAACAATACCTTTTGTAAACTCTGTACGTAACCTAGGCCTAACAATTGCGATTTAAAACTCATATTAGTAAATGTATCTCCAAAGCCTATAACAATTTAAGACTGATTTACTCCAATAGAAATTTTTTAAGTAAATACACAAGGCGACTACTCTGTAATACATTAGTGCTAAGTCATTTTAATTTTTGTGATGTTTACGATGCATGCCTAGATAAAGTGACCATCGATCGTATACAGAAAGTTCAAAACTCCTGTATACGACTAATATTTGGAATTAGGAAATATGATCATATTTCAGGTAAATGTGACCAGTTGAATTGGTTAAACATGGCTAATAGAAGAGTTCTTTACTGTTATACACTGTATCATAAAGTTATTCATTTCTATGCACCTCCGTATTTATATAATAAAATAGTCTTCCGTACAGATGTGCATAACGTTAATGTAAGATTTCGGGGACTAATATCACCACCCAACCATCAATCTGCCTATTTTACCAGATTGTTTTCATATAACATCTACAAATTATATAATAAGATACCATTAAACCTGAAATCTTTAAAATTAAATTAGTTTAAGTTATCCATTCGTTTATTACTTTTCAGCAAGAGCTTTAGAGTTGATAATTCAGTTTAATTTTTAATGTATGTAATGCATTTTTGTTTATGTGTATATTATAAGCTTGTACGATATAATTTTTATGAAATTTATTATAATTTAAGTTTTTGTAGGTTAAGTGGTAGAGCAGTAACAGGCGTCATTACCTGACTGAACTTCGCCTACTCTTATATATTGTTTTCTTTATCTTTGTACATACTTTTTTGGTTAATAATAAAGACATTATAATAATAATAATAATAATAAATATCATAACAATCAAAATCATGAAATGATCGTTAAAGTTTTTCAAACAATAATTCAAGGTCTTTTATGGTTTTAAAGTAACATTTTAAATTATAACACTTGTTAGGTTTCATATTGTCGTATATATTTTCCTGGCATATGTTTTGATCAGCTACAATCATTTTCAAAGGAATTACAAATTTTAACTTCGTTTCAACTAGAGTGCAGTGAACAAGGTATCTACCGCTTTAAACTAATATTCGAAGCCATTCGAAATTATCAAATTAAATATATTAAATTAATATTCTGAGAAAGTTTAAGTTTATTTGATTATATGAAGGTCCCTTAACATCGTCCAATAACCTTTCAAGGTTATTAAGGGTCATTCGAGATCCTTCATCATCAACCAATTTATAAATTAAAGTTTAGGTCACTCAGTAATTATTTAGCCATTCGACAGATAATTCAATTTATTTGAGACATTTTAGTTTAGCAATTTGAAGTTATTTGAGGTCATATTCTAGGTTATTTATGACTATTTAGCAATAATTAAACGGTCATTTAAGTTGCTTTAAAATAATCCGAGGAACATTAAAGATCATTTTTGTTAATAAATCATTAAAGGTCGCCCAATTTTAAAAATTATAAAAAGAAATAATCTTTTATCTGAATATGATAAAGCTATATGAAGGAGTATAAAGAACATAAATAGTCTAACATGTTCTAATATAAGTATTTTAAGGTCGTTTGAGCAAAGTCATTTGAGGTCAACAAATTTTTAACTTTAAAAACGGTCATCCGATTACCATTTTAGGCCATCTAACGTCTATTCAAAGTTATATAATGATCATTCAAATCGATTCAATATAGTCCGAGGAATATTTAATTATATGAATTTCCAATCAAAATCTGCATTCAAAATCTTTAAGGTCATACGAGATCCTTTTAAATTGACCAATTTACAAATTATGAAAATGGTCATTTTAATATCAATGCAGGTCATCCGGAATTTAACGATCATTGAACAGTCAGTTAAATTCATTCAAGATCACCTGAGAAACATTCAACATGATTTATGTTTATAGATTCAACAACCATTCAAAATCATTTAAGGTCGTCCGAGATAATTCCATGTCATCAGTGTTTATTTAGGGTTATTTAATTAATCTTTTAAAATGAATTCAAGTTCACTCAATTCTACCTGAGGAATAGAAGTTATTTAAATTATGAAACTGAATGCTCTGTAAGATTTTGTAGAAAGAATATGAAAGGTCTATCACCGCTGGAACTACTTTCTATAACATTAAGTCTATCAAACGACCATTGAGGTTCATGAAACAGTAAATCAAAGTCATTTAAGGTTTCTTAGCAATCACTCTAGAGAACTCTAGAGAACATCTTGAAACGTGTCATAATTTTGAAGAAACTTCAAACGTGAGAGTGATCGAATTTTCAATATGTATGTAGGGTGGATAGGTTGCATCTAACTAACCCTCCAATATATTTAATTAATTGCTCACTTAACCCGTGGTGAAACATATTTGAAAAATCTTGATTAGAAATTAAAAACACTTGGTTTGTTTCACAGAATATTTATTATTTTTTCTCTCCGACTAGTTTCGACAAAATGTCATTATCAAGGAGTAATGAATGACTCCTTGATAATGACATTTTGTCGAAACTAGTCGGAGAGAAAAAATAATAAATATTCTGTGAAACAAACCAAGTGTTTTTAATTTCTAATCAAGATAACCCTCCAATTTTCAAATATATTAGAGTACAGTGTTTATACTGTATTTTAATGTGTGGATAACTTCTGACCATCCTTCGATCGAAAAAAGTAAAATTTTCAATACATTTTACTTTCTTTCATAAAAAATAGTAGTAAATAAACAAAGTTATTTATTAGATTGTTAATTAATAGAAAAATGTTTAACCACGGTTAAGTGAGAAATTAATTTATTTTTTATTTGTTTCTCATTCTTGATAATGCCCCAGTGCCGAAATTATTCGGATATTAAAGTAAAGAATAAAATGGAACGAACCAAGTGAATTTTTAATCATCTGCCTATTATTGAGAATTTAATTAATCGCAAAGTGATACAGTTTTACTTCCTGTGATTAAGGATATAATAACATAAAGTGAATGTCCTGTTGTATTAATATTACATATTTATATTTAGCTTAAAACATTAAATACGATTTAAATGGTCTAAAAAAAAAATAATAAATTTGTACAGCTGCCAAACGTAAGCGAAAACATAACGTAACGGGTCCGTGTAATGGGATTTAAATGAAGATTTAGTCGTGTTGCAGATTGAACGTGCACAAGCCCCATTCGGTTTAATTGCGGCCTGTGACACATTTTAGTTTCTGTCATATTAATTAGTCGGATTACGGACTGTCTCTGCAATTAATCTATATAATGTATCGCGCGGCGCACTGTAATGCAAGCTTGGAATTAACATACACTTAGCACTAAATGCAAATGGCCCAAGCCTAAGTTGATTTCATAATATATACACGTTAACAAATTGATGTAAATTTGCGACCTGATACCGCACACACAAACACACACACACACATACACACCCTAGTGGATCCGGGGGAACAATGGCAGGGCGCTGCAGAATGCCTGGATGCGCACGGAATAAATCACCGCCTCCCCGTGGACATGGAATTTGATCTACATGGTGTACGGTATATGCATAATCGATATTTTAAAATTTAATGCAATCAATGACTTTAAAAAATAAATCAAGGAAATCACTTATGTTCTATAATTTTATTTCCAGTTTCCTGATACGTGTTCGAAATTTATAGATATCTCTGATAAATTTAAATTAACAATAATAATTAAATGGTTTACCTCTCTTTTTCAAAGTTTTAATATATTTTCAACAAAATCCGGCTAATAGAGTTGAATATCTCTTTAAAGTTTGCTTCAAAATATTTGAATTAAAAACATAAAAAAATGGTTTAACAATTAAAAAACTTACAATTGACAATTGTTAAAAAGTAACAAGTAAAAGATAGTTATAAAAATATTATTATATTAAAAATTGTTTCATTTTCCTTGAGATGCAAATAAACAAAAAACATTAATTTAAAAATACATAAATACAGAATACAAAAGATATTCATCCAAGTAAGTCATTTACTGTGGTAAGGGTTCGGGATGCATTTAAAAAATACTAAGAGCTCGAACCTATATGGACTTAAAAATTAAAAATATAATTTCAGTTCCACTAACGAGATTATTTAATGATATCATTGTAAGTACCATTTTACCCCGAACTTTAAAATGTGCTAAAGTTTTCCCCACATTCAAAAAAGGAAACACAGAGGATGTCAATAACTAAAGAACAATTAGTCTTCTGCCAATAACATATAAGGTAATTGAACTTGTTATGAAAGATTTTCACATACTCAATATGGTTTTCTAGCGTAATGTTAATTATTTCTGCCATTCAAGCATTTACAGATCATACAATACAATGCTTTGAAATGGGATCCTATTATATGGCTACATTTCTCGATGTCAGCAAAGCATTCGATTTCGTTTGTCACAAAATATTAATTGATAAATTACCTAATTTGAAATAAAACTACACAGTTGAGAGGGTTTTACATTTATAGTTGAACACTGCAACATGTTTCGCCACACACTGGCTTCACCAGGCAGCTGAAGATGTTACAGTATTCAATAATAAATGTGAAACCTTCTAAACTGTGTATTTTTAATTCAATAAATTACCTAAATATGATTTAAGCGTTAGCAGTGTCAAACTCTTGAGTCATATTTAAAATACAGCAAACAAAAGGTATGTATGTATACAGGAATCTGAGTTTGATGATTGTCCCATCGAAAGCGGTGTACCCCAAGGGTCCGTTTTGGGACCCATTTTATTTCTAATATTTATTAATGATTTCCTGGTCAAATTGGAAACAATAGTACGATACCGGTTGCGGATGATAAACACCCTCATGAGTAAAAGACATAGCTATAAAGAAGCTTCCGACTTAAATATAGATAATATAGACTAATGCTATAAAATGGTTTTCCTCCAATATATTGTTCCTGAATATCAATAAGATGGTTGAAATGTTATTTGCACTTAAACATATGTTCACCTTAATCCAACGTTAACTTGGATAGCACATGGCGATTATGTAAGTGTTATATTAAATAGATCAATTTTTGATTTAATTGCATTGTGCAACAAAATTTCACAAGAAATCTTAATCACTGCTTATTATGGTACATTTCACTGTCATTTGTTATATGGTATCCTCATTTGGGGATACATCATGCCGGCATCGTTTATTAAAATTGCATAGAAGGATTGTAAGAATAGTTGCGGCTATTATAAGGGTGATTTCAAACCCTATTTTAAACCCTTGTAAATTTTAACTCTACCTTGTTTATCTATTTTGGAGTGTCTGATATATGAAAAACAGAATTTAGATAATATTCCTTCACGTAATTATCAATATAATACAATGCAGACCACACAAATCTCAAACAGGAACACAAGTACAATTGTCTTAACCCATCTTTGGCCAAGCATAGAAATAGATGATATTTTAGATTTTTTTTTAATAAAACGCATTAGAATGGTGTTCATCAAGAAAGTTTTAATAACATTTTTTCAAAAAAAAAATTTGATATACAAAAATTTGAGTGGTGCGTATACGCACCGTTGGCGAATAGGGGTATATAAAATGAAATATGATATTTTTTATAACATTCTGAGTGCAGATGCACATTACATTTTTTGCACATATAAATTGTGTTTGATTGGCACACTTTACATCTTAGAAGCTTTTTCGTTTAATGTACAATAATTACATGTCCAACATTATCTTTGCGCACTTCCAATGGCACTGCTACCGTTACAAATGATGGATATTTTATTACCAAGAGCCTTGTAACAATATGAGATCTAAAATCCAGTTGACTAATTTTGCTTCCTTCGGCTAATCTTCCAACTGCTTACCAGCATGCTGTATATTGTAGTAGTAAACAGCGGCCACCACCATTTCTTGCCATGACATTTGATGCGGTAATTCGCCACTCCATTGTCGTGGAGATCCACGCCACCCTTTAATTTGCTATATTCTCTAATCACTTTCGGCTGTAGGATATAGACCTCCTTTTTTTGTTTCCTGTAATATCTTTTTGCTTGTGGTATTGGCATTACTGCTTTGATATTACTGGCAAGTGTTACTACCGAATTGTCGTTCCATCTTGTGACAACGATCCCTATAGTTGCATCCTGTGCACAATCATAACTGCAGAGAGATTCTTTATGGATAACTTTTATTGCCTTTATTGTACATTTTGCAATGCGATTATCCCGGATTGTCCCCGGCGCAAAATATCCCCTTTTTGATAGTTCCTTCATCAATTTGTATGAGGTAAAGAAATTATCAAAAAATATCTTGTGGTTATCTGGAGACTCCACTAATTGTAAATAGCAAATCCAGTACAACTTTCCCTCCTAAACCAAATTCGTTTTTTTTTTCTGCTGTTGCTCCTCCGTAGGGAATGAATTGAAATAAGTAGCCATCCGAAGAACACGGGCACCACAATTTGAAGCCAAATCGTACTGGTTTTCCTCTGATGTACATCTTGTACGAGTGCCGTCCAAAGTATGGAACCATTTGCTCATCTATGGCAAGTTTCTGGGAAAATACACCGAACTGCATAAATCCTCTTATTGACTTTGTTTTCTGCTATCTTGAATCTCGTTCAGCATCCATTCGAATTCTTCAACTAATTCACGTTGGGTTAAAAAAGCTTTAAATTTAGACATAATAATATCTTCACTAATTTCACTGATGTAGTTTGCGTAATAAGAATACAAATTACAATGAACAGTATGCAAAAATGTCGATCCTTATATATAGCAGGTATACTCCCTTTGGCCAACGGTGCGTATACGCACCACGAAGGATTAAGAGTCGTTATCTTTTTCCAGAAAATCTTATATCTGTTTTAATCACTTCTACCATAATGCTTAATGTGTTTACTTGGAATTCAGGCAATAAGCACTTGAAATTACATTATCTGGAAATAGTAAATAATGTTTGCATAAATCCGAGTAAATCCTTCTTAAAATAGGACTTTTCAATAAAATATTTGCAATAGTAACTAATGAGAAAAATTTATTTAATCTACATGTAAATTAAGTTTATTGTGTTTACCCTTAGAAGCACCAACAAAAAATTAAATTATACAATAGAAAGTTTTTAATTAATGGTGCATTTTGAAATGGTGCGTATACGCACCGTTGGCCAAAGATGGGTTAAGCTTTATAATAAATTAAGTGTGGAATAATGTAAAAGATTACCTAATTGCTCATGCGTTCTATAAACATGAGTTTGTCGAACATGACTCCATTCAACCTTGTCTGCATTGCACACAGAGTTACATATGTTTTTTTTGTGTATCTCGATATTTTTCTAAATTTGAAAAATATTACATGACTAATCAAACAAAAGTTAAACGTAAAGAGAAATTAAACACGTTTTATTTTAACATGTTTTTCATAAAGCTATTAACTTGCAAAGAAAAAAAGAAAAATTAATAATTTTGACATATTTTGACTATTGCTAATAAACCATAGGAGTTACATGAAATTTGTATAACAAGTAATTGAAAAGAATCCAAAGTTGAGCAAATTTTTAGCAATAGTCTTTTAGGGTAAACCTCATAGTTTTCAAGAAGAATGTGGGGAAAGTACTACTAAAGTAATGTTGTCTAAAAATCACACTACCAATAAAAAGCGACTCCATAGTTTTCTGAAAAATGGTGGAAACAGATGAAATTCCAAAATGCAGACGTTGGTACTGAAATAATTCCTTATGGGAATAGCACCCTGGTTGAATTCAGTGTGCGTACCTGGTGAAGCGACTCCTTAACGGCATGCACCGCTGCCACTGCTGTATCTGCTCCCCATGCTGCTTCCTTACTGCTCGCGACCTTGATGGCCTCTTCAAAACCGATGTCCTTCTTCTGTTCAAACAGCTTTTTCTTGATTTTCAAATCGAAAATTCCTATTATGAAATTGTCTTGCAGGCAAATGGATAATTTAGTCCCGAAGTAGCAGTTAACAACTGAGCTCTAGACGGTGCAGTCCATTCTTTAATTAATTTGCCGGATGTTTTTCTAGCTTTATAAAAAAACATGCCTTTCTGCAAATACTGTTTTTTGCGTTCCAAAATGCGAATCAAATATTTCCAAGAGTTCTTCAAATGACTTACTCTCTGGCTTGGTTGATAGGCATAAATCGTATATTAACTTAACTAATCCACACAGTGTAAATTCAGGAATATTGCTCTTTTCACGGTGTCTTCTGTTATTTTATTTTTGTCGAAGTAATTTGATAATCTGGGTGAAAATATGGACCAGTCTTTGAGCATGTAGTTAAATTCTCGAAGGTGGCCGATTAAATTGTCTGACACTCTTGCGTTTAATTGTTAAAAATTTAAAAAGCCTCGTAGTTATTGTTATATATACGCTTGATGCACTGTAGTTAAACACTATATTTTTGAAGGATTTACTATAAATAAATGTGTACTTGGTTAAACTCAACTTTATTCGAGATTGGTCTACAATCGACAGCCTCTAACGAGAAATATAAAAAGCTAATTCGTTTAAAATACATATACTCAATGACATTAGAGGCGTTACACCAAGAAGGAATGATTTTTTGGAATTCATTTGTTGGCAACAGAGTCACTATATTTAATACATGCATTGATAACAATTTCAATTTCTCTTTTAATAAAACTATTTATAAAAGCTATTTAGTACAGGTATTTTTAGTTTTCGTGTTTCCGTTGACTGTGTTAAGATATCCACAATATCACCATTTGAGCGATTTTGACCGGGGTTCAATTATTGCTTATCGAGATGTCGGTATGTCCTATCGCGAAATTTCCCGCCATATTAAATCCACTGCAACGAATGTAATGGGTGTCAGGTATGGACAGTAGAAGGTAAATGAGCAAGAAGACGACCAATTGGTCAACCAAGGCATACTACAGAACGTCAAGATCGGTGCTTAAGACAAATAGCCCTGCGAGACCGTTTCGCTACTATGCGTCAAATCGGTGATCAATGGTTTGGAGAAGAAGGTAGGCCCGTTGGTATGCGAAACCTATATCGCCCTTTGGGCTTCTTTCGTACCGTCCAAGATTAGTGCTTCCTTTTACAGCGAGACACTGTCGCCAAAGGTTTGTTTGGTGCAGAGAACGGCAGCATTGGGAGGCAGAATGGCATGATGTATTCAACGATGAATCATGATTTGGTCTAGGCACGCATGATGGCCATAGAAGAGTACGACTCCACCGTGAAGAACGACCTGATTTTAAGTTTGCCATTGAGAGGCATGTACACAGGACTGCTGGAATAATGGTTTGGGGGAGCTATTGCTTATGGTAGTCGATCACCTGTTTTGTGCATTCGAGGCAGTATGACAGCTGCGCGTTATATTGAAAACGTCATGCGACCGACTTTATAGCCTTATTTAGATGGCCATCCAGACGTACTTTTTCAGAAAGATAACGCACGTCTCCATGTTGCTCGTCAAACTATGATTTTTTTTCATAAAGCTGGTGTTAATGTTTTGCCGTGGCCGCCCCGTTCGATATCACGGGAAGAAGACTATTCTCTTTGCTCCGTCCTCCACTGATTCTAGCACAGTTGATCCATGAAATTCATGCGTGGAATGAGACGCCACAAGAAGACAGACATTGACCATCTCATTTTGTCGGTGCCCAAACGTCTACAGGAGTATATACAGCAAAGGGGTCGCCAAATACATTATTAATTATTTTAGATTGTTTGTTAATAAAATTTCTTGAAAATATGATCAATTCATTCTTGATGTTAGTCTACCATGCTGGCAAAAAAATTAAAGTTAAATAAATAAATCCTTCTAAATGTAATGCTTCTAATGTCATTAAGTATATATAACACTGAGCGTTGTAGTTTTAGTGAATACCATTGATTTATTGGTGGTTATCCACTCGAAACAGGTTTTTAGTACGACGTTAAGACAATAGATGGCATCTTTGTGGCAATATCTTACTTAAATACTTTCCTTACTAGGAAAACCATAACCATGAATTAAAAAATTACCTGTTTTACATTCATCGGATATAATAATAACCATAAGAACATTGCAGTCTAATCTCTAAGAATTTCCCTAAATTATTTAATAATATTTATTTCTTTTATTTTTCAAAAATTTCTTTAACTGTAGTTTCTTTGTAGTTTTTTCAGTTTCAAAAACCAATTTTTACTTTCCCTATATATGAAGTATATATAGGGGAAATATTGTGATCGTAATTTTTTTTTGATTTTTTTTGCGGAAATATCCGTTTTGACGTCCACTGAGTCCACTAATTTCTAATTTCTGGAAAAAAATTGTGCCTGTGTGTGTGTGTCTGTCTGTCTGTGTGTCTGTCTGTCGGTGGGCGCTGTATCTCAAAAACGAATTATCGGTTTGAGAAGAAACTTCAAATTTAAGGTTTTATCGTTAAAAAAAGAAACTGAAAAGCTTTTGGTGGACATTCATAGACCGGGAGTTGATGTTTACTCGAGGCGTTTTTTTGTTTTTTCGTAATATTTTTCTAAATATGAAAAATTTTAAAAAACGGTTCAAATAAAAGTTAAAGGAAATAAAACACTGAACAAGTTTTATTCAAACATATTTTTCATAAAATTCTTAACTTTTGAGAAAAAAAAAATAAAAATTGAAAATTTCTTGCCAATTGCTAATAAACTATTAGAGTTACGTGAAACTTTTATTACAAATAATTGTAGGGAATTCTAAAGTGAACAATTCTGTTGATGATCTGTCGTGTTTAATACGTTTAATAATAAGTTGCACATGTTAGCAATTTTTTTGTTTTTATAAGTATTTGTGCCTTTTCATCATGGCAGACGAAAGGGAAGATACGAATATTCAAGATGAATGCGCGGACGACTTGTCTGACGTTTCAATCGGCTTTGCCTCTTGGGAAGACGTCAATGTATATCCAAAAAATGAAAGTGAAACAGAAACAAGCGAAGTTATCTGAATTAATACTGTCGGCGCCAAGCGAAGGAATTTTTACGAGACTTGTTATAATTGTCCACTTAGTGAACGTAATGTACATTTAGCGTTTTAAATAAACCAGTTAGGATTACTATTTGTTTTATTTATTTAACATAACTCAAAACAAAATATCTTTCTGAATACTATAGTATTTTTTATAATAAATGGATCGGAAATGAATAGTAGATATCTATAGAGTGTCCCAATTTCTATGCAATAAGGCCACCTTAAGAAAAACAAAAGATAGCCCTAATAACCTGGAAACAAATGCGAATCGGGGTTTCTGTTTACACCAAAAAATTGTCTTAAACAATTGTCTGGAAAATGTAAAGGTTTACTAACGGTCGGGTTAGGCGTTATTGAGTTTTTGGAAAATTAAAATTGGTAAATTTTGGTTTTTTCAAAATATCTCAAAATTGAAAAAAGTTAAGGTGTATTTGAAATAGAAAAACATTCCCCATTTAACCGTTGCTCTATCTCTTCTAATAATAGAAATACCAATGGTGAGCATCGAAATTGGGACACAGTGTATATAATGTTTTATTAAATGCAGTAAATCAACTACTCGAGGTAGCTGATAAGTGTTAGCAACAGTTAAAAGTTTACGATAAAAAATACACTGGCCTAAAATTTTCATATTCCTTAACAGTTGTTTCCATCATTGTATTTGATCTCTCTATGAAGAGTACTTTTCAGAAGTGATCCTGTAATATATATAGTTCATTCAACTTTCGAACACAATACATCAATAGAACAAACACTTAATGTTTTTGAGCGCATAATTCTCAGAATTTTCATTATTTTCCTCTATGATTCATCCTTTTACCAGGTTATAGGTTACCTCCCGTGAACTGCGACTTAACAGAGCTTTGAATCCTCTGTGAACCTAGTAACTTTCTTAGGGATGTTGCTGCTCACTTCTTCGTGGGATAATCGATCCCTACCAAAGTGTAATAAACGGTTGTGGGTAATCGTGTCACAAGTGCATAGTATGTGCTCGGTCGTTTCATCTGCTGAATCACATAATCTGCAATTTCCACATTTCTCTTTTACCATTTTCCACAAACGGTGCCGGAGGGCACAGTGCTCTGTCACGAGTCTCGTGAATGTTCTCAGCTTGTTCCTTGTGAGTTCAAACACCTTATGGCTGTGATCGTGTTTGATGAGTCGCTTTGATTAGCGTAGGCCTGGGTCATTGTTACAGTACTTACGTCTTCTGTCCTCTTCTAATTTTAGCACCACCTTCTGTGCGCCATGGGGCCTCCGCAAAACAGCGCTTGTCTAATGGGAGTGGCATTTGCGCCTCTTTTGCGACAGCATCCGCCACTTCGTTGCCTTCGATACCCCCATGCCCTGGGACCCACATGAGGGTTGACATTCCCAGACAGTCCGTGACCCTTGGCTGTAGTCTTCAATGGCCTTTACTTCGGCCTGGCTGTCTAAGCAAATGTATACATGCGCACTGTTTAGGTGCCTACCGAGGTATTTCCTGGCGCACATATCAATTCGCAAAATCATGGGTATCGGTCCCAAAGCTATGAAGCTCCTATGGTTTTGGTTAGGTCCATAAATGCCTATTCCAGTACCTCTGTTATTCTTGGCACCATCCATATACGAGGCTGATATTCCTCGACCAAACTCATTAACTCTGATTGAAGCCGTTTTGGAGCCTCCAATCAACACCTTAAATGGTATTTCGAATTCATCATGTCCAGGAGGATGTCCGTTGGTTTAGACAGGAGAATCGAGTCGATTTGCTGTAGTATTTCTAAGTGTCCTGTTCAGTCTCCCAACAGTGTTTTCTTCCCTTGCCGTTGATTTAGCCATGATTTTATTGACATGATTCCACGTCATTTTGGCATCCCAGATACTTCAATTCGTTGGAATACGTGAATGGAACTATGATTGTTTTATTCGGGTTGTTGATACTTAGTTCGTTCCGAAAAAATGCTTGCCCCTGATTATTACGACGATATCATCTCCGTACCCTTGGGTTATGAATCCCCTTTTGCTCAGTTTATCCAGGACTCCGTCCACCACTATTGACCACTATTGTAGAGACAAATCTACACCTGAGGACACCCCTTTGCCACAGTTATGGATACTGTGTTTCCTGCTAGAGAAGCCATTACTAATCGGCTTTAAAGCATTGACTCTACCTATTATTATCGCGGAAGGATATATTCCTTTATTTATTGCTCGCATTATTGCAGAGAATGATATGTTTCAAAGGCCACCTATGTCTACAAATATTCCGAGTGCTATTTTCTTGTATAGTAATGTTCGTTCTGCCTCTTTGATGAGGTGGTGTAGAGCATCGATAGTTGATTTGCCAGCCTGAGATGCAAATTGCTTTATGGGCTCGTCGAAACTATCCAGCCCCGGGAATATACCCTCCAGTGCTGGGGATTTATATGGCTCCAAACTATTTATAGCCCAAATCATTTTGTAGAGCATGAATATTTTTCCCGCTGAGCATCCGCTGTCTAGATCGTAACAATGGGCCCCTGAGTCAGTAATAGTCGCAACCAAGCATTTCGTTAAGACTCCATGAGCTGATTATTGAATTCAATCAGGACCTGTCTGTAAGCCGACCAGTTAGCTGTTGGCGAATTTCCGAGCGGAAGTCCCGTACGCTGTTACCCTTGTCAAATCAAGTGCCTCTTGCCATATCACGTTTATTCCCTCTGTTTAAAATGTCTAAATCGCTAACACATACATAATCAAGAAGGTACTTTCACCTGTTATTAATGTCTCGGTTGCCCCATACTGTATGGTGCCCATTAGCGTCGCATCATGGGCTGCCATTGTTTCCCATTTCTGCGGCACCAGTCCATGAGGTCCTTTACTGCCTCTGGTGGTGGTTTGTTGATCCTTTTACCAAGACACTATAACATATTACAGTCCAACTGTAAGTTTCTGAGCTGTCTTAATCTAATCAATTCTTGGGATGCTGCTCCACTACAAAGTAAGATGTTTTATTCTTGAGTATTATCATCAATCAGCGAAGTAAACAATCCCTTATTGCAGAACTGATAACATTTTAATTTTAGCATTTCATACGACCAACAATGGGAAGTTCAGCGGTTGAAGCCAAATAACCTGTACCATTCTTACTACTAATATTGAGCTATTTGACGGGGTATCATATTACAATAATTCTAATTATTATTATCACATAGAAGATCGTTCTTGAGTTACCTGAAGATTTATTAATAAACCTAGAATAAAATACTTTCTTCATAAATAATTTTGTGATGAAATCATTTAAGACGACGACATACCTTCATGATGCAATGGTGACATTTAATTTCAAACTTGTTAACCTCTCAGTCAAATGATAAAAATAGACGGCCCCACGTTAGGCGCCAATTTGATTTTTTTATAAGGTTTTGCAGATTGCTTTCTTCTGAATTTTAAAGAAGTACTTGACACAGTTAACGATTATGGAAACAAAAGGTTTTTATTTTTCTTCTTCGATATTTTAATATTATTTAAGCTCAACGTACAGTGATATCACAATGAAATATTAACATTCACGAGACTGCGGTGATATATAATTTTAAACTAGTCAAATCATATGAAAACTGCCTTAATTTGTAAACCTATTGTTTTACTGGTTTTATTTTTTTTTAAATTAAAAGATTTGTGGAATGTTCTTTTATAAAGATATTTGAGAAGGCAATAAAGGCTAGACTATCTCAGTACTTAGAAACAAATAATCTGTTATCAAATGCACAATTCGGATTCCGCGAAAATAAAAGTACTGTCTCTGCACTAGTAGACTTCGTAAATTACATCTATACACACATTGACAAGGGAGAATATATTAGTGCTTTGCTTTGCGACCTAACAAAAGCATTCGACTGCGTATCCCATAAAATACCCCTACATAAATTAAATCAATATAAAATCGACAAAAACACGATTCAATTCTTCACTTCGTACTTTGCTGACCGCTATCAATATGTGGAGATTAACTGCACAAAATCGAATACTCTACCAATAAACCGCGGGGTCTTTCAGGGGTCTGTTCTGGGTCCACTCAACTAACCTGATATTATTTACCGACGATACAACAGCTCTAACAAGTTCAAAACACCTGGATAATCTACTGCAAATAACAAATGCCAAACAAAATGAAATAAAACACTGGTTCAGGGCACACGAATTAATTCTAAATGATAAAAAAAACACAAACAAACAAACAATTATCCTTGAAACTCGCAACGTAGGAAAAGATGATAAAGACAAAAGAGGAAAACTCTTTGGGATATATTTCGAACCATCTCTCACATGGTTTGAACATTGTAACGAACTCGCGAAACAATTAGCTTCACTCTTATATTTATTCAGAAATGTTAACGCTTTCAAAAGCGTCTTAATCCAAGCCTATCATGCCATGCCTTTTTTTCATATTCTAATGAATATGGCAGATAAATATTGTGTAATACTTATAAATAGACAAAATTTAAGTTACATCACTGATAATATTTAAAGTGATAACACGTTAACTGTTACTAGATGTATTACATACTTAAAAGTGGTCTAACAATATTTCAAAGTGATTTTTCAATTGTTGATTCTATTCCTTAATTTTTATCTACTCTCGAAATTGTGGGGTGGGAAAAGTTACATTTATGTATAAGTTTTATTCAAGTTCGACCGCAGCATATCAGATTTGGCTTAATAATAACAGTGTCGGCACATTACTCACCAGTATCTGCATCATAATTGTGCAGATCGGTGGAACCATCAGATACGTCGTACCACGACAGACCAACCGGCGCGTTAAGCGAAACAAAATGGGTCGACGTTGAAATATCGCTGGACGGTTTCCGGATAAACATATTCCCCAACGATATTTATTCCCACCGTGATGTACAAATTTAATTCAGTAAATGTTTGACGATCGTACAATTCCAATAATTCGTCAATTTGTCGAGCTTAATGACGATAACGTTAAGTTCACTCCCAAAAAATTAGAGACCATAATTTCACTATTTTTTATTAATATATGCAATTAATAATAATAATAAATACTTTTTTAGTTACATGTATGTGTAATATTGTAAAGTTTCAATGAATAAATAAAAAATAACCTAATCTTCAACATCTGATAGATACGAATTCTGCTTGGCACCTATTTTTCTTTTTTAATTTTATTCGTACATTGAATCATTAATTCAATTGTCGTTTTAGTAATTTAATTGTAAATTTAAATAAAAAAATATTACCAAAAAAAATATTTAAACCTGCTTCGAAATGCGAAGGTCTGGGCATTTAAATTACCGTTTGTGTAAATATTTAAAATTTATAATAGTAATTGTTTGACGTTTACATTAAAACTCTGTTTGAAAAACATGTTTTTAATAACGAAACGGCATTGAGCCGCTGTGGAAAAATGCAGTAAACAAGGGCATAATTTAATGTTTAATGTTTGGCTTAATATCGGCCGTGTTGAATCGGGCCCGGGTCGTCGTAGGTCACGTGAGCGGGGCTCGTAATGCAGGAATCGTGCCGCCGGGTCGTTCGGATCGTGCGCACGACGGACGGTAATGGGCCACGACTTTGAGAACTGCTGCCTCCAATAGTCATTGAAATATTGGTACTAATTGTACTATCTTCGACTGCTGTCTTCGATGCGACGCCCTCGCCAGTGTTTGGAACTTTCTCGCTTTGACATTACTTCAATTTCGTTCCTGAAATTTCAAAAAAAAAAGAAATCGAAAGTAATATTCTTGAACCTAAATTGGCGTTTAGAAAAATGCCTATAACTCTAGTAGGTACAAGATAGACTCAAGATCGGCATCTTGTATTGTACCTAATCGATTCCTCTACAACGGAAAAAATGGCATGTGTGTGACATTTCAAAAATATGAATATTTCAGCGCCCACTTAAAAACATCATATTTCAATTTTTTCAAACAGAATGACCAAAAGTATTATACATCACTATATCTAGAGCCAGTAGTTTTTAAGTTATTTCGAAATTTATTTCCTCTTCGTCAGAATAATATTAAAATGAATGACTATTCCAATCAAGAAATTCATAATTTCTTTATTGGTATAGGTATTCATTTTAATATTACTCGAAAAAGCGTACACAAATATTAATACGTTGGATTCAACAAATATTGACAGAAGCCCACTATGGTGCCCGTGTAAATAGAACAGGAATTTTTAAATAAAAATTCTGAGAGGAAACAAATTTCGAAATAACTCAAAAACTACTGGCTCTAGATATAGCGATGTATAATACTTTTTTGTAGAAAATTGTCTTGCGAATCACACTATGAGATAAAATATTGGTCATTCCATTTGAAAAAATTGAAATATGATGTTTTTAAGTGGGCGCTGAAATATTGATATTTTTGAAATACCAACTGTAACAATTGACACATCTCAATTTTTTCCGTTGTAGAGGAATCGATTAGGTACAACACAAGATGCGCTCGTGTATCTATCCTATACCTACTAGAAGTTATAGACATTTTTCTAATCGCCTATTTCAGGTCAATATTTGACAAATACATTTTTAAATCAAAAACTGTAAAAGTTAAGTGGACATAAACCTAAATGGAGAGGTAGGCAATCGAACAAGGAATTAAAAAATAAAATAATATACAGTATGTTCCATTTAAAATAACAAAGTTGGTAGCCGTTTCCGGTATAACTGGAAGCGATAGAAAGTCAAAAATATTTTCCACGAGGAGATCGCAATCAACCGTACAATGTAATGGACGTTATTCGTGGCCCACCCTGTATTTTTTTTTTTTCGTTATAATTCGCTATGCAACTTTTGGCTCTTTTTAGGGCATTTTTCATGACATCCTTCAACATATCGGGTTGAATTTCATCAAATTTCGTGACGGATATTGTCTTTAAGATGTTTGGGGCTTATTCACATAAACTTTTGATTAAAAAAAAACCATAAGAAAAAGTCTGCTGCTGTTAAATGCGGAGATCTGGCTGGCCATGCTTAATCGCCACCTCGCGACATTAGTGTTCGTGGAAAAACGTCATTCAATAATCGAATTGTTGAACGAGCCTTGCATGCTGTGGCCTCATCTTGCTGAAACCACATGTTCTCTAGTCCTTGCTCTTCCATTTAAGGCACAAGACAATTTCGAATCATGTCTTGGTACCGTTCAGCATTAACAGTAACTCCAACACCTTGGTCATTTAAAAAAAAATATGAACCAATGATGTTTCCAGCACGAATACCACACCATACAGTTGTTTTTAATGGATGCAATGATGTTTCATCAATTAATTGAGGAGTGTATGTTCTCCAAAACCGACTGTTCTGTTTATTGACGTGGCCACTGAGAAGAAAATGGGTTTCATCGCTCATTATCAATTTAGACGAAAAATCTTCAATTTCACCAGACAACCTTAGGATTGCATTACTGTACTCAACTCGTTGATCATGTAATTTTTGGGCTAATTGAATTTTGTATGGGAACATTTTCAAATCAGTTTTCAAAATTCGCTTTAAACTGCGTGCAGAAATATGTAACTGGAAACCACGTCTCCGAATTGATGTTTCTGGAAACTGCAACACTATCGCGCACCAGAGCCACATTTTCAGCGTTGCGAGACGTCCGTTGTCTTCCAGAACGAGGCCTATCTGCTGTCGTACCGTACTGTCGAAAATTCGCATGTAAACGATAAATTGTGGTTTTGTGAGGCACTGAACGATTAGGATATTTTTGACGCAATTTCCGCTGAAAATGCAACGATTATTTTCAATAAATATTGTCACTATTTCTGCTCGTTCTTGTGGCGTATATTTATCCATAATTTGGACGTCTACACAACACAATGGTCAAAGCGAAACTGAGCTAAACGTCACAGAACCAAGGTGGCGCGCAATCAAAATGGTAGCGGGTCTTATACATAGATGGCACACTAATCAAACCAATTGTAAGCGCAATAGTTTCATTACCCACACACCGGCAAAACACATAGGCAAAGAATGGCAACCATGGGTAGAACAAATAGATTCCTTTGTGAAAATACCCACCACTTCCTAACATCCATCCAAATTAAGAAAGCGTACTTATCAGTTTTTATGTAAAATCTATTCATATATTATCAAAGAGAAAAACAAACCGCCCGCATACATCATGAACGTCGCTAAACACACTGTTTATCAACCATGTATATGTCCTTTAAAGGTCAAACATACAAACAAATAGAAGTGGTATCAATGGGATCAACACACTCCCCATCCCCAATAGTAGCAACCTGTTCATACAACAATTTGACACGGTAGCCTTATGCTCATGCAGACTAAAACCCTGTGGCTCCGATATAAAGACGACACTCTTGTGATATGGCCTCGCGGAAGAGATAATGACCATAAAGAAAAGATATAATACAAGTCCCGCGCAACCCTGCCATATATAAAACAACAAACAAACAAGGCAATATATTACGAAAATTCGATATAAGAACCACTTTCAAACCAGGCCAATGTATCAAAAACCTTCTGCTTCCTCAAGAACGGCATCCCACTAGAAAACTAGGTAGTATACAGCATACCATAATCTGCGATAAAATTTACATTGGCTTAACCCATCGAAAAATCGGTGCCCTAAGAGCAAAGCATTTTTCAGCAGTCAGAAAATATGACAACAATTCTTTCAGTTTTCAACATATTGCAAATTTCCAAGAGACAAAGATGATCACACCGATTAACTATTACCGGGAACGGAGTATTTAAGAAGCAATAGAAATAGAAGAAGACCGCTTAACATGAAGAAACGGAATGACAGCTCCATATTACCACCAACATGGAAAACCGCTTTAAAGATTATATCACCAACCTAATACCTCTGAAAATCCGATCCCAACAAATCACATTCCTTCATACACTTCGTTGTTTCAAATAATCTACAACAGTTATTTTTACATATATTCATTTTTCTTCAAGTCATTATTTCTTTCTCTCCCTTTGGGTAAAATTCTTTCATGATTGAAGCGTCGTTGAGATAGTGAAATGATAAAATACGTGGATTTGCGTTTATGGATATTTTTGTTTCTGGGAATGCATAGGGAATTTGGAACTTGGGAGTAGGTGGGATTTAGGGAGATTATTTTAGAGAGGATAGCTTTTCTTGTGTTGGGTTTACCTTCGTAGATTTGTATTTGGTTAACTGATCATTCTGCGACTTGATACGTAATATTTTCGGTTTGTAGAAGAGAATGGCCAAATAGTTATGTAATGGGCTAAAAATCATTTTATATGTGTGTACTTATTTGTAAATTTATACCTTTTTGTAGGCTAGGCCTCTGAAATGTGCCGCCTTTTTCTTGGCTTTTGCTTTAAGTGAAGTCAAATTTCTAACAATATTTAAAATTTAGTTTTTAGAAGTTAGTTTAGAATCGAATTACAGGTTAAGGAGTGATACAGATTTTGGCTATTGGATATTGAAAGAAATGTTAAAGTCAGTAAAAGGGAGTTGAAATTTGTTGGGATTGATATTAATACACCCTTTTGCAAACCAGGTCTGTATCTACATTCGCTGTAGGCTTTGGGGAGTATGGGAGAGTATATAAATAAGGCAGTATCATCAGCTTAAAGTAGAAAATATTTTAGGTTGGGGTGGTAGATGTCATACACCAAGAGATATCCAGGGGGTTTAATAAGTAAGTCGGAAGTTTCGGGGTATCATAGTCAAAGACTTTTTTACATCTAGGAAGACGATCGCCCATTTCTTTCTCTTTGATGAGGGAATGCCCAGTATAAGGCTTATACTACGGTGTTCTAGGAAGTCAAACTGATATTGGGGGATAGATTCAAACATGTTTCTAAGGGTAGGAAGTAAGGTTATTGGACAGTAATTGTTTGGATGGCGGAGATTTGTTTTGTATTTGCTAACAGATTTTGTTATTTAATAACTTTATAAACACTCGCAAATAACAACACAGTCAGTGAATTTTTAATTAATTCTATCCGTGCTATTTTTAAGAACGGATTTCTACCTTTAATTTGACAAGAAGAACAATGAAATAACTAGGTTGGGAAATGAAATTAACACAAGGCTAAACACCCTTAAGGAAGCCCATAACTCTCTTAATAATCGCGTTAATTGAATAAAAAACTTGATAGGAACCACAGCTTCCACCAATAAAGTAAATAGTACTGCAAAAATATTATAATGGTATACAATGTTGTAAAATCCAATTTTTATACTGCAAGAAGTAGACAAGGAAATTACTGCAATAAGGTCTGTTGTCGAACCTTTAGAGGTAGATAGTTTACCAATTAAAATGTTTCGTGTTAGCTCTAACAAATCTAACAATTCGAAGCCTATACCGATTAAAATTATTCTAAATAATCCTGATACTGATAATCAGATAATCCACAAAACTATGAAACTAAATGATAATACTATTAAATTAAGTCAAAATTGTCAAATCGAGTGCTAATGAAAATGTGGAACCGTAAAACTAAATATCTTCTTTCAAAATGATGGTGGAATTCGAACTAAAATGAAGGACTTTATGATTAATGTAAACAGTAGTTTTTATGATGTAATTGATTTCGCAGGAGCATGGCTTAACCATGATATTTATGGTAGTGAATTGAAGCTAATGAACTATACAATCTTTATTAAATATATAAACAATCGTTCTAGTAACAAAACTCGTGGTGATAGTGTTCTAATCGCTGTTCATAACAATTTTGTTATTGAACGTTTTTGAATTTTAAATAATTCTGTAGGACAGTTATTTGTCAATATATCACACAATAACGCTGGTGATTGGCGCAATTTACAAACCGCCGTATTCTCCAATTGATAAATATGAGAAATTTGTTAATTGTAAACTTTTAATCTGCGATGATTTTAATATTCCTGCAGAAACTTGATTGCATGATGACCTTGGATTCGTACACATATCTACCAATCCAGAACCAGCTAAATTAATTATTTCTCATTAGTAAGGTAATCCATAATTAAATTGGTGTATGTATATCAATAAATGAAAAGAATGTACTTCCAATTTATACAATTTATTTATTTTATTTCTGTACTAGTTTCGACCTCTAACTTGGGAAGGTCATCTTCAGCAGAAACTACAAATTAATATTAATTTCATTGTTAACAAGGTGATATTATGTATAAAATACAACCACATAAAATAAAATCCAAGGTGTTCAAACTATATAACGGCTTCAAAATCGAGTTACTCATGGATGTGAAGCTACACGCAGAAGTAACCAACGGATAATAAAACAGTTACGTAATAAAATTAACACTAATAATTTAATCTTAGTAATAGCTGATAAGAATGCGGGTATCGTAATTTTGGATAAAACTGATTACATTAATAGAACTGAAACATTTTTGATGAACAATAGATTTACAACACTTAACAGTAATCCACTTAATAATTTTATAAATAAAACTAAAATCATAGTCAAAAGTACGTTACCCACAATTAAGAAATATACTAACATAAATAGGATAATCCCTATGAACCCCTTACTACCTAAGCTATACACCCAACCGAAACTACACAAAGAAGGAATTAGACCAGTTGTCACTTTTTATAACACTCCAGTAGAGTTCATTGCAAAAACAATACTACAGATATTTAAAAATCATATCAAATTTGTCCCCAAACATACTATTAAAAATAGAAATGAATTTATACATCACCTACAAAAATTAGATTTACCGTCACACTATACGCTTATATCTTTTGATGTTGTCAATTTATTCACAAACATTCCGTTACATGATACACTTAAAATTACTAATGAAATTATAAATACCCATATTGAAAATGATCTAGACAAAAATAACATATCTAAACTCATCAAATTAGTAACAGAACAGAATTTTTGTTTATTTAATAATACCTTCTATAAAATGAACGACGGACTACCTATGGGATCTGCTTTGAGTTGCCTACTAGCAGATATATTTTTAGATAACATGGAAAGTATTATACTCAACCATTCATTTGCGTCAAAAGTAAGAACGTGGAAACGTTATGTAGATGACGTTTTTTGTATATGGGAAGGGGAGGAATATAACAATATAGAAGTTTTCCATAAATACATTAATAATATTCATGAGAATATAAAATTCACTATAGACATTGAAAATAACAGGCAAATAAACTTTCTTGATTTAACCATATATAAAAATAACGATTCTCATCTTACGTTTTCTATATACAGAAAAAGCACACAAACAGACACCATCATCCCATCCGATTCATCACACCATTATAAACATAAACTCTCGGCATTTTATGCTTATATTCACAGATTAGAAAACACTCCCATGTCTAATGATAGTTACTTTAATGAAATTAATATTATAAAACAAATTGCCCATAATAACGGTTATAACCCTAAAATCATTGATGATATCATTAGAAAGTATAAGTATAAAAATGCTATACAAGATACTAAATTAGTCCCATTACAAGATATTAATAATAATAAGCCTAATTATCGGATCATTACTGAATACAACAAAGTTTCTAATAAATTGCAACGTATGTTTAAAAAGTATAATATTAGACCAGTTTTCAAATGTAACGGCAGTATCAGATCAATATTAGCAAAGTCAATAGATCAGACAAAGTCAAATTTCCATCGCTAAAAGATGGGCAATAAGCCTACAATAAGGCAATACGTTATGATAAAGAAAACAAAAAGACTTCTTGGACTCTCACTGTCTGTCAGAAATATGGGTTAAAGTGTTAAAGTGGAAGGTCATCACAGCCGCATAAACTCCACCCAGCTTTTTTTTTTTTTTGACTTAGGCTTATGCCATTCAGTCACGACATGGATTGTATTTTTGTATTTTTAATAAAAGCATGAGACATGAGACATGAGACTCATTACTTAGATAGAAGTGGAGTTTATTCCTTAACTTGTGATCAATGTGGGGCGACATACATTGGTGAAACTGGTAGGACACTGAAAGTTCGACTAAAGGAACACCTAAATTGTAAACACTCCTCAAATTTTGGTCGTCATTTATTTTTACACAACCACATCTGTTCAAATCAAGACAACATTAAACTTATACACCATCATAATAAGAGTATGCAACTTAATTTACTAGAATTGTATGAAATTGACAAATTTATAAAAACACATAACGTATTACAATGTTTGAATGATCAAACACATAGCAATACTACACCAATATATAAATATTTAAGAGACCCATTCAAACATCCAATTTGATATTATATTTTTCATATTCTATATTAGTTTATTATATTTTAAATTTTCTAATTATATATATATATATATATATATATATATATATATATATCTGATTTATTAATAACTAATATGACTTTTATAGAATTCATCTAATTATTCATCATAAAACTTAACATTGATTCTTTTCTTAAACTATGCTTTATTCAAATTACAGTTAAAATTAAAATGTCTTCTTTCCCGCCTAATTTCAACGGTTTCCGATAAATATAACCTTATCCTATCATTTCCTGTGCCATTTAGTTAGCTACATGGTCTTATATATAATATATAACTGCGTTATAATTAATGTCTACTGTTATAAATATAATTTCTATTGATGTCTTATGTTTTAATGTCGCATATTTGTATACGAGCTTATATTAACGACATGTAAGTATATATACCTTAATTATATTTTATTTTCATCTTAATAATTTAAATACTAACCTTAAATATATTAATGAACATAAAATTATAATTGGATTATATTTGTATACACATTTACATAGCATTTGTTTAACTCACATATCAATAGTGTTTTAATGTTATTACATTTTGTTTTAATAGATATTTTATTAATTTTCTTAGTTTACCAATATAAATATACATTTAGTTTAGTTCTACATTTTATATAATATAATGAACATTACTTTTATTTATATAGTTTGAACACCTTGGATTTTATTTTATGTGGTTGTATTTTATTTTATTACTTATACATAATATCACCTTGTTAACAATGAAATTAATATTAATTTGTAGTTTCTGCTGAAGATGACCTTCCCAAGTTAGAGGTCGAAACTAGTACAGAAATAAAATAAATAAATTGTATAAATTGGAAGTACATTCTTTTCATTTATTGATATAATTATTTCTCGTCTCGGCGACTATAATTTAATATTGCCTATAAGCCATCACCATATACCATATTGCATTAATTTATTGATGACTTCTCTAAGGGCTACATAGCAATTAACCTTCATTTAGCGACTGTTGACTGGATTACTGTATTAGCTGGGGATGCTATTGATACTATGTTAAATCAATTTGGCATCATCAAGACATTTGTACCAGTTAAGCGCATCAATGTTTCTTAATATCCTTCCTGCTTCAGTAATAAACTCATTAAAATAAATAATAAGAAGGCCGCGCACAAAACATCCAATAATTTTTGGAATTTTAAATTATTAAGAAATAGATGTAATATTCTACAACGTCCGGTATATGACCAATACATATCATTAGTGAATTCGAACCCATCCCATTTTTGGAATTTTGTTAGAGAGTCGGATAACCAAAATTCTTTCCCCGAGACTATGTATCTTAATGACATTACTAGTAGGAATGACCAGGAGTGTGTAAATCTTTTTGCAATTTGTTCATCTGTGTACACTCGCGATATTCATGATAGTATGCCGTTAGTTAATAAAAATTTAGTAGTTAATGACCTTAGCATGGTACTTCACAAGGAGTCAAATTTATTAGAGTATCCAATCTATGAAATTCAGTAGCTCCTGCGTATCCCATCTAGTTTTTTTAAATCGTGTATTTGCACTCTCACAACACCATTTAATTTAGAACTCTTCTTTGAGATATAGTAGCTTTCCAGAATTATGGAAAAGAAAGAGGAATTGCAATTCAGTTCTCAATTCCAAACTCTTAGATAAGCTAATATCCGTTAGAATTGCTTGGTTAACAAACATATTCTAATAAATGAGTACCAAAGTTTTCGTAATAGTCGATCGACTACTTCCAACTTAATGATGTTTCAAGATTATATAGTGAGATCGTTTGAGAATAGCTTCTCAGTTGATGCTATTTATTTAGATGTGTGAAAAGCATTTGATAAAGTTTGCCAGATTATATTATTTAAATTAAAATCTTTAAGCTTTAACCACTCTATAATATTTTGACTACAAAGTTTTCTGCCAATGCGTAAATTAGGAACACGTCAACATCATATGTATTTTTGAAAAGGAAGCAACTGAGCATGTTAGCACACATCCGGTCGTTACTCTATTCACCAGCGATGATAAACACGCGTTCTACTTTCCGGATATCCCTCGTAATAAGTGCAAGGAAAATAATCAATGGCCACATTTTGTATCACTAAGATTTATTTATTGGATTATCAATTTAGTATTGTTTATTTAAGTATGCATCTAATGTATATTTTTTTTCTGTTTCAGGTAATTAGAAAATTTGCTGCTAGATGATGTGCCTACCAGGTGGTGAGTTTGTAGAAGTTTTACTCCCTTTAAGGCAGCAAATGTTTATTTTTTCATTTTAAATTATTAAAAAGTATAAAAATAAATCTTTTTCGTGAAATTTCACGAGAATGAAGATAACTACACTCGGGTTACATAAGAAAACTGGAGTAAAAATATGAAAACACATTTTTAAGGAATTTAATGATTATTGCATGAATAGCATAAAAAATATTGTACTGTTTAAGCTAACAGTGGAACCAGATATATAAATTTAGTGAAGAAAAACACTTTGTATGTTCCATGATATTTTTATTTTAAGTTTTAGTTGTTAGATATGTGTTTCGATCACTATGATCATTTTCAACGTATAATTGTTTATAATTTCATACTTTCAATATTATAGTTACTGAAATAATATGGAACATATGTGTTTTTATTCATTAAATTTGCTTGTGAAATTATAATATTGAAATTGTAATGATGTAATTCTATATATTTTCGACTCAAAGATATCCGCATTGATTATTTTATGCTAGAAACGTTAAACGCGCAAAATTATAAATCACAAAAGAAGCGAAACTAAATAACGAAAGTTATATTTCGCATTCGGGCCGTAATTTAGTGCGTTCTGTAGGAAAAGTGAATAAATTACGTAATGCGGGATTTTGGTAATAATTTATAAGGGTTTTTTTTTCGGAGCAGGATAGGGGACAGGGGCGTGGGGGACAACGTTTTCCTCCAGCTCTTTCTCTCCGCCCTCGACTTTTCGGCGGTGGACACTTTTCGGCGATTATGCGGCACACGTATACCCTTATGTCCCGATTTCCCATTCCATAAAAAATGCGCGCCGCGATATCTCACAAGAGGATGCAATAAATACGAATGAATGTGCCGTAAATCCAGGAATGGCGCGGCGAATTGGCATCCCAGATGTCAGATAGGCAACAGAAACTAATAAATTGATTTGTGTAAAGGCGCGCTTTTAAAAAAATCAAAAACTGTTTACTACCTAATAGGTTGTGATAGCGAGTCGTGTGATTTATACTCAATAATAATTTTCCTTTTATAATATTAAGTTTTCTTAGTATTGTAAAAGTTTTTAATATTTGGTAATCTTCCTTAGTGAAGCCTAAGTAAAGATATTTTAAAATATGCTTCCTCGTTCTTCGGTAATAGCTTGTGTTAGTTATATATTATGCTCAATAATATTTTTCCTTTTATAATATTAAATTTTCTCAATATTGTAAAAGTTTTTAATCCTTAGTGAAGTCTAAGTAAAGGTATTTTCAAATATGCTTCCTCGATCTTCGGTAACAGATTGTGTTAGTGATCTCACATATTGCTGCTTAATATTCTAACAACTGCACAATTGCTATTCAATTGTTTCACTACTAGTTTTTGATCATGCCTCGTATATTACTAATGAAGGTTTAAATTAAATTATACTTGGTTTGTTTCACAATTTTTCTATATTTACTCGACTAGTTTCACTTTTTTGTAATTCACTCTTGATAATGCCGTAAAAAACGAAACTAGTCGAGTAAATATAGAAAAATTGTGAAACAAACCAAGTGTAATTTAATTTAAACCTTCATTAGTAATAGTTCAAAATATTTCACCAAGTGATAAACGAGGAAGTGATTCAAGAAATGCGCCTCGTATAATTTAATAATAAACTTTTTCATTTCTCCTCTCTAGAGATAATTCTACACTGACGACTACCTAATTATTATTACAATCATACTTTTTGATTAAAAGTTGTATAATAAGCGGATTCAGAGCTACGTGTATGCTATTGTTATACATAGTATACATCTAAAGCTTAAAATAAATAATTCGGAAAATCCCGTGTCAAACATATCAACCTGCAGCCCTTAAGTCGCAATCGGGATTTGCAATGCCACCGCGGATACACTCACTCTATTTTAGTTAGGTGTGCAAAAATGCAGCGTCGATAAGTTAAGTTCGGCTGCTCGTCCCGATAAATCGCAATCCCCCATGGAGTCCGGGAACGAACGTTCAATAAATACGACTCCCGGAGCGTTGGTCCGAGCTGATAATATTTTCCTCCCTGATTACCAAACGGGATTAAAGTGAAGATTTTAAATTCCTCCCGCACACAAACGAGACGCCGGAAACCGACCGAAGGGAATCCCAGATTATCCCCGAGATATCGCACCGACGGAATGCTGTTAAAATGCATCCGAACAATAATATCGATATCGGTGTGATTGCCTTCTTTTTCTATACAGTGTTATATCACTGCAATTAATTTTAATGTTTTACGATTAATCCCACAAATTTATTACATATTAATCTGCCTTTATTTGTATAAATAAATCAATAATTTTTCTTGATGTTAGGAATGTTACTCCATCCTGTTGAAACCATACTTCTTTTAATAAGCACTTTCAACAAATATTTTTTTATTTAACATATAGGATTGATGAAAAACTGTGGAGAAAGTTATCACAAGTTATAGTATTTAATATTATAAACACCACGTAACTAATCAATCAACGTTATAGGATTGCATTGAAACGTTCTTTAGTTGTAATAATGAGGTACAATAAACATACATACGATTACAGTTTTTCAGTAAACAATTATTAAGCAATAAATTCATTGTAGCAAGGAAAAGAGTAGTGATGTGGCCATATTATTTAATATACGAGGGCCATCTGGAAAGTAGTATCCGTTTGAAAATATAAAAAAATAACCTATATTAACAAATTATATTATTAAAAACATTAAATATGGCGAACACGAGTGAAGACGTGCAGAGTAGTGCTCTCGTGATTCCTTGCCGTAATTGCAAGCAAATGCCGAAATCAGGATATACGTGTATAACCTGTAGTGCGTTGATACACCCGGGATGTGCAAAATACATAAAAGGTGCCGTAATACTGAATGAGAAGCTTATAAATTGTTGTGAACCAATGGACAGCAACAACTCTATGGATTCCAATGACAGTACGGAAACAGTGATAAATAAGGTTACCCAACCCAGAGTGTGCATTGACCAAATACAGTGTAAACAGTGTTTTGCGGAAGCTAATGAATCTATTCAGTGTGTAGACTGTAACAACTCTTATCATCCTTTGTGTTTATTGAAGATCAGTGGAACCTATGTCGACACGCTGGGAATGGTTCATTGCTGTGCTGAACGCTTCGATCCGAAACTAAACAACGAAATAAGGTATTTTGAGCTCACAGTTAAATACCAAGAAGCTATTATAGAAGAATTAAGAGACAAAATTAATGTTCTCAAAGATAATGTTACACTACTACAACAAATTAATAAACAGTCGCCACCTAGTGGTCCGTTAAATAATGTACTTATTAGTACAAACGATATCGTCTCGCCCGACGTACCAACCAAACACCGAAAATTAAACCAAAATTATGCGCAGAGTACACGCAAACCAGGCGCGAACCAACAGAGCTCCAGCAAACACAATAATACACCGGAGGCGCAGTCGATGGACGCGGATGTCAACAAACAACAAAAACGGACGACCCAGCCGCAAATCGTCTCACAAGATAATACTAATGCGGATCGAGATACGAGTGTAAATACATATTCTATCGCTCCAGAAGCAGTAAAATTGGCAGTAGAAGAAGCTGTTATACGAAATAAATGCGATGAAATAATAAATATAGATAATGATAACTGGAAAGTTATAAATAAAAAACGAAACAGGAAAACAACACAAAACAAAATAGCTACTGGAAACCCTCAGTCCTCGTCACTTTCCAAATTAAAAGTGGTGGAACGGAAATACTGGCTTTTCATTGCCAATATAAGCGAAGAAGTAACAGAACACGACATATTAAATTGTTTAAAAGAAGTAGAGGAGCGTGAGTATTCGTGTGAAAAGCTCACACTTCAAGCAACAACAATGGGATGTGCTTTCAAACTAGGTATTCCATATAGTCTAATTGATAAATTCACTTCATTGGATTTTTGGCCAAAGGGGACATACGTGGACAGATTCCACTTTCCTCGTAAACATCCAGTCATAAACAAAGACGACGGAAGTAGCAATAATTTAACTAAAAATTTTCAGCAGGTGGAGAAAACACAACGCAAGAAATAAGCGGAAATTGTGTTAAAATATTACACCACAACATACAATCGTTGAGACCAAAAATTAATCAATTGAACCATTTAATTCAAACTGAATATAATATAAAAGTTATTTGCATAACTGACCACTGGCAAACGGACAATATAAAGTTCATTAATCTGCAAGGATTTAAATTAATTTCTGCGTTCTGCAGAACAAAGAAGGAACACGGTGGGACGGCAATTTTTGTCGATGCAAATATTTCATCAAGACCAGTTGAATTTATAAATAAAATGGCAGAAGAGGAAACATTTGAATGTGCGGGTGCGGAGTGTGAGTTAAAAGTGAATTAAAAAAATATAAACTTAATAGTTGTCGTTTTATATAGTACAAAATCAAGAAATTTTCATCGTTTCTTGGAAAAATTGTGTATTATGCTAGATACATTACAAAATAAAAATAAACAATTTGTAATTATGGGTGACTATAATATAGACACGCTAAAAAATAATTATGAATCTGTAGCATTTAAGAATGTTTTGAGTTCATATGGCATAAAACTTATTTTTAACCAGCCAACTAGAATAACAAGTACATCGGCTAGTTGTTTGGATAATGCTGCAACCAATTCCATTTTAGTCGGAGAACCGAGAATTATCCATACAGGCCTCTCAGACCACAGTGCGCAGTTGTAAGTCTGAAATGCAGTGCAATAACAAGAAATGGCAGAATTAAGAAACACATTATTACAAATGATTTAATAAACAGTTTTTGTAGTACTTTAACACAAGAAACATGGCAACTGGTATATGATCAACCAGATGTAAACAAAAAATGTTCAATTTTTATAACTACTATAATTAATATTTTTAATGCAACTTTTCGAATTGCAACATTCCACAAAAAACAAAATAAAATCAGCTTTAAAACACAAGATACAAAAGCATATAAAAATAAAATGTCTATTTTTAATGTTTTGGCACAATTCTTTCCGGAGGCCAAACAGTACTTCAATAAATATAAACAGCTGTATGATAAGCAATTAAGAAAGGAAAAAATAGACTTTTACAAAAAGAAAATTATTCGTTCGGAAAACAAAAATAAAACAGTATGGAACATTTTTAAAAATATCATTGGGAATAAGCGGGAAAGCAAAACTAATATTGAAGTCACAAATTCTAAAAAACTAGCAAATGAATTTAATAATTTATTTACTAATAGAGCCAGTGATTTAATAAGTAAGTTGCCAATTAAGGAATATGAAAATAATATTCCTAATAACTCAAAATGCTTTTATTTTTTTCCAGTCACGGCAGATGAAGTTATAAATTACACAAAACGTCTAAAAAATAAAAATAGTTGTGGATTAGATAACATCTCTAGTAATTTATTAAAAAAGATAATCCATATCATTGCAGAACCTTTGGCTCAAATCATCAATGTATCTTTTACTTCCGGCACTTTTCCAGATTCATTTAAATTTGGACTTATTAAACCTCTATTCAAAAAAGGTGATGCAAAGGATTTGAGCAATTACCGCCCGATCACATTACTAAGCGCTTTTTCCAAACTTTTTGAGTTGATTGTTTCGGAAAAACTTACAGAATTTCTCAAAAAATGTAAATTAATAAATAATAACCAACACGGGTACTAGCAAATCAGTGGTTTCGCTCTTACCTACAGAACCGACAACAAGTTGTTGAGTTAATTACAAGAGATGTAAATAAAGTCTGACCATTATGCACAGTCTGTAAGTATAAAAATAAAAGTAAAATCACATAACAACAATTCGACCACTTACGTAAACAAACGAAAATTCTCCGAATCAAATATAAACGAATTTAGATATATTTTTAACAAAAGTAATATATTTCCTGTATGGTTTAACGATACGGACATTGATATACTATTCGATAATTTTCACGATCATCTCAAATGGTGCTTCAATGTAGCATTTCCATTGAAAAAAATTAGGAACCCTGTTAACAAGACTCCAAATAAAATAAAGTTTTCAGCTGACCTGCAGGATTTTTACGATGGGGTCAAAAACTTAAATTACTTAGTTAAAGAAACGGGTAGAGTCGACCTGCAGTTATTATATAAAAAGCAATCCGGGATTCTCAACAATTTAATAATTTCCGAGAAAAAGCAACACGCGGCTAATTGTTTAAATAAAGCAAATAACAAAGCAAAAGCTCTTTGGAACCTAGTGCAATATAAAAGTAGAACAAACAACACCTTCCAGACAAATAAATGTAACAGGGATATTGCAAATGAGCTAGCGACCTATTTTGAAAATTCTGTTAATAATTTAGTTACACCAAATTGTGAGGAATACATATCAAATAATATTAATATTAATACATTTTCCTTTATTTCGGTTTCTAATAATGAGGTAGTCGATACAATATCACAACTACGAAATACTAATGCTACTGGGATAGACAACATTCCAGTAAAATTGTTAAAAGCAACTGTCGACATAATTGCTCCATATCTAACTTTTATTATAAACTCATCTATAACACAGGGTAAATACCCTACTTCTCTAAAAAAGTCTTATGTGATCCCTATTAAAAAAAAGGTGACGAGTCTATTGAAAATCACAGGCCGATTTGTTTAATAATGGTTATATCGAAAATAATAGAAATAATAATTTCCGCACGTATAATTTCGTTTCTAGATAAATTTAATATTCTGAATGACAGGCAATATGGATTCCGGTGTGGCAGGTCAACAGAGACCGCCAGCGTAAATTTAATACAAAGCACCTTAAATATGTTAGAATTAAAAAAAGAATGTTTTATTATCATGTTCGATTTAAAAAAAGCCTTCGACACTATAAATCATGATATTTTACGAAATAAATTACAGGATATGGGCTTCCGTAATTTCATGATTAGTTGGATTATGTCATTCTTAAGCCAAAGGAAGTATATTGTCAAATATAAGGACTCATTATCCGATGAATACTCCCTAGATGTGGGTACACCTCAGGGTAGTAATTTAGGGCCGTTAATATTTCTGTTATATGTCAATGATTTGCCATTGCACATTACCGAAGGGGATGTTTTCATGTACGCAGATGATACCGCAGTTCTAATATCAGCTAATTCAATAAATGAAGCTAAAACTAAAGTTTACAAAGTAATGTCGCAATTTAGCAATTGGTGCAGACAAAATAAATTAATAATAAACACAAGTAAAACTGTTATAATGCAAATGTCTAATATTTATAGAAAAAATATGCAATTAACATTTAACTTTAATAACGATACAATAAATACAGTCGATTCCACAAAGTATTTGGGTGTAGTTTTAGATCAACATCTCCAATGGAATAGTCATATTGAATTTGTTTGCTCTAAATTAAATAAATCATATTACCTAATCTCAAGAATTAAGAATCAATTTCATAAAGAGTCTATTATCAATATATATTATGCAATAGTTTATTCCCACTTATCTTATAATGTGTCTTTATGGGGCCGATCCAGAGATGCCGATAGATTATTTGTATTACAAAAACGCATTATTAGACTGATGTTCAACTTAAACTTTACAGAAACCTGCAAATCGAAGTTTATTGAAGAAAAAATATTAACTCTGCCCTGTATTTACATACTTAAAATTTTGTGCTATATACATTCTAATATTTCAGCTTTTCAAAAACATCATGATATTCATAAGTACCCGACCCGAAACAAAGCAAAAATTGTGACAATTAAACATACTCACACATTCTTTGAAAATTCTCCACATCAATCGGGAATCGATCTTTATAATAGACTTCCACAACATTGGTCATCATTAAACAACAATAAATTTAAGTTAAAACTAAAATCGTTGCTTCTGCAGCAGGCTTTTTATAGCCTAACTGAATTTAAAAACTACACTATCACGTAGCACTAAGAATAAGAGCCATCTTCTAACCTTTTTTCGTTGAAATTTGTTCTGCAATTATTATATTGTGTTATGTATTATGTTATGATTTTAGCATTTTATCGTTTTTTTACCATTTTAACTATTTTGTGTATCTGACGTGTCTAATATTGTTAAGTAACTATGTAATGGACAAAAATAAATTCTATTCTATTCTAAGTAAAATCAGAACCATTAATCATAAAGCGTGGGGTAATACAGGGCAGTGTCCTAGGGCCTCAATTATTTGTAATTTTTTTAAATGACATATTTAATTTACCATTTAATAAAAAACATTATTGTACAACATATGCTGATGATACAAACCTGTTGGTAACTGCAGATACGACAGATCAGTTAATAGAAGAGCTATCAGCTACTTTAGAACAGTTAAGCAAATGGTGTATTAATAATAAGTTAATATTAAATCAAAGTAAAACAACATTCATTATATTCAAAACACAAAGACAATATTGTAATTATCAAGAACTAACTTTAAATAACGATGTAACAATTCAAATTAAAAACTCTGGCCGTTTTCTAGGGTTAATTCTCGATGAAAAATTGACATGGAAAGATTATGTTGCAGCATTATCGAAACAATTAAGTAGCAGCTGCTACTGTCTGCGGATTCTATCTGAGGCAGTGGACACAAATACTGCGTTGACGGTATATCACTCAATTTTTGTAGGTAAAGTGCGTTATGGCATTATTCATTGGGGTGGAACAACAAATTTACCTGAAATTTTTAAACTACAGAAACGAGCATTGCGTATTCTTTACAAACTTCCACATCTAAAATCACTTCGAGGTCACTTTAGATTAAATAATTTATTAACTGTGCCGGCGCTGTACATATTAGAATGTATGAAATTTTGCTACAAAAATAGAAATTTATTTATACCAAACAGCAATAGATCAGTCTCTAGACATAAGGATGACTTACGTTTTCCCCAACATAAGTTGCAAATTACTGAAAAGTGCGCTTTTTATGCCTGTGTAAAATTCTATAACACGCTGCCAACGCAGATAAAAGAAATTAAAAGTTTCATTAAGTATAGGAACTCTATATTCCAAAAATTAGTGCAAATTGAACCTTATACTATTGATGAATATTTTACGTATTTAAACCAACAATAATATTATTTATTATATCATAATTGACATTTATTATCTATTAAACATTGGTTAAAATATTATTTGTGTATGCAAAATGTATGATTTGTTTATTTTAATTTGGTATTTCTTTCTTGTTTGTGACGCTTTCAAATTATTATCGAACTATATTTAAGTTTGTTATTTTTTTTGAATAAAGCAATTTAATTATTTATTTATTTATTATTTGTCATAAGGTATGACGAGTTTTGTATCCCTGCTTTATATTCCTCCGCCACCAGTGTATTGAGATACGAAACCTTTCTTTCTTGCCAAAAAGTCCTCGAGTTTTGTAAACACGATGCAAACGAGTACTAATTTTCTACTATCCATCGTACATTTCTTTTCAATTTTATTTTATAAAAATTTATATTAGTTAATATTAACTTAATCTGCGTTGTGCTGAAGTGATCCAAAATATATCGAAACCAGTCTGTTTCATAAGAAGAATAAAATTGGTGGAATTTTACCAAAAACAATTGAAATATATTTAAAAAGACAGTTTAAATTTTTTAAAGAAGAAATAATTTAAAAAACAAAATGTTAAAAAACCAACTTAAATTTTCCAAGACAAAAAACAACAAAATTGCTGAATTATACTTTAAAAAATACTATAAGCAACTTACTCAAAAGAATTGAAAAGTTGCAAGAACAAAAAATAATTAAGTGTATTTAACGAAAAATAAAACAACTGCAATTTGTTAAGAAATATAAAAGTATTAAATTGGGAGAAGTAAAACTCTTGTTATGTCCCATTTCTTTATTTTCAGATAAATGACTCGTGTTTCGGTCCTTGAGGATCATTATCAAATTTAGAACTGAAAGAAATGGAACATAACAAGAGGTTTACTTCTACCAATTTGCAAATTTGGCTCTATCAAGAGAGTAGCAGAACAAGTATCGATTATAAAAGTTTTAAACAGACTAAATAATTGAGTGAATTAAGAAAAAATGAAATAGATATTTCTTGAGTTACGTGAAGAGAGTTTAAATAATGCAATTTGTATTATTTAGTTGATAATCAGTTCAAACAACACTTCATATTTGACAAAATAAAAAAAAAACAACAAAATTGATCGAATTTTGCCAGCAGTAATGTCATCTTATAAAACCAGCTGTCAACCTTCAAAGAAAAATTTGTTAAGAACAATTTAAAGCTCTCAAAGATGAAATAAGTGATTTAGAAAAACAAAAACAAAAACGACTAAAAATTGCAAGAATAAAAAACTGAAACTTTGTCAAAACAAAACAATTGAAATTAAAAGAATATTAATTGTAATTTTCCAAAAAGGGAAGAAACTAGAAATTTCAAAATTGCGAAAAGTGTGTTTTAATTAAAAAAGCAGATGATATATAATCAGCGAATTCAAGTGGAACATTATTCGTAAGAGTTAACTCTGCCCTTCTACATGCAGTCAAAATTATTTGTATATATTTTTTTCTTACGGTTTGTGTACAATTATATATTTATTTGTGTATGCATGTTAAATTTAAATCCATATTCAAATTTATTAACGGATTTACGAATACAGCAATAACATAGATAAAATGGGAGCTATACAATATAAATTTAAAAAATAATACATATACATATATTAAACAAAATAAAAACTAGTTAAGATTTAAAATACTATTACTACACAAGATTTTGTTACACTGCTTCTAAAACTATTGAGCGAAACACTAAACAAGTCGACATTAAACTTACATAATAAATTAAAATGTTATGTTAGATAGGTTAAATACAATACAATACAATATATTATTTAAAAAAGAAACAAATGATTTTTACAAGACAAAAAAACAATAAAATGGATGATTTTTTTAATAAGTACATATAAACTGACAAGGTCAGGAAAAAAAAACTACTCAAATTTTTGAGTAAATTGTAGCCAAGAATAAAAGAACTTAAGGTGACCATTCCAAGTCTGCTTAAAAAATTGAAGAAAAACCATAAATGAAGAATTGCAATGAAAAACAATTATAAATATGTAAACAGAACAAATGAAATTTGGCATGAAAAGAGACTTTAAAACAAAAAACAGGAAAATTAATTAACCGTGTGAAAGTGAAATTTGTTACAGTTGAAATTTCTCAAAGATGAAATAATTTTTTTGGAAAATAAAATTTAAAAATATAATAAATTATAATAAAAATTGAAAATCTTTCAAAAAATATCTTCTAAAATTCACTTAAAACTGTTGTTACCTAAAAAACAATTAAAATTTCCTAAGCAATGAAAAATCTTGAGAGAGAGGAAAAAAATTCGTAAAATTTGACCAAAAAGGATAAAACATTTGAAATTAAAAAAATAATTGAAATGTGACTAGAAAAAAAAACAACTGAAGACAATAAAAACAAAATTTAGAGAATATTACTAAAATACAATTAAAATATTGAAAAAGAGTTAAAATTTTTCAAAAGAAAAATACCTGATTTCAAACAAATTAAATCATCTATTAAATCGGAATCGAAATTTGAAAACAAAAAAGGTGAGAAATCAAAATTGATTGAAAATACGTTAAATTTATTTAAAACAATTCTAAGAATTAGTGAAATTGTAAAAAATATTTAAATTAGCTTAAAAACTGTAAAACAACAAAATTGATGAAATATTCTTGAAAAGAACAATTGAAATTTCTCAGAAAATAAGATAAACAGGGCTGAAAGACCGTTGGTCGATAGCCTTTTAACAAAAAACCTAACTCACTAACATTCATTGTATCATACACGTATTATATTTAGTTTATTTGTATTTATTTGTTAATAAAGATGTTGTATATACATATAAGATAAACATAAAACCAATTGAAAATCTAGTAAGAAAAATCAACTCAAAAATATATTTTTAATATTAAATTAAAAAATTACATTGAGTTATACTAAGAACAGGAAATGCAAAAACAAAATTTATTAATAGGAAATACATTTAAATTTGGCAAGGAAAAGAACCTTGAGATAAAAAACGAATTGGGTGGAAAACTGCAAAAAGGCAATATCAATAACAGTTATAATTTCTCAAAGATGGAATTACTAATTTAGAAGACAATGAATCTGAAAAAACAATTAAAATTTGACTGTATAAAATACAATACAATAACAATGATCTTTAATTGACAATTACATTTTTACATTTATATGTTAGTCGGTCTGGACTATAGACCACTGGTCTTTCTGCCCTAAAATACTTTATTTTGTCTGAAATCTGTTAAAAACAATAAAAATTAAGTGCTTTAGAAAAAAAAAAATTTCAATCAAAAAAATAATTTAGTATTTCTTGAATTAGTTTCTCATGTAGCACGTGGTGAAACATTTTGTAATAGAAATAACACAATTTACACTTGGTTTGTTTCACTGTTTATTTATTTAATCTGACTAGTTTCGACAATTACGTCATTATCAAAGAATCATTCTTTGATAATGACGTAATTGTCGAAACTAGTCAGATTAAATAAATAAACAGTGAAACAAACCAAGTGTAAATTGTGTTATTTCTAAAATAATTTAGAATGTATAACTACTATACTTATTTAAAAAATAATGAGATTTATGATAACAGAAAACAATTGAAAATCTCATAACAAAAAAAGACAACTCAACATTTTCTAAAAATACATTTATAATACTGTCAAAATATTTTCAATCATTTAAAAAATAACAATTAAAATTTAAAAAAGAAAAGAAAAATTTACCAAAAATTAAATTTTACTAACTAAACAAACAATTGAAAGGTGACAAGCAAGACATCATGTTATTAGCATCAGCATATAACCGCATATAAATATTAAAAGGGTCATTTATATTTTTGAACTTTATTTAATATTTGAGAATTCAGTACGTAAGAGGAAAGTCACTAAATGCTATTTTTATTGGAAGTTGGGACATTCCAAAAAACATAAATTATATCAAAACGCATGAAAATGATAACGATCGATACTGTGCCCGCAAATAAATACTCAGGACGAATTCGCCGTCCCTTATAGTCTAAATTGTTTAATGTAATAACAATTTTACAGTAGAAATTACTTATGTTTGTTGTGCTGTGATAAGAAATTTAAGGGAGCAGGATATTAGTAACAATAAAAGCTTGGAGCTTTAACTTAAATGTCTTCGCTTCGTTCGTTTTTGAGGTTATACCGTACAATTAAAAATACAAGATGTAGTAAAAATCCATAGATTGAGACACGAAAATACTTATAATAATTCTACGCTTATGTTTTACTTATTAAAACTCAATATTACATACCTTTTAATAATGATGAGACAGTCGAGTAATTTCTATATTGCCAGCACTATCACAAACTAACTAATTGAATTGAATAATTTGAAAAAAGCATTCACTAATTTACCTTGTTATTAAAACCAATTTATAATACAATTCAGTGTCAGTTTATGTAATATTTGGTTTCTTCAAATATTTGATCACTTGTTAAAAAAAACCTTTGATTGGAAAGGGTGGGCCATATCTTGGAATCTTTTTGAACTACCACTTTATTTTTACTGTCGTGATATTTGAGATCTGATGTATAACAGTTCTTCAGGATTCAACACAACGTTGGTAAACGTAAAACATTTACTTTGAATGTAATTCGTGTATTGCAAAATCAGTGCAAAAATTGCGCACAAAATTCTGTCGCAAATATGCACCAAATGCAAGTGTTCTGAAAAAAAAATTTGCACAAAGTTCAAGAAACTGGTATGCTGGTAGTCCGCTCACACGCTTGTCCGGTTCGTACACCCGAGAATATTGCTGCTGTAGCCCATAGTGTGCAAGCCAACCGGAGAACATCGACTCGTCATCGCTCCCAGCAATAGAACATTAATCGCACTACCATGAGGCGTATTTTGCATAAAGACAGCAGTTGAAGAAAGTTGACAATGCACTTCTATACAACTTCGCTAATTGGGCCTTAGAACAGCTGGAAGCCGATGGTGAATTTTGGCGAAAAATTATCTTTTCCGATGAAGCGCATTTTCACCTCGGGGGCTATGTGAACAAGCAAAAAAAAAGCAACCAATACATCCCGAACGAGTGACTGAATGGTGCGAATTATGGGCCTGCGGCATCATCGACCCATTTACCGCTATAGGACCATGATACCAAACTTTTTTTAGGAGCAAATTGCTGGTTTGGATGTGAGTAACATCTGGTTTCATGAAGATGGGGCGATATACCACATTAGCAACGAAACTATCGACTTACTGCGGTCAAAGTTCGAAAATCGTGTAATCGCCCCCGTCACTCTAAAGCACCACCCCAATGGTGGAAGGTACCGGTCATCCATCCAACTGCTGACCTGAACTATCATTGCTGCAATCTCGCTAATGCTAGTTCTGCCGCAACTAAATGTGCCACCACCGGCGTGTATGAAAAATATTTATTAGTTTAGCATTTTGAGATTAGCATTGATCTTACTACCACTGTGTACAGCCAAAGTGCTATCTTAGGAGATCCATGTTTTTTTACATTTCATTTTGAGATGTGGTTCCCACATTAGCTTGCCATCGAGGATCGCTCCCAGTTATTTGACTTCCGATGAAAATGTCAACCGGATGTTGAGGAGTTTAGGAAGCTTTAGCTTACCTAGTTTCCTTTTCCTTGAGAAGAGGACCATTTCAGTCTTTGACGGGTTTATGGTTAGAGATTGGTCATTACACCAGTGTTCAATTATTTTGAGGGCTTTCTGCATCAAGCTACATATCACCGTCTGAAATCTACCTGTTAGAAGGATGGTTATGTCATCTGCATATCCTATGGTGTGAAAGCCATTGTCGTTAAGTCGCCGCAGTAGGCTGTCAACAACTATGTTCCACGGGAGTAGTGAGAGTACTCCACCCTATAGGCAGCCTTTAGCAACGATCTTTCTAACAGTGGTATTTCCTACATTTACTGTGACTGCCCTATTCTCCAGCATGCTTTTGATCCATCCACAAACTGAACACGCCCAAGTTGAACATTTTATTGTCCAGAGATCTTTCGATTCGGTCTACAACAGTATGCAGAGTCGACTCCGTTGATCTTCCCTGAGTGTATGTATGTTGGTTAGCATGAATCGGATTCGTAATCAAAGCCGTCTCGCGAATTTATCTTTCGCACAATTTCTCTAATGTTTTCAGGGGAAATGACGTTAGAGTAATCGGGCGGTATGATTTGGCTAGTCTATAATCTATACGACCAAGTTTCGATATGAAGATAACTTTTACTTCTCTCCATGAACGCAATACATGCCCTGAAGATTTTGACTAGGTGGTCTAATATTATGTCCAGCTCCCTGGCGCTTTAAATGGTGAGAAGCTTTCGATTGCCCAGGTGATACGTGCCCCTTCCCTGAGGTGATCTTGGAGGGGTTTGAGGGCATGGGTTCTGACCAACCTTCATCGGAGGTGTTCGTACATCCTGGGAAATGGGTGTTAATGAAAATTTGTCGCTGTCTAAAAATTTTATTTGAAGGTTTTTCTAAAATTGATTATATTTAAAAAAATAAGAAAAAACGACCAAGGTAATTACCCACTTCTAGTTTATCTTACCAAAAGCTATTCAGATCTTCGGATTTTAAGTAATTTTTATGTTTAAAGTTTCATTTTAATATCGGCATCACACACACACACACACAAACATGTTTGAAAAATTGTTGAATTCGTCTCGGAGAACCGCAAAATGGATATTTACCTTTAAATGTTAAATTATTGTTTCGGTCATTAAAAGAAAGCTTTTTGTTTAATTAATAGAAAAACAAAAGATAGCGCTAATAACCTGGAAACAAATGCGAAACGAATATCTTAAAATTGAAAAAAAGTTAATGTGAATTTAAAATGGGATTTGTTATGACCACTGATTTCTGCAAAAAACAAATCCCCATTTAACCGTTGCTCCATCTCTTCTACTAACAGAGATACCAATGGAGAGAATCGAAATTGGTATACACTGTATATTGATAAGAGGTATAAAAAATCAGTAGCTTCACAACATAGAAACTATTTTTTTTATTTGTGCCCCTAATAAAAATTCCAAAAAATTCAAATCTTCGAATTTGCAAATTTCAATGTTTCTGAAAAGTATCGTTTTCGGCCAATTCGTAATGGTTTTCTTCAGGCGGCGATCGTTGAAAAACTGCAGTTTTATATATAATTTATTATTATGTATGCAAAGCATATTTTACACGTGTGCATATTATGAGTGTGTGTTGGTTTACGATCGGCTGTCGACGACGTTGCCAGCTGACGTGGCCAACATGGCGTGGAATACTACGTGAGTCCCGGATCGGAGGGGGCCCTTCTATTATTAGACTCCGAGTGATTTTAAAAGCGAATTGTCCGAGTCCATACACTTCGGAATGGGGGAAATTCGCGGCGACGGACCCTCTCGCCCAAATTAAATTGTTGTCTCTAATCGACGACTCGGCACTTATCCCTCCGCCGAGATTGGAACCGACCGGACCTTTCATTACCTTGGAAAAATAAGACCTTCGCCTTTTATAGAATTTCAGCGGAAAACTGGCATTTTCCTTCACGAAACACATTGATTATGGAAGATATCCAGACGCTGGATAAACCCTCGGGCCGCAGTTCATTAAGCCAGCGACGATGGAAAGGCGATGGAGATGATGGCATCATGGTTTAAAAAGCAGTTTCTGTTTCACTGCCACTAGACTGAACATCTGAAAAAGATAAAATGATTCCGCTTACGTTGTTAAAGTACTGAAGGTATTAAAGCTCATTTTCCATTCAATGGCCTGAAATTAATTAATACACTCCCCGTAGAGAACAGATGACATCCAAACCAGACTGTAGTTACATAAAATAATATGAAGATAGTTTTGACCTATTACTGGTTTTTTATTTTTCTCTTGAAGACGTATCTGTAAACAAAGTGCGACATCTCCGACCCTTATCACGTCCATAGTTGACGACGCGTAGATCGTGGGGCGTTAATCCGTGTAATTCGGTCGACTTGTTTGGGCTCGGATGGGCCAGCACGGCCCAATAAATTTCAGGTCCGGCCTTCCGCAAACAATGCATAATTTATACTATAATTAAAATTATGGGCCACCGCCGATGAACTATCGCGCGTCGATTCACAATCGGACCCCTGCACGAGTAAACAAAAAATCAACATGGACTTTAATTAAAATGAAAAGGATTCATTCTCATCGACGCTGTGGACACTTAATTGAAACGTCGAAATAATTAATCTCCGGTAGTAGTTTATTCCATTCCAATAGGAGCCGAAGTAATTTTAATGCAAAAAATAACGGGTACAAAGATTAGTTTGAAATTCCGAGATGATGATAAGGGATAAGGGATATTAAGGGCGTGCAAAAAGTTAATTAACTTGTAGACAATTTCTTTTTGAAATTGAGAGATTTCATTCGATTAATTACGTTCCACGGATTTGATTCGACCTTTATTTGTGACACAATGCCAATAGACTTTTCAGATATAGACATTTTTTTGATAATTCTAACAGGAATCATAATTACCTTTAAATTATTCAGTCAGTCTATCGTTAGGAGTATTATTCTAACCTCAAACTTTTTTGGATAATCTTTTAGTTTATTGATTAGAATATTAATAGATATTACCGTTATAATTGATCTTCAGAGTAGTTTCCATACTATTTCTTTATCTAGAGCAGTAGATATACATGTTTAAACTACTATAAGAAAATTTGGTCAGAAAGAAGTTAATTGTAGAGAGAAGCCCAATAATGATTTGGAAAAGCTAATACCACAATTGCATATCAAATTATGACTTATTGGTTAAGGAAAACACCTCCTGTAGATTTTACACGTCTTTTTTGTTCTACCATTTAAAATCTTGTAGTATTATCAAATAATTGTAGCTACTTTAAAACAAGTTGTTTTAACTGTTAACTAGAGTTTTTAGAGTTTTTACATTTATTGTAAAACACAGTGCAGAAACGCTCATGGACATCATATTTGTCTTTTTATTAATTTTCATTATTAATAACTGCACTACAAATTTTAATATTTAATTTGAATTTTTATTTTGTTTATTTTTGAAAACTTTTATTAACTTTTTGAACTATTTGATTAAATCCTCAAAAGCTTTGACAATAATAAATAATGGTTTTAAAGTTGTATACTATTTTTATATTATGAAAATCTTTAAAATTTCTGAATAGTTATAATTAGAGGTTTTTCTATTATCAACTGTTATATTTTAATTGATTTTCTTTGAAGCTATAAAACTTTCAATAGCGTTGGAGTTTTATACAATTCTAAAATGTTTAGACGTAATATAAAAATTATTTAGATCTATCAAAATTGATAATTTTAGAATTGTTTACATTTTTTATGTTTAGAATTATTAATTTCATTTTGTAGACTTTGAAAAATAAACTAGACTTATAGAATTGTTTAATAAAAAATTTTAAAGGTCTGGAATTTAAAATTAATCGTTTTATATTTCTCCTCCGTTATGTTCTATATTGCAAGATGTAATCTCGGTTTTGCGCTACCGATCTTTAGAAACGGAGCTACTCGTTGGCTATCTCAGTTAATTTGAGAATACAAGAATCGTATAAATTTTATAATGAAAATAATTAACGTGTTCTTTTTAATATCAAAATATTTGAGTTGCTTTGGTTTCAAACTGTAAATGTTTCTAAAGCTTTAGACTTTTGAATATTTCATAAAAATATTAAAGCTATCTACAATTTTAGAATTCAAAAGTATTGAAATTTGCAGAATAGATACAGTTATAGAATTATTTCAATCTTCAACTGTAATCAAAATATTTATGCTGCTTTGTTTCAAACTCTAAATGTTTTAACAGCTAAAGTTTTATCCCTTTTAAGCACATGATTTCGATAATTGGAAAAGATGTATTTGCACACAAAACCCTTTTATACAAAATGGGGCAAAATAAGTTTATTTTAATTAAATCTAATGTTTTAATACAAAAAATGGTGAAAATTATAAACTATCACAAGAAAGTCTTGCCAACATGATGGCACATGAAGTATTAACCATTGTATTATATGACATTTGACGCGTCTGAAGTGGTATGAAAATTATCCTACCATGCATCTTTTGATAACAAAAAGGTGAGACAATTTTGCAACCACCTAACCCCTAAGGATTATGCAATTCTAAAATTTGTGGACGAATTATAAAACTCATTTAGATCTTTTATTTAAAATCTTGAAAATTTCAGAATAGATACAATTACAATCTTCAACTGAAATCAAAATATTTAAGCTGCTTTGTTTCAAATTATAAATGTTTCAATAGCTTAAGTTTTATACAGTTCTAAAATATTTAGACGAAATGTAAAACTCATTTAGTTTTTTTTCTTTTTGAAAATTCAAAATTATTTATGTTCTCCTTACCTTTAAAATTACTTATTTTATTTCTTACAATTTTGAAAATTAACATTAATTCCAAAAATTCTTAGTGGTTTTATAATTCTTTCCAATTATTATTATATTTTTGGTTTAAACTATAAATGTTTTAGAAGAGTTTTGTGCATTTTTAAATTTGTTTGATGCAAAGTAAAAATTATATAAACAAAAATTTAAATAATAATTAATAGTGAGAAAAATAAATTTTCTTTATAAGCATTTCTGCACTTATGTTTTACATTTTACTGTAAAAACTCCAGCTAACAGTTAAAACAACTACTCCCCGTACTAAAGCACCAACAGGCATTGAATGACATAACTGTTAGCTGTCGTTACATGTCTGAAATAATATTCAGCACGATGTAACAATTTTTGTGGTGTTATCATTTTTTTAACCGCTCCTCGAAAAGTGTTATGCAATGACTATCTGCAGACACGTGTTTCGCTGTATCACATATATACAGGGTGAGTTTTTTTCGATGTTCTCTATAGGGATCTCGGAAACTATAAGAGATAGAGAAACGGTTAAATGGGGAAAGAAGTGTAGATTTATGAGACGAATAAAATTCCACTTTCAAAGTTTTCAAAAAAGTCAAGGGTAACTAGATATTTTGAAAAAAGTAAAATGTGTCAATTTTTTCAAATCAATATATCTCGGTTATTATAACAGATAGAAAAAAAAACTGTAAAGGACATAGTTTTAGATAATTTTATGCAGATTAATAAAAAATAATCAGAAATTTTTTATAGCCATTGTTTTCCGAGATATTACGCAAACTTACATTTTTTTAAATGGAAACCATAGTTGGCTGTGACCTCATTCAAAAGGTATTATTTTTCTCTTTAATCCAATATGGCATACGACATAGTTATTTGTAAAAATAAGTGAGTTATAGTAATTTTAAATTTTATTATAAATAAAAAATGGGTAGCCATGAAAAAGGTGAAAATAAAACAATTGCAGTTGTTTACAATAATATCAATAATGTAATTATTCGTTTTACAGAGATAAACAAAAATGAAACAACAGCATAAAGTAATTCTGTAATTATCAATATATCAATGGAAAAGAAATTTTAATATTAAAAAAATATGGTCAAAGAGTCCACTATTAATACTATTATGACATAAATTATATCTTTTTAAAATAGAATTTTTGGCTTTTTTGACTATTCTCATGTAAATTGAATTAAATGTTTCAATAACAGCTAGTTTATGATCCTCCACGGATTGATATGAATTTTGATATACTTTGTTTTTTATATAACCACACAGAAAAAATTCTAAAACGCACAGATCGGGAGATCTAGGTGGCTCTGGGATTGGTTTATTTCTTCCCACTTATGAGTAAGGAAAAGCATCATTTAAATAATTCGTAAAGCCAACATGTTATGAGGTGGAGCACCGTCATATTGAAACCATTTCAATCTTGCTTGTAATGATAAATGTAAATAACCTAGCGTATCTTCAAATGTTTTCTGAAGAAAATGAAAGTAATCATTTCCACTTAGTGAGCTTTCAAAAATATATGGACCGAGAATTCTTAATCCAAACACATCATAGATTAAACCCAAATTTAATTTGTAGTTTTCTCTGTGAAACTTCTCGTGGATTCTCTTGAGTTCATCTATGTTCATTGTGGCGATTAAAAATACCACAATTAGTGAATCGCGATTCATCTGTTTATAATATTTTTGTAAGAAACGTACTATCCTCTTGACAAATGGGTTTATACCACATACAGAAGGCCATTTGATCATTACAAAATTATCATTCTTTATGCTGGTTTTTCATTTTTGTTTAACTTTGTAAAACTAATAATTTCAATATTGCTATTATTATAAACAACTGCAATTGTTTTACTTTCATCTTTTTCATAGCTACCCATTTTTTATTTATAATAAAATTTAAAATGACTATATTGGATTAAAGAGAAAAAATTTACCTTTTGAATGAGGCCATAGCCAACTATGGTTTCCATTTAAAAAAATGTAAGTTTGCGTCATATCTCGGAAAATAATGGCGATAAAAATTTTCTGATTATTTTTTATTAATCTGCATAAAATTATCTAAAACTTTGTCCTTTACAGTTTTTTTCTATCTATTATAATAACCGAGATATATTGATTTGAAAAAAATTTCACATTTTACTTTTTTCAAAATATCTAGTTACCCTTGACTTTTTTGAAAACTTTGAAAGTGGAATTTTATTCGTCTCATAAATCTACACTTCTTTCCCCATTTAACCGTTTCTCTATCTCTTATAGTTTCCGAGATCCCCATAGAGAACATCTAAAAAAACTCACCCTGTATATATAATTTAAAAATTATAAAATCTTTCAATGTTTGTTATGTTATTTTTATGTTAAGAATTGTTTATTTCATTTCTTATATCTTGAAAATTTTAATATCACATAAGAAAAGTACTTTCAGAAAATTCTTGTAATTTTATCAAATCAGATAAAATAAAACAATAATTCTAAAAATTGAAATCCTCAAAATTTTAAACAAAATTAAACAAGAACCCTGAAATATTTGTTTCATGAAACAAAAATTACAGAAAAATTCCAATAAAATAAAGCGAAATTATAGAAAATTCTTTAAAAATAAAGTAGAAGGCTTTAGAAAATTTGATAAGATCAAGAATAATTATTCTGCAAGAGCAACCGATGAAGAATTGTAGAAATTTGGATGAGATATTGCTAAAAGATTAGATTATGCAAAAGATAATGAAAAATTCTCAAAAGTTCAAACATTGCAGAAAATTCTCTTAGTTTGGAAGAAAAATTTCTGGAATTAATTATAAATAAAAGGAGAAAATATGGAACAATAGTAAAAATTGATGAGTTGAAATTTCAAATAATTAATAACAGTGGAAGAACATTATCAACATTAAAAAGAATAATTTTTTGGAAAATTCTAAAATAAATAAGAATAACTGAAATAAAAAAGTGAACATTTATTTAAAAAATCTTTAAAAATTAAATAGATGCTCGAGGAGGTAAAAGTGTTTAAGTATTTGAGGTTTATGTTTAAAAGTTTGATAGGTTATGAGGACCATATCAAGTGGGTACAGAAGGCTGAAATAAAAAAAAACTTTGAGGAATATTTCACAATTATTAAAAGAAATTGTTCGAAAATTTCGATCTAATAAAACAAGAATTATTCAAAATATCAGTAGAAAGAAAATCTTTAAAAATGGCACAAAAGTTTTTTGAAAATTCTGATTAAATCAAATGATTTGTGGGAAGTTCTCGAAAAAAAGAAAAGAAAAGCTGGTGGAAATTGTAGAAATCTAAAATAAGAAAGAAATTGCTAAAATAATCAAGTAAAATAACGTAATAAATGTTGAAAATATTTTAACAATTAGAAATGTAAATACTCTAGAATCCTTCCAGAAAATTCTTGTAATTTGAAACAGAAATATTTTAAAAATTTGAACGAATAATTATTAAAACAAAGAACAAAAATGCAGGAAAAAGGTAAAAACCTTGATGAAAAATTCCAAGCAATCTATTAGGTAGAAAAATCTAAAATAACATAAAAATTTAAAAGGAAAATTTTGTTAAAATTAAAGAATTACTAAAATATTTCTATAAGAAAAGACAAACATTAATTTTAAAAAGTCTCAAAGATTGAAACAGAATTTGATGATTTTGTTTAAAAACTTTGAAGAATATTCAGACAATTAGGAAAATAAATAAAACAGTAGTTTCTAGAAAATTCCAATTAAATCCAATCAGAATTAATTGAAAGTTGTAAACTGATGAAGAATTGTAGAAATCTTGATAAGAAATTACTAAAAATCAGATAAAATAATTCATAATATGAAATTCTCAACAATTAAACTGTGATTTGAATGTGTTATTATTATTTTTTATTTTGTCATACTTGCTCAAAAAACTGCAGTTATTACAAAATTTTGACAGGGCGGAGTTCATCTTATAAAATGTTCTTCCACTCAAATTCATGGGTGTTCATTACTCCACTGATTTATAAAACTGGAAATTGGTTTCAAAGACACATTATAATTTCGCATATTTTTGTAATTTTTAGACTATGATTATATTTTATCCATATTTTTAGTATTATAACGTTCACATCCACTATAAGAGTATCTTTCTTCGGTTAGTGTGGCTACATGAAATAAAGAATTGAATGATTGATTGATTGAAATGGAACAGATGATAGAAACTTATAATGAAAAAACACGATCGTTTTGAGTTAAACTTTATTTTGTAGATACTGCTACAATTGTTTCACCACACAGTGGCTTCATCAAAATAAAGCTAAACTCAAAACGATCGTGTTTTTTCTTTATAAGTTCATAATGAAGTTTCGCCCAGTAACAGCCTTTTCAATCCAATAGATAATAGAAAAATCATGAATCCTCATAACTTGGTCAACAGTTCGGAGAATACATTAGAAACAATTGCTAAAAGAAAAATGCAAAATGCTGGAGAACAGTAGAAATCTTGAATAGAAAATATAGATTAAAATGTGTAAATCACGCGAAAAAATCAAAATTTCAAATCAAAGTAAAATTTTTGGAAAATTTTAATAAAATGAAGTAAAAATTATTGGGTTGAACCTTCAGCCATTTCAGATTTTTACTATAATAATTAAAAGCGATATTTTATAGAAAGACATAATTTTATTCAGTTAAGTTTTGACCTTTTTTTCGATGACTTTTGCCATCTTTCTACCCACATCATTATGCCACACTTCTTTTGGTCTATCTCAGCAAAACAAATGGAGCATGTGCTGTTTGATATCATTGTCTGAATTGAATTATTTACCATTCAAAGAGTTTTGCAAAGGTCGAAACAAATAGTGGTCGGACGGCGCAAGGTCTGATTATGATGATGAGTATGGTAGATGGTCTATCATATCCCTTATGCTTTCGCGTTGTCATGGTGGAACACAACACCCTTGCAATTTGCCAATTCTGGTCGCTTTTCTTGATGGCTTCATTCAATTTGTACAATGGGTGACTCAGCCGTATGGTTTGCTTCTGTGGTAACAGCTCAAACAACTCGACGCTTTTGTAATCCAACCAAATTGAGAATATAACCTTCTTTTGATGGATATTTGCTTTCGAAGAGATTACAGCTTGGTTTCGCGCGACTTTGTTGTAAACTATCCATTTCTCATCGCCTATGACAATACGTTTGAGAAATGGATCATTTTTATAGTTTTTTCGAGAGCTTTCAGCAAGCTTTGTTGAATGAATTTCATTGAGTTCATGTGGAACCCAAATATTAAATTTACTAATATATCCCAGATTGTGCAAATGTCGTTTGAGAAATGTTTAAAGTTTCTGCGACCTTTCGAATCAAATAACCATTTGCTTCAATACATGCCTTTATTTTCTCGTCTTCGGTTCTAACTGGTCTTCCTGAATGTAACGGAATTTGGCAACAAAAGATGCTACAAATTCTTAGAACCCCTGAAGAATATTCATTTAATTCCGGTAATATCAAACAAGAATTCATAGAAAGTTTATTTATTTATTTATTTATTTATTTATTAACGGGTAATACCATTGTACAGTGTTTACATAAAGTAAAAATATAATAAAAATAAAAATACATAAACAAATTAGACTAAAAGTAAAGATATAAAATAATTTAGGGACGACACAATACATGTTAAAAAAGTTGTAGAACATCGTAAATTATTAAAAATACAAACTTTTTTTAAAATTTTCAAAATGAAATATTTGATATTTAATTAATTAATAACGTGTAATACAATAATACAAGGTTTACAGAGAAGTAAAAAAATAATTAAAATGCACAAACAAATTAAAACTAGCAATAAAGATATAAAATAATTTAAGGACGACAATACATGTTAAAAAAAGTTTAAATAATTGAGCGCTTCAGATATCGGCGTAAATTAGAAAGCTCGCCGCCGAAAAAATTGTAGTTGCAATTGTTAGCATTTTGAGCTATCCTACAAAAGCCAAAATTCCTAGCATAGTCAGTACGCATGAAGGGGACGTGAAAGGTATGTTTTGTTCGAACGTCCCTGGATGGTACATGCAGTCCAAGTAATTGTACAAGTTCTGGAGAATTTATTAATCCATGTATCAGTTGAAAGCAGAATGTAATATCAGCACGTATTCTACGTTCCTTCAGAGTAGATAACCCAATATTATAAAGTGTGGCTTCATAAGTTGAAGTCAAATTAAATTTAAAGGAAACGTGGTAGATAAATTTCTTCTGTACGCGTTCAAGCACTGATATGTCCTTAGCGGTATAAGGAGACCATATAAGCCCGCAGTATTCTAAGTGGGGGCGGACGAGAGTTTTATATAGACATATTAAGGTATTTATGTCCCTGAATTGATAAGAGTGCCTTTTAATAAAACCCACTATCTGCATGGCTTTTGATGCTATAATGGAAATATGTTTTGAAAAACACCAATTACAACTAAGATGAACGCCCAGATCTTTGATTTCGGTAACGCGGTTCAATTTTGCACTACCTAGATGGTAACTATTAGAAATGAAATTCAACTTCTTTGAAAACGTAATAACGCAACATTTAGAGACGTTTAGCTTTAATTTGTTAAGCCGGCACCAATCCACAAATCTATTCAGATCCTCCTGCATATACGTAGAATCAACCGTATTATTAAAGGCCGAGTATATCTTAACATCATCAGCGTATAATATATATTGACAATGTTTAAAACATTTGCCGACGTCGTTAATAAATACGTTAAATAGCAGAGGCCCCAAATGGGAGCCCTGGGGGACCCCAGAAGTGACCTTAACGGCTGTAGACACTGTACATCCAATACGGACAGCCAAGGTTCTATCTGATAGATACGACTTCAGCCACCTTAATAATACACCACCGATACCTAATTGAGCCAACTTATTTAACAAAATTGTATGGTCAACGGTATCAAATGCCTTAGAGAAGTCAGTGTAGACTGAGTCAACATACTCGCCTTTCTCTAAGGCACCAGTAATGTACTGCCCATACAACAATAGGTTGGTCGCTGTTGAGCATCCGGCTCTAAACCCATGCTGGCGATTGTCTAATAAGACGCCCAGGCAATTAGATAAGTAATTAGTCACAATTCTTTCAAATATTTTAGCAATATATGAAAGAATTGATATGGGACGATAATTTTCGACGATGTTTCTCGGGCCGCCCTTATGTATAGGTGTTATAAATGCATTCTTCCAGCATGAAGGGAAGACACCTTGCTTAAGAGATTGTCTGAATATAAGCCAGATGGGTCTACTGAGAGAGAATGCACATTCTCTGAGAAGCATAGTCGGTAATCCATCAGGCCCAGTGCACGACGTGATCTTGAGATCTAATAACTCACGTAGGATTGAAGATATTTTTATTTCGGGCCCCTCGTGAATATTCAGATGGGTATTGCTGTAAAATAATTGTGGTGAGCTCGATGTAACATAAGTATTAAAAACAGAACCAAAAAATAAAACAAAAACAAAACAAAATAAAAACTTGAAGAGCAACTGCTACAAAATTATAGAAATTTGAGAGAAAATTTCGAAAATAAATTCCTGGAATATATTTTAGAAATCTCTTCTTCTTTGTGAATACTAAAAACCTTTTAACTTAACTTTCAAAAATTCTGTACACATAAGAAAACAAATTTATGAGGTAAATTATCAAAATTTAAGAGAAAATTTATAAAAATTTCTGATTAACTTAAACAATAATTACTGCAATATTTCAATCAAATAAGGAAAACATTAAAAAGTCTTTAAAACTAACACAGAAGTCTGACAATATAAAACAATATTTTTTTAAATTTTGAAACCATATAATGTGTCAGTATTTTATTAATAAAATATATTAAAATCCTTTAGTTCGTTGTAGAAAATTAAATAATAATTTAAAAATACGAAAGCATTTCGTGAATCTACAACAATGAGTCTTATTAAGACTACTAAACAAATTAATTTTGGACAACAACAACGAGAAGTAGTTTTCGAATTTTTAAATTATTAGTATTTTATTAAGTATAACAAGAATACTGAAAATTTCAATGGGTTAAATCAAAAATTATAAAATAAATCTCAACCAAATAAAATATAAGATCCAGAAGTTCCTAGAACCTTAAATGCTTTTATTTAGGAAAAGGTTTGCTTGAAAATTTCGATCATAAAAAGAAAAATTTAAGCAACATTTCAAAATCATAAAGAAAAAATTGGACAACAGAAAACAACATTTTCCATAAAATTCGGATAAAAGAATTCTTGAAATATATTCTAAATTTGATACAACAAATACGAAAAATCTGCTCGAAAATTGTAGGAAGGTGGAAAAAGGATTTCTAAAAATAATAAAATATTCTTAAAAACAGGAACGATGATACTAGAAAATTCTAAAATCTTACAGAAACTTCTTGCAATTCGGGAAATACATTTTTGAAATATATTACAAATCCAGAGGAAACAAGTTAAAACAAAGAAGTAAAATACAAGATAGTACTAGGAATTATGAACAATTTCTCAAAGAAAATATTCAAATTTGGAAGGGGAATTTCTGGAAAGATCCAATAAAATACAAAATTGTAGTAAGTGTTCGAATAAAGATATTATTCTTTCTATCCAATAAAATAAAACTAAAATTAGTGAAATAGTTTTAAAAGATTTTAAAAGTTAATAAAGCAATTCTCAAAAAATTGAATAAAAGTTACCAAAAATTGATGTAACGTTTTAAAGATATTTCCAAAATTAGGAAAATCTTATAAAAGAAAAAAATTGAAAGAAATTTGGATAAAATTAGCAAAAATTGGGAAATTCTTTAAAACTAAAATAAAGTTTCTCGAAAATTTGTGTAAAATAATTTAAGAGTTAAATTCAGGAAATAAATTTTTGAAATATATTAGAAACCCAGAGGAAGCATGTTAAAACAATGAAGTAAAATACAAGATAAGAGTAAGAACAATGAATAATTTATCAAGAGAAAATATTCAAATTTGAAAGGGGAATTTCTGGAAAAATCCAATAAAACTAAAATTAGTGAAATATTTTAATAAGACTTTAAAAGTTAATAAAGCAATTCTCAAACAATTGAATAAAAGTTACCAAAAATTTATGTAACCTTTTAAGATTATTTCTAAATTTAGGAAAATCTTATAAAAGAAATTCAAATAAAATACCGCAAAAATTAGGAAATTTTTTAAAACTAAAATATAAGTTTCACGAAAATTTCCGTAAAATAAATCAAGAGTTGATGGAATGTTCTAAGAAAATAAAAATAATTCTGATATGGTAACTGATGGCAAATTGTAGAAATCTGGAAGAGAAATCGCTAAAAATGTTTAATTATGTAAGAGATGGTGTGAATTTTTCTAAAAATTCAAACAATATAAAATTTTAGAATCTTTGCGGATTTTGAAATGACACTTTTAGAATAAATTAGAAATATGGACGAAAATTACTAAAACAGAGAAGAATACTGAAAGAATGTGAAAATTTTAAACTCATTAATCCATTACATTCAGTACATTTATTCGTTTCTCTATGAGTACCATTCGTGTCATTAATTACTTTAGTATGGCTGCATGCATTCAAAATTTGCAAAATTAATCCTAAAATGTTTCTACTTTTTTCGTATGCAAACTCATTTATAATATCTCATATAATCCATTATTTCGATTCAAAACGTTCAAAATTTGTAAAATTAAGCGTTCTACTTTCTTTTCGCATTCCAACTTTTCATTCAACTATATAACTTGTTCTCCAAGGAACACATATCTGAAGATCTGGCCGAAACACTTTGATCAAGCTTATATCCAGGGTAATGTCTGTTTCATTGGGCAACTACCATCCTTATAAAGAACATCATTTTGCCTCGAGACATCTCTATTCTCTAATATATTAAAAATGAAATTATGATTTATGAGACATCGGACAATAAAAAGTATAATCTTATCAATCAACCATCAATCAAAAGATTACCTTTATGGTAATATGGGCAAACAAATACACCAAAGTGAAACTCGTTTCTCTGTCTCCAACTGCGCTACGGTGATAAAATTCAAAATAGATGGAAACAGGTCCGTGGCAATGGTTGACAAGGAACAATAATTAATCTTATCAAGTTATTTTTATTTTTATATTTTATCCAAATGTGAAACATCTGAAGTACCTTCTAATTAGCATTTATAGATTTATATTTATACTTATTTGTGCTATTAATTTAGAATACATTTTTTAACGTATTTTAAAGTCTTTATGAATTACTCTCTTTTAACTCGTTTTTAATATTTTAAAAATATATTAAATTCAATGAATTTTATAAAAAATATTTTAGAATTATTAAAATGTGTCAATAGAGATATTAAAAATCGTTACTAAAATTTAAGGTTAGATTAAATTTGAGTTTATTTTATGTAGCTCATTATAGTAGGTCAAGAACTCGTTAGCTTAATATATTAATAATTGAGATTGGTCAAGAATGCGCTGTTTTAAAATAATATATTATTGGGGTAGGTCGAGAGTACGCTATATCAATGCATATGTGATTTAGGTTAATTGATAATTATTTGAAATACTTAATAATGATTATTTTACATTTTAGATATTTGGATAATTTTGAGTATCAAGCCCTCATTTTTCAAAATAAATAAATAAAATTAAATACATATTTATTTTCATTCGTGGATAATGCATTTGAAAATGCATATAGCTTTAAACTTTGCATTCGATAAATAATGCAAAACAGAGTTCAGGGTGGTTTACTTTCAAATCAATAACGGATTTTAATCGTCGGCCAGGCCGTTAAAAACCCCCGGCGCGATGGCGTTATGAAAAATACCCTCTACTTTACATGCATCGCATAATGTAACGAACGGCGGCGCACCTTAATTGAAAATGTGAAAATCGCTATTTTTAACGTATGCAAAATACCCGCCGCCACTTGTTGTCATCAATCATAAATATTTATGCATTTCGTATGTCTTCGGGACATCGCGTGCAATTACAGAATAAACGTTTCGCAGCACAAAGCAACGTTCCATCGGAATAATTCAAATTAAGGCAAAACGTTGCAATTTTTGTAATTGCATAATTCTATTAATGTGGGTCATAAATATTTAATTACGTTTCAATGGCGGAAATAATATTATTGGATAATAATACGGACGTCTTTTGTTTAGTGAAGGGTGCATGAGCGATTGTGATTTTAGTGAGTTGGCAGTTTTTTTTCCATTCGTGTGTGTGTGTGTGTGCGGTGGACGAGCATTGTCAGAATTTCCACGTATGCGGGAAACGGACGCGACATTAATCAATAAGTGCGGGGGGGGTGTATCAAGAATTTTCTGTAACCTCATTTTTCTGAAAGTTGCTGGCAACGTACCGACGATGTACATGACGTATTATTGAATAACTGACATCGCTGGCCGCGCTTATCGTAAATTATGTCGCTCCTTTTCAAATATTCTTATATTCGACGAGTTACCAATATATAATATAGTTTGTACGAATGTAAAATTTTAAATATTTTAAAAAAATATTTCTGATCAACGATTGAGTTTACTACTAGAAGTAGCTTGTCTGCTCGGAAGGAGGTGGCTCTGTGGTGTTTATTAACGTTGGGTATAAGGCAGAGGAAATCAAACAATATTTTTTTTGTTCTCACGAGGTTGTGTCGCTTAGCGTCCCTGCACTGCGGTCTCCGTGGTCCTTTTGTGCGCCTCTGGTTGTTTTACTCCTTTTGAACTCCTGTATCTTCTAAGAAGTCCAGGAGTTTCTGCAGGGGATATTCCTTAGCTGTTCTACAGGAAGCATGGGCTTCCCGAGTTTCGCCTTGCGTTCTTGTTTGTATGCTTCGCAAGTGCACAGTAGGTGTTGGGGAGTTTCCTCTTCTTCCAGACACCCACGGCATAGGGGGCTTTTCTCAATGCCCATCCTATGTTTGTGCTTGTTCAGGTCACAGTGCCCAGTGTTTAGTCCTGTGATTTTTCTTAGTTTCGATCTGCTCAGTCTAGACGGCTTGAGCATGCTTTCAGGTACCGGACCATCTAGGAAGAGTCTCGTATGCCTCATTCCATTTTGGTTTTGCCATGCCTTTTTGTGCTCCTCTGCTAACTTGCGTTTATTTTCTTTCCGGTTTCATGGGGTATACCGAAAGCGGGTTCAGGTCCTATGAATTCACCTGCTGCTCCTTGTTTAGCCAGCAAGTCGCCCCCCAAGTGTCCAATAATTTTTGATCCTTGGGTATCCATACTAGCTGTGTTTCTCCTGTTGCCGCCAGTGCGTCCAGTCTGTTTATGCAAGTCATGTCCAGCCTGGACTGCACTATCGGTGAGGCTAGCGCTTTTATGGCTGCCTGACTATCTGTCATAATGGTAATTGGTCCTTTGTTAAGTCCCGACTCCATTACGTGATGAGCACACCAGTCAATGGCGGCTATTTCGGCCTGGAAGATAGAGGCATGCTTCCCCAGAGCAATCGCGAATTGTTTGCTCCGGTTGCAGACTCCATAGATACCAGCCCCGGTTCCTTTATTATTTTTGGCCCCGTCTGTGTACCAGATGGTTCCTTTACTCGTTCCCGGGTATGTTCCATTTGTCTATTCACTCCGCTGTGGTATGATCGTTTTAAATCTTAAAACAGTATAAGGGAGAAACTGTTCTCGGAAGTTTTTAGGCTCTTCGGTGAGAAACAGGTAACTCGAGTTGGTGTGAATTTGATTTATTTCTTATGCAGTTTTTGTTTGCTTATTAACTACGACAAAACATATTAAGGCTAACAATGTACAAAATATATATGCTTATATTTATACATTGGAAATATTTGAAACATGGATATGTTTTGCTAATCAAAGCAGTGCGCTCTTATCTCTTCTTCATGTCCCATTATCGCACGAGAAGAATGCGATAGTCTCTCGTCGGTGCAGTGCACTGTTCAGTGATTGAATTGAACATCTTAGGGCTCGGAGAGCTCGAACTCTGGTCCTGATTCTTGAGTCTTGTGTGAACGCTTTAAATACCATACGTATTTGCAATGCTAATAGTTGTAATTATGTATCACTTATGTCATTAGAAATTAAATGCAAGGTGGTGGTTTGATTTTTAGTGTATTTTTTCTCTTCTACCGGAAGGCATGCGTGGTCCAAAACACTCTCTCTTGGTGTTCCGCGAACTCAAAGGCGGTTAGGTTGATTGATTGGATTGATTATTCCATAGTTCCTATTCTAGGTCGGTAATAGACTATATTTCTTACTGTCAAAAGAACATCGGTGTAGTCGCTTGACTTGATGTATTTGAACTTAAAATCTGTTTACATATGAGGTTTGCTAATATATGGTTGATGATCTTGTGTGAACATGTCTCTCTATTCTTGTGTACTACTTCAATGTCACATCTCTTTCTTGCTTCTAGTCGTTCAATTAGCGTTGAGTTCCACATAACGGCGCTGCTCTTAAAGTATTTGCACTTCTGTAACTTTTCTGGCGATAATCTGAAGAACTGTTGAATAATTATTATTATAATTGACTTCAATTATACTATTTATGGCCTGAAATGACTTATATCCGGTTTTAGTGATGTTAAATGTATAGTTAGTAAGCTAAATCAACTCGAACTCCATCAGATTTATTATCGGAAAGTATCCTTTTAAAACTTCTCAATTAATGTCTATTTTATTTCAAAGTGTGTTGGTAATGGGTTATTGGGTTAAAGCTCCTTTATTCGCTTCAACGAATTGCTATTTGCTTTAATGATCCTTGACTTTCTTGATGTACATATTGGCTTTGTTGGCACATGTTTATAAAACATAGTTGCATCATATTAATATTGGTTCTGTTTCCCACTGTTTGTACGTCCAGGTTCGCGTGGTTCTGAAACCCTCTCAGGTATGAGTTCAATCTATCCTCTATGCCATTTACCAAATTTAGTGTAAGTAACATGACTACTTCTACTTTCTGTTTCTGAATCAAGTTCTGTTGATTCTCATTCAACTTATTAATCTCATAATATACTTTTCTGTTTACTCCGAAAACTGCTGTTAAAACGTTTCCTATTAAGCCAAGCTTGTTTTTTTCTTCGCTTTGGTGGGACATCAGACTTTTCGATATACTCCTTGATGTGTTCCAGGTTTTGGATATCTTTAGATAATTTATCCACTATATATTTACATTCACTCGTGTGGTTATATGCTGCTGCCGCTGTTACTTTACACGTAACTGAATAATACTATTGTAGGCATGATTAATCCTAAGAGAAGTAGCATAATCCAACGTGCAACGGTTGGTAACTTACCAGTTGACTTCTACCTTAGTATGGGAGACACTAAAGGTTGTTCCTTGCACTTTCTCTGAGCTCTCGATATTCTTAATTTGTCGACGATGTTCCGCTGCTAAAACGAAGTTCGTGTCATTGTTTTATGTAGTCGACCTCATAGGAACGCTGCTGAGAAGGATGAAGTTGATATGTTGCCGCCAACTTCTATGTGTACAGCTTTCGTTGCAAGGTAGACTAACAATGTAATTGTAAGAGAAGTAGCATAATCCAACGTGCAGCAGTTTGTAACTTACCAGTTGACTTTTACCTTAATATGGGAGACACTCCAAATTGTTCCTTCCACTTTCTCTGACTGAGCTCTCAAAAATTTTAATTTTCCGACGATTTTTTGCTGCTAAAACAAAGTTCATGTCATTTTTTTATGTAGTCGACCTCACAGGAACGCTGCTGAGAAGGATGAAGTTGATATGTTGCCGACAACTTCTAGGTGTACAGCTTTCGTTGCAAGGTAGACAAATAATGTAATTTATCCTTTGTATGACCATTCATTGTTCTGATGTTTATTAGTCCTGCTTAGTCCACTGCTATTTGTGTAAGTGCTCTTGTTGGCGTTACTCTCTACACCGGAAGTTGTTCCAAGAATTGCGTTGCTACCTTGATATTGTACATGAATGGATGTGTGATGTATGGGATTGAAGCCTCAATTCCTCCATATAGAGTGTTTTTGTGTGCATCTTAGACAATCAGCGTTGCGAGTTGGTATTTTTTGTCAATATAATTGGATGTTTCCATCAAACGAGATTGAAGAATCTGAGAACTCCTTGTTTATCTAAAAGTGGGCTCAGCGTTTAAATAGGGCTAGACTTTTTTACTGGCTTTTTATTTATTAGGTTGTTATATTCACTGTGAAAATGTTACTTTTGCACATGTTTTGATGAGAATCGTCATTGTAAAGAGTGTTCGGTCAGTAGGGACTAATATTAAAGTTCTATAGTACATACAAAATTTATTGAAAATGCACACATTTATATCTCCCATTTATGCACGAAAAATCATATCCTACATATAACCTCCCAAGGCCACGCGGCAACTAGTAATACGCTCATTGAAGTTCTCGATGACGCGTTCACGAATATCTGGTGGGATGCCATTAATAACCCTTTAAATTTCATCCTTCAATTGTTGTATTGTTTGTAGTTTGTTCACGTACACTTTTAATTTCAGAAATCCCCAGAAAAAAATCGCAAGGCGTAAGATCGCATGATCTGCCAGGCCTTTCCTGGTTGCCATGTAAAGTAATAGCTTTTTTTCATTCAGCAGAGCAATCTTTTCATGGGATGTGTGACATGTCGCACCATCTTGTTAAAACTAAAAATCGCCTTTTTCATCCACTAGGCGAAAGCATGATTCTCTAATGGTCGCCATTTACAGTGATGGCAGCTTGTGATGGCAGGGTCGTCCTGTTTTCTTGACATTTGCAACAGAACCCGTGGTCTCAAACTTCCTGTTCAACTTCCGAACTAAGGATTCGGTTTTGCAGCAGCGTTACGTCCGGGTGTCACACGCAATTCACAAACGGTTGCCGTAGGACTTTCACTGTTTTTTAATTGTTCTCACTTTGATGCGTTGCTTAGTTGTCATCTGCTTCATGAGGAAAATAAACATCAAACTATAATGCTCAGCACACAAAAACTATCAGACTGCTAGTGGGAAGGATAGCAAGGATAGCAAACATGAAACAAACACGACTGCCAAACGTTATATGATAAAATGGCGTCAAATTCATCGAACTTGCAGAAATATGGTACTTGCAGCTTTCCTCAAATCTTCTGCAATACGCTAACAGACTCTTAAGTATCATTAATATGGAAAATCGTTCTATTATTATGCCTGTAGAGGGATGAATGAGAAATATCGCTATATTCATATTTTCTTCTAGAATACCTCGTTCTGTTTTCGCTTTATATTCGATTTCACGCTTTAGCCATTTAAGACCTGTCCACCATACGCATTGATTGAGTTCCATTACCCTTGACACGTAATCTGTCGGGTTATCTCGACTTCTAACGTGATACCATGTTACTTCCGTTGATAACCGCTATATTTCCGCGATTCGGTTAGAAACAAACGTATCTGTTTCTTATTGTTGCTATTAATCCATGCGATAGTGATAGTTAAATTCGACAAAGCGTGTGTGGCTCTGATGGTGCATTGCAACATGAAGATCAAACAATATGAAAGAGAATTTGTTCTCTGAGGTTCTTCGGTGAGAAACAAATATCTCGAATCAAAGCTGGTTTGAATCTGATTTCCTTCTTATGCTGCTGGCATTCGATATACAGTTTTTGTGTTCTTATTAATTACGCCAAAACATATTAAGGCTAACTATAACTATTTTAATGCGATATTAATAATTATGCGATTAGCTAGCCGGCTCCAAATGATCCAAAATTTTGACTTATTCACTTCAAATCTTATTAATTTCAAAGGGCGGTTGCGTAAAATTAGTCTAGAATTTATTTATTTTTTTTGTCGTTATACAGGGTACATTATACATACCCCGTGTGGTGGGGGTACATACCTGGAAGGGATCTCATTGTGTCGAGGGCGTTGTGCCGTTTTTAGACGTTACCAAGTTATGGTCCATACCCAGCGGGCCTTGCAGCTGCATTTCAATCTTGCGCGTTGTGATCCTGTCCCTTACCGTAATTTAATCGCGAGTTGGGTGCGTACATTAGAAGAAACTGGTTCCACACAAAGACGTAGGGGTTTAGGAAGACCCATTAAGGTAAAAACACCCAAAAATGTAGCAAGGGTAAGAGAAGCTATCGAACGGTCACCTACGCGCTCTGCCCGGAAGCATGCAACTGTATTGGCCATTGCTGATCGTTCTCTAAGACGGATATTACATGAAGACTCATTCCACCCCTACAAGATGATGCTTGTTCAAAAGTTCTTGGGAGCGACTCATGCGGTTTTCATAATCAGGGGGTTATGAAAACCGCATGAGTCGCTCCCAAGAAATGTTGAACCGGATCCATGCGAGGACAACTTTTTTCAGTAGTGACTAGGCCCACTTCCATATCTGTGGAGGGGTGAATAAAAAAAAATTGATACTTTGCTGTAAATAACCCAAGACAACTTCACGAGAGACCACTTCACTCCCCAAAAGTCACCGTCTGGTGTGCGATTTCCAAATTTGGGGTGGCCCAATTTTTTTGAAAAGGACGGACGAACTGTAACTGTCACTGCTCAACGTTATGCTTTCATGTTGAAAATTTTTTTCAACCTCGATTGGGAGAACTGATGGAGGAAGCAGATCTGGGAGACATCTGGTTTCAGCAGGGCGGAGCTACGGCCCATACTGCTCGAGTTTCAATGACGAAACTGCGACAGGTGTTCCCTGGGCGCCTTGTTTCTCTGAGAGGTGATGTGGAGTGGCCCGCACACTGCCCTGACCTGAGCATTTGCGACTTCTTCCTGTAGGGCAACCTGAAGGAAAAGGTTTTTGCGCATTACCTAGCACATTGGAAGAACTCAGAGATCGAATTCGGGAGGAAATCGCATCGAGATGTGCCAAAATGCGGCCGAAAATTTCAGAAATCGCCTTCATCAATGTATAGTTGCTGGGGGTCATCATCTTTCTGATGTCATCTTCATGACTTAATGTATAAACCGGCATGGTGTACCGATTAAGATAAAATAAACCCCATTTCTTTAAATTGCGCTTTTTTTAATAGCCCTTCAAAACTGCATTGTTTGTTTTGCCGCACCCTGTATTTATATACTTGTTATTACTGTATAATAGGTCATTCCGTAAATAAAGAATAACTAAACAAACATAAATTTAAGCCGAACTTTTCAAAATATTTAGACACAAAACTTTCAATAGTACCAAATATTCAAAGTGATCAAAATTCAAAAATTAAAAAAAAAATGTTGAAACAATAAATTTAAAAAAAATCATAAATGTAAAAGTTCAAAATACGGAGTTATAAAATTTTTACACTGTTATAGTTTAATCATCAATTAAAAAAACTTCAAGGTTTGCTAATTACAATAATTATTTTTTTTAATGTTGAAACTAAAATTGTCCAAAATTAGTTTAAAATAAAATATCTGAATGTTTTATTACATTTTTGGTCTACACAAAAGTATATATTTTCTAAAGATCCCAAATATAATATTCTTATTTTTATATCTTTTTTTTAATTTTTATAGTAAAAATTTCTAATCATATCATTTTTAATTTCTTCGACTTCTAGAGATATGTACTTTTCAGAGAAGGTTTCTAGATTACATTCTCCAAAGATTTAGATTCTTATCTGATCTTTTTTATTGTCATATTTTGTAGGTACTTTTGATTCAACCTTTTTCTCTTTTTAGTTTCAAACTTTTGTGATGCAGATTGACGATTAATTTATCCTTTAACGAACGAGCGCATTTTTCTAAAACGACGGATTTTTATGAAATTAAGGGTTTCATTTCCAGTGCGAGAAAAGGTGCATAATGAATATCGCTTTATTTTATTTTATGGAAACTTACAGTAATAATAAGTGGTATATGAACTTATATGTCTATACAAAAGTGAAAATTTCAGAAAATAATGGGAATTGAAATAAACGAATAGATTCGTGTATGTAATGTATAGATTTGTACACATTTATAAATTAATTTTTTATAGATTAACAATGTATTTATGCAAAATTACTTATATTTTTTTGGGTACGGTACTTCTCCCAACAGTCCCATATGAGAATGCCAGGTTGTTTAGTACAAGTATCGCAATAATTACGTATTTGCCGCCTTCCTCCCGTTGCAAAAATAGCGTACCTGTACGAATAACATGAAATTTTCCGTCAAACCTGTCTTCTGTTTGTAAGTTCTACGTCAGACGTTGGGGTTGCGCGGGTGTTCCAAAGTCACCTCTTAATTGTTCTATCAATATTTTTCTAAATTTCAAATGCGAAACTGGTTTCAAATTCATCTATTGTCTTTGTTGCCTTTATATTATGTATGAATTGACGCAGCAAATTTCCAACTCCCATAGATTTAGTGTAGTTTTTTTGCAATGTCTGGCTTATTAATCGATACTGTTTCACCACCACGTATTTTTCTATTTACTTGGGTAATTTTTGCTGTATCCCAAATACTCAGTAAGGTAATAACCCTTTTGTCTTTCAATGCTAACACTAATGTGTTAGGTTTTCTATTTTTATAGTAAATTCGTTTTTTTTTTTAATTCCTTGAGGTAATCCTTTTCGTTTTAGTTTGATCATGCCCGTAAGATGGCATTTCAGTTTTAGTAATTCGGTAGCTAAAGATACTGTGAACATATGTTATCCTTCAGCCGATGGATTTTTTCCTAATAATTTTTATATAAATATAATGGTATTCTGGTAATTATTGGAAGTTCCGGATTTGGAAGATCTTCCGTTGTTATAGAACCATAGTACAGCAGAATAGAATACACATATTCAGATTTTGAATCGGCTAAAACATATATTCTTATACCTCATTTAGTTGGTCTCATGGGATTATAGGTAATGAAATTAAAATTCTTAAAACCTTAAACTGAACTACTGCTTCATTTACCGAAATACATTGTTCTGGTAAGAAAATTCGGAATTCCAAAAAATAACTAGCTCTTTTATTTCGCGGTTTCAAAGATGTATACCCTGGCAGAATTTTCTTCAAGTGTAGCATCAAAAATATTTGATCCGAATAGAATGGAATTCTGCTAACATTGCTTGTTGACCAATATTCAAATTTATTTTCTAACGGCATTGTGCTCATATTTAAAATTACAGAAAGGAAAGCCCAAAATTCTTCCTTTTTTACATTTTACCAATTATTCCAAATTGATCGCTTTGTCAATCCCTTTCCACTTATTTATTTATGCTATTTGCATAATTATTAGTTTCTTTTATTATATTATCAACATTTGTAAAGTTCAACTTGAATATATCAATAGGCTCAACAATATTAGGAGAAATTTGTGGCCCTGTCACTTTTGGAGATACTGAAAATTTGATTTCTTGTAAAATATCATCTCGTTCAGTAACATTTTCCAATTCACTTGAGTCGTCACTATCACCGTTTATATTTTCGTTCTGGCTGAGTTCATCATTAGTATCACTATTCATAATAGGCATAACTCGATTTTTTTAGGAAGTAAGTCACTATCAGAAATATCATAATTATCACTTATATCTATTACTCCAATTTTCTCTCTAGTAGAAAATTCCAGGTTTCTGGAATATTTTATAAGGCTAAATTGTATTAATATGTCATCGCGTAGTTGTTAACTTGTTTATTGTTTTTACGTGACATTTTTTTTCTGGTACGCTTGATCATCTTCTCTTCTTTGTGGGAGGAGCCTAATTATTAGTGGAGGTGACAATGTTGTGCTAATCTCAACCTCTTTGATTTGATCACCGGCGTTCTGGGTGCCAGAGCACGTCAAAAAACAGATTTTCTAAAATATCATTCGATTTTTTTAGAGTATTTATAATGTCGCGAGTATGGCGGCATTCGTTCGTTAAGGGTTATAATTGTTTCGTACCTTACTTTCTACAGGTTTTGTTTTATCGTTTCCAAATACAACACCATTTAAAGAATGTGGATTTTTATTCAAATCTTTTTTTTTATTTGTGTTTTGATATTATTATATGTTTTTAAAAGCATTTCTTCGACTTGGTGATATTGATTACGTTTATGTAGGTCAAGAAAATTTATCTGCGAACAGTGTACACCTGCAATGATTTCTTTTGTTGTTTGCTACAATTTCCAAAATAAGCAAAAAATTGAAAATTCTAAAATTTATAATTACATACAACATACCCAACATATTTCATAATAGTAATAGTTTAAATTTTCAAAATACTCTAAATAACAAAGTCCAAATTTCCGAAATAATAAAACCCAATATTTTTAATATACATTTTATTACTAATAAAATATCAAAATTTCTAAATTTTATTATCTTGTATACAAAATGAGTAAAGATCGCAAACGTATTATTTCAATGCACTGAAAATAAACAAGATTTTAAAATTTTAAAGCATCTAAGATTTATGGTTCGAAAATATCACAACAATAAAATTCCTAAAAATATAAAATTCTAAATTACTTCAATATCAAACTATAAAACTTAAGTGTATGTATGTATGTATTTTATTTATTCAATGTGCTTACATAATATATTCAATTATAAGTTTTTAATTTTACAAAAATTTCGGTCACACACGAAAAGGCTTGAGTTCACTGCTTGTGTTCTTCCACTCGCGCCCATTTTTTAAGCAGACTTGGGATGGTCACATCAGTTCCTTTATTGCATTTCTTGGCTGCTTGCGCAGCATTTTTTCTCAAAACTTTGAGTAACGTGTGCTCAAATAAAGTGGTAAACTTTTTTGGTTTCGAATGTACAGACCTTTATAAAAAAGTAAAATTTCTTTTAACTGAAATTAATTACTTGAAAGAAATTTTCCAAGTTAAAGACACCAAGGAAATGACAGTTAAAAACAATTTGTTAGTTGAAAATTTTGATGGGTGTCAATTATGAAATTTAAAAGAGACATTTGCTATTCAAAAGCCAACTTAACACAGTCAGTGTCAAAAAAAATCCATATTGTAGAAACTCCACCACTATAGTTAGTTGGAAAAATTTGTAGCTCAAAATGCTAAAATTCCAACAACGAAAAATACAGTAACGTACCGTGAGGCAACAGCTACCGCATCCAATAAAACGGCAGATATCATACCTACATAGGCAATTGCTTCTAATCTGATTACTTTTACTTAAGTAGCACGGAAGAAGAAATTTAACACTAAAGTTATTGCTACTGGAAAGGATTATAAAAGCCGCTCCTCAACAGTCGAATTTTCACGTTTTTTTACCACCCGGACCCGTAAGTGACCACTGACCTTCTTCAGAAAAGACTTGAGTTCGTTTACAGACTTTCGCATTGATTGAATGTTTAAATGCATTAATTTAAGTTACATTAAATTGCGGTCGTTTTTGGGCACACGTAAAAAAACTTATTGACAATTACATCCAATTAATAATAAGTGGTTGATTTTCAATTCTTATTTAACTCACAACAATTGTCAATACCCTGGGGGTTTTTCAGGTGAAGAATATACATTTCAAAATGTAATGTTAAATATAAATTTGAACACCCCACAAACACTCTTCATCAATTCATTAGATCGCATCATCCGGACAGTTAAATTCAACTAGCTTCAATTTTTATATATTTCAAATTTTTTTACGACAGGGCAGAAACACCTACGGTCGATAGCCCAGACAGTGACGGACTAACACTAATCATAATGTATGTATATATTTTTGTAAATAATGTTACTGTAATAAAGATGTTGTATATATATAAATTTGAAAATCAACCACTTATAATTCATTAGATATAATATGGATTTTTAACTAACTGCCTTGTCAATCAGTTTATTGACAATTATTTCCTTAATACATAAGTTCTGATCCTTTGTTGTATTTAGTTGGGTCACACATTATGCGTATTCTGTGAAAATCAATTGCTCGCCAGTAGTGGATATATTATTTTCTTTTATCTTATTAAAATATATTCAATAATAGGGAAGTGATCTAAAGACCCGAGTTTTTAATTTTTTGTAAACTGTGTCAATAAAAATATTATACCTTCTGCCTATTTGCTACAATTAATTAATAAGAAAAATACATTTGCCGTACTAGAGCGTTTATGGACCTAATAAAGGTTAGTGGCAATAAACAAGAGCATATACTACCCAACAAAAGCACTTCGAAGTTAATTTTTATGTGCACTAGGTTTATAGATGATTATTACTCTTTTAATGGTCGGCTTTTGCGAAAATGCCTGAATGTTGTATCGAATAATGGCAGGACTACATGTAATAATAATAAAATAAGCATAATAATAAATAATTTAGTGGTTTTAGGTGAGTTTATTAAGTTTTTCTGGAAATATTTATAACTAAAAATATTTAGTTATGAAAAAATAGGGGAATTTAGGGCAGTCTCATCTACAAATTTTAGGAAATATTAAATGTAAATAAAACACTTGTTTTACCTTATATATTATAAAGAATTTCAACAAGTTACCACTTATTCAATACAATATCGTAGGAAATATTTGTAGGTACAAAATAAATAAACAATTAACTTTGTTGGTATCACTTTTTATTTATATTTGTAACTATAGTTTCGACAACTTCAGCATGTCAAAATCAAAAAATTGCTTGATGATGCTGAAGCTGTCGAAACTATAGTTACAAGTGTAAATAAAAACTTATACCAACAAAGTTAATTGTTTATTTATTTTATATTATCAAAATGTATCACGAAGTGAAATCATCCACAATTACTTATTTAATATTTGTAAGTATTAAAGTAAAGTGGTTTAGGACTGTTAATGTCGAAGGAGAAAATATTATAGAGTAATGGAGATATAGAGAATCCTTGAGGAAGCCCTTTTTCAGGGGTAAAAGAAGGGGGAGGAGAACTTTGTGGGAATTATTAGATATAATTTGTTTAATAATGAAAATAATATAGGTAGGAATTTTAAGGTGATAATATTTATATAACAACCCTTGGTACAAGCTGGAAGGCTTTTACTATATTAAGCAATAGAATATCTTATATCTATCCTTCAAGTTGTTTTGTTTGGGTATTTAAGGTGAGGATCGTAAATAAAACAAATAATTTCTGAATAAATACGCAATATTATTCCCATATAATCGTTTTCTTTCTGGTGTGCCACTGTAACAACTTCTCCGTACCTCATCATAGCTGAAAGTTTTCGGCATAAAGGCGAAAAGAAAATGAACGCGGAAACACTGCACATAACAGAAGTTGGCGATGGCCGGCGGCAGTTCCAGATCGGAAATTAAATTTAAAAAGTACCCAAGGAGAGAGAATATCCCCGGGCTACTGGTCCGATACTGTGTGTGCAGACAAAATACACATAAAAATGTAAATATCCTTTCGGAACGGCCACCAATTCCATGCTTTTATAACAACGCCCGAACGTGCCGCACGGCGTACGGAGCGGCGTGGGGTTGGGGGGTAGGAATGGGGCGACACTGTTTTCTTATTATTAAATAAACGAAAAGGAATGAAACTATTTTCCGCTCGGTGCAACGATGGGGAATGCGGAGGCGTCGTGTAATGAAATAATTGGTGATTTTTAAATTTATGCGTTTTCTATTTGTAAGAAAATAGGATTTAAGAAGCATTTTTCTATGTGTACCGTTTCATATTTAAGCGTTTATTTATCGTAGGAATAATTTTAAAAATATCTTTTAAATAAAAACATGAAGGATACATCAGATAATGATCAATACTGTGCCTTGATAATTGCTTAAATTATTGTGATTACATAAAAATTACGTTCTGGTAAATAAGTAATTTACTACTCAAAGTGGATTTTTTTGATTATTTTTTAAAAGATTAAAAAGGGTAATTGATATATCTTTCATGCTGACATTAAAAGCCAAAAAAGTCTCTCCTAAAAGGGCACAAAAATAGTAATTAGTAATTTATGAAAGAAGCCGGCAAAGTGCAAGAGGATATATGCTCCCTCTGCATCATGGAAAATGAAGAATTCAAAGATGTGTAAATAAATAAACCCTTCGGTCTGTCAAAAGCTAACTATGGTAGCTACAAATTGTATGATGTCTGTTTTCCAAGTTTCTTTGATTTAAGAATAGATTTTCGATAGTACCAAGGTTTCTAAAAGAATATCGGGGTTCTAAAGATATGAAGTATCAGTTACAGTTGCTTCTCCAAACAACAAATGCCCATAAACCTCTCGTAGCAATTGTAAAATCTCGTGAGGATTATCTGAGCCCCAGATGCGCACATTATGAGTGTTCAGATGCCTGTTTACTAGTCGCCAAGTCGCCATGTTTTCTACTAGCACCATTTAGCGTATCCGCGTACCAACAAATAGAACTGTTTGGGTTGTTCTCATTTCATGTATTAATTATAGTTTTAATTGTTACGTAATAAGTAATACAAAGCGTTAAAACCCCGATAATCATTTAGAAACACCGGGTATTATAGAGCAGCAGCCCGAATAACGGTAATTCAGACAGTTCTGTTTGTTGGTACGCGCATGCTCTAATTAACTGTCAAGACGACATAAGTCACATATTTGTGTATTCCTTTTGAGGAAATAATATGCCGCATTTGGGTAAAACAAAGATGATTTTTTTTTGTGATGAGCTTCAATAAAGAAGAGTCTCATGGAAGTGTTGATACGAGTGGAATAATGCTTTATTGTGAACTCCCTCCTTTCCATATGTGAATTTTTGTTGATATTAATGGATTTTATGTATAATTTTGGAATGTTATGTAAGCATATTGTAATAAATAAATGATAATAAATAGTATAATACTATCGATAATCTATTGTTAAATCAACCCTTCTTCATTTATATTAATAATTTATCTGTGATTCTTTAAGAAGTACTAAACTCAACTTTTTTTACGAAACAGTATCTATTCATTTTGTAAACCTATACATTAGTTAAACACGAAGCCTATATCATGCAAAAATATTCCAATTTCGTATTTAGAAGTCAGGCTCTAAGGACTTAATTGTCAACTTCAGAGGAATAACAATTGGTAAAGTTATTCCATAAATTTTAGATAAACTAAATTGCAAAATTAAATATATTTAGATACTTGTGTTTAAATTTAATAATACATTTTTAAGAGAAAGTCACGATGTCTTTGTTTTATCACTTTATTCAAGATTGACCACAATAATACATAACGATTTCTTTATTCAGTGTAAGTATGGATTATCACGTAGTAACGGTCACAACAATTCTCTTCGTGAAGCAAACAGCAAATACATTTTATTTATTCTGACTTGTATCGTACTTTTGTAAGAACTGAGTTATTTTTTTTAAATATATTTGCAGCAATTCTCGTTTACTAAACGTAATTTTTGGAGTATTGCTTCCAAAGAGTTTTATTCTGCTATATCATCAATAATAAGTTTCTTCTGTGGCTATAGTTTCCTCTAGAGAAAATCTTGGAATATATTTTTCTTACATCAGGATCAATCGTATATTTTTACTTTCCCTGTACGTAGTACGAAAATGTCTTGTAATCGTAAACATATTTTAAAAAATTCTCTCAACAATAGTGTTTCTTTTATGTTCTTAGATACTTTTTTTCTTGAAGACGTAACCGTCGCGCGCGAAAAGAAATGACCCACCGGATGCGGGACGCCAGTGGAATCGGCATTCTTCGCCCATCGCCCTTTCAAGCCTGGTTTTAATCTTTTATTTGCATACAATTTGCATTTTATATTGCATGTTACATTATTACATTTTGCGTTTTTGCGTTACATTTTGCATGCGTTACAATTGCGTTCGTGCAAGCCTAAACGAGTAAGTTTGCGCCTGTCACCACGTTCGCCATGTTCGCATCGTCCTCCTCGTCTGCCCCTGCTTTGTGTATGGCTCTCTCCCTCGCTCTCAGCTCAGCTCTCAGCCTGCCGGCTGACTCTTTCGACCTCAGCACCATCGTAGCGAAGAAATTAACGGCCTTCCAACTGCTTTCGGATGCCAGCATCACTCCATCCAGATTTTCTGTCCTTGTAAGCTGTCTCAGTGCCATCTTCAGCCCCGATCTTTTGCTGTGCCACGCCGTACAGTCCTCTAGTTGTGTCGCGTTCACGCGAACTACAGATCTCTGGAATTATCGGTGGCTCGTCAGGAGTTGGCATAAATTGTAGCCAATTTATCCGTGCCTTCTCTTCAGCAATTATTCCAGATCTTGGACCACTTGTCTAGTTCGTTCTCTCCCTCCGTTCCTGCCCCTGTAATCTCAGCAGCCTCTGCCGGCCCTCTCCCTTTGCTGACTCTTTCCAGCAACAGGTCCGGCGGTGGTGTTGACGCTTGCACATTCGATGCCGCCGTCGACACAGCCCTGTTCCCTGTTCCTCTGAGAGCATAAGTTTCCTGCCCAAGCCGGCGTGGCGTACAGCAGCTTGGATGTCATCAAAAGTATCCTGGTTCCCTCTGAAGGTCCGTCCGCATTCGCCATAAATCTTACGACGGCTCTCGTCAACCTTGCCGCCTCTGCTGTCACTTCTTGGACCTGGGCGCTGCCCATGGGGATTGTTTCCAGGATCTCCAGGTACCTGAGGCTCTTGGTTATAGCTACCTCCTGACCTATCTGAATGAAGAATACGTCTTCTTTGCGGTTATCCCCAGACCTATCGTCATCATTTCGGTGACAATATCGGCTCGATGTCTCTTTTGCTCACCAGAATCATTAGGTCATCGTCAAACCCCACTGTATTCAATCTTTCAGGGAACGGTAGTCGGAAGACGCCGTCATATGTCATGTTCTAGATAAGTGGTACCTCTACTGTTAGTGCTTTCTCTATCTGTGATCCTTCTGATCCTGCGAGGGTCCGACCCTGTAGGTAGCTGTAGTACGATAATTTCGCGGAACTCCACTCGTCGATCGGCTAACACGAGATCATGGACTATTTCTTCATTTGTGGCCGTTTTTAGACGTCCACTGCGTGGTTCATCCTTAGTGCTCGCACAGCCACGTTTGAACTCGCTCACCCAGAAACTAATAGTCGAAAATGAAGATGTGGATGTGCCATGAACTTTCTGCAAAATATTTCGTATCTCCGTCGCCTTTTTCCCATCCATCCAGAAATTGATGACTGCACGAAATTCGTTTTTATCCATTTTTGCAAAAGTGTCTGACTTGCTTCACAAGATATCCAAGTAAACAAAAACGGAACGACGCACGTGTCTGAAAATTTGACAGCTTACCTAAAATAGGTTAGCCTTGACAACCATCATAACAATTTCACGATACGCGCGCCATCTCTTGCCCATTCCGGAAACTTTTCAATCTACCCTAGTACATCCTCGGCAGGTAGGATGACACTTTTCTCCTACAGTACCCTTAGGATGACGCTCCATGGGAGGTAGGTGAACGCGTTTTTGACATCCAGAACTATGGCCAGGCTATGCTTCCTTCTCCTCAGTAATCCACCGTTTGCAGCACTTTTTAGGTGACCAGGCATACATTTCTTCTTTACTTGTACGTTGCAAATTTCACATGTCACGGTTAGACAATGATCCCTTCTTAGGGAATATGATATTTATCAACTACTATTGTTCGTCCTACACAAGAATTTATTTTGTGACGCATTACATTGTCTTTTCTTGTAAAAGTCTTGCCAGATTGGCAGAGAAACATGGTGCTATTGGGCAGTAAATAAACAAATTTTAATTATACACTATATGATGAATTAAACGATGAAGTAGAACTGAATGCTGATAATGAACTGAGAGAGATAAATAGGGATCCATTCAACAGGTTCACTGGTTAACCTTAAGTGACGCCACTCCACTCACTTTGCAAACAGCCGCAACATTAACCTTCATTGAAAGTAGTGTAATGGAACAAATTATGCAATTGTCGACTTTGTAATTAATAATGTGCAATTTATATTAGGAAATAGTATGTAAAGGAATGCATGAGTTCATGAGTTTTCTAATTGGGAAATAGAATGTGTATTACGGAAGTATAAATACGTGACGATTGTGTTTTAGGTTAAGTTAGTCTTAAGTAGTCTTCAGCCGATCTACGAGATTAGTGAATAAACGTAGTTAGAAGAAACAATATCTCCATGACGAGCCCTCCTTCATAAGTGACATGGCGTTTAACAACAGCATCACTTTACAGTAAACTTGAGGAAAGCAATTTTATTTCTAATCTAATCTTCGGCAGTATCGGCTATATCCGTATCTGTATCAGATACACTTGATACATCATAATGAAGCGGCTCATCATCAATGTCTGACAAATTCCGACTAGACATTCTCGGTAATAAATCTCTAGCGTCAAGCTCAAATAGTGGCAAAACAGAAATCACGTTACCTTTTTTCCTAATGAATTCTACACCAGCACAACTCATTGAAACACTTTTAGAGTACCTAGTCCTAAAAAACTTAATACGTTCTGGCTGATTGTAATCGAGTCTCCTACAATGCACGCAATACCTCTCTCCGTTTTTATCCACCCAGAATGTTTTCTTTACCACTACAATATATCTCCGACTTCAAGAAATATTCATGAGTCTTCCAAAATTTTCAACAGATAGGGCAACTGCTATATATCTTTTCAATCTAACAATTCAATGTTTGTATTGCCTATAAAACTTTAGTGGTCTTGCATCACAATATACCCAGTTCAAATGTTTTCACCACTGCTCCATTATACATCCCAATGGCTTCTCGATGTAACCCTGCACTACAAGTTGTTTAACTTGGAATCTATTTTCCAGAATTCAAAGACATATAACTTTTATAGCTATAGCAAGCAGGCTGTAAATTTCTCCTACACCTACTCTTCGCACCCACACTGGATTCATTTTGCGAATTGCAAATAAACGGATACAATGAAAAAAATAATACGAGTAACACACTTTACAAAACTAATTTCTAATATCTATTACCATTCAATTTATTTAACTCCAGCGTTCCCTCTCTCCTAGTTGAAAAGGATAATAGGTATTTTAATAGGCAAGGTTACTTGAAGGTCATTACAATGTGAAGATCATTTAAATGACAAGGTCACTTAAAGGTCAAAGTCATATGAAGGTCAATATCAAGCACATCCTTTGATCATTTTGACCATGAACTAGCCGATTCTAGAATCTCCTCACGACCCTCAAGGTCAGAGGAGGTTCTAGAATCGACTAGTTCCCCCTACTCCTTTGGTCTTTCTCACCGCCAGTATCATGTCCGTCGAGGATCTACCTTGTCCAAATCCGTACTGCTGTTCAAACAGCCCTGCCTCTACCTAGAGATCCGACTGTGTTCTCTCGGCCAGGAGTCGCTCAAGCACTTTCTCTTCGTCATCGAGCAGGCTTACGGGGCGGTAAATTCCGGGTTCGTCTGTTTCCCCTTCTTGGGAAGGTGCACAAGTCGATCTCTCTTGTATCTCATCGTAAAGATGCCCTCGATGACCATTCAGCACGTCGGCAAGATGTTGAGTGTCGTCGCTTATCGCCACTTTGATGGCTTCGTTGAGGAAATTTCTTAAAAATTTTCTCTACTTAAAAAAAATCATTTATCAATTTTTATGTAAAATTTGGATTATTCTAAGTGAATTTAGAAATTTCTAAGCAAACATTATTAGATTTTAACTGTATTCAAAGTGTCGTTTTAAATAAAATTTAGAACTGTTTTGTTACAGATTTCAATTGTGTTATATTTATTCAGTTTTCTCATTCATTTGAATTGACTTTTATTAGAGTATTTTCAAAAGTTATTTTAGAAAATTTAGAACTGTTTTATAAAGATTTCAATTGATTTTCTTTCATATAATTTCTATTATTTTCAGAAAATTTTCAAATATTTTTTTTAAAACCGTTTTAAAGATTTTCAATTGATAATTCTTTTTTTTTTAAACTGTTTTTAAACTTATTTTTTAGAATGTACAAAGATTTCAAGAATTTTTCAGTTTTTTTGTAAAATTCTATTTATTTTTAATATATTTTCTGTTTACAATAAACGGTTGTGATTTAGTTTTAGCATAAAATGTCAACAAGAAAATTTACAATCATTTATTTAAAGGTTTCAATTATTTTTCAATTTTAATTGGTAAAATTTTAATTGTTTTAACTGTTTTATGAATAATTAGAATTTTTTACACAATAGATAATTTTTCAAGTGTTTTTTTTAAATTTTTTTAGAGAATTTAAACCTCTTCAAAAAGATTTCTTTAAGTTTTTCTTTTCGTTGAATTGATTTGTTTCCAGTGAATTTTAAAACATTTTGTTTGGGAACATTAACAGCGGTTTTGATACAGATTGTTTTTATCGGAAAAATTTAATCGTTTCCAGTGAATAGATTTCTTTCATTTATAACATTTCAACTGTTTTGAAGCAAATACTTTTTAGTAACTTTTTTTAAGCAAATATAAGTTTTCAGAATGTTCGTAAGATTGTCGTTGTACTATGACTATAGTCCACACGTTGGATCTTCCGTCCTACGTCACAAAATATCGCTTCGAGAAACGACACAAAAACATTCAGTCTGATAAAGTAAACCAAATGCGTTAGAAAAAGAACGCACTGTAAAACTTTCGTCGTTTTTTGAAGCGATAGTTTGTGACGTACGACGGAAGATCCAAGGGACAGACTATATATTATCATATTTTGATAATAATTTTTTGTTTGTAACATTGGAGATATTCTAGCTTTTGATGATAAAATTTGAAATTTAATCTTACTTTTTGGATACAGTTTTGAAATTCAATTATTTTTGGGCCTGCATCTGTATGTCTTATATAAAGATTTGTTTCATGCTTAGAAGCAATACTCCACTGACATCTTTACCAGATCAGATGAGATTTATGTATCTTCATGCTTCTATAGCTTCTACTGCTAAATTTAAAAACACTTTTTACCTGTTAGTTTTATTTTTGCCAACTTTAAAGCTTAGTTTCTTAGACCCATATTTCTAAAATGTGTAATCTTTGTAATCATTCCAAAAATAATTCTCTCCTTAAGTTATTCCTGTTTATAATTTTTCTGACCTGAACAAACTTTGGTATACTAGTTTGTAGTTTTATTGAAGTTCCATTTTTTTCTATACAAAGTTAATTTAAACATTAATTATTGTTTCCTGTCAACAAGAGCCATGTACCGGTTTCTATCTATTTTGAAACGAGTTTTCAGTATGGATTATTTAATTCTCAGGGTTATCCATCGATTAAGATATTACCATAAATGTGCCTTCTCTTGGGATCTTCTAATGCAACACTTAAACAATAGATGACATCGTTATGCTAATATCTCAATCCTAACGTCGATTTACTTATTTCTATAAAATTTCAATTATATTAAAACATTTAAATTAATAAAACACTTGTGTTTAAAGAGTTTTGCATAATAGAGTTTTGCCAAATAATAACCTCATAAATCAAATATTAAACCAATTAAAATATCAATTTCATCGTTTGATTTGTTGTTTATAAAAAAATCCGAAGCCAGTTAACTATTTTTCTCTTTTTTTGTATGGCCAATTCCATTCAGCACAGGGTCGCGGCGTCGAGTGGACTATTTCAGGGTATTTGTTGTTAATAAATTCCATTACACTTCGAGTGCCTTTGTAATTACTTGGCAAAGTGGCCACGGTTGAAATGAGGAATTTTTGCGAGAGCCCTCGGCGAACAAAATTAAAGTCGAATTAGTGTCCGGACGGCGTTCGGTCGGCAGCACTCAAATTTCGCTCGGTCGAATTTAGATAGTTTCCTTTCCTTTAAACTAAAAGTCTTAACAGAAATTAGTTTCTTGCACCGACACAGGAGCGCCCCGAGGGCGCCGCCTACCCATTCCAGAAACTTTTCCAACTATTTCAGCGCAAGTGTGTCCCTTCGGGAACGGCAATAATCGCTCCAGAAGAAAGAATTTAGGATAGAAACAGAAAAAGAGAAAAAAAGATAGATTTCTATTTTTCTTTTTTTTTGTAAAATTTTAGTTGTTTTAAAGAGAATTTTGAAATCTAATTCGATTGTTATAGAATTTTCAGTTTTTTGTAAAACTTTTATTGTTTGAGTGAAATACCAAATGTTGATTATTTGATTAAATTTGCATATGCATTTTCTGTGAAACTTCAATTGTTTTAAGTAAATTTCAAAATTTTCAAACGAATTTTTCAGAAAATTTAGAATAACAACAAATTGTCTATAAAAATTTTCAAATGTGTTTTTCCAAAGAACATTTACAACTGTTTTATTACAGAATTTCATTGTTAATTTTTAGTTTTATTTGTAGTACAATTGTTTACAGGGAACGTTTAAATTGTCTTTTTCATATAATTCCAACTGTTTTAAAGCATTTTTTAGAAAATGTATAATTGTTCTATTAGATTTCGACTGTTTTTTTGTTTTTTATTTGTAAAATTACAAATTTGAATTTGATTTTATGTTTGAGCTTAAGTTTGATTTTGAATTTGAGTTTCAGTTTAAGCTTGAATTTGAGTTTTAGTTTGAAATTAAATTACAATTTATTTTTGGAATCTGCAGTCACATAATAGGTCATAAATAATAAATTTACTCAATTTGTTTAAAAAATTTCAATTATTTCAAATAGATTTTCAAATTTTGAAACCAATTTTTTAGAAAAACTGTCAATTTTTAATGTTTTTTTTTAGGAAATTTACAACTACTTTAAAGACTTTTAATTGTTTTTTGTTTTCATATAATTTAAACTCTTTAATCAAAAGTTTTTTTCGCATAGTTTGTAACTGTTCCATTAGATTTTAATTTTTTTCTGTTTTTTTGCAAAATATGTAAAGTAATATTTGAATTTAAATTTAAATTTAATATCAAATTTAATATTGACTTTGCCTTTCACTTTGGCTATGAATATGAATTTGAATTTAAACTTGAACTTAAAAAAGTTAAAATTGCTTTATTATAAATTTTACAGCTGTTTTATCACAGATTTACAGTTTTATTTTTTAGTAAAAATTTTTGCAGTCAATTTTTAATTTTTTTTAGAAAATTTACAACTGTTTTTAATTTAAAGGTTTTCAATTGGTTTTTTTTTTCATATAATTTCAACGCTTCTAATCAAATGGGTTTTTTCGGAGAATTTGTAACTGTTCTATTAGGTTTTAATTTTTTTTCTGTTTTTTTTTGTAAAATATGTAAAGTAATATTTGAATTTAAATTTAAAATCACATTTAATATTGACTTTGCCTTTCACTTTAACTTTGAATTTAAATTTGAACTTGAATTTGAATTTGTCCTTGACTTTGACTTTGAATTTGTCTTTGACAATTCTCAATTTTTTCGAAAATTTTCAATTGCTTCAAATAGATTTTCAAATTTTGAAACCAATTTTTTAGAAAATTTAAAATTGCTTTATTGCAAATTTTACAGCTGTTTTGTCACAAATTTTTAGTTTTATTTTTTAGGAAAATTTTTTGCAGTCAAGTTATATTGTTTTTTAGAAAATTTGCAACTCTTTTTAATTTAAAGGTTTTCAATTGTTTTTTTTTTCATATAATTTCAACTCGTCCAATCAAATGGGTTTGAGATTGTAACTGTTCTATTACGTTTACTTCTGTTTTTTTTGTAAAATATGTGGAATTTGAATTTAAATTTAAAATTGCTTTATTACAAATTTTACAGCTGTTGTTGATTTTCAGTCTTATTTTTTAGTACAATATTTTTCAGTTAAGAATGTTTTTTTTAGAAAATTTACAACTGTTTTTAATTTAAATGTTTTCAATTTTTTTTTTCATATAATATCAACTCTTTTAATCCGATCGTTTTTTTTTCGGAGAGTTTGTAACTGTTCTATTAGGTTTTAATGTTTTTTGTTTTTTTTAAATAAAGAAAACATAACTTTTTTATACCACTTTTTATTTCACTTTTTGCGACTAGTTTCGATTACACGTTAATCATTATCAAACAAGTACTTAAAAAAAAATTTAAAAATTGAAAATGTACTACGAAGTTAACGTCGAGAAGATTCAAGAATTTTTTGTTAAATATGTAATGTAATATTTGAATTTAAATTTGAATTTCAATTTAAAATCAATTGTAATATTGACTTTGCCTTTCACTTTGAACTTTAAACTTGATCTTGAACTTGAATTTGAATTTGTCCTTGACTTTGACTTTGAATTTGTCTTTGACTTTGACATTGAAACTGTTGCAGAATTTAATTTTTTAGTTTTATTGCCATCAACTTCTAATTATTTTCAGTAAAGTTTGAGTTTAAGTTTGATTTTGAGTTTGAAATTAAATTGCAATTAATTTTTGGTATCTCCATTTACATAATAGGTGATAAATAATAATTTAAGGCTTTCAAATTTTTTTTTCATATAATTTCAACTCTTTCAATCAAATGGGTTTTTTTCGAAGAGTTTTTAACTGTTCTATTAGGTTTTAATTTTTTTCTTTTTTTTTGTAAAATTTGTAAAGTGGAATTTGCATTTAAATTTGAATTTGAATTTAATATTGAATTTGCCTTTCAGTTTGACTTTAAATTTGAATTTGAAATTTGAACTTTGAACTTTGAATTTGTCTTTAGCTTTGACTTTGGCAATACAATATTTTAAGTAAATTTTCAAATGTGTTTTTTTTTTTCAATTTTTAAACTGTTGTGTTACAGAATTCATTTTTTTCAGTTTCTTTTTCATAAACTTTTAATTATTTTCAGTAAAGTTTCAAATATTTACTTTTATTTCACTTTTTGTAAAATTTTATTACAAGTGATCAAATGTTTTTTTTTAATTTTGTCATATTAAATTTCAATTGTTTAAAGTATAAATTCTTAAATTATTTTTTGACTTAAATTATTTTTTGACATATTTTAGTTGTTTTTTCAGTTTTTTTTTGGAAAGCTTCAATTGTTTGAAGTAACATTTATTTTTTTTAGAAAATTTACATTATTATTACGTTTTTATGATTTCTTTCTATCAATTTTTTTTGTTTACAGTTAAATTTAATTGTCTTTTGTTAGTTTTATATTTTAGTAAAATTTCAATTGTTTCTGATGAATTTTTATCTTTTACATAAAGTTTTAACTGTTTTGAAGCAATTTTTCTTAGAAAATTTACAATAATTCTTATGAGACATTCAATGCTTTTAGTATAAATTTTGAAATGTTGTTTTATAAATTTAAATTTATGTAATAAACTAATTACTATAATTGTAATAAAAAATATTGTCTTTTCATTTATTGTTCCTGTAAAATTTTAAAGGTTTAAAAAAAACTTAAAATTTATTTATTTTTTCACTTTATTTTCTAAGATAAATATAGAAATGAAAATTAATGCCAATTTTCAATTTATAAATTTCTAAAAGGAGATATTATACAAAAACTAAAACTTTTAAGTTAACAATAAAATAATTAAAGCTTTTGATTTTTGAAGCTAAACCTCGACTTTGAAATCGGTAAAAAATCTTATTCTGATAGTATCAAAACCGCAAGGTTAAGAATAAAAAACTCCTAAGGTCACATCCCTTTAATGTATAGCAACTATATTTATAATATATATTTCGATAAAACGAAGTATTCGGATACAATACTCTGATTATTTCTTAGAATTTCTTTATTATCATCTTTTGAATTTGACAGATCATTTAGGAAAGCTCAAGCTTCTTCTACCGGTAGTTCAAAGGTGCCCTACTTGATTCGGCGCATAAATTAATGATTGATTTGGTTTTAAATGTACCTTAAATCACAAACGTCTGCTTTTTTATCCCACGTTCTTACCAACTCCATCATTTAGGCCCAATATATAGAGCATAATAGGATTTAATTTTCACAATTATACTTCTAATTCCTAAATAATACAAATTTTTGAGACAAAAAGTTTATGCCAATTTTTTTTAAATTTCTACTCTACGTCATTTATGTTGAAGTGCACACGGCGATTTATTTGAATACTTTAATAATTTATTCGTAACCGGATTAAGGCCGGCCGCAATCTTCGTAATTAATACGGGGACAGCCGGAAAATTACTAAGTCCGGCCCTATCTGGGTCGAATTTTTCCCGAGGTGGTTCTCCTTTTTCTCATTTCACCCTCGACGCCGACCGCCCACCGCCGCCGCCGCTCCCCTATCCCCCCGAGCCCCCGCACTGCGGAGGGAAACTCAATTAAACAGGGTTTATAATTAATACAGGAGACACCAGGGCCGAAGAAATTAATTACGAGGATTTCGCTGCTAGAAAAATTAACGAGAACTTTTTAAATTATGTGGAAGCGAACAAAAAAAATGTGAGAAAGATAGGAGTGTGATGGTGAAGCGTCAATGAAAGAATTTAGGTCATCGCTATATTTGGTCATTGTACGACTTGGTGATTCGAAGAGATGCAATTAAAACTAATGAGTCTAATTCTAAAAATGGAAATTAAACTGATAGTATGAACTGTTCTAAAGATTAGAGGAATATTGATGTAGGCTCTTTAGAATATTATCCTTTTTTGCTACAATATTGGAGATAGCAGGAACATGTATTAAATAACTTTACTAAAAGGTATTTTTTGATTTGGTTAATCCTTAAATACTCTCCAGAAATACTTCAGCAATTCAAGTAATCCCACCTTCTACGATTAATTTTTCCAACACCAACGTTTTAACAAATATGAAATCATTAATACGTTATCTCCTAGCCCTAGAAGTTCCGGGACGCGTATAAATTTCGCCCGAGAAATAAATCGCGCCGAGTTTAAGACGATTTCTTTTTCTTTTTTTTTTGCGCTAACTGGATACCAGCTTCGGGGACGTTTTTCATTTTGACGGCCCTGTCCAGTGTGCTCGTTCGCCTTAACGGAACCGAAATGAAAAATACGCGGAAATTGTATTAAAAAATATGGGCGCACGTACAAAGCGCCAGGGGCACATAATCTCTCGGCTTTTATTCCAGATAAGGGTTATATTTCACCATTATGTCTTTATATAAAGCGTCCATTGTGCGAAGCTCGGCGCGTCCGCTCTCGGATTCCATTTTGTTGCGCTCACCACCAACATGACGATGACAGATATTAACACGTTGCATACGAAAAAATATAAATTCAATGAAAATTATTAAAGAAGAATACATTGATTACTACAAGTTCCTTCATTTTCTTTACAGTAAAGAATAGATTTCAACAATCAGAATATTAAAACTGTAGAAAATATTAAACTCAAGAATCAACAAAAATCCACAAATTCTTAGAAGTAATCAATTTGAGATAACGCCAAAATTATAAAAATACATTTTCTGAGAATATGAAATTTTAAAGTAGTTTTAGAATCTAAAAAATGTAGAATTGCAAGACATTATAAAATTATTAATAATATACAGTTTAGATAGTATAAAAACTCTTACAGAACTAGAAATACTAAATACAGGGTCTATTATGAAAATAATTCGCATTATTTTATTGTGGCGCGACTATCCACCGCGGCTTGCAAATAATGCAACCGAAATATTTCAGATGCTTCAAGAGGACTTCAAGAATGACTGCAGTGTCAAGACAGCACAATACTTTTAAGAAGGGCCGGAAGGATCTTCGACGAACCCCGTTCAACGATGGCCACAATCGATTTGGGTTAAATTGGATTGCACAAATGCGCAATTTCTGCGCGGCGCTTGTGCCGAAAGGATTGATGAAAGAGCAGGAAGAACTTCGAGTTTAGCGCTGTCAAAAATTGTTGGATTCAAAATGAGCCGGACTTTCTTAACTCTGTCTTAACCAGAGAACAATCGTGGATGTCTCGCATCGAAACGATGCTCATTATCTTTTTTTTGCATCCGAGAAATCGTCTATGTTGAGCTTTTACCGCAGGGAGAAACTATGAACTCAGTTCTCGCAGGTGATGGCTGACATCAAAGACATTGTCAGGTTCCACCATGAAATATCCCAAGCCTTCATCGTTCCCAATTTCCTAGTCCGGTGCAATACCTTGGTCCCTCAGACTTCTTACAGTTTCGACATAACTTCAAGTTACTTTTTTTTTTCCCGACTGAAGAAAGAGCTGAAAAAAACGTATTAGGAGTGCTTAGAAAACATCTAAAAGCACATGCTTATTTTAACATCACAACGTTCCTTAAAAACATTCCCGTCGAGGAGTTTCAGTTTGTCTTCCAGGCATTGCAGACACGTTTCCGCAAGTGTATTGGTGCTGAAGGAGAGTATTTTGAAAAATTTTAAGCATTTCTACCGGTACGATAAATAAATATATTATCCCAGAAAATGCGCCTTAATTTTATAATGGACCCTGTATTCCAAAACATTACAATATTCGAAAAGTTAGAATTATTAACACAGGAATTACTTAAAAACTATAGAAGATTACAAATTATTTCTAACAACTCTAAAATTATCAATAGCTCCACAACTATAAAAAGTTTGAAAACTATGAAATTTACGACAAAAATTATTAAAATCTTAATTCTAAAGATAGCTAAGCAAATCAAAAATTTCTATAATTCAAAAAAGTCTTGCAACAAGAATTACAGAAAATATAAGGATATAAATTACGTTAGCGGTCGCGAAAGTGTTAATACTAACAAAACCTTAGATTCTAGCATTCAGAAATCGTGAAACTCTAGAATGTTAGAGAACTTTTGAATATCTGGAAATTAAAAAAAACACATAAAATACATATGTATGACAGATTTATAGAATTTCAAAAACTAGAATTAATTATAGCCTAAATTTAGATAATTTCAAGACAATTGGAAAATTCTAAAATTTTCTAGTTATCAAGATTTAAAAAATAATTAAATTAATTTCGATCATTTGAAATGTACACTCTGAAAGTATTAAAAATCTGGAATTGCAGATTTACAAAAACTAGAATTAATTGCAGCCTAAATTTTAAATAATTCAAGATAATTGGAAAATTTGAAAACACTAAAATTTTTTAGTTACCAAGATTTCAGAAACATTCAAATGAGTATCGATTATTAGATAATTCAAAAATGTACTAAAGAAGAATCTACTTCCAGAGGGAAGTATTAAAGATTATAAAATTTAGAAAATAATTACAAAAATTGAAACTAAAATTTTATAGTTATCGAGATTTTAAGAAACATTCAAATAAGTTTCCACTATTAGATAATTTTAAAATGTACTGAAGACTCTGGAAGTATTATAAATCTCGAATTGCAGAACTGCAAAAACTAGAATTAATTACAGCCAAATTTTAGATCACTTCAAAATAATTACAAAAATTAAAACTCTTAAAGTTTGTAGTTATTAAGATTTAAGAAACATTTAAATGAGATTATTCGATTATTAGATAATTTAAGAATGTACGAAATACTCTGGAAGTATTAAAAATCTGAAATTATAGAATTATAAAAACTAAAATTAAATTAATTACAGCCAAAATTTTAGATAACTTCAAGATAATTTGAAAATTTGAAAAATCTAAAATTTTATAGTTACCAACATTCAAGAAACATTCAATCCAAAAACTGGAATTAAGTTCAGCCAAAATTTTAGATTACTTCAAAATAATTACAAAAATTGTAAACTCTAAAATTTTTCAGTTATCAAAATTTAAGAAACCTTAAAATGAGTTTCGATCATTAGATTATTCAAAAATGCACTAAAGACTGTGGAAGTATGAATGATCTGGAAATTATAAAATTTAGAAAAAAGCTCTAAAATTATTAAGAATATTTTAACTCGTAATATGAGAATTTAAAAAAAAGGAAAAAAATGAATTAAACATTTATAATTATCAACAAATCCCAATTTATAAAAAATCTGAATGCTATTCAATTTGAAGAAACTTTTTAAAGTTTAAAAAAAACATTTTTTAAAATTAGAAGAAATTCAGATAATTCTGTGAAGTCTAAAACCTCAGAAAGACTCTTGAAGACTAAAAAGTTAAAAAATTCAAATTAATTTGAAAGTTTTACAGCTGTATAATTTTATAAAACATGATTAAAAATTATAGAACTATAGAATTAATTGCTGATACAAGTTTAAATTAAATTACACATGGATTGTTTCACAATTTTTCTCTCTTTACTCGACTAGTTTCGCTTTTTAAAGCATTATCAAGAGTCACCTCGTCAACGACAGGAAAAGATTTCGAATTCCCAGATCTTAAAATCTATTATTACCTGATTATATATAAACTGGTCAGTTTCTTCTATAACTCACTCTTGATAATACCTTAACAAGCGAAACTAATCGAGTAAATAGAGAAAAGTTGTGAAAAACCAAGTGTAATTTAATTTAAACCTTCATCAGTAATAGTTAAAAATGTTTCACCAAGTAATAAGTGAGAGAGTCGTTCAATAGAATTAAATTGAATTTAAATTAAATTAATTAAAACTCTATGAATTTTAGCGAGTTTGGGTATTCTACAATTTAAGGTAATTATCAAAAATCTAAAGCTAATAATTATATTAATATTATTCGAGTTTTAATATAAACAGAGTTATAAATCTAATACTCTAGAGAAATATTAGATTAGTAGTAGACATCTTGGGTCCTTCAACGTTTAAACCTTCTATGAAATTCCAGGCTTGTACCTATAAGATATGATAAAATTCTAAATTTAAAGAAAATCGGACAAATGAAGAATTTTATGAATAACAGAAAAACGTTTAACTTTTTTATACTACTTTTTTTATTTTTTACACAATACTTCGTGACTAGTTTCATTTACACAGTAATCATTCTCAAACTAAGTTAACTTAGTCACTAAAATTGTGTAAAGAATAAAAAAAATTAAACGTTTTTCTGTTATTCAATGAAAATGTATTACAAAGTGAACGCCTCCAAAATTCAAAATTTGAAGAAATTTATATTCTAAATAACAAAACTCTGTCATTCACTTAATTATTTACACCTTCTAATCAGCTCTCTAAAATACTATCTTAGTTATTCCCATTCAAGAACGCCTTTAATACTTATTTAAAAAAGTCTCCAAACACCCTTTCAACCTTCACATATTATTCCCAAACCTGTCTTCCTAGAAATCCTAATATAAGTCAAGCCCTAAATTAAAAAAAAAACATATTCTCCAATATTTGATTTAATTTCATCTTTCCATCCTTCTACACATGAACTATATTTAATTAAACTGTAAAAAACTTTTGGTATCTAAATTCTAATTCTTTTTAATAATTTTATAGATCTAAAAATTCTGAGCCTTGAGAATTTAGAAAAATTTATGAAAAGTCTAAATATTAGAACAAACCTAAATATATTCATTAATTTAAAATTCTAAAAACTCTAGAAACTTTAGAAGCTTGAGGTACTAGAACTATTGATTTTTATAATACTAGAATTATTATATCCATTTAAGTCTTATAGAACTTTAATAGAAGCTCTAAAAACTAAAATTATTAATAATTCTACAATTCTAAAAAATCTTAAGAAAATTAATGAATCACATTGAATCTCATAATATTACAAAATCTTAATGATTTAAATTTCTGACGACTCTAGATTTCGGATGTCGTAGAAGTCAAACCAGAATTTGAATATAAAATATAAGAGTAATTTAAGAAGACCCTAGAAATCTTAATGATTCTACATAAGACAAACTAAGATATACATTCTGGCCGAAAACGATGAACCAATATACAAAAAATGCTTTATATTCGGAGCATGAAATCCCTCTGGCCAAGGTAGATAATAACAAGTAGTAGGCGAGTGTGCTGGACTTTGCAAGACTAACAATACTAGCAAGTCCAGTGAGGTGTTTGGTTGCTCTTGTGTTGTAATCACAGTTTATGGTGGGTAATCGAAGGCCTTGGATATTCTTAAAGATTGTCTAGAGAAGCAAATGTAACTTTTTTATTTAATAAAAACTGTAAAAAAAGCCCAAAAACTCTAGAATGTTTATATTTAAATTAAAAGGCAAACTCTTAGGCAAAAAATCTTTGGGATTAGTTAAAAATGAAATCCTGTCTGCAGAATTTTAAAAAACTCTGGGGATTTATTATTTTTTTTAATGTTTTTAAACTTTAAAAAAATATTTAAGCTGTAGAATATGTAAATTGATAGAAATTAAAAATAAAAATTAATTATAAGCCAGCAGATTATAAAGTTTGAGTACTCTACAACTAAGATTTAATTTGAAAATATTCCTACTGTTACACCAGAAACATGCTCAAACATTGATAAAATGTATGAAAAGTTTTGGAATAGTTTCTGGATGTGTTATGATTAATGCTTTTACAAAATCATTACTAAAATAAAAAATAAGTCATTATGTTAATTACCGTCGTGTACAAGCGAATTAAAAGCCCAGGCTGATTTAAAAGACTTAAATTGACTACGTTAAGTCACAAACTCAACTAGTATCGTTTAATCGATTACAAGTATAAATATTAAAGAATTATCAAAAAAACATTACTCACTCTAAACAGAAACACTACTCGGACTTAATCAAAAATTCTACAAACAAATGTAAAGCAACTTGGAATATTGTAAAGAAGCATTGTAAACTAAAAAACGAAATGTCAAGTATTCTCGATACATGAACAACGCATTAAAATTATTTATTATTATTCCAATTTACAAAAAAAAGGAGACCCACAAAGTTGTAAAAATTTCCCACTTATTGCCTAGCTTAGCTCAATTTCAGTAATTCAGTAACTCCCAGCATGGATTTCGCTGTAATAAATCCACAACAGCCGCGATAGGTTTCATACAACAAATATATGACACAATGGACAAATACTTCGAAGTCATAGGAGCACTTTTTTGACGTATCTAAAGCGTTTGATTGCTTAGATCTAAATTTTATTTTAAATTGACTGAATATATTAGGAATTCGAGGATCCATTAATTATTGGTTTAAGTCATATCTCGAAAAAAGAAAACTAATTATTAAATTAGAAAACACTTTTTCAAATTTCTACGATGTAACATTGGAAGTACCACAAGGGAATGTGATAGGTCAAATACGTTTTATACTTTTTATTAATGACCTATCTACATATATATAGTAGAGTAATAAATAAATTTATAATAATAATAATTAAAAATTACGAAAACATTTCGTGAATCTACAACAATGAGTCTTACTAAGACTACAAAATAAATTACTTGTTGAAAAAACTGCTTGTCTGGCTAATACCTCGACAGATATTAAATGATGCAAAAGTAATTTGCTTGTTACAAATAGTACAACTATCAAAGCAACACTAATTTGAATGAAATTATTTCTGTTGAATAAACTAATACAGTCTGTTCCACAACAGCGTTCGGGCTGTTTCTTATAAAAAAAATACAAAATTGTTAAAAATTTTATTTGGATCTATTAATACATTCTATAAACTAAAATGCGTTTACTTAGTAAATTGTCCAATCTTCTTTGTTATCGAGTATGGCCTGGCAGCATCGGGGCATGCTTTCATGAGATTTTCAGCCATTATCTGAGGAAGAGATCTTCAGATTTCCCGTATATGACGAACGAGCTGCTTTAAATTAAAAACCTTCTTTTCTCTGAGTTTGACCTTCATGACTGCCCACACGTTTCCGATGGGATTGGCATTAGGCGATTGAAAAGGCCAATCCATTGTAGTAATGCCATTTTACGTTTTCACTCCGTACATGCACGACTTCGGTGTTTTGGGTCGTTGTCCTCTTGTAGCACCCAGGAACTATTATCTAAGCCAAACCATCTTTGAGCAGACTTCAGTAAATACTTATGATAAATCATATTAATTTTCTGTGCATTCATATTGTCTGTGAGGAGATGTAAAGTACCAAATCCCTGTGTACAGAAGCATCCCCACACATGTACTTTCACTGGGTGTTTTACTGTACGTTGAACAACGGGATTGTGACGAGTCGACCAGGCATACCTTCTGGTACTCCAGGCCCAAAAGGATGATTCATCAGTAAAGATTACATTAGAAAAATCACGATCAATATTAGCCTTTGCCCACTCCAGCCGTTTTTGGACGTGCTTTCGCTCAAAAAAGGTTTTAACGTTGAGGACCGCCAGCAGTATTTGGAGTCAAGCAATCGTCGTCTAATAGTATTAAGGCTCACTTCTATACCCTTTTACAATAAGAAATTTTGCGCTCGCCGTAACGAAAACCCAGGATTCTTTTCAAATATCTTGATGATAGCTTTGTCATCCTTCTTCGTCGTTGAGCGCCGGATGCCACGTTCCGGCAGGTCGTCAACACTTTTTGTTTCGTTGTAACGTTTCATCCACTTTCTAACGAACCACTCTGACTTGTTAATGTAGCGGCCGGCAGCATACGACATTTTCGGTTCTTTCAGATGTGTGCAAAGAAACACTGCTTCAAAACGACTTGCATAGGCAGCACTCATTGTATTTATTCTGCTGCGTTACAGACAAAAATAATCACACTACCGATACCAAAGCATTCTTCACAACTGTTCAGAGAATCGGTAAAACCTAACTTAACATCTGTGCGCCACCTATTAATACAATGCGGAACCGTACGCTGTTGTGGAACAGACTGTAAATGATAAAATGAACTTGAATGTGAATATAATGTGAAAAGTTACGAACAAAAATTGAATTCAGACTGATTTCATTAAATTAAACTAGCAAAAGCAATTAAATAATCTAGTATTCAAGTTTATAATTATCTGCAGACACGTGTTTGGATCTTTCGATCTCTTCAGTACAGCTTTATTATAAAATTGATTTTAAATACAAGTAAAAACATTTACTATTACTAAATATATAGTATGGTGTAACCAAAACAATTTAATTATAAATTACACAAAAACAGTTTGCGTTGAGTTCTACAACATACACTCCAAACCATCTAAACATACAATCAGCGTGAATAATAACAACATAGAAATCACAATTCACAACATTCTTAAGCATAAAAATTGATAAAAACCTTTCTGGGACTAAGCATATAAATACTCTTATATCAAAGCTAAATAAAGCATATTTTGTACTGTCAATTGAAACATCTACTTGACGAAGTTGGTCTTATGTCTTTTTCTATAGAGTGGTAGATGCACTTCTAAGCTATTTTGTATTGTCGTGTGGGGATAATCAATTTTGGAACTTTCAAAAATTTTGAGAGCCTACGAATAAATTTTAGAGAACTCTAAATTTATTTAAAAATAGAACTGTACTAAAATTATTAAGAATATTGAAATGTAGAATTAAGAAAATCCCTTAAATTAATGAGAATATTATAACTCTTTAAATAAAAGAAAAAAAATTCCTAAAAATCTGTGAAATTCTTGAAAATCTAGAACTGTGACCAACAAAATTTCTAATAACTACTATGCAATATTTTGGACAACTGTAGAATCATCAATAAATCCAGAACTATATAAGTCTGAATATTATGAAACTTTAAGGTCTAATTCTAGAATCTAAACATTGTAATTTAAAATTTATCAATCGTAGATTGATTTACAAAATTCTGACAGTTCAAAAATTTGGAATCATTGAAAATTCTATTATTTATAGAAAATCTGGAATACTGTAGAATCATAGGAAACTTTAGAATTTGAGAGTTTCTAGAATTTAAATAAATACTTAGAAATTTATAATTACGATTCATACTATAGGGTCCGCCAATAAGGGCGCGTGAACTTTAAAATTGAATAAAACAAGTTGTGTGTGAGGTAGAAACGAAATTTATTTTTCAATCGAAAGGGTATTCGACCCCATTAAGTATGGAAGATAACATCGTTCAAATGACCACCGCGGCTCCGTTTGGTAGCCCGGATCCGGGAGGTCCAATTTTCGATGACTCTGGAGCACATATCGGCCTCAATTTAAGCGATGGCGTTGCGTATGTTGACTTTGAGGTCATCGGTGTTTAAAGGCTTGTTGGCGTAGACCAGCGACTTGAGATAGCCCCAGAGAAAAAAGTCTAAAGGCGTTAAATCGCACGATCTCGGTGGCCAGTTGATATCGCCTCCGCGCGAGATGATCATGTCCGGAAATCGCTCGTGCAGAATGTCCATTGTGGCATGGGCTGTGTGGCACGTGGCGCCGTCCTGCTGGAACCACATGTCGTCCGTGTCCATATCATCCAGTTTAGGCCAAAAGAAGTTGGTTATCATCGACCTGTAGCGCTCCCCATTGACGGTTATGGCCGCCCCAGCTTCGTTCTCGAAAAAGTACGGACCGATGATGCCGCCGGCCCAAAATCCACACCAAACAGTGACTTTCTGGGGATGCATTGCCACTTGGTGGACCTCGTGTGGGTTGTTCTCACTCCAAATGCGGCAATTTTGCTTGTTCACATACCCGTTCATCCAGAAATGAGCCTCGTCGCTGAAGATGATTTTTCGGCCAAAATGGGGGTCTGCTTCCAACTGCTCCAGAGCCCAGTCAGCGAACGCCCGACGCTGTCTGTGGTCGTTTATCTTGAGCTCCTGGGTCAATTGGATTTTGTACGGGTGCAGACCCAAATCCAGATGCAAAATTCTGCGAGTTGATGTCTCCGAAAGGCCAAGTTCCTGTACACGACAAAAAATGGACTGCCTCGGGTTCTCGCGCACACTCTCACGGACAGCAGGGATATTTTCGTTCGATCCGGCGTTTCGTCGACGTGTCAGTGTTGGCTGGTTGTTTACTGAACCAGTCGACTCGAATTTGCCCACCAATCGACGGATAGTCGACTCTACAGTCCGATCATCGCGACCGTAAAATGGGCGAAGTGCGCGGAACGTTGCTCGAACTGATGACCCATTTTCGTAAAACAATTTAATAATTTGCACGTGCTGCTCGACACTCAAACTTGCCATGGTGATTTGGGGTTATATACTGAACAAATGACAGCAACTTTGACAACATGGCCGCACCCTTCCGGAAAACTTCGCGCGTCCCTATTGGCGGACCCTTTAGAAGTCTTGAAAGTCTTTAGAATTTTTAAGTTGTATACAAACTTTAAAGAAACTATTAATTGTAACTACAGAATTTTTAAAAGATTGGTACTATAAAATTATCAAAAATCTAGAAGTTTATAAATTTATAATTCGTAATTAATAAATCATTTATAAATGGTAATAAAATATTTTATTAACTTTTAATACCACTGATAATTATTTCCTGCACTTTAATATTGTACTGCATAATTATTTTTAAAAAATAATATGTTTACAGTGAATTTTTTAAACAAATAATCTGTAACTGAATAATTGAAGCTGTTAGTTTTTGAAAGTTCACATTTTTTATCGCTTTTATTTATTTAATTATTCCTTTTATTAACATAAAAATGTTTCACCTCATGTTAAGTGAGAAGTTAATTAATCATGCACTTTAGTAACTTTTCGTAAATTTATTTATTTATTATTTATTAACATCTTTGTAATCCTTTCTAATAAAATAATACAAAATTTATGATACAAAATATATAAATACACTAAAAATTTCAGTTGAAAGGAGGACGGGCCGAGTTCTCTTCACCAAAAGATCTTTCACTCAAACCCATGATTCTATACCATGAATATTGCTCCAGAATAATCTGTAGTATCTGTTTTATATTTGTAATGCTTGAATTAAGCATATTGTTAACACCACGCCTGCGCGAGTGCGGAGCGTCTCTTCCCTTAGATAAGCACCAGAGAGGCCGAACTAAAACACTTGAAAATATACTTCCTTAACGGCAGTACGAAAATTACGTTATAAATCGGGCTGCTAGAGTCTGTACTCACTTGTATTTACGTGTAAATAAATATCATTAAATTGCAATCTTATTCTTTACATCAGCCATTTGGCCACCAAGATTTTACACATATTTTAGTCTTTTATTGGAAATGATGTTTTGATGACATGTGATGTCACTGTCAAATTAAATACGATAATCATTTCTTTGCCTGAAGAATTTTAATCAAAAATGCATCATGTCAACTTTCATATTTGTTGCATTAATCATTTACCGTTTATCGGAAACACTGTGCTGCAAAATGTATCGATTATAAAATTTGTCTGCCTGCAAAAAAATATTAATTAAAAAAATCCTATCCGCTCAAAAACATTCTGCCTTTGAGGTTTATTGCATTAATTAGTGTCGACGAATTAAAAATTGTTCGCAACAAAAATTTATTAATTATAAAATTTCTTGCGTTAAGATTTTATATTCAATGAGCTAATCCATCCCACTATATTTGTTTTTTGCATTCAAAGTATATTTATCATATATCATATATCATCATTAGTGTACGTGTATTAGAAAATGCTATTTATTATTATTATTGCTAAATAATGAGAGAGAAACAATATATAAATTAATAATGCATTGTTTTTGGTGTTATAAACTATTTATTGATTTCCATTCATCAGCTTTATATGTTGTAGAAATATTTACTTTTCACAAGTATATATTGATTTTAAGTCTATATTTTTTAAAATGTATTTATATATTTTTAAATTTAAAATGCAAACAAATTACCTCAACCTGCATTAATGATCTATTGATACTACAACACAATCTTGGTGTAAAAATTTATTAATTCATTAAAATTTTCAATACAAGCTAATTATTTTAAAATGTGGTTCATCTCATAAATCTAATTTAGGATTTCCATGAAATATCATATTTTTAAACTATTACTTTATTTATTTACGACAATTTAAACGACTTGAACATGTTAATTATGAAGTATATTTATTACTACATAAATTTTTAACGAGAAAATATAATCATTAACACACTATTGACAAATCAGGCCTAACTTTATTTTTTATTGCATTAATAAATTATTGTTTAATCATTTATCAAAGCCCATTTGTCTTCCATATTTCAGAATTTTGCAACAATATCCGTTATATAAATTTATAAAAACTTTCCTTAATTCTTTAATAATATTAAATGATAAACTGAAATATTTTTTTCCTATTTTTTAGAATTTTCCATTTTTTTTAATTTTGCATTTGAATTATTTATTATTTAAAGCACTTGTTATTTTCCATATTAATATTTTTAGTTTCCTGACACGTGTTTCGGTTTCTTACAACCATTGCATTATTATCCTTTGATACATCTATAGAATTTGATAGCAATTTTTTTACATTTTTTAAGAAGTTTCTCTGTATGTTTTAGAATTTAACATCTTCTATATGTCCACAATTTTCAAAAATCTTTTTTTTTTTTTCATTCTTTGAGAATTTTAAATAACTTATTGCTTTATCTAGAAATTTCTGTTTTAAATTTATATTTTTGCCTTACAGAATTCTAATAATAATAACAATAATCTTTATTCGGACAATTACATAATTACATTTATATATACATTAGCAAAAACAGATAATGTGGTGTTAGTCCGTCTGGGCTATAGACCTGAGGTCTTTCAGCCCATGTCTTGAATTTTAAGGTGAGAAAAAAAGGTATCTTTGCTAGCTAGCTTAACTGTCATGGTGATTCGTACAAATGAGTTGATGTATTGTGAGGGGAGGATGTTGATACTTAGAAGGGATATTTGGATTTCGAGGGATACAAAATTTGTTTAAAAGGGATATATTTGATGGATTTTTTGCAAATTTAGTAGTGAGGCTTAATATACGCTGGGATATTGGTGGGATTTGGGTAATTTCATACAAGAGGTCATTGGAGGGGTTATGGAGTGGATTATTTGGGTGGCGGAGTTTGGTTAGGGTTCTTAGGGCTGATCTTTCTGCAACTTCGATGTGGTGAAGGATGGATGGACGGAATTGGGTGAAGAGGATTGAACCATTGTGTAACCAACCATGTACCTCATTGTAAACAACCCTTAATATTTTCTTGCTTTATTTCATCAGATCTGTTAAGGAATTTTTCTTCTAAATCTTATTTATTATGAATTTCTTCTCCAGAATTTAAAAATTTGTAAAAAAAATACATCCAGATTGTGGAAATATTTAGTTCGAAGTCTTAGAACAACGTGTTTAATAATAATTATCTTGATAAAGCCAGCAGCATTTACCATCTTTAAAACGTTCCTTATACCTTTTCCATTTCTTTTCTATTTCCGTTTCCTCCTCCCCCAACTATTATATTACATATTATTATTATTACAGTGAATTCGTATTTACATTTCCTTATGCAAAGGAAGTCCATTAAAACCCGTACTTCATGAAATTCTATTGTGTACTAATTTTAGTTTTCTTTTTTTCAGGTGAGCTTTCCATTTTGGTTAACCAGTCGAGGTAATTTTCTTCAAACGTACTTACTTTAAAGGCAAGAATATCTTAATGATAAGTTCCAAAATTAAGTAATTATTTTTTTTAATAAAGAAACCCCCTTCCTCCCTTAAATTATTTTTTTCCAGTCTCTAAACATCCCTTCTCCTGTAAACTCATTTCTGTAATATAAATTATAGTTTTTTATTTTATTAGTCCTGTCATGATGGATCCGATGAATATTAGAAGTAGGTAAATCATGTACTAGTGAACATTAGAAATAGATTTACTAAAAAAATATTTTTTAATTAATTATTGCGAACTTATAAAGAAAATTCTTGAAAAGAGAAAATTGAAAAGTCTAAAATAAAATTTGGTTCTAGCAAATAAAGCAAAAATGCATTGCCATTGACATAGTTCGGGTTATTTCTCAAAATCTCAAAGAAAAATGGTTGGTAAATTCTATAATTCTCGAAAAAAATCTCGAAGAGAAAATGCTGAAAAAAATAGTTAAGATAAACTAAAGAATGTTAGTAAATTCTCAAAAATTACAAGAAAAAAATACTGCAAAATTCTAAAAATCTAAAACATTATTTATTTTTTTTAAAATTCATTTGATAAGATAAGCAAGAATTTGTTCTCTAAGCGTAAAAAGAATTATAATAATTTGGAACAAATACTGTTACAAAGTTTTAAAACTCTTTCAAAAAATTCTTTAGAACAGAGAGAGAAAGAAAGAGACAAACATCTTTATTTATTATTTTATACATGAGGTATTTACAATAATATTCGTAGCTGATTTTCTTCACGGCTATCAGCTACGAATATTATTTTTAGAACAGAATTTACTGGTAAATTCCAAAAGTATGAAATAAAATATATTGCAATATTTCTACAACATAGTGGAAGAAATGGCATTAAGTAGATATTGCTATCGGCATAGAATCAATTAGCTTAGCGGGGTAATTTTTCAATATCTGGAAGAAAAATTGCTGGAAAATTACATAACTCTTAAATGAATCAGGTAGAGAAATTGATAGGAAATTTAGTTACGATAATAAATATTTTCAAAAAATACAAGATAAATGCTGCGAAATTCTAAAAGTCTAGAAGAAAAATTGTTGGAAAAACCTAAAAGACTCGTAAAAAAAAAATAATAAAACGTCTTTATACAAAGAAAAAAGGGCGAAGTTTAGCCATTAAGGATACTCTACCAATGCAATTTAGAAGAAAAATTCCTGGTAAATATCGATAAGATTCTAAGAATGGAAAAAGTTTCTAGTAAATTTTAGAAATCTGATGGAAATACTGCTACAAAATTTTAGTAGCCAAAAATTCTTTAGAAAATAAATAAAGCTGAAAAATTCTATAAGACAAGTAAATTTGATGAAAAATATTCAATAACAAAAAATAACATAAAAAACAGAACCTATGACAGTTGAAAATCTCTAGAACTCTTGAAGATAGTTTTCAATAGTCTGAAATAGTTATTTTCAGAAAATTCTGATAAGTATAATCAACAAGTTATGTTAATATTTCAAAAATTTTATTTTTAAAGTTTGTAAAGACAAATTATTGGAAGCTTCTAAAAGCCTTGAACAAAATATTACAATTTAGAGAAGAAATTCCGATAAAATAAGGCTAGTTATTGTTTAATATTATCGAAAATAAATGGTGGTAAGTTATCAAAAAGAAAAATTGAAGAAAAATGCTGTAAATATCTAGAAAGCTCGAAAAGGAAATGTAAACCACTCGAAGAAAAATCTTACAATTTAGAAGGGTTCTTAGAAAGTTCCCATAGGATAAATATAGGAGTTGTTTCAAATCCTTGAAAATGAGAACAAACTTTTTAGCAAATTTTATAAAGCTGGAAGAGATATTGCTGCAAAATTGTAGAACCCACGAAAAAATAATTTCAACTCTAGAATCCATCCATTTCCCCATATTAACGGGACATCCTGTATATATAATTTAATATGGATTATTATTATGGATTTACACGCCGGTGGTGGCGCATTCGGTTGCGACCGAACTAGCGTTAGCGAGAGTCAAGCAACGTTAGTTCGGGTCAGCAGTTGGATGGGTGACCGGTACCATTCACCATTGGGATACAATTAATGGTGCTTTAGAGTGACGGGGGCGATCCTTTAAAGTAACAAGCTCATTTACACACACACAAATACACAAACAACACATGGCGGAAGGACCACGTGGTCGATAGCCTAACACTACTACTACTACTACTATTATGGATTTAGTTGTTAAATCATAACCCTGATTTGTTATGTAAAATTATTGCATTCTGGTGAATACTCTGCATACATACTTATATTATTCACTTTGCGGTCGGTCGGGTTTATTCAGTAATACCATATTTCTTTTTTACGCCACCACCAGTTATAACACTCACAGGCATTCTGAGTGCTTTTTGAAGTTTTAAAGTTTCAAAGTTCAAAGCTGATTATTACAGAATAATAATTTCGCGTAGAGACTCACATGTATTTACACACATATAGTTTTATTTAATTCTCCTCTTTGTTATGCTTAATTTAAATGATAATTAATGTTCTTAATTTAATTTTAAGATATAGAAAGTAAATAAAAAAAATTTAAACGATTATTTTTCTTAAAATGTTGTAAATTGTTAAGAAGGTACGTTTCGTCGCGAGACTTTAACGCTTCACAGTTCGAGTAATATAAACGCCCGCAGGAAGTGCATAGTTCGGCGGAGGGCAGAGGTGGTGGGGATAAGGGGGGCGTACGGGGGCCCCGAGAGCTTGAGCTATTAAGCCCCGCATTGGGGAGTTGATCAAGTTATTTCATTATCTCAAACTTCCTTCTTTGATATTCTTGAGATGCGCCCTTTCGGCACTATCGGCTCCGGGCACAGTTCCACCCTTAACTCGGTTTCAGTTTAAGGCCGTAGGAATAAACTTTTATTCGAAATTAAAATAAGGGGCCGGAGAAACGGTGATTAGCGCAGACTCCGGCGAATTGTTTTTCTCTATTTATTCATTCAGAAATAACATGAGTTCAATATTAATTAGTTTTATTGTTAAGAACAAATATTTAAATGAAGACAAAACAAAATTTATCGTGCTTTTAAAAATACTGGATGCAAATATATAAATGAGTTAATATTTCACTGTTTCGTAAATTAAGCCGGCAAATATTTTATAATGAATTATACTTGAATTTAATTAAATCCAGTTATACAGACAACGTATTTTTATTATATTTTTATTATTTAATTTTAATTGTAGCGAAATTAAAATTATATAATTCGTACCAAAACTAATTGACTTTGTTACGAATTATATAATTTTAATTTAAATTTAAATTTTTTTGATTGTGTAAATATTGTTTCTCTATTATTATTTACAAATTCTAACAAGACCAAAATAAACTTAACCCTTTACAATATACACACGCACATTATATTATGCTAGATTCACTAATTTACCATCCACGTAAATTACATACATTTAATAAATTATTTGTTAAGATCTCGCTCTACAGGTAATTTTTAAATCCAAATTAATAGCTATAACAATTATTCAAATGGAATTATCAACCATTATATATAACATAAATCCCAATATAAGGTAGGCCCGTGTTAGGATTAATGTTACACGGTAAACAACAATAAGGACATCTTGTCGGTCAGTAAATTACAGAATCCTCATCGGCAGTTCTATATATATACACCTACACACACATTGTAATTTACGGTCTTGGTCGGCACTAATCACTATGATTAATCGTTGTCAGGTTACTCACCATACTCCACAATGTATCAATCAATACATAATTTCCAAAAATAAAAAATTATAAACAGCACGCCCCCGGCGATGATTCAAACGCAAATAAAAAAAATACATCGTATGCCTAAAAATAGACGATCGGTGAATTTTGGACTGTGTAATGCCTGTTGTTTGTTTTGTTCGCTCTATTTAATGCATGTGAACATTTTATTCCGATTGGGGTATAGTATTTTTTTACTGAGGGATTTAATTGGAAAATGTGATTTTCAGTTATGGTGGATGCGCCGGGCCATACTTTTATTTTATTTCATGGATTATTGGATATGATTTAATTTCTAATAGAGTAATATGAATGAATAATAACTAATACATAAGTACATACGAATAACGTGTTTAAGGGAAGGAATTTTGTAGAAAAATATGTTTAAATTATTCCTCCATTTAAAAATCCTAAATATTATCTCGAATTTAGAGTGTAGAGTTTCAATTTTTTTCAAATTATTAAAAACACTAAATAATTTCAAGGGATATTTAAGAAAAAATAAAATTTGCTTAGAAAAATTGAATTAAATTGCACCAAAATTGTAGAAACCTAAAAGTAAAGTTTTTGTTTTTATAATTATGGTTTTGATTAGAACTACCGATAAAAATATTTAAAAATCCTTAAAGTAGAAATCTGTTGCAAATTTAGAAAAAGTAGCTGATTTTGAAAACCAACTCTATATAATTATTTTTTTAAATTTAAGGTAAATCATTAACCCTCAAAGTTTCTTAACTATATGGCTATAGTTAAATGCTGGTAATCAAAACTTTAAATATTTTTCCTATTGAAAAATAGGAAAGAAATAATATAATTAAATTATCAAAAGTTCAATAAAATAGCAATCTTCCTGGAATGTATGACTTTTATTAAAAGCAAGTGTGTAATGAACGACAAGTATTAAGAAAAAACTGCCAGAAAATAAATAAAATTACAATAAAGTTGAATTAAACTTTAAGAAAATTATAAAAACATTTTAAAAATTTCTCATATTTATGATAATATATTTTTTACAATTTGAAAATTATATTGTTAAATCTGCAATTTCAGGGAAAACGCAAGATAAATGATATCACCAAATTGGCGTGTTTGAAATCATTCTAAAAAGATCTGATATAATAAAAAGGCAATATTTTGTTTTAAAATGCAAAATAATTCCAGGAATTTGCAAATAAAACATAAAAACAATTGTCGAGATTTCTAATGATTGTGATATATTACTAATACATTTAGTGATTATTTTAAAATCATTTATATAAGTAATAACAACAGTAGCAATTCACCATTGGAATTTTCATCAAGTTCTGGTATCGTTAATTATAACAAATTACCGTTGTCAAAATCAGAATTATGCCATATGATTATTAAATTAAAACCTAGTAACAGCTCAGGTCCTGATGAAATTCCTAATAATTTTCTTATTAATTGCGTCTTTTTTATGTGGAGTTCTACTTTTTATTTACTTTCTAAGTCGCTAATATAGGGTAGTTTCCCTTCATAAAGTAGGTAATCATCAACTGGCTAATAATTATAGAGGAATTTGTATTCAGTCTACTAGTCCTAAACAATTGGATCAAATAGTTGCTAAATAATTTTCATGGATTTGATCCAAATTTGTTAACAGTTTCGAATCTTATATCCTACAAACAGTATTAACAAATGCAATATTCGTGATCGCAGACAGGTTGATTCTATCTATCTTGACTTTTGCAATATTTATTTGCAGAGTGAACCGCATATTACTTCTAAAAATACAATATCTTGGCTTTGGTCATATCTTACGAGTACACCCAAATTATTCGCGTAAATCATTTTAAGGCTACACTTATTTCAGTTACATCGGGGGTTCCTTAAGGGTCTCATTTTCTACCAATATTATTTATCCTTTTTATCAACGATATATGTATTTTTTTAACTGTAATTGGGTTTGGTCTGGCATATTCATAAGGGCTAGAAGCTAGACTGTTTCAAAATTGTATTCTGTGTGCTTGTACATTGACAGTTGGAGTATGTTTATCCCATTTGGCGGCCGTATACTACTGGAGATGTAAAATTACTGGAACTTTTCAGATGTTGTCATATTCATTGTAATTATTCATTCAATAATTTATACTAAAGATGCATATTTTGAAGGTTAAAATAGATTTTATAAATGTTTTCTTGTTACATCGTCTGATTAATGTAAGTCTGGTCAGTGGGCAGCTACTAATGTATCTCAATTTTCACTAAGCTCCAATGAATCGTTGCACTCATTACACTTATAATTTGAAGATTAGCTTTTAATCTTTTAATTAATGTTAGTTGAATTTCTCTTTGATTTCTACTAGCGTTTTAGGTTCCTAAATGTTTCTAATAACATTTTAAATAATTGCTATGTGTAATTATAAGAGCAATTCTTCTTTGATAAATTGAAAATTTGGATCTAATCTAAATAAACTTTCTAGTAGTTACTTCTCACGATTTTTAAATCTGTTAAAACTTTTTCTTCGTATTTTACGAAAGCTATAAATTGTAGTAACATTACTTGTAAGTTTTCATTCATATTTATTAATTATCTGTAAGTTTTCTTGAATTTTCAAAGCATTTTTTGTTTATTGCTCTAATTGATACGTTTCAACTTTACTTCAAGGTTTAAACAATTTTTTTAAAGTTTTCAATTTTTAACTTTTTCTAATTATTTTGCTTGAGCCTTCTAGAACATTTTCACACAAGCATTTTTAATAATATATTTATGTTATATAATTATCTTGTATATCCAGTTTTTTTTAAATTTATTATTTACACTTACGAACTTTATTTTAAAATTTTACAATTTTCTAGGAATTCCCAATAAGGTTTATTATATTTTCTAAATTAAAATTTCTTAGTAGTTTTTTAACAGTACTTTTCTGAATGTTACTTTAAATGATTTTAACTTTTTTCTGGAATTTTTCTACATTTTTTTAATGTTGTTACTTGTATCGTCTGAGTTCTAAAACTAATTTTTCCAGGAATTGAAAAAAATAAGCAGTAATAATATTATCACCTAAAGAGGTAAAATGGAAAACAAACTTAAGGTTAAATGTAATATGAAATATGAAATATGAAAGTTCTAAAAATAGAGGAGTATTAAAATCTTCGTACAATTTTCTTGAAATTTCAATTAAATTTGATTGATGTTCTTTAGCTTTAAAGTCATGTTTCCTTAGTTAAACATTTAAGCCTCTTTATTAACCTTGGCGAAAGCCATATATTGATTTTAATTTATGAAGTTTGATTCATTTTTTAAATTTTATATTTTTCCTTGAAACATTTTTAAAGATTAAAGTTTCAATTAAATTTTTAACTGGTTCCCTTTTAGCTTTCGTGTCTATGTTTCTTAATCGTTAGAGTAATAGCTATTTATTAGAAAACAGTGCTTAAAAGTTTTTTATACTTACCTTAAAGTGTTGATTTAATTTTCAAATTCAAATTTAAATTTATTAACGGATTTACCAATACAGCAATAACATAAATAAAATGGGAGCTATACAATATAAATTTAAAAATAATACATATACATATATTAAACATAATAAAAACAAGTTAAGATTTAAAATACTATTACTACACAAGATTTTGTTACACTGCTTCTTAAAACTATTGAGCGAAACACTAAACAAGTCGATATTAAACTTACATAATAAATTTAAAAGCCGCATCATCCTACATATAGGGTTATTCATCCCAAAGTTGGTTCTGTGATATTCAAGTCTAAAAGTTAATCGGGTTCTCTGCAAATGTAGAGAAGTTGCATTGAAATTTAATTTAGTTAAAAGAAATTTGCAATCAATCAGACCATTGGTTAATTTAAAAAGGAATACCATATCTTCAAGTAACCATCTCTCACATGTCCTTAAGTAAATTAAAAGAGCGTAATAAATTTCTATCATAGTTAATGCCACAACGATAACATAAAAGCTTTAGGAATTTAGTTTGTATTTTTTCAATTTCAAGTGTTGTAATTAGGTGTCCATACTATACAAGCATATTCTAGGAGAGGTCTTACTAATGTGGAATATAGTAATTTAAATATTTCAGGACTAAAGTCTTTCGAAAATCTTTGTACAAAACCTAGAGTACGCGCAGCCTTTGAACTAATGTTCTTTACATGAGCAGTAAAACAAAGTTTACTATCAAGAAGTATTCCTAAATCTTTTATTTGCGTGACGCAATTGAGAATATAACCATAAATATGGTAATCATTTTGTAATATTTGATGTTTGGTACCAAAAATCATGTGGTAACATTTGTCCAGGTAAAAATTCAAACAATTTGACACGCACCATAGGTAAATAGCTACAAGGTCTAAGTGAAGCTTTTCAATATCAGGTTTACTTGTAATGGCTTTATATATTTTGAGGTCATCAGCAAACAATAAAACTTGGGAATAAGTGATGGAGTCTATTAGATCATTAATGAAAATGAGGAACAGTATCGGTCCACAATGTGATCCTTGTGGTACCCCAGATTTCGCATGAATAGCTTTTGAAACACAGTTATTAAGTTTAACATATTGAATCCGAGCTGATAAATAATGTTCAATCCACTTAACAATTGCAGAGCCCAGGCCTAATGAGTGGAGTTTACTAAGAAGGATTCTGTGATTAACATGGTCAAATGCCTTAGAGAAGTCTGTATATATCGTATCGTTAACAAATTAGTAATTATTGATTTTCTCTGACAAAATCCATGTTGCTCATCGATGATGACCTTTTTAGTAGCAAAAATTAGTTGAGATGTAACAAATGAATCTAATAATTTAGGAATTGTTGACTGCAACGATACTCCCCGATAGTTTTTTACATCTCCTCTATCTCCTGCTTTGTAAAGAGGAGTAATAAAACTACTTTTCCACATAGCAGGAAATTGCCCAGTAGTCAAAGAGCTTTGAAACAATAAATAAATTGGTTTGGCCAATGAATAAACACAACTTTTAAAAAATACAGGTGGAATACCATCCGGACCAGACTTAGTGCTGTTATTTAGTTTCGTAAGATCTTCAAAAACATCTGATAATGTAATTGGATACCAATGATTAAAATCAACCTGCGTTTTGGAACTTACAGTGGGAATTGCAAATCCGCTGTCAGTTACATAAACTGAAGAGAAGAAATCAGCAAATAAGTTAGCACATTCCTGTAAATTAGTCGACAATGAATTGTCGAGGAACATATGTTTAGGAAAACCACTAGTTTTTTAGATTCTTTAACGTAATTCCAAAAAATTCTGAGATTAGATTTAATTTTCATCTCAACATTATTAATATAACGCCGATAAAAAAAATCATTTAAAGTTTTGCACTGAGTTCTTAAAGTAGAAAAAATACTGTAGTCATACATACAATTGGTTTGTTTAAACTTTAGATGACCTAATTTTTTCTCATTTATCAGCTTTATCAGCTCGCTATTGAAACATTTAGGAAATATTCCACTTTTGTACTTCAAAAGAGGTACATATCTGTCCATTGCTATATACAAGATATTATAAAAGACGTTAGTATTTTCATCAATATCAGCATAGTTTAGAGTTCTGTCCCAGTCAATGCCTGACAGGAAACTATTGATCTCCGCAAATTGCGCTCGCTTAAAATCATACTCTGTTACATCGTAAGTAAGTTGTTCGTAAGTTGCATTCAAAGCAATACCTAATTCATTAGAATTGTGATGTAATGAGGAATTAGATAATTGATCACGTGCATAGTCGACAGCAATATCAGAAACATCAGAAAAAAATTAATCTAAAAAAACAATTCTACAGTTAGATAAGTTATTAAGTTGAAATATGTTGTGAAAATCAAAACATATCAGACAAGATTTCATTCTATTATTATCAGCTTAGACAGTTTCTAAATTACATGCCCACTTAGTATTAGGCAAATTGAAATCACCAACAGACGTACAGTGGTCCGCATATGCATTCATATCAGAACCGGGCGGTATGTATATCGAACAAATAATTATTTTTTTGTTTATTCTCACAAAGACTTGTTCCGTGCCAGTTTGTGAAGTAGGAATAATTGAAGCGTGCAAGTTTTTTTAACAGCCACAAGCCCTCCACCTCCTTTAGATTTGAGACTAGTTAACGGAGATTGATCAACTCTAAAAACTGAAAAATTTTTGAAACCAAGTTCAGTACTATCAATGGAAGTGTCGAGCCAAGTCTCAGTAAAAACAATGACATCATAAGGTGTAAATTGTTCACTATGACTAATATTTTTCAATTTAGATTTCATACCACCGAGATTCTGATAAATGCTCAGTTTTTTGGAGTTATATTATTAATACCGATAGAAGACACATTGAAAACACTATCTGATTTCAGAAGCAATATCGATGCTATTGTTCTTTTTATAAGTATTGTTTTTACGTTTATGTTTATATTGATTTTTAAAATTATGATCGAAGTATTTAATCCTTGCGTTTACTGGCCAAAATGCACCGTTTAGTAATTTTAACACAACATGTTGTGTTACACCAATTTTAAAAGAACAATACACATTGGTTGCAGCTAGGCCTATGCAAACAACATTAGACACATCAGGTATTTCCTTAATATGAGCAAGAACTTGCGCCGTTGTTGTATTGGGTTGCAAATTATTAAGATGTAACCAAACTTTCTTCTCGACTGCAACACCAACCAGAGAAGTATTTAATCCAGTATGAGTTGATGACTCTTGATTTTGGAATACAGGTGGCTCCAATGAACTCGGCGCTCTTTGAGAATCCATGGAGTTATTTGAAAATGTTAGAAGTGGTGCTGTTGGTAATGAATTATCAGCGGACAGTAATAACTCCCGATTTGACAAGAAAGTTTATTTTGAGAGAGAGTAATCAATGGATTCAACATCTCTTGGCTGAGAAGAAGAATTTGATTTTGAATCCGTTATATTTTCAGATGTTGAATTATTTATTATCTCCGATACAATTTGCTTGGTTCCAACCAGGAGATTCCCCTTCAATTTTTCAAAAAAGGCAATAAAATTATTTGTTGGTTCCCACGACTTCTTTTCAAGAACATTAATTTCTTCACGCAGTAATCTGTTTTTATTCCTGAGTTCAAGAATTAATGCATGTATGTTAATCAATTCTTCACTATCTGTTTTGGAATCCAGTATTAAAGCGACATCAGTTGCATCGTCATTAGTGTTGCACTCCTCATCCCCATTAGTTGAGCGGGCATTTCTAGTACAACGAGGACATTGCGATATTTTTTCACATTTACTAGGCAAATGTGAAAATGTTTTGTAGCGGACGATACAACCAGGGTGATAAATTGCTTGATGATACTCCTGACTGAATCATAACTTTACACTTTGAACATCTCATGCTCATTATTTATTATGCAAGTATTCAGAATTAAACTAATAATGGACTAGTGAAGCAGACAAGGATAAAATTCACACCCCAGGAGCGTATCAGGGGTGACTCACTTTAACAAACAAGGTACGCTACGGTAGGGTTACGAATTTAAACAGAGGTAAACATTTTGACACATACAATACATAACAATTATATGATCAAATTAATTTCACAGAAATACATAAAGTATTTTGTAAAATTGTAACAATTAATTAGGTCGATGTTTGTAAAAGTAAATGGCAGTAAATAAAAGTTGTAATTGAGACAAATGATTAACAATAAAATCCATGAATCAATCACCGAGGCGAAACATCATAAAAAGCAGGACGACAAAAAATACTAGGAATCCCTCGACGTATCGATATATTAATACTATTTGGAAATTTGTAAATTACTTACATCGCCTCGATCTGGCGTTAACTTAAAACACAGAATCTTGTCAGAACGAAACGAACACACGTCCGGCGGCGATGAACGTAGTAAAAGAGGACAGAAGGAGCAAAGTAATAGACACCAGAGTAACGAGAAACTACGCAATCGAAAGTGAATATATATATATATATATATATATATATATATATATATTATAGAAAACTGTAAGAAAGTTACTCAAGTATATAACACACTATCGTTAAATTAATAAATGTTTAACAAATTGCGGAAGAAAAATTATAAATCTCCAACTGAAAATGTTATTAAGAAAACCCAGACTCAACTTTCCCTTTCAATATTTAAATAATAAAAGGTAAACGGTTTGTTATTTCTAATTCTTGGAAAGAAATAAGTTTAAAATTAGCATGAGACAAGAAATGATATTTTAGAAAACTACATATCCAGAAAACTAAATTGAAATTTATTCAAAATGTAAACATAAGAAAACTAACTTAGGATCTAATCTACGAAAAAATTGGAATTGATAAAAAATTTAACAAAAGCATAAAGAAACAATAAAATTAGTATTAGATTTTGACAAAAATTTTAATTATTTGTTTCTAGAAACAGAAAGCAAATAATAAAACAAATTAATTGGAAGATTCAAGAGAAGTATATAAACTTTTAATATAGTTTCTGGAAAACAAACAAATAATTAATGACATTTTATCAAAATTGTAAAAACTTTAAAGAGAAGTTGGTGGAGTGTGGCTATTGTTACAATAAATTATTATTTCTATATTTTTTTGTTATATTTAAATTCATTTTTATGTTTAGCAGAAAACTGCTAGAAAACTAAAAATAATTATTAATATCTCCTAAGTTACATAAATATATGCCTACCTTTAGAAAACGATGAAGAAGTTGTGATTTTGTAAAGCCTAAGAATTAATAATTGAGAATCAAATCAAGAAAACCCTGAGTAAAATTACTGCCATTGAAAAGCCATATAGATTTTTTTTTAAATCTTACAAATAGAGAAAAAGAAAAAAAAAAGTAAATTAATTTTTAGAATTTTTAACTCTCTTTCAACATTATGTTTTTTCTTTTTGTGAATATGTTGTATTGTGTAGATCTTCTTTTTTTTCATCTAATGGGTGGCCTGATAAAGTTGTGGTTCTTTAGTTAATTATCTTTTCTAGTATTTTCATTCAAATGCTTACCAATGTTATACATCTATAATAAGAGCATTTCGTTCTATCTTTTTTTGTAAAACAGTACGATTAATGCTATTTCCCAGCCTTTTCTATAATTTTCTTGAAGTTAACGATTAATACTATGTATTTAATCTCTCTTACGTTCCCAGTTATTTTTCCTAGACGTTTCTAGAAATTTTCAAATACATTTTTCTTTGGTGGTTTACATGATAAGTATAATAGTTATCTTAAAAATTCAATTTAAACGACTTTAAACGACTGCCTGTCGTCTCTTGGTTAAGAATGATATAGAGACAACACAAATCTGCGGATTAAAATTATAAGCAAACATTATTTTTTTTAATAATAACTGCGGGATACAATCAAAGGCCTTTGAAAGGTGTACATATGTAGCAACTACAAAATGTCCATTTTCTAAGGTATCAATTATAAATTCAGTAATGTCTTGTATTGCAGTAGCAATAGTAAATTTATTTATGCAAGTGGTTAAGAAATTAACAACAAATGAACAGGAATGTCGGAATATAAGAAGAACTATGTTAATATTTTTGTAATCGTAATAGAAGTAGAATACAGTATGATTAAGATAGACAACAAACCCTCTTGAGAAGATATCAGTTCCTACTACTATTCCTTACTATTAGTTTCGAGATATTTAACAGGTTAACTTTAGTAACCCTAATATGTATGATATGTTTTTTTTAATTATTTTGAAAATTCCTTCTTTAACATATAATCTGCATACACCCACCTATGTGAATTTGCATTCAATTAAGACTATAAGGGCCCCCCGTTAGCGATTCACTTCGCCGTCATTTATTTAATGACCGAACCTAACCCCATTATGTAAACTGTGCGGTAAAAATGACGGGAACGCTTCCGACATTAATCAAGTTTGAGCAGGAGCGGCGGAGGCACGCGACAGTCCCCTAAACGTGGAAAACTGACCTGGTTACACAATGGAGTATTGAGCCCTGCGGTCCCTTACTCAGCGGAATTTCGAGGATGGATCGAAATGTCGGGCGTTGATGGTGGCAGCGGCGGTGGACAACCCCATCGTACCTCCCCTCTCACGCCCGACACCCCTCCGGCGTTGATTAATTACCGGGCCAGATGGCGCGTGCACGTGCATCTGAATGTTGAGGGAGGGTACGCACAAATCCTGAACGATATTACACCTTCGACTTATCTTTACGTTTAGTAAAATTTTAAAATTTAACTTTTAACGGATTATAAAGCTATAAATCATATAGTTGAGGAATATTAAATTTCACTATCCAGTTCTAGAAGCATCGAAATTTGTGTAAATTTATATTTAGCTTAGAAGATATTGTTAACACTTAAAACTAAATAAAAATAACACTTTAACTGAAGTTCTGCTTAATATATTATTATATATTTTTTTCGATACGGTCCTGTTCGGTGTTTATATTAAATTCTCTCATTGTAAGTGATTGTTTGCCAGTTATTACGTCAAGATAAATTGTATAAAGTAATCCAGTTAGTGAGTTAATAGTTAAGTAGTGAAATAAATGTTTAATGTGCGTTCTACGTAGTCGATAAAACACATTTTCACATTTTGTTCACTCGCTGCATGCGCCGACATCTTAAATATCGTGTGCGCATCGGACACTGGTAAGTGAAATAGTCAGGCCCGTACTCGAATATTCAAGCATTATAATTGTTTCCTACTTTAATAATTAAAAGGCGGTACTAAATAAATTCGTTCCCGTTTTGTCTGATTGTTTACCTATGTTGCTCTTTTGTTTTACCAACCGTGGCCTAGTTTTATACCAGTGTGTTAAAGTCGCTGCGGTGGGTCGCGCTAGCGTGAAGTACGTCTTTTCCATTTCCAATCCCATCCTTTACCTCAACAATGAAACAATGTACTTGCTGTAATATACAAGCTGAACTGCATAATATGGTAAACTGCTGTATATGCAAGAAATATTATAAAATTGCATGTGTTGATATATCTAAAGCAGAAGCACGTAAAATAAATTCCAAATGTGGATTAAATTGGACCTGTAAAGGATGTATGAAACTGGGCGATGATTTAAATGGTCTAAAATCCGCTATCGTAGCCTTACAAGAAGAAATTAAACTTCTTAAATCGACATCTCCCTCAGAACTTTCCACGCTTGTGAATAATGAAATAATTATTCAAGAAATTCAAGAACGTGATAAAAGGAAGAACAATATAATAATTTATGGCTTGGAAGAAACATGTCCTACAAAATCAGAACAAAATATACAGGATACCAATTGTACGAAAGAAGTATTATATTAATCAAGATATCATAAAGCCTATTAGATTAGGCAAATATGATCCATCACGTAATATTAATAAACGCCCAATTCGAGTATCACTCTCCAGTGAATCTTCTGGGAGAATTGTTCTACGTAATGCGAAGAAATTAAAGGACAGTAATAAATTCAAACATATTAGTGTCGCTAAGGATCAAACACCCATGCAGGCTGAATTATATCGGGAAACACGAAAGGAACTGCTGCGGCGAACGTCTGAAGGTGATACTAATCTCAGAATTAAATATATACGTGGAATTCCAACGATTGTCAATTCGAAAAACTAAATTTGTCCAACTGTAACCAATTACTTAACTTCTACTATCAAAACACCCGTGGCCTTCGTTCAAAAACTCATACATTCTTTAACAATATATGTAATTCCTCCTTCGATGTTATATTCTTGACTGAAACATGGCTTTGTGATTCTGTTTATTCAACTGAACTATTAATTCTCAATATAATATTTTACGACAAGATAGAAATGTTCAAGCTACTAATAGAATTACCGGAGGGGGTGTTTTGATAGCCTTTAATAAAAGTATTTCGTTTGAGATTATTGATGCGCCTCAAATACGACAACGCGTCCCGTTAATTGATTTTATATTATGTAAATGTGTTTTTAATACGTTTTCATTTTATACTATGGTTATATAGGGTGGGCCAACTAGTGGTTTCTTTTTAAATCATAGATTATTTTGATACTGAGAGCTTTTCTCCGTTCGAAATCTTGACTGAAAGTCAGTATCATACCTCCGTGGTATGAAATGAGTCGATTTACGCTTAAACAACATTAAGAAATATTCCAAACCTATTTCCAAAGTGAGTACTTAAAAATATTATTTTCTGACGTGGCACATTTTCATCTTGGCGGATACGTTACCAAACAAAATTGACGCATCTGGGGACAGAAAACCTGCTCGTTATTGTCGAGAAGGCAATGCAACCACAGAGATTGCGAGTTTGGTGCGAATTGTGGAGTGATGGCATCATTGGACCATTTTTCTTCGAAAATGCGACTGGGAACAAGGTTTAGGCAATGGTGAGCTTTACGGAGCCATCTTATGCGAATTTTTTACTGAAATTGAAGACATGGATCTGGATGACCCCTAGTTCATTCAGGATGGCGCGCTATTCCACACAGCCCATGCCACAATCGATCTTTTGTGCACCAAATTTCCAAATCGTATTATCAGCCGACTTGGCGATGTCAATGGGCCGCCTCTGAGCTGCGATTTGACCCCTTTGGATTTATTTTTGTGGGGAACCGTGAAGAACCGATGTTATGCTAACAATTCAGAAACGATGCATGCACTTAAGTCCAAGAAATCCGTGAGTTATAGCCCGAAATCATCAACAAGGTCTTGGAAAATTGGAATGACAGAATGCGCTACTACGAAGCCAGACGAGGCAGCCACTCAAATGAAGTTGTGTTTTATAATTAATGGGAATGTTTGCTCTTACTAATAAAGCCATAATACATGGAAACAAATTAAATGTTGTGCATATTATTGCATTTTTAAAAAGAAACTTGAATCTGGCCCACCCAGTATATGTACCTCCTGATATATCTTCCGAGGAACTGAATACTTTTCTTGAAACCATTGTCCTCATAATTCTCAATCAACCGGTATTCATAATTGGCGACTTTAATATTCCCTCATATACTGATTCTGTGCCACCTGTATCCAATAATGCAAAACATATGGCATTGTTTCAGTTCATGAGTATATTACAGCTTACGCAATTTAATAATGTTAGTAATTCAAATAATAGATTGCTAGATTTAGTTTTATGTAACTTTTGTGATATTCTTAATACTGAAAGAGATGAATGTCCACTCGTGCCAGAAGATAGACACCATCCTGCACTTTCGATTACCTTAAGCGTGGGCACATCAACAAATATAAATAAACAGAAACCCTTTCCAGTTAATGAAAATATCAGGTACAATTTCAAAAAGGCTAATTTTTTAAGTTTATATGAGAATTTGGCAAATGTTGATTGGTCATTCCTAGAATTATATAATGATGTTAATGAAGCATGCGAGTCATTTTATGTTAAGTTGTATGATATACTTAACTTTTCTGTACCATTATCAAAACACTATGACAAATCACATTTTCCCCCTTGGTTTACTATGGAAATTAAACGCAACATTAAATTGAAAAAACATTTTCATCGTAAATGGAAGACTTCAGGATCAAATTTCTACCATACTGAATTTAAAAGATTACGTGAACTCATTAAATTGCAAATTTCAAATGCTTATAAGGTTTACTTAAGTAAAATTGAAAACAATCTTAAAACCAACCCGAAAGATCTATGGAAATTTGTTCATTCAAAAAAGGTACAACCAGAGTCCCAGCTGAACTAAAAAATGACAACACCACATTTTTTTTTATCCTCACGAGGTGGTGTCGCTTAGCGTCCCTGCACTGCGGTCTCCGTGGTCCTTTTGTGCGCCTCTGGCTGTTTTACTCCTTTTGAACTCCTGTATCTTCTAAGAAGTCCAGGAGTTTCTGCCAGGGGATATTCTTTAGCTGTTCTACAGGAAGCATGGGCTTCCCGAGTTTTGCCTTGCGTTCTTGTTTGTATGCTTCGTAAGTGCACAGTAGGTGTTCGGGAGTTTCCTCTTCTTCCAGACACCCACGGCATAGGGGGCTTTTCTCAATGCCCATCCTATGTTTGTGCTTGTTCAGGTCACAGTGTCCAGTGACTAGTCCTGTGATTTTTCTTAGTTTCAGTCTGCTCAGTCTAGACAGCTTCAACATGCAGTCAGGTACCGGACCATCTAGGAAGAGTCTTGTATGCCTCATTCCATTTTGGTTTTGCCATGCCTTTTTGTGCTCCTCTGCTAACTTCCGTCGGATTATTTCCTTTCCGGTTTCATGGGGTATACCGAAAGCGGGTTCAGGTCCTATGAATTCACTTGTTGCTCCTTGTTTAGCCAGCAAGTCGGCCCCCAAGTGTCCAATAATTTTTTGGTCCTTGGGTACCCATACTAGCTGTGTTTCTCTTGTTGTCGCCAGTGCGTCCAGTCTGTTTATGCAAGTCATGACCAGCCTGGACTGCACTATCGGTGAGACTAGCGCTTTTATGGCTGCCTGGCTATCTGTCATAATGGTAATTGGTCCTTTTTTAAGTCCCGATTCCATTAAGTGATGAGCACACCAGTCAATGGCGGCTATTTCGGCCTGGAAGATAGAGGCATGCTTCCCCAGAGCAATCGCGAATTGTTTGCTCCGGTTGCAGCCTCCATAGATACCAGCCCCGGTTCCTTTAGTATTTTTGGCCCCGTCTGTGTACCAGACGGTTCCTTTACTCGTTCCCGGGTATGTTCCATTTGTCCATTCACTCCGCTGTGGTATGATCGTTTTGAATCTGCGGGATGGGTGTACGATTTTGGTGAAATCGGACCTCATTGTTAGTGTCTCTTCTTCTTGTAGTACTTTAAATGTTGCCGGTCTTGAAGGCCCCATATTTAAAGTATGTCCATTTATGTGCATCCTATAGGCTGCCTGTCTAGCTTCCATCATTACAAATAAATGTAGTGGTGGTAGCGATAATATGTGTTCCTTGGCTGCCGTGGGCGTTGTCTTCATTGCCCCAGTGATTAGCAGACACGCCTGTCTTTGCACTCTTTCGAGTTTTACTGCTGCACTTTTGGTTTGGGTCTTTTCTCCCCAAACGAGCGCCGCGTAAGTCACTATAGGTCTTATGACCACAGTGTATAGCCATTTGGTCATACTGGGTCTCAGTCCCCATGTGCGTCCTACCATTTTTCGGGTCGCAAAAAGTCCTCTCATGGCCTTTTTGCTGATGCTCTCTAGGTGGAAGTTGAAGTTCAATCTGGTATCAAGTATGACCCCTAAACTTCCATTTCATACATACGTAGTAATTTTATGTCATTGGTTTTTCGTCGCCTAGTAAAAGGGACGATCGCCGTTTTGACCGGGTTTACAGTTAACCCTTCATTCCTGCACCATCTTTCTACGGTATTTAGTGCCTTCTGCATCAAGTTTGATACAGTGGTCCCAAACTTCCCGCTTACTAGAATGGTCAGATCATCTGCATACCCCACCACATACTCAACACCTCAAGAAATTGTAAACGAATTTGCGAATATGTTTTCTAAAGCTTATACTGGGGAAAAGCTATATTAAACCTAAAGACACTTTCACTAGTCGTGAAACACTGATCACACCTATTATCCAGGAGTCTGATGTAATAATGAGTATCAATCGGCTTAAAAACTCGCAGATATGTGGTGACGGTCGCATTCCGTGTTTTATAATTAAAGACTGCAAATATATATTTGTAAAGCCATTAACTCTTATATACAACCTTTCATTACGCATAATGGTCTTCCCTGAGATATGGAAGACTGCTGTAATAAGTCCAATCTTTAAACGAGGAGATATTGCTGATATTCAAAATTATAGACCAATTTCAATACTTTCAAATTTCGCCAAGATATTCGAACAAATTATTTATCATGTTATTTATCGTCACACTCATATTTACTTGTCACCTCATCAACATGATTTCTGTTCAGGTTGAACACCACAAATTTAGCAGTCATCACCCAACATATTTGCGAATCCCTGGATAGCCGTAGCCAAGTCGATGTTTTATACACGGACTTTTCAAAAGCATTTGATACTATTGATCATCAAATACTTCTGGATAAACTTAGTGCATTTGGACTCTCGTTAGATTTTTTACAATTTCTTGCATCGTACCTTAAAGATCGCAAAAACTATGTTCATTACAATGGATTTAAATCCCATTACTATGTCGCTTCTTCCGGTGTACCGCAAGGTTCCAACCTGGGTCCTCTTTTATTTAACATATATATAGATGATTTAATTGCATCAATAACATGTCCGGTATTAGCTTATGCGGATGATTTAAAAATATATAATACAGTTGTCAATCATTCTGACTGTCTCTTGCTGCAAAGAAATCTTGATAAGATTGTTGAATGGTGTGCGGTTAACAAGCTCCTCTTAAATATCAGTAAATGCGTTATCGTCTCATACACGCGAAAACATAATGCAACTGCATTTTCTTACAGAATTGGTAATGATATTATTCGACGCGAAATCACAATGAAAGATCTTGGTGTTATATTTGACTCTCGTTTAACGTTTTTGGATCATATTCTTGCAGTCAGCACATCGGCCTTTAAATTACTCGGTTTCTTAATGCGTATATCTCGTTACTTTGATGATAATAACTTATTGAAAATTTTATATTTTACATTAGTTCGTAGCAAGCTAGAATATTCTTCAATTATATGGTATCCATATTATGTAAGCGGGTCCCTGACAATAGAGCGGGTGCAGAAACGTTTCCTGAAATTTCTCAGTTTCAAAATTGATGGAATATATCCAGATCAAGCTGTTGATTACACACAATTATTAGAAACGCATAACTGTACATCACTATCTGCGCGAAGAGACAAAGCCAGTGGATCGTTCATGATGAAATTAATAAGCAACGAAATAGATTCACCCCAGTTACTTTCCATGGTTCAATTTAATATTCCACGCCTCACAGCGCGACAACATGTAACTTTCTTTACGCCTACTGCTAAAACAAATGTTTTGTTAAGAGCCCCAATAATGCACATGAGTAGAAATGCGAACATCATGTCAAATAGTTTTTAAGTTAGAAGTAGAAACAAATCATTTATAATTTATGTTTAATTTTTTATAGTTTAATGTACTTAATAATGTCCTCTTATGGTTTATCTGTTGGACAATAAAGAAATATTATTATTATTATTATTATTATTAATCAACTTTGCATACGAGTAATTTGTAGACACATGTTTCATGTCTACTCATCTCATCAGTACAACTATGACATCTCTTATAAGCCTTCATATAAATATGTATATTTGATTACTTCAATATTGTTTCAAGCACAATAATGAATATAGAAATACTGTACATACACATTTTAGTAGATGTAGAATTCTTTATAGAGAATGTCACTTTATACTGCGGATTATAATTCACTAATTCCATTACTATCACATATGTGTTCACCTCCAGAAGCTCGAAAATGTGTATAACCGATCCACTACAAATAATAATGACAGGTTGATGAATAGTTAACGATCTTGGTGTCCAAACTTCGACCGATATTAGTTGTCACCGTCGTAATTAAACTTCCACACGTTTGATATATCTCATAATTACTGTAGGATATATAATATGAACCGACTAGAACCCATAATTATTTTAAGTGCTGTCCTGGAATGGCATGCAAATTAAAATGTAGCCACCTATACAATTATACACGAACGTAAACAAATTAAGCGGCGACTTCCTCCCCAGTTAAGTGCGTTCCTTGATAATCCGACAATTAAGCAGAGTATCGAAACGTGTTTCGCTTCGGCTGCGTCGGACACAACAACGAACGAACGAAAAACAAAACAAAAATTGTGTACCCCGACCGATCCGAAATTTGCATACGTCCGCTTTCGAAATAAAATTCACCCCCGATTTGCGTAATGGCAAACTCGACAATTTCCACACCCCCCTCGGGCGGGCGGGAGGAGGAGAGCGCGGAGAGGCTTATTCATGAATTGAAAACGATTGTACTTGTGCAATAACGTAACTGGAAGACAATATGTGCACACGATGTTTATGTGTGCATGCGGTAAAGTGTCGAGCCAATAAGCCTCCGTCTTGATTGCATGTTAGATTGTCTGCTCCGGAGTTTCGTGCAGAAACATGCACAGGGATTAGGGAGATGCACGCGCGCATTTGCTCTCTTATAGGTAAAGTAATCCGGGAACTGCTCATAATTATATAGGAGTTACTTGGATTATCATGATTATCTCCTTGTAGGAAGTAATCCCTATTTACTTTGTAAGTGTCTGCTTTAATGTGGTCAGTATTTGACAGTAGAGATCCAAATTGAGTTTTGGACCAATAAGAGCAGCTCATAGTGAATTATTTGTTTCCAATCCTATCAAATACACAGCTTCTTGGTCATTAATTCATGTTTAGAGTCGGGTCGCTATTATTGGACCACAACTGTTGTTCTCCTAAGTGGGAGACCAATTTTTCAAATTTGATCAAATTCGTTAAATTTCAGCAAATAATTACAGGCACCAATTCAGTTTGCACACATTACTTGAACTTCTTGTTAAGACCAGCCGTAAATGATTTCAAAAGTTGTTTTTGGCTAATTTAGAAAATTGGAATATTAATTCTGATTCAATCCCTTGTAAGGTATACATCTATTATATCACTTCAAATTTTGTTCGTGAAGACCCCTTAACGCGAAGAAATGTGTCCCTGTCTCTCCTAACCACCCTGAGCTGGCCATATGAACTTACTTCCGAATCCAAAAAAAATTGTTCGTAGTCTTCGGCATTTCATTTTGAAACTCTTCGCAATAATCTGTTTCTTGTGATGAAAACTTACCGTCTTTTAAATTATCAAATATACGTGTTGGTAATTATTTTTCCAATAAATAAAAATCCTGCTGAGCAAAGAATGATTCTAACTCTGTTGAATATTTTGGCTTAGAATTTCTTTGTCTAATTTACCAGCAGTTTTAACATGTAATTACTCCGTTTATCTTCAATCATTTTGTACGGTTGTTCGCAATTATACTCTTGATTTTGCGTTGTTGCATTTTTATAATATTCTGCGGTCCTGTGAACTTTTCCAGCTCTATGCTCACTTATACTTCTGGATTTTTAAACTAAATGAGCCATTTACGAGTAGCATTTTCGGTTAGATATTTAAAAATATTGTTCTCTGACTCTACTATTTTAAATAATTACTTCCATTATTACGTTCTGGTTTTGTTTACATCGGTAACTAAAACTAATCTTCAATTTTGTAACAAATAACTTAAAACTGGTGTGGTGGTATTTATCGACCTACTAAAATCCCAAACTATTTGGTGATATTACAAAAACCTGCAATGAAGCAGTATGAAGCTGAGATTGTATCTAAGTGATTAATATTGCAGTTGAAAAATAAATATATTGCATTTTTTGTCTGCAACACCTTTACACAAGACAATGTGATATATCAATTGTACTTTCTTCTTAAATAGATAAAATTTCATGGGCAGAGTTTTCATCCAAAATATCTTCAACCTCTAAAAATCTAGTGGATATATTCTTGGCGATGTTTTCGAAAGATTTTCCAAGATTGTTTTTTAGTATTGTTTATATTAGTATCTTCAAACATTACATAAAATAATATGGCATTGGGTAATCAATGTTGAATTATTTTATGTAATATACTTCCCTCGATAAACGTTGTCATCTAACTCTTACTTAATTAATAATTCACTATAAAAAATTTAATTCGTATATACGAGGGTCTTTCGAAAAATAGTACTGGTTTAAGAATATTTGTAAAGAATATACCTAAAAACTTCTTTATCTAGTTACCTCACAATATTCTTGAGTTTTGTAAACAGAAAGTAATCTGAAGTTCGGACAATAGGATAGATGGTTCATAACTCGTCCCTAACAGCCCTAACTTCACAACTGGCGGCGTTCTTTATTACTTTTCTGAACATTATAAACACTACTATAAACAGTACATTCGCTACCAGAGAGACATAACTTTGCACACAAGGAGCTAAAATAAAATAAATCACATTGTCACACACCCGAAGCTACTCTATTTGCCACCGCTTAGCACGGGCAAAAGGATACTACTTTCCTATTATCCCTCGTTTGTTGGTGAAAAATTACAAACCGATTGAAATTTACCGCCAGATTTTTGACGTGTACGGCAACGGAATAATGAGTGAAAGCCGTGTGAGGCATTGGTGCATTGACTTTAAAAATGGCCGAACCAATGTTCACAATGAGGATCGCAGTGGTAGGCCTAGTCTTGTGACTGATGAATTGTTAGTGAAAATGAATGAAAACATTCGTGAAAATCGTCGTTTCACGATTACGGAACTCTCGGAACATTTTCCCCAAATTTCACGGAGTTTAGTTCATGAAACCGTAGTTGGTAAACTTGGATACCACAAATTTGGTGCCAGGTGGATTTCGAAGATCCTAACGGAAGACCACAAAAACAAAGTACTTGCTGCAGCAGTGACATTTCTGGAAATGTACGACAAAAGTGGAAACCTTGTTATCGATGGTATCGTAACTGGTGACGAGACTTGGGTACAGCACGTGACTTGTGAAACAAAACGGCAGTTGATGCAATGGGGTCACACGCATTCGCCCAAGAAACCGAGAAAGTGTTTGCAGACACTGTCAGCAAGAAAAATCATGGCTACTCTGTTTTGGGATGCTCAGGGAGTGATTTTCATTGATTTCAATTCAGAGAGGTATTGCGAAACACTCCGAAAATTAAGACACTCGATACAAAACAAGCGTCGGGTAAAACATTCAAGTTATCTTCATATCGAAACTTGGTCTTATAGATTATAGACTAGCCAAATCATACCGCCCGATTACTCTAACGTCATTTCTCCTGAAAACGTTAGAGAAATTGTGCGAAAGATTAATTCGCGAGACGGCTTTGATTACGAATACGATTCATGCTAACCAACATGCATACACTCAGGGGAGATCAACGGAGTCGGCTCTGCACACTGTTGTAGACCGAATCGAAAGATCTCTGGACAATAAAATGTCCACCTTGGGCGTGTTCAGTTTGTGGATGGATCAAAAGCATGCTGGAGAATAGGGCAGTCACAGTAAATGTAGGAAATACCACTGTTAGAAAGATCGTTGTTAAAGGCTGCCCACAGAGTGAAGTACCCTCACCACTCCTGTGGAACATAGTTGTTGACAGCCTACTGCGGCGACTTAACGACAATGGCTTTCACACCATAGGATATGCAGATGACATAACCATCTTTCTAACAAATAATAAAATGTATTAAAATCCTTTATTTGTATTTAAGATCAATTTTATAATAAAGCTGTACTGAAGAGAGCGAAAGTTCGAAACACGTGTCTGCAGATGATTATAAACTTGAATGCTAGATTTTTTAATTGCTTTTGCTAATTTAATTTAATGAAATCAGTTTAAAATTCATTTTTCATAATTTTTCATGTAATAGTTACATTTAAACAATCTAAAGTACATTTTATCATTTATTAGTTTGTTCAACAGAAATAATTTCATTCAAATTAGTGTTGCTTTGATAGTTGTACTATTTGTAACACGCAAATTAATTTGTATTATTCAATGTCTGTCGAAGTATTAGCTAGAGAAGTAGTTGTTTCAAATTAATTTGTTTTGTAGTCTTAGTAAGACTCATTGTTGTAGATTCACGAAATGTTTTCGTATTTTTAAATTTATTATTTAATTTTCTACAACGAACTAAAGGATTTTAATACATTTTATTATTCAATTATGCTCCAAGTGGGTATTTTTGTTGCCGTACATATCTGAGTAAGTTATTTATATTTCATTATATTTATTATCATATTTCATTATATTTATTTTAGTAAGTGTTTTTATTTGTATTTAAGATCAATTTTATAATAAAGCTGTACTGAAGAGAGCGAAAGTTCGAAACACGTGTCTGCAGATGATTATAAACTTGAATGCTAACTATAAAATTTTGTTTTTCCATGACAACGCTCGTCCACACACAGCCAATCGTACTCAAGAGCTCTTGCGTGATTTTGGATTTTGGGGCCATACATACCATCTGTTCCCAACGATGAAGACGTGGCTCGGTACACAACGCTTTGACACTGACGCTCAACTCCATGCCGGTTTAAACCAGTGGTTGAACTCGCAGGCGGCATATTTCTACAAAAAGGGCATTGAAAAGCTTGTAAAATGTTATGATAAATGCCTTAATTTATATGGCGATTACGTCGAAAAATAGCCTAAGAGTTACCTTCAAAATGTATATACTAAAAATTAGTTTTTTCACTTTGTTTATTTTTTATTTCAAAACGTATATCATTTTGTGGAAATCGTATAAATTCATTTACCAATGTATTAATAGAATTACATTACTAACATAATGTTTTATTGGTATAATAAAATCTTTAACGTTTTATCTTTATATTTCAGCATGTAAAAAATAAATTTCGTATTATTTAAATATAAAAAAACAACAATGATAATACAGTATGAAACTAATGCGATTAGTAACTAATCTTCTTATCCCAATTATATAAAAATGACGTCGACATTACCTATTACGATCGTAAATTCTCTCTTGTGGGTCAATAGCAGCTTACGGAAGCTCGGCGAAAGCTATTTATGAAATTAAAAAGCAACATCGGGCTTATATAGAAAAAATGTCACTTTCATAAATTGCTCGGCCGGTAGCCTGCATTAATATGGTATACAAAAATATTGCAGAATATAAAAGAACTAAACAAAACAACCAAACTCTTAATATGGTTTGAAATTACACGTTTTAAATATATCACGTACTTGTTTCTCATTAATCACTTTATTATAATTAAAGTACACTTGCTTTGTTTCACTATTAAATTCTTTATTCTCGACTAATTTCAGCTTAATGCATTTATCAAGAGTGACGTATAAAAGAATTTTGAGGTTATGTAAGTACATTGACGATATGTCAGGTAATTGGGGAATTTATCATCGGGAAGTTCCAAGGCTTATCGTTATCATTAACTACTTTTTTCCCTGCCTTTACGGCTTTACATATTTCAAGACTTTACATAATTATTACCGGGAAGGTCTTGAAAGTTTAATAAACTATGCTAATATGCTAATAGCATAACATCTAGAAAACATATGTTACAATAGATTAGTTTTTCTAAATGGGTTATCGTCCTTTAATCTTTTTGCCCTAGCCTTTTAATGCTTTATTTGTAATATATTTATTTCCTTCTAGTGTGATGAAACAGAACAATAACAACAGACTAATTACAGAATGTAGATGACAGATGACAAGTGACACATGACAGATGGTAAATGACCGATGACAGATGACAGATGATATATTACAAATCACAAATCAAAGATGGAAAATAACAAAAGACGAATTACAGAATGTAGATGGCAGATGACAAGTGACAGATGACCGATGACCAATGACAGATGACAAATGGCCGACGGCAGATAACAATTGATATATTACAGATCACAGATCACAGATGGCCAAAATCAAATGACTAATTACAGAATGTAGATGACAGATGACAAGTGACAGATGACTGATGACGAACGACAGATGACAAATAACCGAAGACTGATGACAGATGATATATTACAGATGGCAGATGACAGATGACTAACCACAAATGACATATCACAGATCACAGAGAACAGTTGACAGTTGACACTTGACAGATGACAAGTGGTGCTATCGATTACAAAAGACAAAATACTGATATATGATAAAGAGTAATAGATGACTTATAACAAAAAGGTAAAGACTAAATATTGAAGACTAAACACCAGACTAAAAACTGTAGAACACTAGGGAGTGAAGACAGAAGGCGAAATACCAAAGATGAAGAACGAAATAAGCGAAACGAGAAAATAGAGCTTAATAAAAAGAAAATACGTAGAAATGAAGACAGACGTCATAAAACCAAAGAGAGGAAAGAAATGCCATATGATGTATGATGTATACGACAGAACATAGATACAGATAATAAATAGAACAGAAAAATGAACACATAAGGCAGGAGACAATGTATCAATCACAGAATACAGAATTTAGACAATAAATCAAATCATATCAAATGACAGATTACAGAAGACTAAAGAAAGAAGCTAAATTAAAGACTGAAGACTGAAAACTAAAGACTGCAGTCATTAGATGTAACACGAAAGGCAGAATGCAAGACAAAAATGGAAAGACAGATGATATAAGAATTAAGAGAAAATAATGTTTTCTGTTTTTTTTTTTGTTTAATATCATATAACATTTAATAAAATTTATCACAGACGATAGAATACAGGTAATGGTAATAAATTTTAGAATTGTCAGAAGGCAAATGGTATATTATAAAGATCAGATGTTTTCTACGCAATGCTAATTCTAATTATTATTTACGTTTCTTACAACTGAAATCCAAAGTAAAAAATAGTAGAGAATATATGAGAAAAGACAGAAGGCAAAAGACAAAACAGAAAAGTAGAAATAATAATAATAATGATAATAAGGCAGGTGATAATAGACGAATAACAAATAAACAAAATTTTAACGACAGATGAGATCAAATGCCAAATCACAAAAGCAAGACGACAAATGACATATAACAGATGGAAGGCGACGGATAAAAGGTAACAAATAACATATAAAGGTGACAGATGACAGATTATAAAGGGTGTTCGGGAAGTAGAGACGAAAATTAAAGTTCTATAGAACATACAAAATTTATTGAAAATGTAATTAACAGCAAGTAACAACTTTATGTATGAAAAATTATATCCATAGCACCACCCAAGACCGTGCGGCAAATAACAATTGAAGTTCACAGTGGATGCCGTTAATGACCCTTTGAACTTTATCCTTTAATTGGTGCGCTGATTACAGTTTATTCACGTACATTTTGATTTCACGAATCCTTACAAAAGGGTCACAAGACGTAAGATTGCATGATCTGACAGACCATTCCTGGTTCCCACGCAAAGAGATAATTTTTTGGGAAAAGATTTCATTCAGCGGAGCAATCGTTTCATGGGATATGTGACATGTTGCACCATCTTGTTGGAAGCATGTTTCTGTAACGGTCGTCGTTTTTAGTGCTGACAGCTCCCTGATGATTTTCAAAAAAGTACGAGCTGGTCACTCCTCCTGCCCAGAACCCACACCACACAATCGTGCGTTGTGGATGCATCTCATTATCCACAGTTACTCGCGGATTTTCAGTATCCCAAATTCTGCAGTTCTGTTTATTGACGTACCCACTGAGATTGAAGTACCCCTTATCTGAGAAAATTATTCTTTTTGTGAAGTTATTATTCTCCGCTTGTCGAGCCAAGACCCACTGAGCTAATCGTTGTCTCTTTCCTTGATCTACAGGCTTTAATTCTTGTGTAAGTTGAATCTTGTATTGCATTTTCAGATCTTTTGAAAGGATTGTATGCATTGAACTTGTTGATAAATTGTTGTTGTTAGGCTTGTTGGCGAACCGATTTTCTGGGACTTACGGCTACATTATCACCACGCACTGCAGCAATGTTTTCTTGTGTTCGAACAGAACGCGGTCGTCCTGTAACATTTACAACAGAACTCGTGGTTTCAAACTTCGAATCAACTTCCTAAATAAGGATGTTACGTCCGAGTGTCACACGCAGTTTGCAAATGGTTTCCGTGGGACTTTCAATGTTTTTGTAATAACTTTTTATCACTTGGACACGTTGCTTAGTGGTCATCTAATCCATGACGAAAAGCTATCAGACTGCTAATGGGAAGAATAGCAAATAACAAACATAAAACAAATACAGCTGTCAAACATCATATGACAAAATGGAGCCAAATTCAAATTCGTCCTTACTTCCTGGACACCCTATAGATAAGAAAAGCCTGCGAATATATTTTTTTCTGCGGCACGGGATTTAAGAGGTCTCTAATTTTGGTGTGCTAAATTCAAATATGTTAACAGTTTTAGTTAAGTATCACTTAAGGTTTTTAGCCATGTGGAAAAAATTATATGTAAAAACCATAAGACTTTAAATTCTCTAAAAAAACTACAGAGGCTTTATAACAGGTCTATTATACAGTTAAAATAGTTTTAAATAAATAAAGAATTATTAACATACCTTAAGAGCAATTTGATCCTCTTCTTTGCAAGAAATGAACCCTGAGTTGATTGGCGTTTTTGTTCCTGGCGAGGATTTTCTCTCACAAAACACCAACAGTAGTCGGCCATCATGGAGACATCCCATCGACCCCAGTACCTCGTTTCAATCTCTTTTATGATGGATTCTCTCACCGTATTCTTCACTCAGTGCTACTAAATTTTCTATCCCCCGAATTTTTTGAATATAAATTTTACAATTTCTTCATATTGATCATCTTTAACATTGCCCAAAAACGTCTCGATGGCGTGCTTGTATGATTCCCAAGCTTGAAGTTCCATGTCAGACATGCAGCTTTTATCATCCTTTATAAGTTTGTGAATCTGATGCACGATACACAATATAGACACCAATAGAAAGTTTAATCTCGATCTTAAAGGTTCACTTTTTTTGTGAGAGCCAAATCGCGTACCAAATCATTGAATTTTGATTGATTCAAAGGTTGCGGATTGTTATCTTGTAGTTTTGGGGACAAATTTAAATCGTCTTCTGTGCTGGAGGTTGAAGAAGAACTGGTACTACTCTCTTGTAATGTTGGTAATGTTGGAATGGAAATATCTGGTCCATGTGCTATAGGTCAACTTGCTGTTGGAAGATTTGGATGAATAATGGCCTATTTGTTTTTCATATTAAACCCCGAAATTTTGCATAAACAAAAATAAAAATCATAATGATTTTTTTGTTCTCTCCAAACCATAGAGACACCAAAAGGCAAAGAAGACAGTTGTATAAGGGTAACCTTATATAGCTGTCTTCAAGTTTCGGAACAAGTTTTACACACTACGTGGGGAGTGAAATGTTTGTTCTGATCTTCTAATTTCATTTTAAAACACGCCAGATATAAACTCTTATTTTATAGCATCCACAAATTAACAAAATTTATTTGGATTATTCACACAGCTTCTTCTAGACTTGAACTTCAAACACTCTCTCAGACAAAGCAATTCTAAAAATGCAAGGAGCACGGTAAAGATGAAGCTACACTAAGTTAATCTAGTATTATTAAAATAGTATATTTGAAACTCTTACATATTTACACAACATACATAAACGAATGCGTGGTGGACCGCACGCTCTCATTTTTGTGGTAAAAATTTAATTGTGCGAAATCTGTATGTGATACGCAAAAACTAATAACATTTCCGTTATCAAGGGAATCGACTTGACATATCTGCATTAAAATATCTCATTCCGCAAAACTTCGCATGCCTGTGTAATATGTATACAATTAAAAGACAGTAAACATTGACAGATGACAAGAGTTCTGATAAATCAAAAAAGACATGTAACAGTTTAAAACCTGACAGGTATCTGTTGGGAAGAGACTACATCTTAAAAGCAAATGCGACATATAAAAACATAAAGGATGAAACAAAAGACAAATATCAAAAAATATAGCAGATAATAGTTGAAAAATGACGACGAAAGACGAATTATAAATTCTAGATGACAGATAACAATTTGACAAGTTAAAAGAAAAGAAAAATTTAAAACAAATAACAAATAACAAATGGCGACGCATATACAGATTATAGAAGACATATGTCGGATAAAAAGTAACAGGTGACTTATGACAAAAAAAATGGAAACTGAAGGCAGGAAGCGACAAAACGGAGGCAAAAAGACGATGTTAGATAACATAATACACGATTTATTATATAAAATAGAACATAGGTACAAGTAACAGATAACAAATATCAAATGTCAGATAGCAGATGATTGATGATACATTAGAAATGCAGTAGATAGTAAACACATTTTGAATGAATGAAAATGAATAAGAAAAGGCAGATGATATTATAATATATGAAATATTGCAGATAGCATATGATAAATGATATATTAAAGATGAGAGATAACATATAGCAGATGACAGATGGCAGGTGATAGATGGCAGGTGATAGATGGCAGGTGATAGATGACAGATGACACATAGATGACCGGTGGCAGATGACAAATGACAGATGACAGATAACAAATAGAAGATATCTAAAGATAGAATATATAAAATAAGTGACATATAAAATTATATGCGATAGATTACAGAACACAACAGGCATATATCATATAACTAAAATACCTATATCTGATGACAAAATATTGAAGACTTATGACTTAAAACAGAAAGAAAAAGAAAAGACGTCCTATGTAATACGAAAGATAGAAGACAAAAGACAAAGCGCCAATATCAAATAATATATATATTATGAAACAAGTACAGATACATATAAAATAATAATAATGCCTTGACGGATAAAAGAAGAAAACAAGGGTATAAGTGGAAGATCATTTTGCAAGTGAACTCTAGCCTATTCGTATACACTTCAAATTCTAGTATAAAATGTATTCCTTTAAATCAAATTGGTAAAATTTACATCGATTAAAATAAAATAAGAATATGAATAGTATATTAAAATTATTAGATGGCAGATGATATATTACAGATGTGTAAAAGTAGTAGATAATTGATGAATAAAAAAAAAGACGAATGACAGAATGCAAACGACAGATGGTAGATGATAGATGTCAAATAGTAGACGATAGATAACAAATAAGTGGTGATAGATGTTGTAATGATATAATTTAAAGATAGAAATTAAAATCATGATATATTAAATATTATAAGCGAAAGAAAGGAGACAAAAGACAGAATGTGAGAACGTAAGATACATGATATAATAGATAAGAAATTAGAGATGCCAGATTGTAGCTATAGGATGATTTATGACTGATGATTTAGTTTATAATATCACTCTTATAAATTTTATTTTTGAAACTGTATTTGAAAAAGATTAAATAGTAATTGTAACAGTTTATAACAAAACTGAAAAAATGTTAAAATACTTTCTAGGCAAAACTATAATAAATATTGGTTAGGTTTTAATAGTGTTTTGTATATGAATTATCTTACATTACAACCTATTTGTTGAATGAATGTAACGTATTAATATAAAATATATATTATTTATTCAAAAGATACTCTTGGAAATATATATATATATATTGAATAGCTTAAGAATAAAGCTGTGCTGAATAGATTGGAAGATCTAAACATGCCTTTAAAGGGTTATAACATTTATTTTCTTTTCGAAAACACAATTCTAGAGTTCTGAGTAGAAAAAAGGACATGATCGACAAACTTGTTTTAGTGTTTAAACGTCATTTATTCAAATCACACGATCTTTAAAAATACTCAAATCCATATCATAAACATTTGCTCTATTTTTAAAAATTAATTATTAGTTATTCTGACCATCATCCAAAAAAATGATGCAAATTAAAACTACCAAAAGTCCAATGAATAGAATCTTCACTAGAGAACTAGATTAGAGTTATATTATATTAGAAATGTAAAATTCTAAAATTAAAGCAAATATTCATCACATTTTATTCAATTTGGAGATAATTGAGCAAATTTGGCTTCTGAAGTAATGAACTGAAACTAAAATCAAAAAATATGATAAAAGGGTCTGAAAGGATTTAATATTATCTTACAAAAATTAACCAAGAAAACTACAACAAATGTGCAGAAAAAAGAAGTGATAAACTAATAAAATTTTCAACAAAGTAATGAAAATGCCTTATATAGGAATCTCAGGAAATCTCACTAGAAATGAAAATCACGAAGTATCCATAAAAATACCAATGACAAAATATTGAAAATTGAACATCAATTCTGAACATCAGGTGCCATCCAATAATTTTGCCATCAAACCATCAGTTATAATAACATAATAGTACAAGAAGGAAATGAACGCAATTTATCTGAGTTTGAAGCAACATCATTGAAGAACATTACTAAAATATTTGGGTGACTGGGTGTCAAGCATAAAAGAAGGAAGATTCATGCAGTATGTACGGTGATAAGATAGTTTTACAAATTTTGTTTCTAAATCAATGGAAACAGAGTAGCTAATTAATGAAAAAAGACGGTGAAAGTAATACCAAGTAAATTATGACTGTTTAAACAAAAATGCATATTATTACAATTTCGAATGTCTGAGAGAAAAATACAGCATTTCTTATTCCCTTAAAAAAATAACGCCGCGATGCATTTGGAAGGATAACACATTATTCTCTTATCTCTTAAAAATGGCGGAAATAATTGGTTCGGACGAAAAATACAGGGTCCTATTATCCTTCAAGAAATCAAAGTCACTTGTTTATGAGAAAAAAATCCAATAATTAATTTAAAAAAAGTTGCACATGTTAATGTGTAGTTAAAGGATAACATTACAGATGTTGCGTTTAGAAGCCATGTGATCAAAAATTATGGTATAATGGTTCTAAAAAATGCAGGTGTTTTGTTTAAGAGTATTAACAATAATAACACCAGAGAAAATAGATAAGGTAAATCAAATTTTTAATTCTATTAAAACTAAAAAATTAAGATAGAAACAAATTTCGATCATTTTAGTGGAAAATTTCATATTTTGACTTGCTTACTTTGAGAACTTGTTGAAGTCGATTAAATTCCATTTTACTTATTTAAGAGGTAAAATAGCCTTAAGGCTAGAGGTGCAACTGTGAATCATACGTATTCATGATATAAATTCCGGAACTCAATTTATTTTCAATGTTGATACTACCAATTCGGTACTACAAGTTGGTGTTTAAATGATGTATTGCCTATGGTAATCATAGATTTGACTTCTCTGTGAATAGTAGCAGCAACTTACGTTGATATATCAATGCAAAAAAAAACATAATCATCATGATGTGTCATTATGCTATTTTTAAAGTCTATAAGATTTGTTGTTTACAAGCCGATGTATAATCCGTGAATTCTACTAATTATTTTATATTAACACTAATTAACACACTTAATATGTTTCTACCACTAAAATTAGTGTTTATTATGAATTACAACTTAGTAACGGTCGCCACCATTCTTATGATTATTTTAGGTTAGCTTATAATAGCCAGACAATTTGGTCTGCACTCTTAAAAATATTTAACTTGTTCAAATTTAAGATAAATGAACTAAGAGTCAAATGATGATATCTTTTCACTTTATTACCTTCACTCGATGACTCACATGAGATAAAAACTTAAAAATACAATATCAAACTAGGATTTGCAAGATCCTAGTTTTTAATGTGGTTATAATAGTATATTAAAGAGGAGAAATAACTCGAAGATATTCTAGTTAGACAGCTTCTTTTGGCATGCTCGTATTGAACTAGAAAGCCTTTTATCCCGCACGAGCACATCAAATTGGTTGCAGAAAAAGTATTGCTTTAGATAAGCTTCTACCATTTAGATAAGCTTCTACCATCCACACTCCAATCAGGTTTGATGTTGAAGCATTAAAGTTTACACTATAAATTACTCAATAAATTTTATTGTATGTTATTACTCAAAAAAATTATTTCATTTACTTCACTAACATTATTTGATAGCTTTTATTATTTAACAACTAAATATGTACCACAAATACACTACCAATTTAAAATACATGTAAATAAATTGCACATTCCCAAAGGTAATGCAAGTCGTGTACACATAATTTAAAAGTAATTGAAATTCTGTCGTCAATCTTTTGGTTTGTCTCGTTGCACGACCAAAGCCAAATAATAATGGGAAGACGGACGTAAATATTGCATATTTGATGAGATGTATCGTACGGAACCGTACGTACACATCAACGTAAATATGGCTGCATACAATAATAATGATGCGCATAATCAATAATACAATTTCGCCCTTGTTTTCTCCATTCGCGTTTCGTTCGTTTTGTTGAAGACGATACCGAATATCGCCTGACACGCACGCGGATAATATAACAAACACTAGTAAGGGTTGTTGGATTGAATCATCAGATTGGCTTGACGTAAATAGGGTTGCAATTAGGCGGCGGAATAATACGCCGCTGTGAGGAGACAAGGACAGAGAATGTACTATCGTTCGGCGAACAAAAGAGCGTCTCAAATGTTCGCGTAATGTGAACATGACATTAGCGAACACAGTGGCTGCTAATTAATTATTGGGAATGATGCAGTGTCGTAGATATCTGATTATGTGCACCCCACTCACCCCGAAAACTACCTAAACTGCATTTAGTATCATAATGGTATTCTCTAAATCATATTTTTTGTCTTAGATTTAGTATTGAAAAGATATTTTTTACAGTGTTTTATAAAAAAATATTATTTAATTTATAAAATAGTACTAATAGCTATTATTGGTTATCGTCCATCGTTCTTTAATTATATTATTTATTTAACGAAATGCCACCACATTTATCATATCTCAATGGTCAGCCATCAGATTGCAAGACAACCAAAACGATTCCTCAATGTTATTATTGCAAATATCCCTACCACTGGCATTTGCTATTTTTAAATCAAAAAAATTCATCTTTAAAAAGTTTTCAGATGTAAACTTTCTAATAATCGTTTATAACATTTTTGTATGTATATATGATATGAATCCTTTTTTTGAATAGATGCACCTCGTATTATCAGATCTATCTTCTACAAAAAAAGGTAGCGTTTCTGGATGCAGCTCTTGCTATAACTTCGCTCGCGGCGACCATTTTTCACGTAAATTGTAATTTAGTGTGCATTTGGCACATTTTGCGGTGACACCAAGACGCATCTGGATGTACATAAAATCGTAATTTTGAAAAATGATCCGGTTTTATGCGCCGGCATTTTCCCTTGAGAATGTAATGCGCCGCCATTGCTGAAATTCGGAGCAAAAATTGTGCAAAAATGCGCGTGCACTTGTTTTCGTGCTATTCATCACCGGCGGTATAAATGAGGATTATTATTTGGAATGACGTTCGGTGGGTGTAATTTATATTATAAAATTCACTCCGCTTTTATAAAATGGTTTCATAAAATATAATATACCCAATATTTAACGCCAGGGTTTATTATGAGCTATCTTCCATTTAATAAACTAATAAATAGTTTCCTGTCTGCATTATAAAATGCATGAGAGAAGATTATAGTGAAATGCTTAATCGATTAATTTATTTAGATTTTTACGAAACTCCATGTAAAAACTTTATACAAATCTAAAGTTTGAGCGATGCTTTACATTTCATGTTCACTCTAAAACCAGTATGAATGGTGAATAACCTACTGGGATTTTGCCAATACTCTTTAAAATATATTTTCTTTCCCATTAACTTTTAAAATTTCTTTCTTGTCAACGTCAATCCACATATCATTCATGATATATATGTATATATATATATCTCGAAAATGAATGCATCTTCTATATCAGTTACTCTAAGTTGGTTATTGAATGAATATTACCTGTAAAAATCATAGATTTTGATTTTTAATTTGACTTGGATACTAGCAGTTTAAATTTCCATATTATTAGATATTTTTCGGTTCTGATAAAGCAACAGCATACAACAACTGTTGGCAAGAATTTCTCTCGATGTATCCATTCACTAAAAATCATCCTGTTTGCCAAAGATCCTACTACATTTTTTGGGTATCCTGTGCATTTGCTAATGTAATAAAATAGGGGTTAGAAGTTTGCCCTGTAGAGCCACTTCCTACTGTATTCCCTCATAGGTTTCTAAACACTTAGGTTTCTAAACACTTCTTCCCGACATTTTTTAGAATTTTTTGCCTCATTTTGTCAGACTTTTCTTAAATCTAGAATATTTCAGCAATATCTCTCCAATATAAAAATAGAATAACTAAAGATAGTAGTAAACTTGGGAGAAAATAATAAATAGGCTAAGGCGAAAAAATCAACAAAAGTAGAGAGAAAGAAAAATGAGAGGTAATTAGGTATCAGATAGAGGAATTCGTCAATGAAAGTGATTAAAAATCAATACGCTCGATAGATACCAAAGAAAGAAACACTATTACAAATAGTTAGAGAAGAATTGAAAAGAAAACATCTTTCAGAGAAAATTAAAAATCAGAGAAAAATGGCCCACGAGGGAAAAGATACCAGAGAAAGACTAATGAAAAAGCAAAGAGAAAGGTACAGGAGAAAGCAGACTATAAAAATCATAGGAGAAATAGAGAGAAAAAAGATCCAGTCTATATAGATACTAAAGAATAGTAAATGTCTAAAGAGAAGATTGACATGAAGGAATCAGAGGAACATAGATGTAAAAAAATTCAAAACTGATCAAAAGATATCAAGAGGTACTAACTAAAAGAATTGGAGAAAGAAACTACAAAAAGACACTACAGGGAGACTTTTTATAGATACACTAAAGAGAAATGAAGAAAAATTAGAGAGAAAAGTATTTGAGAAAATAGAGAAGGGATGCAAGGAAACTAAAAAGAAAAAAATATTAGAAAGGTGAAAAATTCGAAGAAAGGATGTTCATAGAAAAAGATAGGTAGATACTATATAATAAGGTATAAATCAGAAAAAGAGAAAAATAAGTCAAATAATAAATAAAAACTATACATTACAAAATTCCGAAAAGAAAGAAGAAAACATTAAAAAAGGAAAAGGAAAAAACACTAAAAAAAACACTAAAGAAAATGGAATATTATAAATAAGATATGAACGAGGTTATAAAGAAAATGACCAGAGAGATATGGAAATCAAAGATGCTATAAATTAAAATAAGTAATGTACAAACTATTTGGAATATGGAGAAGTAATCAAAGAAAAAATAAGGATCGAGAGAGATCAATTAAAAGCTACTCTAATAAATATGACTAGATAGAAAAAAAAAAAAATTAAGGAGAGAGAAAGAGAAAGTCCAGAGAGAAAAGCATAAAAAGATAAACCAGATAGATACCAATAAAAGAAACACTATAACAAACCATTAGATACGGATAGAACTAAAGAAAAGAATTAATCAGAAAGAAAAACGTGTTAAGACTAAACGTAATCAAAAAAGAAAAGGTAAATACAAAAGACAGGCTAAATATAGAGAAAAAGAGAAGGAGTGAGAAAGAGACCAGGGATATCGAGCTAAAAAGAGATAGGTACAGAGAAAGATCTTGAACCTACACCAAATAACACATTATAGAAAGAGATCGATTCTATATAGAGACATCGGAAAAATTCATAAATATGCAAACCAGATGAAGAAATCAAAGAGTAATAGAAACTAGAAATGTAATTAATCATGTTCTCTGATTTTATGTGATTAGAGATAGAGGTAGTCAGAGAGATGCTAAAGGAAAACACGTTGGGGCACTAATAAAGAAAGAGGAATAGATTCATTGACAGAAAGGCACTAAAGAAAAAGAGATACAAGGAAGCTATAGAGATATAAAGATAGTTAGATGTCAAAAATCTAATTGTTAAAGAAAAAAGAGAGATAGAAGAATACTACAATCATAAGCCAAAGAGAAAGAATATTTGAAGAAATAATAAAATTAGAACCAACGCATGAGAGAGAGAGAGAGGAGTAGAGAAAGATACACTAAAAATACTGGAATCAAGAAGCCGGAATAAAGAGCATGATGGCGACGGCTACTACGTGGTAATCCATACTTAGAGTGAATTGTAATTTGCAATATTTTAGCCTGAAATTATTATTTATAATAAAAGCATTGTAAATTTTTCAAACCAAAAAATAAAAATAAAAAGGGGGAAATTGAGTAAAAGAACAAATCAAAAAATATACATATAAGTCAAAAGAGAGAAAAGAAATCAGGGTACCAGAAAAAAAAAAAGAATATAGACAAAAACCAGACTAGGTAAGAAGTATAATTAAATAAATTTTAAGAAGTAGATCATTAGAAAAGGAAGTGCGTAAAAAGAGAAAATTTTTGACACCAACTAATATAAATAAATTTGTACGTTATTTAAACTCAGTAGATTGGAGTGGAATATACTCGAATAATGATGTTGATAGCGCTTGGGCAAGCTTTACTGAAATGATCAGCGTGGCATTGAATGCGTCTTGTCCAAAGGTATCTTCATACAATAAACAGCAAATAATTTATACTAATAACCCAATTATAACTAACATTAAAAATTTATTAGATTACTTATCTGTTGTTAAGCTTTATAATGCAGATGCAGAAACATTATATTCTACAATAAAAAAAGAATACGATGAACTTTTAAAACAACAAAAAAAGACTGAAATCGCAAATAAAATATTATTAAGTGATAATAAAATTAAAACAACTTGGACCATAATTAATACATTATTAGGTAAGAATAATAATAATAATCATGAAAAGTGTAATTATATTGAAGGTAAGGAAACTGATTTAAATGAATATTTTAGTAATATAGCGAAAGTGGAAATCGAAAAGATTCCCGACAAAGTATTTAATTGCACTATTAACCGACAAATAAATACTTTGTTTTTTAAACCTGCAACCACCTCAGAAATCTTTAATGTTATATGTTCCTTAAAAAATAAAACTTCCTCCGGCTATGATGAAATAACTACAAAACTAATAAAGACTGCGGTAAATGAACTTATAGGCCCTCTTACCCATTTAATTAACATCTGTCTAGAATGTGGTATATTCCCACAGTGTTTAAAGGAAGGTATAATAACCCCCATCTACAAAAAAGGTGACCCGAGTGATTTTGGTAATTACAGACCTATTACTTTGTTATCAGTATTTTCCAAAATATTGGAGAAAATAATAGCTCAGCGAATTATAAATTATTTCAAAATACATAATTTATTTGATAGAGCACAAAACGGATTTATCAGAAGGAAATCGACAAATACTGCTATATTCGACTATGTAACACAAATTATGAATGCGCTGGAGAGGTCAGAGATTCCTCTAGGAATCTTCCTTGACCTTTCCAAAGCGTTCGATACGGTGAGCCATAAAATCCTGTTAGAGAAGCTCGAGTATTATGGCGTGAGAGGTTTAGGTCAGGATCTAATTCGGTCGTATCTGACAAATAGAACACAAAAAACAAAAATTAGTGACAAAATATCCGACTCAAAAATTATTCATACAGGTATACCTCAAGGTAGTATATTGGGCCCTATACTTTTTGTCATATATGTAAATGACTTGCCAGAAAGCATCAGAGAGAAAGGCACTTTTATAACTACGTACGCCGATGATACTAGCCTCCTTATATCGAACTGTAATGAAGATGAATTAGTTCACAATACTACAGATATTTTTAAAACCGCCGAAGATTGGATGATAGAAAACAAATTATTGATAAATAATAATAAAACCAATTTTATGATTTTTAAAACAAAAAATAAACAAAATAAAACCAGTGTTATCACTGTTAATAACGAATCATTTAAATTGCAACATACATCAAATTTTTTGGGGCTAGTAATTGATAGCAACCTAAAATGGTCATACCATTGCAATCAATTATTATCAAAATTAAACTCCACGTGCTATGCCCTGCGAATTTTGAGACAAGTACTAGATACTAACACCCTTATTACAATTTATAGAGCAAACTTTGAAAGTGTCATAAGATATGGAATAATACATTACGGATACTCTAGCTGTACAAAGAGTATATTTACTATCCAAAAGAGAGCATTACGTATAATATTGAACTTAAATCAACGAGATAGTTGCCGAGGTAGGTTTAGGGATACTGGTTTACTTACCTTCTACAGTCTTTATAGGTACGAAATATTAGTTTTTAACTTAAAAAATAAAGAAAAATTTAACATACATAACATGAATCACCAATACGACACGCGCAATAATGATAGATATGCATATTCAGCTCATAAACTCTCACTCTTTGAGACATCTTCCATGTATTCAGCTTTAAAACTGTTCAATGGATTGCCCAAGCGCCTGAAAAATATCACAGATGTAAAACTATTCAAAACACAATTAAGAGAATACCTAATACAAGAAGAGCATTATTCAATGTGAACATTAATTATGAGAGGTAGAAGATAACACGTGAGAAAATTAAAATTTTAATAAATGTGCATATCAATTCGCACATTTGAAACATACATTTGACGTATTCAATTAGCGGCTAGATATGGTATGATTATAATGATATCATTTTATATGTACATATATGTGTCTTATTAATTGTTCATGTACAGTCTCTATTTTGAATAAAGTATGTATTTAAAAAAAAAGAGAAAATTTGTGAAACTAAAGATGAAAATAAACTGCAGATCCCTATTTTGACAAAAAACCTTTTTATTAAATTACTTCATTCTTTTTACCCTTTTTCTCTAGTCCGGTTGCTCAAATCTAAAAACACACTAAAACTGAAAGAGATTATATATGAGAGATTAAAGAAATATGAATCAGATAAGGAAAATATACCCAAGATATTAGATAATAAAAGAAACTGGCAATAGAATCCTAAAAAAGAGAAGTGAAAAAGTAGTTATGAGAGGGCGAGAGAGTCCTGAGAGAAATTCGCCATAAACACACCAGTGACTATGACATTAGAGAAAAGATAATAGTTTGAAAAGAATTAAGTGAAAATAGAAGAACACGGTAAAGTGAAATAAGACAATCGGAGAAGAAATCAAGATGAAAGGAGAAATAAGAGGCGATGATAAATACCAAAAGAAATCAGAAATAAAGTCTGAATGATGAAAATTTAGAATACTTTAGATATAATATGAGAGAAAGAGAGATAAGGGAAGAAAAGAAAGATCAGAGAGAAAAAAATCAGATAAATTAGAGAGGAGAAGAAATATAGACGAAACAGAGTTACTAAATAGAGCACATTAAAGAAATAAAGAGTAAGCAAGCACGTAAAGTGGATTAGAGAATGATAAAGAGGCTTAGAGATAACTAAAATGTAACATAAACAACATACCAAAGATTAAAAAAGATTTAAAAAAAACAAGTCTATATAAGTGCATTCACATGGAGCGGATTTGCCTTTAGGGTTGTGCTTCTCATATCGTTGTCTATATTGTTTTTCATCACATTTAGGAGAAATGAGGTAAGGTTATTTAGGCTGTAGGATTTGGTTTCATCTGGTGGCTGCAGGTAGAGAGCTATTATATCTAGTACGTGCTGCATCAGTGCAGTGAAAATACCATCCAGGCTTAATGCTTTGGAGGGTTTAAAGGTATTAACTGCACATTCTTTTTTTTCTTTGGTAATGAGTTTACCAGTCTTGCTTTTGCTTTATCTGGTTGATAGGAAAATGCTTCCTTCCGTAGGTTGAGCAGTGTTTTCTTGGAAGCCTAGGAAGTGCGTATTTACAACACACTGATACTTTAATTGAGCCCTTCTGCATAACTCGCATTAGTTTTTTTTTTAAGGGTCCGCCAATAGGGACGCGCGAAGTTTGCCGGAAGGGTGCGGCCATGTTGTTCAAGGTAGAGCTGTCAAAGTTGCTGTCATTTGTTCAGTATATAACCCCAAATCACCATGGCAAGTTTGAATGTCGAGCAGCACGTGCAAATTATTAAATTGTTTTACGAAAATGGGTCATCAGTTCGAGCAACGTTCCGCGCACTTCGCCCATTTTACGGTCGCGATGATCGGCCTGTAGAGTCGACTATCCGTCGATTGGTGGGCAAATTCGAGTCGACTGGTTCAGTAAACAACCAGCCAACACTGACACGTCGACGAAACGCCCGATCGAACGAAAATATCGCTGCTGTCCATGAGAGTGTGCGCGAGAACCCGAGACAGTCCATTTTTTGTCGTGCACAGGAACTTGGCCTTTCGGAGACATTAACTCGCAGAATTTTGCATCTGGATTTGGGTCTGCACCCGTACAAAATCTAATTGACCCAGGAGCTCAAGATAAACGACCGCGGACAGCGTCGGGCGTTCGCTGACTGGGCTCTGGAGCAGTTGGAAGCAGACCCCCATTTTGGCCGAAAAATCATCTTCAGCGACGAGGCTCATTTCTGGATGAACGGGTATGTGAACACGCAAAATTGCCGCATTTGGAATGAGAACAACCCACACGAGGTCCACCAAGTGGCAATGCATCCCCAGAAAGTCACTGTTTGGTGTGGATTTTGGGCCGGCGGCATCATCGTTCGTACTTTTTAGAGAACGAAGCTGGGGCGGCCATAACCGTCAATGGGGAGCGCTACAGGTCGATGATAACCAACTTCTTTTGGCCTAAACTGGATGATATGGACACGGACGACATGTGGTTCCAGCAGGACGGCGCCACGTGCCACACAGCCCATGCCACAATGAACATTCTGCACGAGCGATTTCCGGACATGGTCATCTCGCGCGGAGGCGATATCAACTGGCCACCGAGATCGTGCGATTTAACGCCTTTAGACTTTTTTCTCTGGGGCTATCTCAAGTCGCTGGTCTACGCCAACAAGCCTCTAAACACCGATGACCTCAAAGTCAACATACGCAACGCCATCGCTCAAATTGAGGCCGATATGTGCTCCAGAGTCATCGAAAATTGGACCTCCCGGATCCGGGCTACCAAACGGAGCCGCGGTGGTCATTTGAACGATGTTATCTTCCATACTTAATGGGGTCGAATACCCTTTCGAATGAAAAATAAATTTCGTTTCTACCTCACACACAACTTGTTTTATTCAATTTTAAAGTTCACGCGCCCTTATTGGCGGACCCTATATTAGCCCGATGCCGTTAGAGTGGTTTTTAAACAGGACTTTGTAGAGCCTAGCTATTAGGGTTGTATCAGTAACTTACAGAACGTTGTCTATGTTTTCCGTTCCGATTTTCTCGGCTTCTTATTATATTTTGACAGTGCATGTCTATAATCATCCCATTTGTCTGTTTTATTTGCACTGTTGAAAGTTTTCTTGACTTGCATTTTGACGCGACCTAAATCCTTATTCCACCAGAGCATCTCTCTGAAGAGATATCTCCTTTTTAGCGGATGCATACACCTTTATGATGCTATTTCTGAGCAGAGCCGCTGCTGTGATCTGGATATTGTAGAGATCATCGGTTCCTACTCCAGTCTGTGTTCTTTGGATTTCTACACTGCATTGCGTCTTCTTTTATGTCTTCTAGGTTTAACTCAATCTGCTGATCTTCCGACAAAGAACGAGCCGATTTTGAATTGTAATTGCTGTGAAGGTATCAGCTAGAGTGTTGTCCAACGCCTTCTACTTGACTGCTTTCAAGAAGGATAAGCTCGCTACCTTTATTTATAATATGTCTAATTGTTCGAGATAATGAATTCAAGTAGTTCCTTACCTCTAGTATTGGTATAGGTGCTGCCCCATAGCATGCTGTGGGCGTTGATATCACATCCCATTAGAGGCAATAAATCTCTTCTGCATCACTAATGAGTCTACATACCTCCTCTGGTGTTTTGCCTTGATCTCGTTGGAGGTAGGCAAAAACCATGACAACCTTGCCTTTTTTGTGAGAACTTTTACTAGGACTGCTACTAAGTCCTATGTGTTGAATTAATTACCTTTGGAGTTTTATTCACCAGACTACAATTATCTTGAGGAAGAGCACTTGATGCCGCTTTAGAGTGATGGAGATTCAATTGAATAAAGTGTGTGGTTTATACCCCATTGGCACCAGCCCCTAAAATTTGTATTTTAGGGATTTTGTCTTCAAGTAGGTATTTTTAAAAGCTTTTAAATCCTCGAATACATTTTTTTTCCAGCTAAGTTTAGAATGCTATCATTTTGTTTCTCAGAATTATTTCGATTGTTAATTATAATTAAACATTAGTTAATTAGGAATAAATTTTTAAATAATCTGAATAGGACAATTTTTCACAATTTTAAGACACTTCGTTTTAACGCGAATAAAGGTTTTAGAAAAAAAAAAGAAAAAAGCCAGAGAGAGAGAAGTAAATAAAAGAAAAAAATTACTAGATATGTAGATAGATAGACATATGTTATATGGGTGGCACCAGCGCCTGTTCCACCGCGACCTTTTCAGATATATTGTGGATCCCTGTTTATCTTAGAAGATCAGCTCTAGCTTTGTCTCTTTTATTCCTAATAGCCCTGCCAGAGGGGCTTGGGTATAGGTCTCCGCGCTTGGGTTTGTAGTACCCAGCTTTTGATATCTAATCCTTGCTATATCCTCGCAGTGGCATAGGATGTGTAACGAGGCCTCTTCTTCCTCTAGGCAGAATCTGCATGGTGCTTCTTCCACCAGGCCTATTTTGCTCATATGTTTGTTGAGCTTACAGTGTCCTGTTATCGGCTTACTATTGTTTTGACCATTTTTCTGTCTTGGTTCAGAAGTTCGGTCCTGAATTATGGCGATTGTTTCTTAAGGAACTGTTTCGCCTGTGTCTCCACCCACTTTTTTATGGATCGTTTGACTGTGGTTTTGGAGATTCTGCAAGAGGGTTCCTGGCCAATTACTGCTTTTGATGAGCCTTGTTTGGCCAGTTCGTCTGGTTTGTCATTGTTACTTTTTTGTGACAGCCAAGTTCATTAAGAGCACGTATACAGTCCCAAACTAGCTTAGATTCGACCTGTGTGGAGCTTAGTGCTCTTAGCAGCGCCTGACTGTCGGAGAATATAGCAATTGACCTACTTTTGGTGTCTTGTCTTGCTATTTCTCTTGTGAAGTGGTGAAGAACTATCGCCTCTGCTTGGAACACCGTGGTGTCCTTGGTGAGACTGATAGAAATCTTTATGTCGGGTTTTGTGCCGTAAATACCTGCTCCTACCCCTTTGTCGGTCTTTAAGCCGTCCGTAAACCAGTATGATTCTGCTTTGGTAGGTTGTCCTTCGACCCAGTCTTCTCTTTGCGGGATTAGTACCTTGTATTTGCATTTTTTCACCATGTCATCACTTGGCATCGCTGTGATCGCGTTAGCCTTGAACTCGTCTAACCGTGTGATCGGATTATGGGCGCCTGTCCTTGCATCAGTCTATATGATACGGACCTGACTTCTCCTTGAATAAAGATGTGTAATGGTGGTATGTTCAAGATTTCTTCTAGGGCTGCTGTTGGGGTGGTGCTTAGGGCTCCTGTTGTACTGAGACATGCTAGTCTTTGTGTACTACTCAGGAGTCCTATCGTCCCCTTTTGCTTTGTTCTAGTCCACCACACCACTGCTCCATAGGCTATCATGGGTCTTATCACTCTGGTGTAAAGCCATAGAGTCATTTTAGGATTTAGTCCCCAATTTTTTCCGCACATTCTGCGACATCTGCCCAATGATATTGTTGCTTTTTTGGTGGCTTTTGTGATGTGTGGTCTCCACGTCATTTTGGCATCAAAGGTTACTCCCAGGTACTTTGCCTCCCCTACGAAGAGGATTTCTGTACCCCCGAGCTTCAGTGGCTTTAGGCCTTGCAGTGCTTGTCTTTTTGTGAATATGACAATTGGTTTTTTTTGTGGATTCAATGCCAGTCGCTCCTGTTTGCACCAATTGTCTACTATGTTTAGGGCTCTTTGTGATCGCTCCGAGACAACTCCCGCGAACCGGCCCTGATGACAATGGCTAGGTCATCCGCGTACCCAAGGCAGTGGATATTCTCTTTGGACAGTTTTCCTAGAAGGTCATCTACTAGTGTTGCCCATAGCAGTGGAGACAGCAGTCCTCCTTGGGGGCAGCCTCCCCCCGCCTTAGCCTTAATGGTATGGCCTCCAAAGTGGATATGATTGTCCTTTTCTCTAGGCTTCCTCTATGCCCATTTGTACTAGATATGTAACTAATAAATGAAAATATTCATAGAGAAAGAGAAATCAATAAATACTAAACAGAGAATGATAAGCCAGAGAAAAAAGTTTACTAGAGAAATTAGATGAGGAAAACTCTAAAATAAGACATCTTAAAGATACACTAAAGAGAAAGAGAAATAATTAGAGATGAAGATATTTGGGGAAAAGTAAGACATCAAATTAAAAAAAAGAGGAAGAAAGGTAGAGGTTTCAAATGTAACTGGTTAAAGAAAGGGTGTTCAGAGAAAAACAGATAGGGAATAACTATAGAAAATAAAATCAGAAAAAATAGAGATCATAAAGGGAAATAGAATTGGATTTAAAAGATATTAGAGAAAAAATCTAAAAGAATAGACTAAAAAGTGAATTAAATGGAAATTTTGCCAGCAAAAAATAGATATAGGCAAATATAGACAGACAACAGGGATCGAATCTATATAAAGACACAAAAAAATATGTCAGAGTACAGGATAAATCAGAAAAAATAGAGACCAAAAATGTAACTAATCAAAAAATAGATGTTCAGAAAATTAAAGATATCCTACGATATCTTTTATTAGTGAGGAAAAGATAAGCTTCCAACAATCATTAGAAAAAGGGATAGAGACACGAAATAAGCTAAAGAAAATAAAGAGAGATTAAGTGAGGAAGAGAGAGAAAAGTGCAAGGAAGCTAGACAGAAGAAAAATTAGATGGAGGAAGAAACTATAGAGAGAGAACCAAAATTAGAAAGAGGAGTAAATAAACCAAAGACGAAGAGACAAAATATAGAGAAATTAGATGAAACGAACACTAGGTCATCAAAGATTTTAATTGCCTAAGTTCGGCATTAAATTAACTGTAATAGGATAATGCAGGAAAATAAAACGGCTAATGAGAATACGCAAGCAATCGACACTGATTTTATTACGCGGGAATAGAATTGAGACCAACAAAATCGCAAACAACCCGACGAATCGATACAGACGATTACCGTAACGACATTTCACCCCTGTTTTTTTCCCTAAGCTGATAAATTCTGCACGGCCGTAATGCATTCATGTATTACGAGTGCGAACGGAAAATAAAATTATGAATGAAAGAGGGCGAATATCGTTTTAATAACGTTACAGTCAGCGTCGGTAGACGCCGACTCTAACGCAGTTAAGTGTTGTGTCGTCTTGAAATGTCTCATTGAATTACGTAGTTAGTTATCGCGAACGAGTAACAAATAGAGAAATTGAAACGGGAACGCGAGAGTTCCTTTTTATGTAATTTTAATGCGTCCGCAATTAAACCGGCTGACAGCCGTGTAACGTTCGCGCGACGCCTCCTTTCATCAATAGCGGGTTTGGAACTCCATTTGTTGACACTTTTCAGGCTTTAGTTTGCGGCCGCCGCCGCCGCCGCTGGCACCGTTCCAATTTTTGTTTTCAGTAAACACGCCGTCATCGCGCACAATGGGGACTAGTCTAATTCGGCGAGTAGCTTGAACTAATCTGGAAACTGTCGTACATTCGTCAATTATGCGGTTATTTAAAATCCCCTACCCCCTGCGAGGCGGCTTGCCGGGCGGATCTGACGATGGGGTAAAGTTTCGCCGAAACATCTCCGGGACGAGGATGCAGTTTAGTGAAGGCCGATTCCGCGGCAACGCTTATTTCCGACTTAACTAAGAAAGTTTTCAAGTTTCCACACAGGACGAACCCACGTTTCTCCACTTCGTCTACTACTGTGTACTAAAGTTTGTAATAATGTTTGATATCTCTATAGCGGACGGGAGAACTTTTATGATGGACTAAGTTTTTTTTATCCCTTTGCCGTACTCCGCGATACTTAATTCAATTGCACTTTACATTCTCAAGTTAAATTGCAGTTTAACTTAATACACATATGTTTAAATTATTAATACTACGTGTAAGTATTATGACGTGTATTTATTAAAAAATTCCTATTATTTCTTGATCACCCCTCGTATATATATTACTAATTAATTAACTTTCTTTAAAATTGTCGACTTTTTCAGTACGAAGTAATGGATTCATTTGGACGGCATCCAAGGGGTTAATCATCGGAAACGGTCAAAACACTTTAATATGCAGGGAGTGGACGTAAATCAGCTCCCCTCCAGGAAAACTTTCGCACCGTGACAGATACGCGCCGGGGCGAATAATTAATATTTCCTCGCGTTCTTTTCGACTCTTCAAGGGCGGAAAAGGCGCGAAGAACTAGAAACTGAGCTCTCGTGTACGCAATTATAAATCTCCATAAAATAATTGATTTCGCTATTAAAGTTGCGCAGCTTTAATAAGAAGTTTTGCGCTGAATAATTTAAGTGCTGCATATACGCCGATTATAAATTGCTATTTTAATTATCTTTCGTGGGAAATGTTTTTGATTGATCTATCATGTTACTTGAAAGTGTTTGGTTTCTTTTTAAATGTGTCGGAAATTATTGTATTGTTTTTTAACACGTATTCTTCTATTTAGAAAATAATGTTATAGCTTAAATTTTATACAAATTTCAAATATATCAAACTAAATCCAATTAATTAAATATTTATACGTTGTGCATCCCGTGCAAGGATTATTTATCATTTTATTATTGAGCAGACTCACAATTAACATTTCCATTCTGTTTTGCTAAACAATATAGGAATGACAAAGTGCATACAAAGCAGCATTTCGGACAAACACGACAATAAAGCACGTTAAGGCCATGGAGAACGCGCTACCCATTCTTTATAATTAACATTAACGGGCGTCGCGACGCCACGCACTGAACTCTATCTGTATCCGGTGACCATAGGTGTAAGGACTACTGCACTATCTACTTATATATATATATATATATATATATATATATATATATATATATATATATAAACACGCGAATATACTGCCACCATAAAACATATTTATTGGTCGAATTTATTTCATGTCGGTTGGCAGTTTTGTGCACATAGACGTCACATATATTACTTTCAATGGGGGCTATCTAAATTGGTTTCTATATTATGGAAAACGTCCAGGATAAATATTTATTCATCATGTACGAGACAGAGAGAAAGAGACAATGTTTGGTGCATGCCCGACATTAAAGAAATACCACTCAGATGTCAACCGATTTTTACTTAGGGAAATATAAGAATAATGCATTTGCTAATATTATTGTAAATAAATATGAAAACTTGTTTAAATGAAATTATTAAAAGAACATACTTAGATATTCTTTAGATTAAATTGGATTTGTTCGATGGAGGGACAGAGACATCAGCTGTACGTATGTCTCAATATGTCCTTCGTCTTTTTATAAACAAACGCCACAGTTGCTACCCATGGGAACAGAAATATCTTTATGATGTCTCACCGGAGTTGCTCTCTAGCCCTCATTTAATGCGCCGTCTATCCAACCTAAGGCATGACAATAAGAAAGACTCTTTAAATGTCTGAATTTATAGATATCGTCCCAATCCTTTTGTAGATTCTTTCAAGTTGTATAGAACCGTACAGTATACAGGTTCTCTGTCTTCTTCCCAACGTCTAAAGGTGGGGGTTGAATATAATCCACTTCTATTTAAATATACGAGGGTAGTCCGTAAATTAAGGTCTCCATTTTTTTTCTCATAGTAATTATCATTTTATTGCAAAGTACAGATTCTGAAAGCTTGGACTTTTAGCTATTTTTCTACGTAGCCCCCGTTACAATCGTTTGTAGTCGCTCCGGGAGCTTTTTCATACTCGCACAATAAGATATCGACAACTGATTTCAGCTCTTCATCGCTTGAGAATTTCGTTCCCCCAAGTGTTGTTTCAAGTTGGTGAACAAATGGTAGTCATTGGGAGCCAAATCAGGGCTGTATGGAGGATGGTTAAGGATTTCCCACCCGAAATTGGTAATGAGATAAGCATCCGCGGCACCCACCTAGCACACACCTTGTGTCAAGCAGACGTTTCTCAACTTTCGTCACTGTCTCATCCGAAACTGAACTGAACGCCCACGGCCGGCCTCGTCGTGTACCTTTGTAGGACCTCCTGCGAACTCCCTGCACCACTTCTGTACACATACACATCGGTTAAATGACGATGGATTTCAATAGAGGGTGACCCCTTAAACCACAGAAATCTAATTACTGAACGCAATTCACACTTGGCAGGAGCGTCGATTTTCCTTTCCATCCTCAACGGATGCTAAGCCAAGAATGAGCGTCGCAGCGAGATGGGAATCATAAATCAAATGTTCTATTGGAAATCTTTTATCAGTACTTCATGGGCAGTTGCTTTACTAGTCAAAACGATTAAGACCTTTGAGAAAATAGAGTCACAAGGTGAATGCATTCTCCAACTCATACAGTGATAGCGTGGTGGTAGATGTAACATAACTAGTATCATATTACCACAGTTCTTCTTTTTATGTACTTTAATTTGAACTTTAATTTTATCGCCACTTTTAAGAGGAAGAAGAGAAGATATGTATATTTTACATATTCTTTAGGTTCAATATCCTGCCCTTTCGAAGGTTAACCTCGGATAGTTGCATACAGAATCTAGCTGGTTTACTATTCATAGTGATAAAGTCTGCTGAACCATTCAATCAAGCTTTTCTGAGATATTTGATCGATACATTCTTCTGAAGAGTAAACAAATCTTTTAGGGTTGATGACAAGAAGGGATCCGGTCTGCCTATACACTACATGCAGATGCCCTCCTTATTAGCCTATCTACTAGCATTCACTTCTTTATTTGAACCTAATTTCTTTCCCTGGCGCAGCTTTTTCAAATGCCAGTAGTCGCTGGAGGCCAATTCTGGAGAGTACTATGGGTGTGAAAGTAATTCAAAGCGTATTTTATCTAATTTAATAATTGTTTTCATCGACTTATGACATGGGGCATTATCCTGATGAAACAGCACATTTTTTGTTCAGTTAGTTAGTATTTATTTATCTATTGTACTTACATAATACAATTCAAAATACATATGATTGAAATTCTAAGATATATCTACAGATCCGCATTTCATGTTTACAAAAATCTAGACTGTACTTATTTTTTGTTTTGAATACGGATTAAATTATAGTTTTGTTTTTCAAGTGGTGTTATATAAGTATAGGCTTCCAGTTCAAGGGCCATGCCGATCTTGTGGCCGCGGCTGTTGAAGTTCTTTCCATCGATAAGGGCAGATAATGTCAATGTTATTCCGTCACGAAGACGTTGATAGCCAAGACCGATCTGGCAGGTGTTGTTGGTTTTCCCCCTGACGGAGGCGTCCTTGTCCAGATCGTACTTGGCACCGATGCCGAACCTGGTATTGTTGCTGCCGGAAGACCATTCCAGCTGGATGCCGGTTTCTAATCTGGGGGACACACTCTGGTATATCTAGCCGCCGAATTCTTGTCCGTTATCACATTCGGTAACAGTGTCTACGTTGGTATGCAAAATGAAGTCGCCGGTTGAGTAGCCGAGGGCGAAGTTGTATTTGGTGAGCTTCTTGTTGTTCGTGTCGTAGCCGCCTTGGTAACTGGCCAACCAGCCCTGATACCCGAACACAGCTGAGGCCTGGACGAAGGGACCGTCGGATGCCAGGTCCATGTCACCGTTGAGCGCCATAAGGTCATTCTGGAATGCGGTTTTCAAATTGCTGGATTTGTTACCAAACTGTGGTGAGAATGTGAAGTCACCTCTAAGTTTCAAACCCTTGAGCAGCTGGTCCTGCACGGTCACGTCCATTTCCAGTGTGTTGTCGGTGTTCCATTTCTCGGTGAAGGGGAACCCATACTCTTTCAGTTTGTACTTAGTCTCCAACGAGCCGAAGATCTGTCCGCTCTCCTGGTTGATATATGATCTTCTACTCTTGCCTATTGTTGCTTCGATGATACTGCTGCCACATAAAATCTCTTTGGTGGAGGTTGTTCCACCATTATTTTGCTAAGTTTGGATTATTTTCCTCTGAAAAGAGGACTTCAATTAGATTTATTTCTATACCCAATTGATCTAATAATGTCATAATATAGATAGTTTTGCTTTTCTCAAGAAAAAAAAAACAAACAAAAATCCATAATCTTTTGACTTTTGAGTTTTTGATCGCTTTAGACGACTTTTAGCGACTGCTGTCCACTTAGCTGATGATCTTTTTGATTCAGCCGTGTAGTTGTGGTTCCATGTTTTATCTATTGTCACATATCGATGCAAGAAACACTTTTTATTCCACGTGAACCGCTCCAAACAGCGTTCTTAATCGTCGATGCGTTGCTGTTTTTGGTCCGGTATGAGCAAAAGCGGCAACCACTTCGAAAGCAACTTTCACATGCCTACATTTCCATGTAAAATTGTAAAGACACTACCTTCTGATAACTTAAAGGTGTTAGCTATCTCATGCGACCAGGGTGTTTAGCAACATCGGTAATTGTACGACAACGTTTAAATTCAACATACCAGTCAATAATAATTGATTTTCTCATAATGCTTATGAAGCTATTATTTTGCTCAAACAGTATTCCTACTCATCAAAAAACAGTGTTCAATTAACGTGTAAAATTCCTTTCTATTCATTGTCTTGAAAATTACAAAACCGGAGGCACTTACACGACTGTAACCTCTAAACTAACGGTCAGAATACCATGAAATCAACACGTACTGTTTGAAGGTTAGTACTACCTGAAAATCACGTGAGTCTGTCAACAATGTTACTATACGTGTCACTTTCAGTTTTAAATATACCTTTGATAATGATTGTAAAATCGAAACACGTTTCAGGTAACTGAAATAAAAAAACGAGGAGCAGAACAAGAGTTTAAATTTCCCTAATGTATACGTGTGCTTAGTGTGTGATGTATTAGCGTCACCTTTTTACTTGTTTCGAAGCTTTGCAATATGATAGACATACCAGTAATAATAATTTTACTTACATTTGAAGAAGTTCGCTTCTACTTGATTAAAACGTTAAAAATACTTTTTAGTCATTAAACCTTGAAAATTCAAATATTGGATATATTAATGCTGTTTTTTTCATTCATACTGCTTAATTTTCATATTTATAATTTATTTGAAGATTTATTTTTGTGGAATACTGTCTCACAAAACATCAAGAATCTATTTTTAAGATTTTGTTCTTCAGTACACTTTTTTCTTGGAACCCTATAGTCGATGCTGCCGGTGCTTCCTGGTCTCTATGATATATATTCAAGGGGAGCAGCTATAGCAAGTATTTTACATTACTTTCCCTATATAGAATAAGGCGTTTTTCTATTTTTCTAAATATAAGATAACTTTTAACGAAAGTTAAAGAGAATGAGAAACTGAATAAGTTTTATTAGAACATGTTTTTCATAAAGTTCTTAACTTGCGAGGAAAAAATTAAAAATTTTGAAATATTTTGTATACTGCTAATAAACTATAGAAATTACATGAAATGTATATGACAAGTAAGTAAGTAAATAATCTAAAATTGTACAAGATATTAAAAAATTGTAGGGAAAATACTCTGACGGCTTCATCACCATTTTTTTGTTTCTTTACATTTTACAACTTTTAATTAAAACCCTCGCTTATGATTTACTGATTGGAGGGTGGAATAGAGGCCTCCCACCCACCCTACATATACATGATAACTTTAAATAATAATTGTTTTGATGATTGCTGCAAAAAACAATAAAACCTTCTATATACGAGGGAAATTCAGTAATTAGGTCGGCGAGAATGCTTAAAATGGCAATTATTTCTCTATGTGTCAATAGGTGGCAACACAATCCAGCTTTATGATACTCAAGGGACGGTTGCCGTGCGCATGTGTAGGCAGTGTTAAAATGCCGGCCGTCCTCGAAGAGTGTACTGTGGAAGAGCAACGTACTGTTGTATGTTTTTTCTGGGCATAAGGACTTTCTGCAAATCATATTCATAAGGAAATGTCTCCTGTTTACAGTGAACAGTGTTTGTCGCGTAAAACAGAGTACAACTGGATCGAGAAATTCTCACAAGGACCCTTAAAAATTGTTGTCGAACATCGAAATTCCGGAAAGTTTGCGCACCTTGGTTACCTAGACAACTAACCCAGGAACACAAAAGGGATCAAATGGGATTATCCTTGCAACACATCTCACAGTACGCCGATGATGGAGAGGGCAAGCCTTACAGGATTATTACTGGTAATGAATCATGGGTGTATCACTACCAACCCAAAACAAAGCGTGATTCAATGCAATTGACACTTCCTTCTTCAAATAAAAGGATTAATTAAGCACTTGGTTATGTTTCACTATTTTTACATTTCTTCGACTAGTTTTGACCGTTGGTCAGTCTCAAGGAGAAATCCTAGTTCTGGGATTATCAAGGAGTGCTCCTAGCCCATTTCCAGAATAGAGGTGAGAACATTAATGCTGAATCGTACTGTAGAGTGTTCTGCTTCGGGGTGCAATTCGAAGAAAATCTCCAAGCCTACTAACCAGAGGAATATTGCTGCATCACAATAATTCTAGGCCGCATTATTGGGGCATTAATAAACCGAGCTGATAAGTGTATAAATGTTGTTGGAGGCTTTGTCGAAAAATAAAACTCATTTTTTTATTATTATTTTTATAATGCATTTGTGACCCTTTTTTGGCCTAATTACTGAATTTCCCTCATAATAATAAATTAAGCAAAATCCAAATTTAAGTTTAAATATATATATGAACTTCTATAGCAAATATTATCTAATTTAGATTTAAAGTCTGCTCACCCATCATGCTTAACAGTTTTATTAATTTACTCACTCAATAATTTTACCTTTTGAATTCCTTTATTTTTTATTCAAAATGTTTTGTAATTAATTTTACTCCAAACCGCGAGACGCTCAATAATTGAAATTTATATCCAATCAGTAAAACATCATCAAAAATTATTTGAAAAATTTATATAAAAAAATCTCTTAAAATTGCAATTATTTTGTGTTTATTTTTATTTTACAACTATTCATTAAAACCCTAGCTTATTTTTTACTGATTAGAGGGTGGGACCCACCCATCCTACATATACATGATAACTTTAAATACTAATGTTTGATGATTTTGCTGCTTACAAAACAATAAAACCGTGTATGTATTAAAAAATAAAGCCTAATCCAAATTTAAGTTTAAATATAAATGATCTACTATAGCTCTAATTTAAGCTTGATTTCAAGTCTTTCCAAGTATCATATATATAATTTTGATTATTTTACATACTCAACCCACCCTACATACTAATCTTATATAACTCTATAATATTGTTACTAATTTACTTACTCACTTAAAAATCGGCAAAACATAAGCGAGGGTTTTAATTAAAAATTATAAAACGCAAATAAACATAGCATTATTGCAAAATTTAATATATTTATTCATTCAAATTTTGAAATTTAAGAAGTTTTAAAAAATAAGACATTACTTTTCAAAAGTTAAAGAGAATGAAAAACTGAACAAGTTTTATTAAAACATGTTTTTCATAAAGTTTAAATTTTTGAAATATTTTGCCTACTGCTAATAAACTATGGAGTTAAATAAAATTTATAGAACAAATAAAGAATTCAAAATTGAGCAAATTATTTAGAATCGCCTTTTTGTGTAAAAACTCATAGTTTTCGACAAAATTATAGAGAAAGTATTATGATGGCCACATCACCTTTTTTTTGCTAATTTTGACGATTTTGATCTGGCTGTTTTCGTGATTTTTTTGTCGACCATACTACTGTGCAAATGTTAGCATGGGCAACATAATTACCATGTAGGTATATTACTCTTTTTGGGAATAGAGCCATATTTTCTCCACAGTTCGCCTCTATTGCCAGAAGGCTATATTTCCTTTTAAAACCTTTTCACCAAACGGGCATTCGAATTTAGTCTGTTGTCTAAAAATAAGTCCTAATTTTGCTTCTTCTTTTGCGATGAGTTGCTTCTATTGTTTTATTTTTACTTCATAAATAGTACCAGTTTTCATCAAGAGATAATTGAGAAAAAAATTCAAGAAAGAAAAGGTAATTATATCGGTTTAAATTTAATATAGCCGTGATTTCATTGATAAGTTCTTTACTGAAACTGGTATCACACGTAGATAATGAATACGCCTGATAGCTAGAACTACAGCTAACTTATCAAACTGCATTCGATTATTATTTGATAACAGAACGACAACCGAACATAAAAAGTGCTAAGACAGCATGCAATAAAAAAAAGTGATTTCAGTGAATACTACAGGTAACAAGTACATCATTGATAACAGTTTTTTCGTATTGTGCAGAGGAAGAACACCTTTTGGTGTATAAAATGTAAAAAAGGCATCCGCATTCATTTCATTAAAAAGAAGTCTAATAAAACAGATTAAACATTTACAAAAATCACAAGTACGTGCTTCCATAACATGTCATGATCATATCTCCAGCATATTAATCACCCAAATTGATTCAATCAAATCAAATTTTAAAATATACTGACCGCCATAAGTAAAAGAACACCAAGAATTCGTCGCTCAATTTTTATGAAAATTTTAGATAATACGTAAATAATCCACACTAAGAAATGATTTCAACAAAAAATCATGTTAACTTCAGCTCCTCCATGATTTCTGGGGCACTTAGCAACTCGCCTAAGCATACTAAAAAACAAATTGCCAATGTTAGCCTAAAGGATTTCATCCCAAGCATAATATCAGGTAAAGTGAGTGGGGGTGGCTGAACATGGCCCAGCCTTCTGCTAATTGTATCCCACAGGTGATAGGTCTGGAGGACGAGAAGGCCATGGAAGTAAATCAACAGTAGCTATTTCCAGGAATTCCACCAAAATAATTAAAAGAATTTACTCCCTATTCCTTCTAAAGCAGAAGTACAAATCGCCCAAAATTCCGCACTTTATAGCAATATTAAATCCCATCCAAAAATCCCAATTATTTTTATTTATTTATTATTTAGATCTTTGGTCTTCTTACTAAAAATTACATATACAAACAAATTAATTAAAAAAAAACATACGTATAATTTTGAACGACAGAAGTACGGACGAAGTTCACAATTACAAATTATGTTCTTCCACTCAAACCCGTTTTGTACCATGATGCTAGAAAGACAGTTATTTTCATCCATATCTGGACACTTTTATATTTTCCTTAATATCGTTTTAGGAGGAAATTTTTGTTTTATGTAGGCACGATATATATATTATACTATTTCACCAATAATTAGGTTCTAGTTAAATGATTAGTAGCGACTGTTATTACATCAATTGGCTTCTCACATAAGTCGTTGATGCGACAAGTTGTTATTTCCATTTAGTAGAAATTAAATAAGAAACCCTGTTTCAATTCAGAAATTGAAAATTCATCCAAAACCGTATAACAACAATGTATTGATGGGACTTAAAATGTACATATAGAAGGGGGTTTTAATATGGATAAATGCATGATTTAATTAAATCTAAATTAAATGAAAAATAGGCGGCTATCAATATCCATTCCGCAATTACTGAAACAAACGCACAAATTTGGCCGAATGTTATTTTATTTATAAGAAAAGGTGTACTCAATAACGTAAATATTGTCTTTTAAAGTTTCTTCATCAAAATACAAAAGTATGATGTTCAGACAGTGGATTTGTGACCACTAATACACCCTTCATATATATTTAAACAACTCATTATCAACTCTACTGTTGATTATTGTGATATTAATACTGTAATCAAAGTTGAGTACAATGAATAATTTATTGATGAAGGTCAGGAATAGGCTAGGTTAATGTACAAGTAATTGGGATAGGTTAATGGAACTCTAGGACAACAAAAACAATAGAATAGGTAAATAGTACTCTGGGATAATAAATAATTTATTGAGATAAGTCAATAATACGCTAAAATATTAAATAATTAATTGGTATAAGTAAAGAGAACGCTAAATTAATGTATAATTATTTGGAACAGGTGAGGAGTACGCTAGAACAAAGACTAATTTTAAGAGTAAAATAGATTTAATGTTGGAGATGATCAAAAGTACACTAAAATAATAAATATAATTATAATTTGTTGGGATAGGTTAAGAGTACGGTTGTAAAATTAATAATTTCTTGGGATAGGCTAGAAGTATGTTTAAATAAAATTTAGTTTATTGGATAGGTCAAAATTACGCTATTAAAATGACGAATTTATTTAGTTAGGATAAGAATACCCTAGAGTAATTAATAATTTATTGTATTACATCATAAGTATAGTACGTCATAATCTAAGAAGTAAATTTAGTGCAATGGCCAATGTGGAGATGATCATAACAGAGTAAAGTATGGTTACAATAAAGAAGAAAGAGAGGGTAACAAAGAACATTAGGGAAAAAGCAGATAATATAAGTGTAATTTTAATGATAAAAAGATATGAAGGAAAAAATAAAAGTGAATTATACAGATAAAATTATACATTTAAATGAACGTTAATAATACAATATATGTTAAATCAATTTTGAGGTTTCAATTACACGATTATGTATTTAATTGCAGTTAAAATTGACTTAACCACGCTATAAATTTTAAAATAAATTAACTTCTTGATTAAGGTTAATTGCCATCAAACGTGAAATTGTATATCAATCAAATAGTTAATTATAAATTGACATCTGTATAAATAATAATAATCCTAATCTTTTAATGAAATATCATAAACTGCACACATATGGTACTGAAGGAAGAGTAATTATGTCACCATTTTTTTATTGTGGAAATAAATCAACAATGAATTTAATTAACTATATAATTCGGTCTTTACCAATATTGGTATTGATTTTATGTCAACAAATATACTGCACTGTAGATAGTATTTAACAAGAAACTTCATTTGACCAAAATGTACGTACAAATTTACACAACTCCGGCATGCAGCTGCATCTATGTTTGCATAATTATGTTAAATCGATCTAAATATTCAAACTAACCATGAACAATTAATACCGGGAAATAATTAACAATTACGCCACGTGACTAATACTTGCGATCAATTACCCGTCGGCGTTCATGCCTGCAATACTTATGCGAAAAGTTGTTACCATAAATTAACGTCATAATTAATCCGGTGAAGTCGTAAGCTGTCTTCGAGCTTACATGCCGCACACATACACACACGAGTCGTGTGACGTTTGATGATGACGGCGGCGGGCCTTCGTGCAGGATTCGATCCCTCGCCCGGCTCGATCCCAAAGGGGTGACCACACCCCGAATTCGTGCCACCGACGTCAATCTAATAAATGTCAGTGTACCACTGGTTGTGCGCTATTAACGGCCAAATTAATTAGATCCTCCTCCTCTCCCTAATGACGTTTCAATTATGCATGAATGCGGAAGGAGGCATCTAATGTCACCAACTTACTCAAACAAACACGATGGAATTACTTACGGGGGGATTCACAAATGTGGTAGGAAACCAAATCTAATGGAATGGAACACATATGTGAAAAATTAATTTTTCATATAGAAACTACTAAATATATAAAGCTGCATTTATAAAATATGTATTGAAGTACTATAAGATGTTAAGAAATTACTAAATATAACTACATAATTAACGATTTTCAACATTAAGATAACGACACTGTAAGATTTTCCAATCTGACAGTGTCGTTATCTTAATAATTGCCTGAACAATCAATTAATGAATTTGACTTTTATCTAATGTATTACATCTAATTGATGGGTACTAATAATAAATGGTGAGAGATATGGATGGGATGATTTAAAGAAGAGTATTAAAAATTAGCAGACAAAAAACTAATAAAAGCAGCACGAAATGTATAAGTATGAAATGGTAGAAACAATTAAACATAAGAATGATAGCAGAATAACGATATGGGTTTGAGATATAGCAGGGATTAATTTTAAATACAAAGGCGATGTGTTTCAAAAATATTTTGTGCATTTGGTAACTGGAAGAAACATTAAAAAATTAGTGGAAACGTGAATGATAACTGAAGAGTGGGAAAAAATAAAATGCTAGCTACCAGGGAGGCTTTAGGTGGTGCATGAAAGAGGCAACGCAGTCTTTAGCAAAGGCAAGGGTTACGGGTATAATTATAGCGTAAATGAGAGAGAGTATGAAAGAGGACAAGGTGGAGTTTACGGAGGGTGGAGAAAGTCTGGCTCGGATTCAATATCAGCAAGGAGAATACTGAATAAATGCGGGAGTATTGTATATAAATAAAAACGGGGATGGGATAAGAAAGATACAGATTATAGATCCGGAGAAAGAGGAATGTAGCTGGTTAGGGATGATTTTAGGGGAATCGGAGGGAGATATTATCGAAGACGGTATAATAATTGAAAGAATATCTCAGAATAAGTAGATAACAACGAGGGTAGAATGGAGAAGGAGTAGATCCTAAAAGAGGAATGGGTGATGTTAAATGGATGCCTTAGGGAGGTAAGAAAACAAACATGTTAAATGGATGCATTAAGAGGGTAAGAAAGGTCCCAATGGGCCACATATGTCTACACATGATTACATAGTCTTTAAGGGAAAGGAGTAAATAATGGAAATGGAAGAAGTAATGCGATTGGACCATTTACCTTTGAAAGTAGAGATATTGATAATCAAAGGGAAGAAAATAGAGCAGAAAAGAAATTTGTGAGAAATTTGATATTGCAGAACAAGTCAGAGAAGGTTTAGTGGGATGAAGTTAGATCAATGGTAGCGTTAGGAAATTTCATAAAAGGATGCGGATGAAAAGTGAAGGGAAACATGGGAAAATGTGTACTTAGTTTGATGAAGATTGTCGACATGCAAAGAGAGAAAGGTAATGCAGGAATGCATACTAAGCGGATAGACAGAGAAGCATATGACGGCAGCTATAAAAAAGTACAATAGTATATGTGAAAAAACAAAGATACAGAATGTGGAAAGAACTAATAAAGAATTACGAATGTGTAGAAGTTAAGCAGAGATTTGAAATATTCTAAAAATGGCAAAAGAAAGAGACTTTTGATTGTCATTACAAGAATGGACATTAACTGTAGAGAAAACAGTGAACTTCCATGTGAAATCGGAGATGGAATGAATGAAGATAAGTAATTGAAATTTTTACGAAAATGGACAAGATTTTAGTGAAGAAAGCAAGAAAACGCAACATGTATATATGAAGAAAGATAGGAAAGAAATGGAAGAAAATATTTTGGGGGCTGTTAAATCAAGATCATGGAGTGTACAGGATTATATGCCCGGTATACAAATGATGAGATGTTGCTGATATAGGCAACTACAAAGGAATAACAGTAATGAATATAGAGTATAAAATTGCCATGACTGTTGTAAAAAAACAGGTTAAAGGAAGACGTTGAGAATTGTGGTTTGTTACCAGAAACTTAAGGGGGTTTTATAAGAGATAAGAGACCAGATCTTAACTCTAGCAAAGGATATCATACATAGAGTGATGAAAGAGAGATAATGTGTGTATGCAGTGTTCTTATTCTTGAAAGCAATATACAATTTCTAGTAAGAGTTTTTTAGAATATCTGAGAAGATCCATATCTTATCTTCTTAGTAAGTGATTAAGTGATAGATTGTATAAGAAGAGTGTTTGAAGAAAAGTGTACTGTTGCAAAAGTGAAAATTATTAAATCAGAAAAAAAACAAAGTATGAATGCTGGTATATGCGAATAATATCATATTAATGATGAGATATTGGTGAGAAATGAAAGACATGTTGAAGAGAGTGGAACAATATATGGATAAGAGAGGACTATGTGTGAATGAGGAAAGACGAAGTGCATAACGTTCAGGAATAATGAAAATAAGTAGAATGTAAAGTGTTAAATTATTAATGTATTTAGGATTTATTTCAAAATATACAAACGCGTACCTGGAATATGGAATATAGGAGTAAGGAAAGGTAACGAAAGCATAAAGTGTTGTGAAAGAGAAGTAGGGAAAATGGTTTGTGAAAAATTTTCGAGTAGCATGTAAATTATGGGATGCGTATCTGGAGTCCATTTTAATATATGAAGTGAAAGTATTGGGAACAAACGTGTATAATTTCATAGAGAGAGACCAAGTGTGGTTTCTGAATAAGGTGCTTGGGGTTTAAAAGTCTGCTTCAGGATATATAGTGTTTCATGAAACGAATAGAGTAAGTCTGCAATGTTGGGTAATGAAGAGAATAGCGAGTTATGAAGTGAAGTTGTGTGGATTAGAAGAGAGACTGTTTAAAGGGGAATTGAAAGCGTGTTTGGATGAAGGGAAATATCAGTAGAGATTAGAGCGAAAGATAATGTATGAAAAAGTTAGTTTTTCAAATAATGTAGTCAATGGATGATTAAGGTAGCTGCTTGGATAAAAGAGAAAGAGAAGGCAATGGAAATTTATAAAAGGCAGGGATGTATTGACAAGAGTAGATATAATTACATATTTAAGAGGTAGCAAGTACACAGGAGGTTTACAAGATACTTGAACAATAATCAGCTCTGTATAGAGGACTTACAAAAACTAGATGTGGATCAAGAGAAAGAGGATGTAAAGCTGGACGAGGCATTTAGCAAAAGAGTGGTAAGGTGTGTGTGAGGAATGGATGTGAAGAAACTGACTGAATATATGAGGAAACATGGTACCCAGTAAAGATTCTAATAAAATTGGGGTGTAAAAATAATAATAATAATAATACTAACAGTCTTTATTATTCTACAGATGTCACAGATATCCAATAATAGGATAACATTAGTAATACAAAAAAATTATAAACGTAATAATATTGCTTCCCCCTCATCCTTTTTTTCTCATACCTCCTCTCTTCGCTTATTTCTTTCCCACCCCAACATTCTCAGAATCCTTACCCTGGCCCCATCTTCTCTCATCTATTCCGCTATCCTTCTACAACCTTCCACCTATTCTGCATCCACTTCCTTACATTCATCCGCCAAATGTGCCTACGTATTCTTCCCTTCCTTGCATAACACACATAACTTTCCCCCAACCATCTCTTTCTCCCTCTCTCTTCCGCCCCGCATCTCGCTCTTGCCAAGATCACCCTTTCCTCCCTTTCCAAGCGATTATCCTCCAGGTACCTAGGTCTCCTTCCATGCACCTGTCACTCCTTATAATTCTCATTGTATTCATTCTACTCCATACACCCTTGTCTTTCTTGCCCTTCCACCTCTTTCTAAACACTCTCACTCTCTCTATAACCTCACCTTTCCACTCTACTCGTCTCTTCCTTTGTTCCTAAATCTCATCCACTTCGTTTTTTCGAAATTCACTCTTAACTCTCTTTTGTTTTTATGCCAATAAAGGTTTTTTTTTAGTAATATACAAAATAAAAACAAACAAACGCAATATAAAACAATATAGACACAATACAGTACACAATATACACAATAACAAACTTATAATATTCCTACAAATTAAAAAATATATCTTCAAACGCAATGTCGGCAGCTTTACACATGAGATGGACTGGAGAACTTCTTAGTGAGTTAGTGCGTGCTGTGACTAGACTGAAGGTAACAGCAAATTTGGATCCTGAGTGGGACGTTTGACGGATGTTGCCTAATTATTTGCAAAATTTGCACAGTAAGAATCCCTTCGGTCTATTTAATTAATTGCTCAGTTAACCCGTATTGAAACATATTTGAAAAATCTTGATTAGAAATTAAAAACACTTGGTTTGTTTCACAGAATATTTATTATTTTTTCTCCGACTAGTTTCGACAAAATGTTACTCCTTGATAATGACATTTTGTCGAAACTAGTCGGAGAAAAAATAATAAATATTCTGTGAAACAAACCAAGTGTTTTTAATTTCTAATCAAGATCCCTTCTGTCATTTATACGTCGTATGTCATGTCTACTCCGCAAATCATCATGGGGTAAATTCCATCAGAGAGATAGAAATTTCAAAAACTTTCTTCAATACGGATGATAGGTGCATTGTGTGATGCGAACGAGGGTACCAAATAAGCGATGCATATTCCAGTTTACTTTTTACAAACGCATAGTAGAGACTTTTTAATAACTTAGTATTAGCAAAATATTTGGAGGAACGGAAAACAAATCCAAGTGATTTGTGAATGTTTTTACGCATTCACAAATCACTTGGATTTGTTTTCCGTTCCTGTCGATAATATGTTCGGAAAAGTTAAGATTAGCTGTAAATATAATACCGAGGTTCCGGACCGGTTTCACTACAGCAAAATCTCTACCTACACAGTAAGTATTATGGCTCAACTGGCATCTTGTGAAAGAAATACTGCTACATTTCTCAATGTTCAGACGTAAACCATTGTTATGACACCACAAGGTGATAACATTAATGTCAGACTGCAACATTATTAGATACAATCTCCATGTAAATTTTAATATTCTCTGCATATGTTAAGACGTGGCACTATAAATTGTTCAACAAATCATTAACATAAATATTACATAATAAAGGGCCCATGTGGGAACCCTGAGGTACCCCCGATTCGGCAATAAACTCAAAGAAAACAAAACCATTAAAAGATACGATACTTTATTACTTAAGTACGATCTGATTTGATTGGCGCAATTGGACAAGAGGCCAAAAATATCAAGTTTACCCAAAAAAACAGTGTTTAACAGTATTGAATGCACGGGAGAAATCAGTATATATTATACCCACTCTCCTTTTTTGTCTAATACTTCCGATACAAATTGTGTTAAGCAAGCAAGGTTGTGATGACTGTGGAGCAAGCGTGTTGAAATGGCGAGATCTTAAATCTGACACCTTTTAAGAGATCGGAGTAAATTACTAGCTCAAATATTTTGGGAAAGTTGGACAAGATTACAATAGTTGGGTACAAATATTTTATTTTTAAGATTGGACTGATTTTGCCACTTAAGGACAGATTCCTGTACTAATGGATAAGTCAGCTAGCAAAGATTTTTTTCTCTCACCTTAAATTCAAAGACAGGGCTGAAAGACCTCAGGTCTATAGCCTAGACGGACTAACACCATCTATTTGTATTGTATTCATATTTATTGTTATTATGTATTTTGTTGTGTCCAAATAAAGATTATTGTGTATATATGGATAAGTCAAAGATTACGGAAAGGAGGTTGGCAAGTATAAATCGGCAGTCCCTAACCAAGAAACTAGGAATATAGTCTTCACCAGCTATAAAGTTGGTTTTCAGAATAGACATAGTTTTGATCCAATGTTTTCGTCCGTTAGTGAAATAAAGCAAGGTAAAGAATTAATATGATAAGAAGCTGATGGAGGTAATGTTTCATTAAGAAATAATTTAGAAAATAGAGATGCAAATGCATCAACTATTTGCTGAGGTTCGTTAAATACCGCGGATTCATTGCGAATATTTCTCAGAATCCTTGTAGTCCTCCTTAGGCGATTTAGATGTAACCATAAGTCTTGGGCTGCGATATACGATCGTTTTCAATATCAGTAACGTAGGCTTTGTAAGCTTAATTTCAGATTTCGCTAATATTCGCAATCTCCTTGTTCATTGTTCATAGAAAAACGGTATTTTATAGTATGCACAAATGGGGATTTTATTTTTTAAAAATTACATCATCCATATGTGATCCTTGACTATTTTCACACTGCTGCAACCTGGAGCGGAAATTTTCAATGACGGCCTCACAAGTGTTTCGTGAAATGTTTTGCATTTCCTCTCAAATATTTTAGTTTAATTCCTCTAGGGACAGTGGGTTGCTGTTAAAAACTTTACTTTTAAGGTATTCCCAAAGAAAGAAGTCCAGTGGGGATAAGTCCGGGCTACGAGGTGGCCAGTTAATGGCACCTCTTTTGGATATCACTTTTTGTCCCAAAAATGACGTTGGAAGTGTGTCATGTTGTCCCATCTTGCTGAAACCACGTTCGTTGATTAAAACCATCGAAATCATGTAGCGCTGGTGAAAAAATGTTCTTTAGTATGGCAATATACCGCTCTGTATTCACTGTAACAGCATTTCTTCGGCGATCTTCAAAAAAGTATGAACCAATAATGCCTCTTGCTGACAAAGCTGCCCATACAGTAACCACTCCAATACCTGCAATTTTGCCTATTCACATGCCTGTTTAGATGGAAGTTTGCCTCGTCTGAGAAAAAATGTTGGTAAAGCTAGTGTACCTCTCTAACATTTCGTTTGCAAATTGGAGTCTGTGAGCGTGATCTTGAAGCTTTAATTCCTGTACCATTTGGATTTTGTATGGATGTAAATGTAAATCTTTGTGAAGAATATGAATCAAAGATGTTCTGGGCATACCTAAGGCGTTATACCGCTTCCGAGTAGAGAATCCACGATTTTCACGAATAGATGTTCTTACACGCTCGACGTTTTTGGGATCTCTTGATGTTCTAGGTTGGCCGGATAGTGGTTGATTCATTGTTGAACCTGCCTCCTCGAACTTTTTTACCCAATTTCGAATCAATTGAAACGATGGAGCTTCATTTTTACGCCGTATGTTGTAATGAGCGCAAAATTTGCGTTGCCCTAGAGTAGAAGAATCGTTGTTGCGGTAGTACTGGCGTACATAGAATGCACGTTATTTATCGCTGAACGACGGCATGGTACTGAATTCCCATTGGCCGCTCATACGCTAAGCTAATAAAGAATAAAGAATAACACCTCCGCCCACCCTCAAATTTAAACGGACTTTTGGTCCACCCTGTATTTTAGCAACCCATAAAAACAGTTTTATATTTTTAAAACAAAACATTTGACTTAAAAGAGCTTTTTGTAATTGTACAAAAAGTCAACTGAAATTTTGAAATTTTAATAAAAACCTGTTCGGAGTATAGTAAAATAAATACAAGAAACCAACTAAACAAAGAAATTGAAAACATGCTTAAAATGTTCCTGTATAAAAAAATATATACCGAAAGCTTTTTATTTAAAAAGACAGGTAAATATTTTATATTACAAAGAATCATTCAGATTAAAAATAAAATATATACATTTTTTATTTTCATCAATATCACCTGTAAATCAATATTTAATGTACACAATTTTTATTTTGTTTTAAATTAGTTAAAATTATAGTGAAATGAAAATTAATTACAAAAATTTTGAAAATTGCTTAAGTCAATAAATATTTTCTAAAGTTTCTAAAATTGAGCACTTAAAACTATTAAACATTTACACTGGATAGTATTGATCTACCTGATGGTAGACTGTTCTTCTTTCAACAACAAAAGTGAAACTGTGTTTTATTTCAATTTAGAATTAATTGAACAGCAGTTGCAAATTTAATGCAATTACATTTTTTTCGTCTCTTTTTTCGCAGAGGAAACTCTCTGGTAAACGCACATGTCGTTGCAGTTTCGGGTCAGCTAAATTGCATTGCGCGTCCGCCGTTCTATCCGTTAAATTATTTAATTCAATTCAGCCACTGCGACAAATTATTTAAGCTTTACTGCCGTAAACTGTCTCATCGCGGTTTTGTATTATTTACGTGGGAAACGAGAACTGTCGCCGCTATAAATTAATGGTTTTCAGTGGGAAGTAAAAAAAAATGCAATACACCTTACCATTAGGAGAGAAGTAGAGGCTTTTGCAGTCCCTATGCAGTAGTACTGATGTTATCAGTGTGATTTAATTCACTGTTAGAATTAGATACCAGTTTTTTGCAACCCAACATGAATTACAGAGTAAATGCAGCATTATTAGCATTTTAATTGTTGTGTGCTGGGACTTTTTATAACAGGGTGGAGATAGCCTCAATATAAGTGGTTCATTTCACGCACATCGTACAGTGGTTGGTTACAGGTTTGGATTTTTAGTAATACTGTTTTCTTACTCACTATTCTATTTGACCAATAATTCCGCTTTCTAAAGTTCTTTCAGTAGTAGTAGCAGTAGTGTTTGCCTATCGACCATGTGGACCTTCCGCCGTCTAATTAGTGTATTTGTAAATGAGCTTGTTACTTTAAAGGATCACACCTGTCATTTTAAAGCACCATTAATTGTACCCAATGGAGAATGGTACCGGTCACCCATCCAACTGCTGGCCCCAACCAACTTTGCTGCACGTTAGTTCAGGGCCGCAACCAAATGCGCCACCACCGGAGTGTTGAATTTCTTCCATTTTTAGTATTGGCGACTTTAATTTCAAACATACGATCAAGTTTCTATATAATTTCCATCCTCATGCAATTTTCTATATATTTTTGGATTTTTCCACCGTATATCTTACCCTATTTTTTGTTGTTTAGAATATATTATTTCCAGTATTTTTCTTGTTCATCGAAATTTTGTAGTAACTTTTTTACCACTTTTATTTTGATTTTTTAAGATTTTATCTTTGTGGACTCTAAAACATCAAATTTTTTGAATTTTTTAGTACTTTTTCTTCCACATGACTCTATTTTCTTGCTTTATCTTATTACTACTTTATTTTTTTTTTTAATTTTTCGTTTAGGTCTATCGATGGTTTTGAAATTTCAGGTAATTTTTTTCGAAATTTCCAGATTTTCTAATAATTTTTAACTCTAAGAGAGGGTTTTAATTTTTACAGCATTTTCTCATTTTTAAGAATTTAAAAATATTATCTAAATTTTCTAAAATTTTCTCTACAAAATTTGTAGAATTTACTTTCAAGATTATATATTCAGGGTGAGTTTTTTTAGATGTTCTCTATGGGGATCTCGGAAACTATAAGAGATAGAGAAATGGTTAAATGGGAAAAGAAGTGAAGATTTACGAGACAATTCCACTTTCAAAGTTTAAAAAAAAATCAAGTCAATGTTTATCGCCATTATTTTCCGAGATATGACGCAAACTTACATTTTTTAAATGGAAACCATAGTTGGCTATGGCCTCATTCAAACGGTATTTTTTTTCTTTAATCCAATATGACATATGACATACTTATTTCTAAAAATAAGTGAGTTATAGTCATTTAAAGTTTTATTATAAATAAAAAATGGGTAGCCATGAAAAAGATGAATAGCAATAATTGTAATTATTAGTTTTACAAAGTTAAACAAAAATGAAAAACCAGCATAAGAATAATAATTTTGTAATTATTCAAAGTTTTCAAAAAAGTCAAGGGTAACTAGATATTTTGAAAAAAGTAAAAAGTGTTTTTTTAAATCAATATATCTTGGTTATTATAACAGATAGAAAAAAACTGTAAAGGACAAAGTTTTAAATAATTTTATGCAAATTAATAAAAAATAATCAGAAAATTTGTATCGCCATTATTTTCCGAGATATGACGCAAATGGCATTCGATATAAGTATTTCTAAAAATAAGTGAATTATAGTCATTTTAAATTTTATTATAAATAAAAAATGGGAAGCCATGAAAAAGGTGAAAGTAAAACAATTTCAGTTGTTTATAATAATAGCAATATTGTAATTATTAGTTTTACAAAGTTAATTGAATGTAATGTAAGTTTGCGTCGTATCTCGGAAAATAATGGCGATAAAAAATTTCTGATTCCTTTTTATTAATCTACATAAAATTATCTAAAACATTGTCCTTTACTGTTTTTCCTATCTGTTATAATAACCGAGATATTTTGATTTGAAAAAATTGACAATTTTTACTTTTTTCCAAATATCTAGTTACCCTCGATTTTTTTGAAAACTTTGAAAGTGGAATTTTATTCGTTTCGAAAATCTACACTTCTTTCCCCATTTTACGGTTTTTCTATTTCTTATAGTTTCCGAGATCCCCATAGAGAACATTTAAAAAAAACTCTAATTTTGTAAACTTTATTAATTTTATGTTATTTCTTGATTTACCTCATTTCAATTATTATTACATTTTTTACAATTTTACAAATTTCTTCGGGATATTTTTCCAGTCTTGGTAAATATCCTTTTTCTCTGGAAATACCAATTTCATACCACTTCTTGCTGAATTTGATCGCAGTTGCAGCAAATTCGCTTTCAGACTTAAATAACTTTTATCTAATTTATCTTTGGAAGAATTTTCTTGGAGGATTCTAGAATTTGAGTCTAGAGTTTTTGAATTCTCAAAAAACTTAAAAGTTTTATTATTAAAACAATTTCTCATTTTTCATTTTTTGGAGAATTAACCACCATTTCTTGTTTTATCTTATCATAATCTTATACCAATTTCTATTTCAATTTTAAAATGTTTCAAAAACTTATTTTCCATTTTACGAAAGGTTTAAACAATTTCTTGCTTTATCTTATCGGAATTATATATCCAAAAATTTCTCTTCTAAATTACAATATTTGTCCCCAGCAATTCCTTTTAAAAATTTGTATAATTTTACAAGATTTTTTTACATCCAATGTCTAGATTAGATTTGGTGAAATGTTTTGTTTGATATATTTTATGTCACTGACAATGTCAATTCCACACAATGTTTGCTTTATTTTATAGAAATTTAGTGGGAAGGAACAGATTTTTTAAAACTTTTTAAATTATTAGATTTTTTAGTTTATTTTCTCTAAATTTTTCTAATTTTAGTGAAGCTTCTTTTCTAGTTGATGTTTGTTGAGCTACCCTCTTGATGGAACGAGATACGTAAAATCGAAACTAAGTTTTTCTTTACCAAAAAAAGCTTTTTATTTGTCGATAATATATTGGTTTATCTTATTGATTTTTTTTTATTTCTTTTCAAGATTTATAGAATTTCTAGCTCTAGGCGATTGACTTATTTTGGAATTTATCAGAAATTTATATTTCTATAATTCTAGATTTTTTTAGCATTTATTTTTATATTTTTGTAGAATTATATTTATTTCATCGGATATTTTCAACATAATTTTAAACAATTTCTAACACTGTTTGTTCTATAATTTCCAGCATTGTTTCCTCTAGATTTTTGGTTTATTTTCTGGATGATTTGTTTAAATTTGCTTTTGGGTTTATAAAAATGTTCAGTAATTTCTTCTCTGAAGATATTTTTAAAGACTTTTTGAGATTTTTCCACTTCTTAATATATTATTTATTTACATACATATACAATACAATACATATTGCAATTAAGGGATATTTGATTCTTCTTATTGTAATTTTTCTTCTGTTTTGTTTCGTCATTTAAGATTTTGTTTTTGATTTTTAGTTTAAACGGAGTATTTTTTAGTATATGCAGACACTTAATTAATTATATTTTTTATGCTATCTGTTGTTAATAATTGTGATTATTTCATTGTAGTGAATTGTTCTGTCCTGAAGTTTGACTTTCTTATTTACTTTATTTACTTTATTTACTTTATTTTATTGTTCTAGCCTTTGTTTATTTCATATTACTAAACTTTTAAACAGTTTTTCTTTATTTTTTAGAAATATTTTTTTACCGGTATCTAGAATTTTTGAGTAATTTTTCTTCTGAAGAATTTTCGACATGGGTTAAAAAATTTTGTAGCATTTTCCATATTTCTAGAATTTTTAAAAAACATTACCCGATTTTTTATTAACTTCTATTACAGATTTCTATAACTTTCATCGAGATTTTCATTTCTTTGTTTTTCAGATTATTTGAATTTTTTGATACTATATCTTTGGCAATGTCAATTTCACACTATATTTTATTATAGTTTTAAAAATAATGTGTCTAGAATTTTTGAGTAATTTCTCTTCTGAAGAGTTTTTAACATGGATTGAAAAAAATTGTAGCATTTTCCATATTTCTAGAATTTTCAAAAAACATTACTTGGATTTTTTATTAACTTCTCTTACAGATTTCTATAACTTTCATCGAGATTTTCATATTATTGTTATTCAGATTTTTGGAATTTTTTGATCTTTGGCAATGTCAATTTGACACTATTTTATTATAATTTTGAAAACAATTTTTCTTTCCTTTTAAGATATTTTTTTCTCTAATTTCTCTTCCAATAGATTTTCTTCATTAGTTCTTGAATTTTGTATCAGTGTCTCTCCAAGATAGAATTTTCTAAAAACTTTTCTTCTATTTTGAAAGTTCTAAGTTGTTTAGAATATATCATTTCCAGCATTTCTCGTTTATCGAAAGTTTGTGGCAACCCTTGTTTCCATTTTTTGAAAATTTCTCGGGATATTATCTTTGTTGGTTCTAAAACTTTTTAAATTTTAGTAATAATTTAGTATTTTTTTACCAAATTACTCTAATTTGGTACTAAATCTCTTTAACTAAATACTGTTTTGAAGCCGATATTTAATATCGTATAACTTTTATCTTTAACTTCATTTTTTGTAAACCATTTGATTTATATAATATTCCGTGTGGAATCTCTCTACATATGTATTAAATAAATAAATAATATTTTTAAGATTTTTTTTTTATTTTTCGAGAATTTCTTACTTTATCTTATTGCTATTTTATTTTAATCTATTTCTCGTCGAGATCACTATTACATTATTAAGAATTTATCATTTAACTAATTTTCTAAAAATTTCTGGTAACCCTTTTTTTCACTCCAAAGCCAAAACACCCAGAAATCACCATTCATCAATTCATCTCATCAGTTGATAATGGCATTAGTGATCATAACCTTTAAACGACAGAAGACAGTTAATTTCCGAAGACACTAGTAATCATGACGTTTTAGACACTTAAATCCAGGCTAAAAGACCTCGGGTCGATAGCCGCTGATTAGAAGAAATTCTAAGTCTGTCACTTCACTGTACATACACACAGATATACTTTATAATTACTTCTAATAATAAAGATGTTTTCTCTCTCTCGACCAAATTTCTAGAATTTACTTCAAGTAAATGTCAATTTTATACAATTTCTTGCTTTATATACAATATTTTTTATTTCAATACATTAACAATACATAATAACATTTAACATAAATATAAATAAATGGTGTTAGTCCGTCTGGGCCTGAGGTCTTTCTGTCATCTTGATTTATTTTATCGTAATTTAAAAATATGTCTAAAATTATCCTGTATTTCTTTTTCAAATAATTCCCTACTTCGCTTCAAGAATTTTGCATTTTCTAATTTTTTGTGTTTTCCAAAACCTTCTCTTTTATTCTTCGAGAAATGCAAGAGTTTTTAGATTTTAAAAATTTTGTTTAGATAATTGATATTATTGCGTTGACTTTTTTTAATTTTGTGTTATTTCATAATTTACCTCATCTAAATTTTCTCTCTTGCAGACTTTTAGAATCTTGTATTTTTAAAGAAATTGCTAACAATTCTCCCTTTGCCTTATTTGAATTTTATAGCAATTTTTATTCCAGATTTATAAAAAAATTCTTCAACTTTTCGAGAAACTCTTGCTATTTTTATAAAAAAAAATTCCACATTTATAAAATTTTCTAGTAAGTTTCCTATAAGGCATTGATGGTTTTGGAATTTATAGATAATTTCATTTCGACATTTTTAGATACGCTTTTACAATTTCTGTTGTATATTGTTAAAAATTTTGCAGCATATTCTTTCACTTTTTAAGAATTTACCACCATTATCTGAATTTTCTAAAAATTCTTTACAAGATTTACCAACAAACATTAGTTTGCAGAAGAAGAAATTTCCACAATTACTTATCTTATTTTTTTAAATTGCTTGTCACAATAATTTTTTGAAGATTCTAGAATTTTCTAACAATTTCTTTTCCAGATTTCTTCTATTATTCATAAATATTTTTCCAGATTTCCAAATTGTTCTTCGTGAGTTCTAGAATTTTTTTAGAAATCATTTATCAAGAAATTTCCTAGGCAAATTATCTGTCTTTAATATCAATTTTACGCTAATTCTTTAATTTATCGATATTTTGCATTCAATTTTCTTTCAGACTTTATATTTTTATTATTAGTTTTTCAGCAGTTTTTGTTTCAGATTTCTATAATTTTTCAAAAACGTTTCTTATATTCCTTTAAAATTTCTCTGCTTTAAATTATTTCAATATTCTAGCAATTTCTCTTCAAGATTTCAAAAATTCTCTTTTAGAATTTCGCAGAATTTTTATTTTTAGATTTTGGGAAATTTCCTAAATGTTTTATACTATGTCACAATTTTACCTGATTTTTTGCTCACTTTAACAAAACATTTTCTTTTAAAAGAGAATTTTCTTTAAGACTAATCAACATTCCTGCAACATCTCATCCGAAGAATTTTGTTTATTTGTTCTAGAATTTTACAGGAGTATCTCTTCCAGGTTTTTGGAACATTTTTTCCATTCCTATAGAATTTTAAACAATTTCTTTTCGAAAGAGAAAGAGAGAGAAACATCTTTATTAAAGATAGTAATTACAGTATACAATTATAACAACAATTATTTTTCAATTCAGTGTAAGTATGGATTACCACGTAGTAACGGTCGCAACCATTCTCTTTAACAATTATTTTTATTCTTCGTCTTCTTTTTCATGAAAATTTTCATGAATGTTTCTTTTAAATTGCAATTGTTTCCAGTCTCATATAATTTCCCTTTAATATTTTTGCCTAATTAGAAAATTTTGTAGCATTTGTTCTCATATATATTTGAAAATTTACCACTATTCCTTGCTTTATCTGATCTGAATTTCCTAGCAATTCCTCTTCCAGATTTTTTTCGAAACTTCTAGAATTTCCCAGAATTTTTCATGCAGATTTTTAGGAAATTTTGTCTATGATTGATTCTATGTGATTACCAATTGTTATGTTTTATTGAACTTTTGTAGTAAATTTTTCTGCAATTTCTCGTTCGGTGATTTTTTTTTTCATATGTCATAAAATTTTGAAGAATATATTTTCAAACATTTTCGAGAAAAAAAAGTTATTTTATCTTAGAAAATTTAAAATAATTTCTTTCTTTATCTTAGAAAGCAATCATTTGTTTCTAGTCTTTTAGAATTTTCGAATGTTTTTACAGCAGTTATTCATATTTCTTGAATCATTTTCTCACTTGTGTCTTGATGAAACAATGAAATTATTCATACCTTCTTCCATAATTTATCTATTTTCAATTTTTTAGAAAATTCTCTTTGGGGTTTCTAAAATATTCTTCGATAGCTCTAAAAATTTCCAACAATTTTTCTACTAGAATTTGGGATATTTTTTATTTATACTCAATACTTGTTGCGCTACTTTCTTGATGGAACCATATTTTAAAATTGGGTAAAGTAGAACACTTATTTTGTTCCATAATTTTATTTTCAGTTGCCTGACACGTGTTTCGATCGGTTAGGATCATTTTCAAAGTTAAACTGCCTTTTAACTTTAAAAATGATCCTAACCGATCGAAACACGTGTCAGGCAACTGAAAATAAAATTATGGAACAAAACAAGTGTTCTACTTTACCCAATCTTGCTTATTTTATCGAAATAGACTTTTAAAAGTCTCCTATAATTTCTCATCTCAACGATTTTCTTCATAGGTTTCTTCAGATAACTACAATTATAAAAATAAACCTTTTTTTAGAAGATTTTTGATTTATCTTATCAAAGCTTTTCATGAATTGCTCTTTTGAATTGCAATACATCTGTTCAAGTCTTTTAGAGTCTTCCAACATTTTCTGAGCGAATTTCAAGCAGTTTTTTTTCTTTTCGGAGTTTTTTAGGAATTTCACTTCTCAATTATTACTAGTAGCTGATGATGTGTTGTTGTTTACCTGACTCGCTTTTATTATCAGTTTAAATAACAAAAAAAAACTAAAATTACACATTAACATCTTATGATCTCACTCATTCTCATAGGTTCAATCTTGTAGGGTATCCCCCGAGGGGGATACCTGCTAAGCAAAAAGCTGTCTTGATGGCCGAACTGAAGCCTTTATATAGGTTTCAGCAGATAAGTTTGTTCCTTGCCGATCGCCAGCGAAGAATGTCTCGCCCTACCGCCACCAGTACCTTTAAATCGTTACGTTTTAGAGATGGTATCTTTGACAACACCGAAAATCTTTTTGTAATCATTAGAAGTTAAAGAAATTATTTATTATTAGTAAAATATTTAAATAAAAGGTTACTAAAAATTTAGGAATGATTGAACAAATGCTATTAAGTGAATTCTTCAAAAGGATATATCCGATTTTACATATTTTAAAGAGCTAATTTTGTTTTATATAAATGCAATTAATTGGGTTGTCTTTTCCTCTTCTGAACAAAATGTTGCGAAGTTATGCTTATGGACTTTTTTTATAATTCAATAAAACAAAAAAAAGTCATATTCATTTTACTTTACGTGTCATTATTCTCATATTTAAGCCAATTTTATAATATATAAGACTATCTAATGTTAAACCCTTTTTCACAAAAAAAAAACTGTGGAATGGAAAAGCCTGATGAAAAATATCTTTCCGTTTTCTGCACCACAAACACACACACACACACGCTTACACTACTTCCCAGATAGTGCCGATATTTCGGATCCGCTTAATTTTATTGCGGCAGGAAAATCGGCGGACCGGAATTGTTTATGGCCGGGAGCCGGCCGTAAAATGTGTGAAACGTGGTAATTTATAAAATTCGTTAAAAGGGCGTAAAGGCGGGCGAAATTGTGAAACTGCGAGACACGGTTCATAATATTTCGCGTCGCCGGAGGGCTCGTAAAACTTTTATTGTTTGGACAACCTTTTAGTGCGAAGAAATTTTTACACTTTTAATGAAACGTTTTATCGCATCTCATGTGTTTATACTTTTACAGCCGCTCTCCCTTTGATTGAACTATAAATTAAATCGTTTCCGAAATAAAAAGAAGGAATTGAAGAAAAACTCAAAATCCGCGCTACTAATCTCAAAGTGGATAACCAACCGTTCCGGTGGAAAAAAAGCTAAGATAATATTTATGAAATCCCGACGAGGTCTTCATAATGGGGACGTGCGGGGGGCGAAGAGGGGGTGGCTTTTATGCCGGCGGCGGTGGCCTCTCTTTTCGTTTCTTTCGTTTTAAAGCAAATATTTGTCCGTTTCCTTTGAAAGGAACAAATATTAATGTCGTATGACAGGGAACGACGTCGTCCTAAGTGCTCAACAAAGAATACGGATCGCAAATTTACTGGATCCTTGCGTAATGGAAAAAACACGAGGGATGAAAATGATGTTATTTGTTATTGTCTCAATTCGGCGTGTTCGATAATCAAGATGCGATAGCGACGTATTCTAATTTCGCCAACATCGCAGATTTATAAAATTGACCCTTTAACGATTAAGAATTCTATTTCGCTAATTTATTTTCAAATAAAATGTCTTAAAAGTAATAAATTAAACTGTATTAGGTGGTAATATGTGGTAAGATGAGGTCAAGGTTAGGTTTGACTAGATTCAGTTGGATCAGATAAGGTCAGATTAGATAAAATATTAAGTTTATATTTGATCAGGTTGGGTTAAAATTGTTTGAAGTTAGATTGTTATTTTATAATAAATAGGATTAAGTAAGGTTATGTATTTATTATATTTCTTTAGGTTTTTGATGCATGTAGTGTACCTATGTTATATTTTTTGTTTAAAGCAATCGTCTGATTTCAGTCGTAGTTTGTTTTTTTTGCCTGAACCACTTCGGACTCCAAAAAGTTAAGTTAGATAAACTTATGATTAATTAATTTCTCACTTAACCCGTGGTGAATCATTTTTGAATTAATTTGATAGATGAATTATAACACTTGGTATGATTTCACTTGTTGTTTATTATTCTCCGACTTGTTTCGACTATAAGTCATTCTCAAGGAGATATGAGAATGATAATGACTTATAGTCGAAACTAGTCGGAGAATAATAAACAACAAGTGAAATCATACCAAGTGTTTTAATTCATCTATCAAATTAGATAAACTTAATTAAGACTAGATAGTGTTGGGTATGATTAGTTAATGATAATTAGTTTATTTTTAGTTAAAATTAATTTTGTTGTGATTAGGCTAAGGCGAGTTAAATAAACTTTAACTTCTAAGGTACTAAGAACGACTGGTGGTCGCAAATATTAGTGATGGGGATACGGAAATCGTCCTGACAAGCGAGCGAAAACGGGAGGGGAACCTGTTTTATGGACATGAGGGAGGTTAAAGTAACTCTCATGCCTTTGAGGGCACTAGGCGCATTATCGGACCAGAGGGTTGGGTCCAAGAAGTCCCTGAGTGACTAAATGTACATATACTATGATGTGCGAGAGGACGGGCGAGTACCAGTAGTCAGGAAGGACATTCGATGGTATTTTAGGAAAATGAACTTTACTAAACTATGAGCCTGCATGAGATGTAGGGAGAGGTTTACATCGGGAACAAAGAAGGCGGCGGAGTAATTCACAAGGAAGCTTAGGAGAGCCTGCGACATCGCCATTGCAAAAATAAGGGTGTCGAGCAAAGCAGATTGAATTGGTGGAATGAAGGGATAGCTCGGGCGCGCAGAAAAGGCATCAGATCTACAATACATCTGCATCCGAAGTCGATAGAAAAGGGGAAGAGGGAAACGTGAAGATAGCTTCAGGAAAAGAGGCGGAGGCAGGCAAATAAGGGAGATCCTACAAGATCTTCGCCAAAAAGATGGGGGTAGGCTTTTCCAATGTGAAAGCGCGGGAGAGAGAAAGTGTCATTTAGGCATTGTTCCCAAGGCAGGAGGATCGGAGGAGTGCAGTCAAGTGGGTTGTAACAACAAATGAGGACGAGTTATCTACTGTATAAGGGGTATCCCAAACAAGACTATAAAGGCTATCGTAGGAGACAATTAGGACTGACATGAATCAATGTCTTCTGAAAGATGCAGTACCGATCATGTATAAAAGGGCCTGACTAGTGTTATTTTCCAAGTAATGATTGTCAGAAACCAGGACTATACCGACCGGTATCGACAGGGAAGGTTTGAGTTGGCAATTCGGTTTTCACTGGAGAATATTTACAGAGGACACTTTGCCGGAGGTGATAAGGATGGTCAAAAAGTCTTAGGAGAAGAATTCGTTGCCTGGCGATTGAGCGGGATACGAAGAATGCGTTCAATTCACCACGGTCTCGGTAATCATAAAGGCACTGGTGTGCAGGAGATTATCCGATTACCTTCTCAGGATGGTGAGGAGCTACCTCACACTGATATAATAATAATCATAAAAGTTGGTTACACTTAATTAAATTATAAACATACATATGTGGTCAAATACATACAGAAACAAAGACTAAATAATTGTATAAAATAAGTAAATAAATATATTTCGTCGGTAAAATTCTCAAAAAATGACGGGTTACTAAAATATCCATCTACATTTAATAACATTTCTTTAATAGCATAGTTTTTAACATCTTTTTTAAATGGGACAATGTTTCTTGGTTGTATATACAACGGTAACTTTTCAATCTTTTTTGAATTATGGGCGGCGATTGAAAAGTCCGAAGTATTCCGACTATTATAATTGTGAAAATCGAAGTTTTTGGTGAAGGAACACACTTATGTTTTCTTTTACAGACAATAATAATAATAATAATGTAGATAAAAATAGGTTCACAATATTTCATGCTGAATAAAAGAGGGTTTACAGAAATTTCTGAAAAATGGTGTGACGTGAATAGGCTTATGTTAAATCTATCAAAAACGGTATGCTTATAATTTAAATATAAATTTAAAACTTAAAATTGACAATTTAATGATTACCTCGCAAGAACAGACAAAATTCCTGGGTTTGTTAATTAACGATAAATTGAGATGGGATTATCATATTATGTTGCTGGCGAATTTAATTCATGATATTTTGCTTTATACTAACTTTAAGAATCCTTGGTTCTTCAGGGTCTTCTAAGTATGTAGTACGCTTTTGTATACACCCATATTGCATATAATATTACCTTATGGGGAATGTCGGCCAATGCCACAAGGATCTTTATTTGCCAAAATATGTAAAGGCGAGGCGGATTGGTTGGCCTCAATAGAAATAAGGTTAACCAGTCATAAACTTTCAGCGGCCTGGCTCCCAAGGGGAAGGTCGGCAGGCGAGAGATGAAGAAATCATCGAGCTCGAACACGAGGTAGAGATTAAAATCAGCATGAACCTAGGGTTGACACCACATAGGCCAACCCACATTGTTCACGGCACATCCTAATATCCTAGAAGCGGCAGTGAGGGCTGCTAGAACCACGAAGGCGGTGTACAGACTGTAGGGCTGATGTAGACCACGAGAAGCCTCTGTTGCATCCGTCAACAGAGAGTGGCATCAAGCAAGCTGATTACCAGATAGTTGTAGCCAAGACGAAAGTGTAGAAAGTGTACTGGGCCCGAAGGGCTTGCTCGAAGAGGCCTGTCTGAAGGCAGGGACTAAACAGGAAGTGGATCCTAGAATAAAAAAGGGTTTACAGAAATTTCTGAAAAATGGTGTGACGTAAATAGCCTTATCTTAAATCTATCAAAAACGGTATGCTTATAATTTCGAAATTTAATTACTAATATAAATTTAAAACTTAAAATTGGCAATTTAGTGATTACCTCGCAAGAACAGACAAAATTCCTGGGTTTGTTAATTGACGATAAATTGAAATAGGATTATCATATTATGTTGCTGCCAAATTTAATTCATGATATTTTGCTTTATCCTGACTTTAAGAATCCTTGGTTCTTCAGGGTCTTCTAAGTATGTAGTACGCTTTTGTATACACCTATATTGCATATAATATTACCTTATGGGGAATGTCTGCCAATGCCACAAGGATCTTTATTTGCCAAAATATGTAAAGGCGAGGTGGATTGTTTGCCAGTCATAAACCTGCAGCCGCCTGGCTTCCAAGGGGAAGGCCGGCAGGGGAGAAAGGAAGAAATCATCGAGCTTGATCACGAGGTAGAGATTAAAATAAGCATTAACCTGGAGTTGACACCACATAAGCCAACCCACACTGTTCACGACACATCCTAGCATCCTAGAAGCGGCAGCGAGGGCTGCTAGAGCCACGAAGTCGGTGTACAGACTGGAGGGCTGAAGTAGACCACAAGAAGCCTGCTGGTGGCGGTTAAAGCTACAATGCTCTACGCTTCCCCTACTTTGAATGAGCCTGTCGAGTCAATTCGGACAAGAAGACGCTCCGAGTAATTCGTAATTCGCTGTTATAGAACTTTGTGGTTAGTTACTTAATGTAGAAAGTGAACTGGGGCCCGAAGAGGCCTGCCCGAAGGCAGGAAGTGGATCCTAGCCGAATGGCAAAATGGTCATAGGGGACAAAAGGACATTTAACCAGGATCTTGATTCTACAATTGGAGCTCTGAGATGACCTTCAGTCGACCGCCAAATAACAGCTTTTAATCAGGTACGGGTGCTTTCCTGAGTAACTGTGCCATATAGGAACGCTAGATAGGGGAAACTGTTCAGTCCCTACAGACAACGCCAGGCACACCCTGGTGGGATGCGTGAGATGGAAGCGATAAGCGGAAGTACGAGGTTTGTCCTTGAATTAAGGTCTCCAACGAGCTACCGTTGCGACGGAGCGAGCTAGCTTAAATCTGACAACAGCATCATGTTCCTTGCTTCCCCTTCCACTATTCCGGCCGGTCCCCACCTCGCTGCGATGAACACAAAAACAAGCGCATGGAAAGTGCTCGCGAGGGTGAGGAATTTTTGGGTTTAATTGTAACCGGGGATTAGACTTGGGTCCACTACTTTACACCAGAGACTAAGAAACAATCAAAACAATGGCGGCATTCCGGTTCTAAAGATGGCGCTTACACTGAGTGAACGTTATCTTGTGCTCTCTGAGTTAAATAAACTTAAAAAGAGTGATATAATTGATATTATAGTTAACAAAACATTTCCCTGTTCGATCACACCTAGTGAAGTATTAACTAAGTTAATTACCAGTGCTCCGGGCGTCGAAACATCCGAAAACCAAAATCCATCCGCTAGCACCAACAGTATCGTAATAACAAGAGAAAATATCCACTTAAGAGAAGAAATTGGAATCATGAAATCGTTGGTGATGCAATTGGAAGCTAGAATCCAGGATCAGCAGGTTATCATCGACTTACTCCGAGAGAAGTGCACAAATTACGTACAGGTTACAGGTGGGACAAAAAATCAAAACAAAGATTTTCAAAATGTCAGCCCCAGTCAGAACAAGGCAAAAGCAGAGATGCAACCTGTAAGTAGAGTACGGAAACCATCCACTAGAGGACCGCAGGATAATATTACCATAACCGGCAACAATCCTAAAACAATTCAAAACATCGAGACGGTCATTGCAAATGCCCCGGTAGAGGTGCAACCCAGCGTACATCGTGCTAACGTCACGCGAGTCGATGAACATCGTCATCGAAGAAAACCCATTATCGGTTCTAACAAAGACAATAATTCAATTAAAACAGTTATAAAAAAAGGATACTTGCACGTCTACAGACTATCACCGGATACTACACCTGAAAGCTTAAATAATTACCTGAAAAATACAGCGAACAAAATCCCATTTGAATGCGAACAGTTGCGAAAAAATGAAAACAGTTGTTCATTTAAAGTAGCGTTTCCTATTACATACGTCGGAGAGGTTTACAATCCTAACATCTGGCCTGAAGGCGCAGCAGTCAATCGTTTTTTCTTCAAGAGGGAGAAGAAAGAACAACTACCATAACATATTCATTAATCCATCATAATATTCAATCACTACGAAACAAAACAAACATTATTGAATTTTTTTGTCAAACATCTAATCCGAATATACTTTGTTTTAGTGAACACTGGCTCAGTGATACTGAAATGGAAACGTTAATAATTAATAATTATTGCTTATTATTCCATTTTTCAAGAAAGATACATATACATGGAGGAACTGCTATATATGGTAAAGAAAATGTTTCTAATATCAATGAAATTAAATTTATAAAAGAAATGTCCATTGAAATGACGTTTGAATCATGTGGAGTCTCTGTAGGTGAGGATTTGTGTATTGTCACTATTTATAGGCCGCCTGATGGGAGTTTTCTTATTTTTATTAATAAATTAAGTGAGTTAATTGAAAAACTTCATTGTAACTATGGGCAGATATACATCTGCGGAGATCTCAATGTAGACAAGTTATCAAATACCCATGATCGTAATATTTTATTTGATGTTTTTAAAAGCTTTAATTCAACTTCAATCATAAATAATATAACTAGAATATCTGGTAATAGTTCATCCTCAATCGATTATATTATAAGTAACGTACCCGATAACATTATTTCACACGATTATTTTGATCCTGGTGTATCGGATCACTTTTTACAAGCTATTACTTTTACAATGACTCAACCAATTAAATTCAATAACAGTAAAAAAATTATCGGTAGAACAATCAATGAATCAACTATTAATGAATTCAGATTTTTATTTAAAAAATACTACGAACCGTTTGACCAAGAATTAAAAAATATAAACGAAATATTTGAATCTTTTTGGAGCCAATTTAATTGGTGCTTTGAAGTAGCATGTCCTAAAAAGGAGAGGACAATAAAAACCGTTAATAGTCTTAAACCGACCTTATCTGCCGAGTTGCATCAGGAAATTCAGAAACTGATGAACTTAAATTGGCTTAAAAAAGTTACAAATCGTCAAGACATTAAAGAGCAATATCGAATTAAAAAATATGAGATCGACAAAAAAATTGCAATCGAGAAACAAAAATATTATGCTTCAAAAATTAATAATGCCAGCAATAAAGCAAAATTTTTATGGAACATGGTTAACCATGATAAAAACAAATCAAAATCGAAACAAAATATAGTTCTTCATAACGAGAATAAAAGTAGCTAACATCTTTGGAACTTATTTCTCTCAAAATATTAAAAATAAATTTAACCAAACTATTGTAAATAATTCAAATAGATGCACTCTTTCGGGCCGATTCACAAATAATATTATGTTTTTCGAACCTGTAAGTAAGGACGAAATTGCTAAAATTATTAAACAACTTCCAAATAAAAAATCAAGTGGCATTGACGAGGTGCCAATAAAATTAATAAAAAAATGTTCTGACTTAATTGCCCCTATTCTTGCAGATATCTTCAATAAATCCGTTTTACTGGGAGAATTCCCAGACATGCTTAAAACAGCACTAGTCACACCAGTCTTCAAAAAAGGAGACCCAAATCATGTGGGAAATTACCGACCAATTTCACTTCTTAGTTGGTTTTCTAAGATCTTTGAAAGGGTAATGTATAATAAAATAAATGATTATTTAATCGAAAACAATGCCTTGTCAAACAGCCAACACGGTTTCAGGAGAGGTCTCTCCACGGAAACTGCTTGTCAAAATTACATTCAAACCGCCTATAACTATATGGATAAAAATAAAATAGTCATTGGCATACACTTTGACCTCACTGGTGCGTTTGATTGCCTAGATGTCAGATATCTTGGTGAAAAACTCACAGCACTAGGCATCGGTGAACCAATAAAACCATGGCTCTTGTCTTATATGTCATAGAGGAACATTATTGTTAAAGTTGAAGATCATTACTCTGAACAATTTGACATTGATATGGGAACTCCGCAGGGCGGAATACTGGGTCCCCTTATTTTTAACATATTTATTAATGATTTACCAGAACATATTACAATTGGCGATATTATAATGTACGCTGACGACACAGCTGTAATTGTCCATGGAAACAACTCTGAAGAGGTTAAAGTACGTGTCAATACAGTGATTAGTCAGTTTCAACAATGGTGCATATTAAATAAGTTAATTTTAAATTCAACAAAAACGGAAATCATGGAAATTTGCAATATATATAGAAAACAAAATAGATTCAACTTCCAAATAAATAACAATAATATAGACATCTCATCACAAATAAAATTCTTAGGAACCATTATTGATAAAAATCTTACTTGGTTTGAAAACATAGAATATCTCAGTAACAAACTATGCAAAAGTTACTTTATTTTATTATCATTAAAGTCAAAACTTAATTCGGCAGCTCTGCTTAATGTATACTATGCGTTATTTCATTCAGTTATTGGGTATAATATAATCGTTTGGGGACAAAGCAGACACTTAACAAGACTGTTTATTCTACAAAAACGAGCAATTAGACTAATATACAACTTAAAACCGACAGATTCTTGTAAAGACCACTTCAAAAACAATAAAATAATGACTATTATATCGATATATATCTATAAAATTTTACTAAATACCCATAAAATCTCATCAAGCCTTCAATTAAATAGTGACGTACATGAACACCTTACTAGAGGACACAATAATATTGTTGTAAACAGACACCATCACGCGTTTTACGAAAAATCTCCAGAGCATAATTCTATAAAATTATATAATGCTCTGCCGCATAGAATAAAACAACTAGACTTCCTTAGTTTCAAAGGGAAGATAAAATCATTTTTAAAGAATAATGTAATATATAATATATCAGACTTTACAGCAACTTGTGACTCCATTATATGATCTTCGTTGTAAATTAAATTTATAGAAAACATTTGTTGTTAATGATGTACATATATATTTGTAATACTTGTATTAGTGAATTTGTAATTATTTTGTTTGACTTAACTATAAGTATACTTGTATATCATTATAGTTCAATAAAGAAAAAAAAAAAAAAAAGGTGATGGCTTCGGTATTCTGGGACAAAAAAGGCGTTCTGCTGGTCGAGAATCAACGCGGTAAGGTACTGCGAAACATTAAAAAAGCTATGTCGGGTTATACAAAACAAAAGGAATGGTTGGCTAACAAAGGGAGTTTGTTTACACTAAGACAACGCCCGCCCTCACGTCACCCTCACCACGATGGATCTCATCGCCAAATTCGGATGGGAAATCCTTAACCATCCTCCATACAGCCCTGGTTTGGCTCCCAATCACTACCTAAAACAACACTTGGTGGGACGAAATTATCAAGCGACGAAGAGCTGAAGGCAACTATTGTCGCGAGTCGGCGGAATAGTAGTACGACGCGGGTATGAAAAAGCTCCCGGAGCGACTCCAAAAGTGCATTGATCCTAACGGGGACTACGTAGAAAAATAGCTAAAAGTCCAAACTTTCAGAATCTGTACTTGTTTTGCAATAAAATGATGTTTACTATGAGAAAAAAAAATTAAAGACCTTAATTTACGGACAACCCTCGTACTAGGAAATGTAAAGGGGGAAACCCTGATTGTCCTTATGACTGAGAATGTAAAGGGTCCGCCAATAGGGACGCGCGAAGTTTGCCGGAAGGGTGCGGCCATGTTGTTCGAGGTAAAGCTGTCAAAGTTGTTCAGTCATTTGTTCAGTATATAACCCCAAATCACCATGGCAAGTTTGAGTGTCGAGCAGCACGTGCAAATTATTAAATTGTTTTACGAAAATGGGTCATCAGTTCGAGCAACGTTCCGCGCACTTCGCCCATTTTACGGTCGCGATGATCGGCCTGTATAGTCGACTATCCGTCGATTGGTGGGCAAATTCGAGTCGACTGGTTCAGTAAACAACCAGCCAACACTGACACGTCGACGAAACGCCCGATCGAACGAAAATATAGCTGCTGTCCGTGAGAGTGTGCGCGAGAACCCGAGGCAGTCCATTTTTTGTCGTGCACAGGAACTTGGCCTTTCGGAGACATCAACTCTCAGAATTTTGCATCTGGATTTGGGTCTGCACCCGTACAAAATCCAATTGACCCAGGAGCTCAAGATAAACGACCACAGACAGCGTCGGATGTTCGCTGACTGGGCTCTGGAGCAGTTGGAAGCAGACCCCCATTTTGGCCGAAAAATCATCTTCAGCGACGAGGCTCATTTCTGGATGAACGGGTATGTGAACAAGCAAAATTGCCGCATTTGGAGTGAGAACAACCCACACGAGGTCCACCAAGTGGCAATGCATCCCCAGAAAGTCACTGTTTGGTGTGGATTTTGGGCCGGCGGCATCATCGGTCCGTACTTTTTCGAGAACGAAGCTGGGGCGGCCATAACCGTCTCAATGGGGAGCGCTACAGGTCGATGATAACCAACTTCTTTTGGCCTAAACTGGATGATATGGACACGGACGACATGTGGTTCCAGCAGGACGGCGCCACGTGCCACACAGCCCATGCCACAATGGACATTCTGCACGAGCGATTTCCGGACATGGTCATCTCGCGCGGAGGCGATATCAACTGGCCACCGAGATCGTGCGATTTAACGCCTTTAGACTTTTTTCTCTGGGGCTATCTCAAGTCGCTGGTCTACGCCAACAAGCCTCTAAACACCGATGACCTCAAAGTCAACATATGCAACGCTATCGCTCAAATTGAGGCCGATATGTGCTCCAGAGTCATCGAAAATTGGACCTCCCGGATCCGGGCTACCAAACGGAGCCGCGGTGGTTATTTGAACGATGTTATCTTCCATACTTAATGGGGTCGAATACCCTTTCGAATGAAAAATAAATTTCGTTTCTACCTCACACACAACTTGTTTTATTCAATTTTAAAGTTCACGCGCCCTTATTGGCGGACCCTATAGCAACCTTCGCGAAGTCAGTGATGTACTAAAAGTAAGAGAACTTGGCTGGCGGAAGGAAGCGAGCGAGTGTAAGTTTTAAAATATTGTACACGCAGTGACATGAAATGAAAATAGTTATACCAAGACGGGGGGAACAATTTTTGACAAAACTTGGAACAAACGTTGAACTATTAAAAGATATATTTAATTGATTAAAGTTTTAGTCATATGTAATAACTTATTTGATAGGTATTTTTATTTTTCTAATCATTTTATCAGGTGTATATTTTGCGGAATTATGTTCGGTTTTTGATGCTTTTGCTTTTCTTCATTTGTTTTAAAAGTGTATTTATACCTAGAGTGCGGCAACTTCAAAATTACAGACAATTAAGTGATTTCAACAGAATCGTATCATTGGTTTACGCCAAGGTGAATTACATTAGAAATTACCGAAACCAATCCACCGTCATCGGGTAATGTCAATAGAAAGTTAGGAACGTTCCAGAAGAGGAATCAAACGGACAAAGAAGAATACATGAAATTGAAATCTGCCATCTTCGATATATGACCGATATATTGTCAGCTAACCCTTCAAAAGGTTTATCTTAAAATAAAAACTTTCGGTTTTCAATTTTATGTCTTATGGTAACTGCTCAACATCTACAGCAACATTTAGAGGGGTGTTGATGCTCTGGAACCTAGAGTGGCATAGCATGGTATTTAATATAATGAATCTCGATTCTGTTTGGGAATGCAATATGGCCGTATAAGAATTAGAGAAGACTTACACTATCTACGGTAAATGCTGCAAGCTCTTCAGGGCGAATTATTATTATTATCTTTTTATTATTTTTCTGTCTAATTTTCTTCAATTGTTATATTTCAATAGTTAAACGTTTCTGCCAAGTATGATCAATACTTCCAGCCATGTCATTGAGTATACATAGGTGTATAGAATTGTAAATATAATTCTATATATTTATTTATGTATTATTAATAAGTATATTATTGTATATATGTATGTATGAATAAATAAGTGCACAGCAAGGACACCACGCAATGGTCATATTTCAGGCGGCACTCCAAAATTCAGGGAAGCCACTGTTAACCATGTGCAATCATCGCATCCATTGGAAAAGAGGATTTAGATTAATATAGGTTAGGTTATTGTAGGTAAGTTAGGTTATATCGGTTAATAAGTTACTGTTATTTACAAAATTTAAAATATACAGTTAAGTAAGGAAATCAAAAATAATTTAGAAATCAAAAGTGTAGCAACTATAGTGTGTAGAGTTTATAAAGTCATATAGGATTATGGCAGGTTAAATTAATTTAGTGTAGAAAGGATTAAAATAACATAAGTTAAAATGGATTTTAGGTAGGTGACATAAGGTCAGATTAAATACAATTAGTTTAGACTAGGTAACACTTAACACACAAATTTAAAAATAGCAGAACTTAAGCAAATTAAATGAAAGGGGTACCCTAGGGATCCATTATAGGACCGTACCTGTGAAACATAACTATCATTCTAAAAAACGCCGAATGGTGTTGATAAGGTCTGTTTCGCGGACCATCTACCATTCATGTTTTAGGCAAAAATATAGAATTAGTCATAAAATTATAGCACTGGAAATCTTGGAAATAAAATAGAGGAATAAGGATTGAAAATGTCAACAATAATATTAATAAGCAATAGTAAAATAAAAGGTATTAAGGTTAAAATTTAAGATAACGTTATAACAACCAGTAAACAAATCAATAGATAATAAATAATTGCAAATAAGTGTGTCAAACAAGAATAATATACGATAATCTGCACTCAAAAACTTTTAAACTATTAAACAAAAGAAATCGATCAACCACAGCCGCGGTGACAATTACGTATGCAAAGTAGCGTCGGCATTCTAATGCATCACGAATTCGGACGGATAAATAACCCACGGCCGGTAATGAACGGCAATTATTGTCCAGAGTTTCGCATTAATTTTTTAAAAGCGAAAATTGAATATTTCAAGCGCTGTTTACATTTTACGTAAGCCCCGTTCAATAACGGCCGACAACCCGCATGTGCATTTTATCTATTATAGAGTCCGCGGTGTCACGCAATTCAATGCGCACACTGTTGCTCTATTCAGGCCATTTTCAGGCAATTTTGGCTCAATTTCATAACAAAATAAACACATATTTCACGGGAAATGGAAAATTCCATTAATCCTTATGCAAATATTTGCCCGTTTAAAATTTAAAAAAAAAGGAAGCAGAGGGTGCATGATTTATGTGTGTAAGTTAATCTCTTATGTGTATTATTTGTATTGTATATATTATTTAATTACTAATTGTAAAGAAATATGTGTAATATACTGACTTTAAAAATTAGAATAAAATGGAAATTTGTTTACTATCACAGAATCTAGTTAATGCATTTTAACACGTCATTGATAAAACACAACGTAATTTGTAAAACTCTCCCCTTCTCTAGTTATTATTATTTATAAAGTACTGTGTTTAATAAATATGGGATTAATTACAAACTACACGTCACATTCTCCACATATCATCTGTTGCCACGAATTTAATTCGATTCAATTTAATTACAGTGAGTTTCCGTGCCGTGCCTGCAAAAGCTTAACGTGGAATTGAGCTTTTCATTGTTCAAATATACAGTGAATAATGCGGTGGAATATCTTTGTCTCTCTAGATAGGGATAGTGCGGTGTTTCAATTTAAAAACCATTCAACGGTAAACATTACGTACGTTCGATTGCACCTGCAAGTTGTTACGTTTTGATGCAACGGTATTTGCGTTTGCGGACGAACATTAATTATGCCACCATCAAAATCTGTGTACGAATTGCACCGGGTCAGCGGTCACCTTTTACGTTTTAGGAATGACGTCGTATTTACTGAGCGTAATAAGGTCGATAAATTGCCTCGGTTCAGATTCTGTAAAAGGAGTCGGTGCATAGAAACAGGTCCTGTTTCAGGCCCGGCACGTCACATAAACACAGTTTGTACATATCTAATCCTGGACATAAATACTATTAACCTGCTGTTCGACGCTATCAGCGGTCTGCAGTGTTGTTGCATGTATCAAGATACATTCAACATTTGCATTTACCTAAGACCCGTTCGACGTCCTCCGTGTGCCGGACTGAGGGCGATAACTAAACACTGTCCCTTATGTGTTTGTGTGTGTTTTAAACAAACACGGGTAATTTCTTGAAAATAGTTTCTCACTTCGGGATATTTAACGGCGTTCATAAATTATATTATATCTACAGAGCAATATTTACTAATTTCTAGTTCTAATAATAGATTTTGTACCCAAAATGAAATTAATTTTTAACTACATAATTTTGTATAATTGTGTAATAAATATAATATTTGAAATAATTTATCTTATCATTGTAATATACCAGATATTCCAATTATTACTTTCCCTATATAGTATATATAGGGGAAGTATTGTTTTCGTGCGTGAAAATGTCTGTAAGCGCTGTATCTCAAAAACTAATGATCTGATTGAGATGAAACTTTAAACTTAAGGTTTTATCGTCAAAAACTGGAACTGAAAAGCTTTTGGTGAACATTTAAAAACCGGAAGTAGATGTTTACTAGAGGCCGTTTTACAAAACTTTTCAAACAAAAGTTAAAGGGAATGAGAAAGTGAAAAAGTTTTATTAAAACATTTTTTTCATAAAATTTCTAACTTAAGAAATTGTTTCAACAGTGAAAAAATTATAAAACATTCATTTAATTGATGTTATTAATAAATTAAAACAGTAATTTAGATAATGTAATTGCAGGGTAGGATAGTCACCACCCACCTTATATATAACTTTATAAATAATCTTAAATACTGCTTAAGTTTGTCAACATCATCAACAATACTTTGTCTTGTAATGCTGGAAACTAAAACAGTGTCAGTGATTAAAATTTCATTATATATGTAGGGTGGGTGGGTGGCTACTATGCCACCCTCTAATCACGACACCATAAACGAGAATTTGTTTAAGTTATTTCTGAAATTATTACTCTAACGTAATTAGAAATTAAGAAACATTAATCGTTGGAATTTGAATGTTGAAAATTTGATGTCTGCGAACCTTTGAACGTAATGATAAATTTAAAAAAAAATCTTTATGATGTTACATGGATTAGAGGGTGGGATAGTGGCCACCCACCCACCCCGCATATATAATTTTACATCAACCATTGACACTGTTTTAAATTTTTGAAAACTACAACTACATTACTGTTGGTGTGGCCCGAAAATAAATTAAATCATAGCTTTTTGTTAAAGTTCAAATGTTTATGTTGGGTGGGTGGGTGGCCACTATTCCACCCTCCAATTTTATAACATAGATAAGAATTTTTTAAAATAGATAAATACAATATTTACAGGATTATTAAAATTGAAATTAATTTATATTTTAGTCAAATTAAAAAAAAATTGTATAAAAAAAAATATTAAGAATAGCCTTTTTGCGTAAACCTCATAGTTTTCGAGAAAAATATAGGGAAATTACTATGATGACCTCATCACCATTTTATTTTTCCAAGGTGTCGAATGTTTCCTAAACAGCCATCTTATACATCTCATTAAAGAAGTGTAGTTAAAATCACCAGCTCACCTAAAGACATCGTTTTTGTCCAACGAATTTTGATCTTAAATGTTTGTTATTACAATATGAAATATTTTTAATGATTTTAACGTTCATCATCATGTAAAATTGGCCTCAAGGCCAATATGATTAATCACATACCACAGTATTTTCTAAAGAATTTGTATTCATTGTGCAATAAGTATATAACAATCTAACCTTCAAATCTTTCCTCTACAGTAGACCGTAAGCCTCATCCTCTCCCACCTTTCGGGTTAACGATCCTTCCCAATCTCAAGCAATGTCATCATGATCCACCTAAGGCCCTTGATGTAGGTTAATTTTTCTGCTACCTGTTCTAATTGAGTCTACTATCACGGAACATCGTCTCCAAGTAGTGTACGATTTGATAAAATCTGAAGCTAATTTCTTATTGTCCAGACGTATTCTATCTTTCGTAAAGTTTTGTAACCAGTGTACTTGAAACAACCTGTATACAATAAGCAACGCAACAACGGAATTGCTATGCAGTTATCAATTACTACATTATTAAATATACATCACTGCCCCCTCAGCCATTCATAAACAACTCCCCCGGCGAACGCCGCTCCATCCCCAGCCCCCCTTGTATTATTTACGCCCGCGAGGGTAAATAAACAGATTGATTGATGGCGCACCGTAGAATTATTTATTCACGACCCTCCACCGAAACAAAAATGAAGTCCGTCCGCCGCGTCCGCATCATGCCAATACTCATTTGTACCGCATTGTCACGTTCATTCGTTTACAGAACGGAAAGAATGGACGCGTAATTGACATCGTTGTCATCCGAACGGCCTATCGGAATTTCTAAGCGCCTTTCTTTGTTGTTGCAGACGCGCACACCTGCGGAACTGCCTAGAGAAGCTCAAGGAAATGGTACCCCTGGGGCCGGAGGCTTCTAGACACACCACCTTAGGTCTTCTCACGAAAGCGAAACGATTCATAAAGGTGAGTCGGACTTTAAGAATCATTTTTCTAACAAAATATAATTTATATAACTATTTAAATAACTATACCTTTAAAAATAATATTATTAATTATAAAAAAATGCGCAAAATATAATTAACGTGTTACCAAGAAGATCTAAGTTCAATAGTAGTATAATATTACCAAAGCTCACCAAAACCATTAAGTTTCCGGATACGACCGACCAGTATTGAAACCTCTGCGATTTTTTTCCCTCGAAGCGCAGGAAATAACGAGGTGATTCGAAACGTTTCTGCTGATAAGCTCGTAAGAGAGAAATCCGCTCCTCTCAAAAAACTACAATGGATGAATATGGCATGTAATTAATGGCCATTCGGTCTGGCAATATCTGGACGAGTCGGCTTGGAGGGGGTAACGGGCGAGGGGGTTGCGCAGGCGGCGATTAAACTTAACGAGCCCCACTTGATTGTTTATTGTTTTTATCGTCGGCCTCCGCACGAACATAAACCCCTCGCATCGTCCGACCCCGAAATTCCCGCTGATATGCAGGCCCGGAAACGGGGAAGTGATAAGATGATTAGTGCTGAAGTTCCAGCGGCTTACTGAAATATCTATGTTTATTATTGTATGGGGAAGATTCCCCGTCCAGATTTAGGTGTTTTGGAAGTTCCTGGCGATAAGGGAGATAACGGTTGAGCTGGATGATAATAAGGAACGCTTATTATAAATGTATGTGTTATTAAATTTTCACCAGTTTCGACGCTTCGTTTGTTTTTTTTTTACATGGACGGATCATTATTAAAATATTACATCCAAATTGGAATAAGCGAAGGCAATTTTTAAATTCCAACAAAAAAATATCCTTTAAGAGATTATGTTAATGCCAGCCTTCGTTTTTTTTAATTTTGTACCAAATACTGTATAAAACTCACAAATTAGATTTCCTTCTTTATGCCAATATAACTTCAATTATTTCAGAAAGCTCATTTATTTTTTAGTAATATTTAGTATATCATTATTTTATTTCTTATTTGTTTTCTCGAAGAAAATATTCCTACAATTATGTTATGGTTTTAAGAACTTTTAAGAATATAAATGTTAAAATCAAATAAATGTTTATTTGTTCTTAATATATCCGTCAAATTGCTATGTTATTAAAATCGGTTTTGTTTTCCTACAACTGAAATAACAAGTGAAATTGATAGATGTCAAAAGAAAGGAGGGTGATGATATTAAAACCAAAGACAAGGATCTGCCTGTCCTTGTCTTGAGTGGTAAAAGACAGAAGGGAAATTATAGAATGCAGATGACAGATAATAGATAATGAATGACAGATGATAAATAATATATGATAGATGATAGATGACATACAACAGATGCAGACAACATATGACAGATTGAAGATGACAGATGACATAAGAAATAAAACAATTGACAGATGACATAAGACAGATAACAGATGACAGATGGCTGATGGCAGATGACAGATTGTTGACAGTTGACAAATGTCAAATGAAAAATAACAAGTAACATATGACCTGTGGTAGATTATAGATTATAGATGCTAAATTATAATTAAGGGATCATAAAAGTATAAATACAGAACACTGAAAGGGAACTGATAGATAGAAAGGCCTACGATAGATTAAAGAAGGTGTAAAATATATATCAGATAAAAGAGAAGACAGAAAATAGAAAATGAAAGATTGACACATTTAAATCTAACAATAGATTAACAATATCAGATTGTTGAAAGTAGACAGTAGACAGATGACAGGATAGATGACAAATGATAGATGACAAATGACAGATGACAAATGACAGTTTACAGATGACAAATGAGAGATGACAAATAATAGATCACATATAACAGATAGCAGATGGCAGATGACAAATGCAGGTAACAGATGACAGATGCAGATAGCAGATGACACAGGGCAGATTATAGATGACATAAAACAGATGTCAGATGACAGGTGACAGATACTATATGTTAGATGATAAAAGATAGATCTTAGAGAAATAATTAATTCGATCAAAACCTGCACGATATTTTGAAAAGTTAACATACGACTTATAGTAGATCATAGATGACATATAACAGATGATAGATAACAGATGACAGGGGACAGATGACAGATAGAAGTAGTGAGTAAACAGTAGACAGATGACAGATAACAAATGACAGATGACACATAGCAAATGACAGATAATAGACGACATATAACAGATGGCAGATGTTAGAAGAAAAAATTGTTTTATTTTTAATACATCTGTTAAATTTCTAGGTTTCTGTAACTTTTAGTTACTTTTATTTCAACTAAAATAAAAAGTAACATCTGACAGCAAATGAGGAAAGACAAAAGGTATAATACATAACAGAGAAAAATATATATAAGGCAGAGTAATACGGAAAAATAGAAGACGAATGGCAAAAGAAAGAAAAAAAATACAAAATGCAGATAAAAAAATTTAATGGATGACAAATAACAGATGACAGATGGTAGTAGACAGTATAGAGTAGACAATAGAAAGTAAACAGTATACAGTAGACAGTAAACAGATGACAGATGACAGATGACACAGATGACACAGATGACACAGATGACACAGATGACACAGATAACACAGATGACACAGATGACACAGATGACACAGATGACACAGATGACACAGATGACACATATAACACAGATGACACAGATGACATAGATGACACAGATGTGACAGATGACACAGATGACACAGATGACAGAGATGGCACAGATGACATAGATGACACAGATGTGACAGATGACACAGATGACAGAGATGGCACAGATGACACAGTTAGATGATAAAAGATAGATCATAGAGAATTAATTAATAATACCAAAACCAGCACGATATTGTGAAAAGTTAACACACGACTTATAGTAGATTATAGATGACAGATGACAGACGACAGGCGACAGGCGACAGGCGACAGGCGACAGACGACAGACGACAGACGACAGACGACAGACGACAGACGACAGACGACAGACGACAGACGACAGACGACAGGCGACAGACGACAGGCGACAGACGACAGACGACGGGGACAGATAATATAAAAAAGATGACAGATGGCAGTAAAAAGTAGACAATAGACAGTAAACAGTAGACAGATGACAGATCACATGACAGATGACACATGGCAGATGACAGATGATAGACGACATATAACAGATGGCAGACGACAGATGACATATGTTAGAAGAAAATAATTTTATTTTTAATACATCTGTTTTTCTTTAAACGTCTGTAACTTCTAGTTACTTTTATTACGACTGAAATAAAAAGTGACATGTGACAGCATAGGAGGAAAGACAAAAGGGAGAATACATAACAGAGAAAAATAAATATAAGGTAGAAACCAAAAAATAAATAAGAAAATACAGAAAACAAAAAAAAATAGAATACATGATCAGGTAATAGATTAAAAATATTAGATGGAATATAATGAAATATGATACGTGATTTGATAATTGGTTTTTATTTTGACAGGTGAAAAAAGGCAGGCATAAAACAGAAAGAATAAAATATAAGGTAGAAGGATAGAATGCGGGTGATAGGTTATAAAATGTCAGTTAACAAATATCATATGACTTATGATATATGACGTTTTCACACGATAGATAACAAATGACAAGTGATTGATTGCAGATGACAAATGATACGAGATGAAAAAGAACATATTACAGATAACAGAAGACGATGACATATGACAGGTGAACAGACCACGGATGACTGATGACAAATGATACATTATTTATAGCAAACGACAGATGAAAGATAACATATTACAGATGTCAGATGACGGTGACAGATCACAAGTGGACAGATGACAGATAGCAGATGATAGATGATAGATGTAACATGATACATTATTTATATCAAACGACAGATGAAAGATAACAGATTACAGATGATGTGCAGATAACAGCTGAAATGACAAATAACATATGATAGAAGGCTAATGATAAGTGGCACATGACAGATCATAGAAGTCTTAAGATAGAAACTAGAAAATAAATTACAGATAACAAAAGGTATGGTAGATTTCAGAATACAGATATCAGAAAAGAATAGCGTATGCCTAAGGACAAAAGACAAAAACTAAAGACTAAAAAAAGACAGAAGTTCATAAGAGGAAGGGTATTATGGAGCTATAAAGGTATTTTTGAGCCTTGCCCGTCGTACTGAAGACTCGAAGACCTGGCTGGGAACTGGAAAACCTTATCTGGTGTACCTCACCTGCACATTTAAGTGAGTGCATCCCATCATGATTCTATTGGTACATTTATATATTACTAACAATAGTACGTTATGGAATTTTTCAATATAAGCAAAATAAATGAAAGGAGGAATATAAAGATCTAGTCTTAAAAACAATGTAAAAGTTGAAACTTCTCATTAAAATTGAAGTATGGATGCGATTAAAGTAATCATTAGTAAGATCTTGTCACAACTAGAGTGGATTTATTGCATGAGAAGGAAAGTAGGAAAGTCCCTAGAGAATTTCTTAACGGACGAACATTTTTATTAAGGACGAATGCCAGTTACCAAAACACATCAGAAATTGTGCAAGAATAGGTTAATATATTTACTTATATATACTCATTTTCATGTTTCTTTGGAATAGGGACAAGAGGTTTGCAGAATCTTTGAAACTAACTAGATCTCAATGAGATAGTTTGACAAAACAACTAAATATAACAAACAATCTCTAGTACGACGGATGAAATAAAAATGACTTAACATGCCAAATTCATTCGTTTTTCGAATACGGCAATCATTAGACTTACTCAACATACAAGGAGTATTCAAATGAAAAGGCGAAACGACACTGTGGGTATAAATTAAGTTCTTATTCAAAGTATATAACATAGTTCTAATTCTAAGCACAAGGATTCGGTTGATTTACAAGCCAAAGGATTTCGTTTTCCTAGAACTCATGTGGTTGTGACGAGACACAGTCCTTTGTAACGTTTTCGATTTCGTCGTATGAGTTGAAGCGCTAGCCTTTCTATACTTTTAAGGGCACCAAACACATGAAAATTACAGGGTGACATATCCTGGATGTGGGGTTAATGGTAAAGCTGCCCCCACTTGATATTGGCCAGTTTCGCATGTAGGCTTGTGGACGCGCGGTATCATTAGATAGAACCATATCCTCCTTGAGCAGCCCCGGTTTTTTGTCTGTTGTCTTAGAATTGCCACACAGTACACTTTGGAGTTAATACTTCTTCTGTGCTCGACAAATTATATAAGTAGTGGACCTTTGACGTCAAAACAAACTATGAGCAACACCTTGCCTACCTTTTAGAGAGGTGACGACGCAAGCTTTCACTGCATACTGTATCTTGAGTTATCTCTGGCTAGTCGTGATGGCATCAGCTCTCATCACTCTCCGAAAGTGAGGTTTTCATAATACCGAAACAGATGTTGAAGTGTGAGCCCTATATAAAGGTCCTTTTATTGGTCAGTGAGCTGCGCAAAGTTTCATCATACAACCTGTCATCATGACAAATGTCCACATCCTTCCATCTCTTTGCGGATTCCATGAATCCCATGAAAAAACATCAGAAAGAGCAGCCCTCAACTCAAAGGACAAACTCAAGAATGCTGTGAAGGCTTGGATTTCGTCATAGCCACATGAATTAGGGAAAATGAAATCTTTCGGCTCGTTATTTAATGAAAAAGATATTATTATTTTTTTTAATCTAAAGTATATATGATATGATGACAGAACTACAAAGAAATCAAGTATTTATGTCAAGAAGAAAACTAGATAAACAAATAGAGATTACTGTTGTAGTTTTATTTTTAGCATAAAAATAAGATGCAAGTATAAAATACAAATTCCTACATCAAACATTAATATAAGTACATTTTAACATTGATTATTTGTAGATTTTTCTTCGTAGTTGACCAGAAGAAGACTGACAAAATATGGGATTGGAATAATTTTTCTTGAATTGACTTTAAAAAGTGATTCAAAATAAATAAAACAATTAAATTTGTTGGTATCACTTCTTAATTATAATTGTTACTATAGTTTCGATAACTTCAGCTTGTTTGTTGCCGAAACTATAGTAACAAGTGTAATCAAAGAACATATTTACTTGTTTTATTTATTTTGGATTATCAAAATGTATCAGCCTGCACAATAACTTATTTTAAAAAGTCGTTTAGGATGATTTGTTAGTTCTAATCTTTAAACAAATTAAATAAAATTCTTGCCAGCTACAGTTTACATAATAAAACAATTTATTTTTTAATGATACAAATACTTTAATTCATTTTAGTATATCAAAATAACAACATCAATTTCTGAATATATTTGCCTCATGATTTCCGGAGGATCGATATCACGAGGCGAGGGAGGGAAAGAAGAGCGTCGGAGGCGTTCACCTTACAATATGTTACGATTAAGTGATTGAGCAATTAGTCAATTGCCGACTGAATACACACGCCGCGCTCATCAAAGGCAACGTTAATGCATGTAACGTATATGCACAGGTAGACAAGGGAAGAATCGGAAACTCGACCGAACCGGCGAACGAATTGCGAAAACTTTTCGTGAAATCTAGTACGGGTAAGTGTTACACCAGTCCCAACAATAAGCGTAACCGACGTGAAGTTCGTGCGTTGAATTTAGAGTTTACGTTGCTGAAGTTTGTCAGAAATTATTTTATTATTCGTCTTTCACCCCATGAAAACCAAACAACACTCTTGACTTTATGATGAAGAAAAGATGTTCATAGTTTTGTAGATTTTTATAATTATTTAATTAAATATCTTACGCTGGATATTTTTTTGTAAATATAATTACTTCCAGCCTTAGTCCCCAAACTCTGATATAATATATATACTACATTTATGAAGAAATGGGCAATTAGAAAAGTCAGTACCAACACTCTACTGTTGATAAAGGGTAGATATTTTTAAAATGATATATCTTTCATTACACATAATTAAAAAGCCAATAAGAAATTATTGATCATTTGTTGCATTAAAATGATATTGTTAAAAAGATATAAGAAATTATATAAACCAGAGTAATAATCAGTATAAATGCATTGTTTGATGTAACAACTGAAGATCATATAACCTTTATACATACATACATACATTATCCGCTAGGAATCTAAAGGGAGGACAAAGATAATTAGAAGATTGGTTAAAACACTTGGCTTTGTTTTACTATTTTAACACGGGTTAAAATAGTAAAGATTTTACCCAGATGTGTCTTCAAATCAAATTGGGTAGACCGTATGAACTCCAATGACTATATAATATTATAGATCATATAATATCCATATAAACAAAGCTAAGATAATTTCCTTTAGTTAACCCAATCCTGATGTGGCGACGATAACTACACAATCACCAGCTTCCCAATCTTTGGGCGCTGACATTTCCCTTAAGAACCGATCCATAACGACCAGCTTCAATGCCACCAGGTGCATCCGAACGTGAATGATGAATGCAGCGCTGACTGGAAAATCGATGCCAGTTAACATTGACCAAAATGAATTTTGTAAAGTGGACCGACCAGACGGACGCCATTGATTTAGTAATGACGTGCATTACCGTTGCAAAATTATTGACAACACGCCGATGAATAAGTAATAACGTGTGAACTTTGAATGATTTATGCGTGGCGCACGCACTTCGGAAGCGTTTAAATGCCAAAATGCCATTTATTGACAGGCCTAGAGGGAGGGGGCAAAATGTCGCGCTTGAGTGTATGTGTGTGAACTTTTTTTTGTGGGTGCGGCACGAAAAGTATATCTGGCCGCACGGTCTGCAAGGCAATTCCACTGGAATTCCTCTTGGCTCATAAAGTATCTGCCCCGATGATAAAATAAATGTATGTATCGCATAAATATCAACAAGGGAATATTTTCCGCGCACGCAATCTTTCCTTTTCATCCCCTAGGTTATTGATAAATCTTTATCCGGAAAAATATTCATTCCGTTTTACAAAAAAGGGAAAATGCTGACACGGTATCTCTATTTTATCTTAAATATACTAATAAAGTATAAAAAGAGAAGTTAAGTATTTAAAGTCTAATAAAAATAATCATATCTGATATAGACATCCTAAACCAGTCTAGAATAGTTTAAGAAATATATAATCAAGTGGAAAATATTTAAAAGCAATAAATTTGCTTGAAATTTATAGAATACAAAACAATTAGTTAAACCTTGAGAATAAATGTTAACCAAATATGTTCACGAGAGGTGATGATTATTCTGTTAAATTTTCAATATCTTAGAGATAGACCATCAACTGTCATTTTTTTGTATAAATCTACCGTTCATTCAACTTCTGTTATCTGCCATGTATAACGTATCATAAAGCATAATCTGTATTTTTTCTGTTAAATCTGGCGTTGGTCTTTATTCTTCTATCATCCTTCATCCGTTATCTGTCATTTGTTAGCAGTCTTAGCCAACCCAAACACGTTGTTCTAATAGACTACAATTTTAAACTCTATATTGTTGTTTTGTATTTTATATGATCATTATTTATCCTCTCTCTCGTGTTTCATCTTCTGTCTTGTTCTTGTATTTCGCATTCAGTCTTCAGTCTTCAGTCTTCAGTCTTCAGTCTTCAATCTTCACTCTTCAGTATTTCTTAATTTCTTAAGATTTATTTTTCAGGAGAGTCCGGTTTTTAATATATGTTTATCTTTTGCAATCTATTTTACGCCTTGTCTTCTATCTATCTGCCATTTGTCAACTCTCATTGCCATCAGATATTTATCATTTGCTGTCTGCATTTATTTTCTCTCTCTTGATATTCATTTATTATCTTATGTCTTCACTTTTTTGTTTTGTGTGTTTTGAAAGAAAAGAAAATGATAATTAGTATAGTTTAAAAACCATATGTTATGTATCGTCTGATATTCCTAATCTATTATCCGTTACCTGTACTTCTGTTCTGTCTTCTAATGACATTTGTTCGATTTTTTGTTTTATCTTCAGCTTTTTGTAATTAGTCAACTCTTATTTTTATCTGATGTCTATCTTCTGTCATCTGTTTTCTGCTTTCTACTTTCAGAATTCTATGATCTGTCATCTGTTGTTACTAAAAGTTTTACGTAAGCTTCTGTAAAAATATTTTCCAAAAGAAGAAAGAGTGAAATATCAATATTTCTTTTATTCAATTCTCAATAACTTTAGAAAAATAATAATTAAATATTGAGAAAAAATAATCAATACTATACTTGGTCTAATTTAAGCAAAATATTTTACTTTTATTACCATTTACTATTAATTATCCGTTATTAATAAGCTATATCTAATATCTATTATCTTTTATCTCTACCTGAATTCTCTCTTCTATAATATATGATAAATAATATTATTATTTTTTTGTCTTGTCTTTTGTCTTACATGTTCTGACCTTTTATCAACAAGAAAGTACGTTATTTTTGCAGGGCTTCTATCTTATATATCTCTAGCGTTTTACGTTATTCTTGTTTTTTAATGATTTCTTTATATATTGATATTATTTTTATTTTAGTTTGTCAAATTTTTTTAAAATTTTTGATGTTTATCCGACCTGAACTTAGCCCACGAGCTACTCATAAACAGCAAATTGTGTTGACCGAGCAATTATCAATGTCTGACGTGTTTCTTTCTCGTTATTTTCTTTATAGTATATCCATCTACACAGCTAATATTTTCAAGATATTCTTATTTGAATCAAGATGTGCAAGTCGTATTAAACAAATTATGCTTTAAATTCCTGTAGGCTTTTGTAGGTTTCTGATATCGATTCAAGATATATTTGGCTATACTTCATTTTCAACTGCTTAACTAAGTAAACATTATTTTACTTTCGAATAATTTCTGAAAGTCATTTATTGTGGCTTCAGTTAATGATGCAACTTTTTTTTGGAATACATCATATCTATTTTCTATGTAACTGCCTAAAATTACTTGAGAAGAAAGATTGACCATTTTTATTCTCTAAGCAGTATGCTCATTTATTCCGTTTTCTTTAATTCTTCCAACCCTTCTTTAAATTACCAAACATGTTTGTTCGATAGTATCCTTTATGTTCTGCTATATTATCTGTAATATTTCAAACAAATTTTTTAATTTGTCTGGACAGATTTTATTGATTTTCTGAAATTTGATTTGAATTCTTTTACTTCAAGTTTCAAAAAAATTCCATGGCGTTTTCCATAATTTTGAAATATTTTTTCTAGCAATTTATTTTTCGTGTTTCGCTTTATTTGGGCAGAACATTCTACAATGTTTCCTTTCTTTCAAATTTATAAATTTTCTAGTACTTTAGAGAATTTTCCACTATATCCTGCTTTATCTTCGCAATTTTCTGATAATTTCTTCTCGAAATTGGTAATAAATTTTATCTATTCCGTGAATTGTCTAGGAACTTTTGGGGTTTTAGAATTTCCGAATATTTCATTTGTTCGGAGTTTCCTAGAAAATGCTATTATTTATAATTAATTTATAATTAAAATACTTCAACAACTTTTCATTATTTATCAAGAATATTTTTAGGAAACTTCGTTTTGAAAAATTCTATCTTCTTCCAATTTTACTCTATTAAAAGTTTGTAGAAACTGTTCTTCTAAACATTTTCCAGAAATTTCTTATACAATTCCCGAATTTTCCAGTGTAAAGTATAATTCTCTGCAGTTTTTGTTTAATCTTATCAAAATTTTAAACTAACTTTTTCTTTTAATTATTTTCCAGAATTTTCCATTTTTCTTGCTTTATCTTATTATAATCTTTTAGGTAATTTTTCTTCCAAATTACAATTCTTTCATTGAAATTAGAAAAAAATAGTCTTACTAAGAATACAAAACAAATTGTTTTCTTACTTCATTTTGTCGAAATTTTCTACAATATAATCTTTTCTTTAAAAATTCATTCATTATTTTTCGGTTTGGTTTTATTGAAATTTTCTTATTTTTCAAAACTTTCTTCTAGGCTTTTGATACTCTCCACATTTTTTGCTTAATATAATCTTAATTTTCAAGCATTATTTTTAAGGCTTCTAGCTTTTTCATTTTTTTTAATTTGCGATAATTTTCATCGAGGCTTCTAGAATTTTTAATAATTTCTTTATCAGATTTCTGAAAATTTCTACACTTTTATTTTTCGTCTTAATTTCTTGAATGATTAAAAAATAAACGAATGTACTGTTTCTTATATTTTGTTTTTAATTTTCAAGAATTGCTTTTAAATATTTCTTATCTAATTTTAAATATAAAAAATTTAAAATGTATTATTGAAATTTTCTTGCAACTTTTCTTTATTTTTTCAAAAATATTCAAGGCTAGTCTTCAAGGATTCTAAAAAAATTCTAGCAATTTCTCCTCTATTTTTCGATTTTTTTGCTTAATCTTATAAAATGTTTTGTTTCTAAATTTGTAGAACTTTAAGTATTTGTCAAGAATTGCTTCATAATATTGCAATTTTTCTTTAGTATTTTGCACTATAACCTGCTTTATATTAATATTTTTTGGTAATTTCTCTTCCAAATTTCATAATTTTCGTCAACACAGTTCAGACTGCAACACAGTGGCTTCATTATGTTGCATGTTACAGTGTTCAATAATAAATGTAAAACCCTCTCTGTGTTGTTTTATTTCATTGTTTCAGGAATTTTTCCAATGATTATCGATTTTTCCAAAAATTTATCTTTAGGTCTTCAATAATCCTCCACTGTTTTTAAGTTTATCTTTATTTTCTAGAATTTTTTATTGCAAAATTTTTAATGTCCTGTATTTTTGAGAATTTTCCACTATATTGTTGCAATTTTCAGGCAGGTACTCTGTCAAATTAATAAATTTCCGTCAATAGTTTTATAATTTTCCATTACGTTGATTTTCAATTTGATCTTTTCTTTGAATTTTCTAGAAACTAATCTTTTTATGTAATTTTTTAACGTTTCGCGTCTCTTTTAATATTCGATTGTTTTTAATGTTAAATTTTAATTTTATCTATTCTATTTAAATTTTATAGAAAGGATTTTGCTTTCTAATTCTCAAGTATTTTTTGCTCTATTTTATATGAGGAAGTATATTATTTTTCTTGTATTATTTTATTGGAATTGTCTTTCTTCAATATTTTACCTAATTTTGTCTAGAAACTTCTCTTTAAAAGTTCTGTTCTTATCTTCCAGTTTTATGTCCATAGAAGTTTGTAGCAACTTTATTCATTTATCAGATATTTTTCAGGATTTTTATGAGAATTTTCAGCAAATTGTCTTTCATTTTATAATAGTTCCTAAAGTTATAACAACTATTGGTCTAGATTTCTACAACTTATAGTACTTTCTATTTTGTTTTGCTTAATATATATACCCATATTTATTGATTAATACATAAAGTATATAATAAAAACAATATACATACATAGAATTTAAAAATATACCAGATTTGCCAACCCGCCATCAATCATAGGTCTTTCCGTCTGTTTATTTTTTATTTTTATTTTTTTAAATAAAAGATCATGATTCCTAACAGTCTTTGTTAGTCTTAAATTAGTTCCTAATTGAAGCGTCGTTGAGATTTTAAAATGATGAAATGAATTCGGGTATTGTTAAGGAAGGGAATTTACGTTTAGGGATAATGTTTTTGTTTCTGGGAATGCATAGTTCATTTAGGATTTGGAGTTCAGATTTTGGGCGAATTTTTTGGCAAGAAGGATAATCTTTCGTGAATGGGGATTACTTTTGTAGAATCATACAGCAATTAATTTGAGGGGTTATGGAGAGGATTTTGGCAATGTCGGATTTTGGTTAGCACCCCAAAGGCTTATCTTTCTGCGACTTGAAAAGTACGTAAAGTTATTGGGTGAGGGTTGTAGAAGAGGATGGCTGAATATTCAACCAAAGGACGGCAGATCATTTGATAGATATAAGTGCTGGTTTGTAGATGTATATCTTATTTTTTGTAGGTTATGCCTCTGAAATGTACCGCTCTTTGCTTGACTTTTGCTTTAAAGTTTTTGAAAGTAAATTTAGTATCGACTATTATTCCTAGATATTTGCAAGTGATGAACGGATATACATTTTGTCTATTTATGGATATTGATGCAAGTGGTTCCGTAAGTCTGTGAAAGGGAATTGGGATTTGTTAGGGTTGATGGAAATGCGATATCTTGCAAACCAGATCTCTATAAGTTCTATCATGCCCTGTAGTGTGCTCAGGTCTTGGATGAGAGTGGGGGCATGGGTAATTAGGGGAATCGTCGGCGTAAAGGAGCGGATAGGCAGATTATTAAAATATTTTTGATTATGATGGTCGATATCGTGCACCAGGAGATTGTAAAGAATGGGAGAAAGGTGGAGCCTTGAGGTAAGCCTTGCTCGGGAGAATATGAGAAAGGGAACTGGGAGCGATTGATCTGAAAGGAGTGGTTGTGTAGGAAACTGTCTAGGAGATATAATAGATGGGTTGGGAATTTAAGGGTACTGCATTTAAACAGCAGACCTCGGTGCCAAACGGAATAGAAAGCTTTTTTACATCTAGGAAGACGATCACGGATTTATTTCCTTCGAGGTCTGCTGTTTGGCAGTTAGAAAAGAGAATAGCTAGTGGAAGAGTTATGCATTTGTGTTCTAAGAAGCTAAATTGATACTGTGGGCTGAAACTAGAAATATTACTTTACTTTTGCGTTTGAGGAGAGCTTCAATATTTTTCCAAGTACGGGAAGTAGGGTTATTGGGCGATAACTGCTAGGAAGGAGAGGGTCGATATTAGGTTTGGGAATACAGGTAATTATTTCTTTTTTCCATTCGGGTGGTATTTTTTCAGTATAATATATGTGATTAAATATTTTAATTATGTAGGAATTGATGAGTAAGGGGAGGGATTTCAGGATGAGCCTGGGAAAACCATCATAACCTAGCGCTGTATTTTTGCCACGGTTTAAAATTTTGTGATAATCGTCCTCATTTATTTTGTGGGATTAGTGGAGTTTGGAAGTTTTTAAAATCTGCATACCATTTGTCAATTTGATCTTTAAATGTTTGGTCATAGTCGTCGTTCTGTGTTACTTTATAAGATTTTTGTAATTGTTTTGAAAAAATCTCTGTGATTTCGTCCGTCGTCGTTTTTACTTAATATTATCTCTATTTTTTTGGCATTTTCTATTTTTATTTTAGTAAATTAATATTTAATTTAATTAATTTTTAGTAACTTTTTCGCAAGTTTTTTAGTTATGTTTATCCTTATTTTTCAAAAAAAAAAAGTCGTTAGTAGATTATTAATAAATATAATTATTTACCATTTTTTGTTTCATCATTTTTTCTCCAGATTTGTAATTTCCAATTAGTATTATTTAGTATTATTTATTTATTCCAATATGCTTACATAATATTCCAAAATTGTACATAAAATCCATTAATATCAACAAAAATTTCAATCACATATGGAAAGGGCAGAGTTCACAATATAGCGTTCTTCCACTCGTACCAACACTTTCTTCCATGAGAGTCTTCTTTCTTGAAGCTTATCTCATAATATTTTCTTTTTGTTTTGGCCAAATGCGGCATATTATATCCTCAAAAGGATTTTACACAAATATGTGATTTATGTCATCGAAAATGTTATACTACATCTTATTTTAATGCAATTTTCAAACAACTTTTTTTTATTATTATAACATTTGTATCGATAATTCTAAAATCATCCAGTAAAATAGTATTCTATTTTAACCATTCATTAAATTTTTAGTACTTTTTTCTCATTTTCTACAAATTAAAAAAAATCTCATTAGTTCGAATTTGTTTTTAATTTTCTTTAAGAATTCTATTATTTTTATATTATTGATATTTTCCAAAAATGTTTCAGGTATTTTTTGGAGGATCCAAATTTTTCGGCACTTACTCTACTATTATATTAGTTCTCTAACAGTGTTATGTTATGATTTACCTCATCTAAATTTTATAGCAAGTTTTCTTCCAGATAATATTTTTGAACAATTTCTCTTCTAAACAACGAGAATTTTTGTCGAGTCTTATAAAAAAAATTATCCATCACATCAAATTTTTCTAGAATTCTTCTCATTCAGATTTTTATAAACATTCGATGTTAGTTATAATCTCGTGTAACATAGACGACTTTTGTTGACTCTGGACCTTTTTGACATTTCAAAACTAACGGCACGCATACAGGAAAATTCCTCTGTAAAATTAAAAATAATTCGTGAAAGGTTTAAAAAAAATCAGAAAATTGGTATTATAATTTTCAGAATTTTAAATATTTTTCCAGGATGGCTTTTATTATAACTTTCAAGCAAATTCTCTTACGAACACTTTCTTCATTCTTTGGCGATAAATTTGCTTGTCATTCCCTAGAGTGCATATAGCTTTTCAGCAACAATTTTTCGCATTTTTGACTGTTGATAAATAAATAAACATCTCTTGCCTTTTTATCAGATCTTTCTAGAAAAAATTCTATTTTGAGTTTTTTTCATTTTTTTTATATTTGTAAATATTAATAGAAAAAGATAATTGAAGGAGTGATGATCACAAAAGTGGTATGATAATATATGTTGAGTAAATAATTCCAATAATTGAACTGCACTTGATTATTGATTTCTTATTAAAACTTACATGTAAAACTCAAATAGAACTGATCCCATATACTTGGGCGTCTTCCTACCCTTTGAAACTATGATGATTGCCCGTCGTTTTTAATTAAGTTCGAGGCGAAGTGCGCGAGCGTTTTATTAATTCACGCCGACCTTAAAGGCAGAACGTATTTTGCCAGCTTTAAAATGTAAAACTCTGCAAAAGTTAGATGTTGGGGGCAATTTTTGCGAGACAAACTGCCCTCAACAGGGCAGTTACGCCGGCCCGGGGGCGATTTATCCGGGTCCAAGGTATCAACTCCCAACTATTTGTCAAGTCACACACGTACTTGAACTTAGTTTATTTATCATTTTATACACTTGTATATAAGTAGTCTATAGTTATCTCACGTACTTAAAACGTTACCCGAGCTGAGTTGGAAAAGTAATTTCACCAGATAACGGTGCTGTACGCCTTTATATATATATATATATATATATATATATATATATATATATATATATATATATAATTTTCCATGATGAAGAAATGGAAAGAGTTGCGTTTAAATAGGAAAAGCGTTAATCCAGTATAAATCCCATTAATCCGGGCATAAATTTCTAGTTTAATCTTTGTTTTGCGGCGCCCTCGGAGCTAGTTATATATGCACCTACCCCGAAGGAGTGTAAGCCGAAGTTTAGGGGATTACTCTGTTTATTTAAAATGTTAGGTGTTCTCCAGCTGGGAAGAAGACGCCGAGCTGGGCTGGTTAAATTCATTTAGGTCCGAGATGAAAATATAATTAGATCCCACACGAAGGTCTCGGGTTCCCTACAATGGTTATTTAATACCGCCATATTTGACACAATTTTAAACATTACATGTAAATGATGCAAGATTAATGATTATAACCTTATTAAATACATTGGTAAGATGTAAAGTAAATACATCAAAACCGTCTTAGTAAATCAGAAAACATCAATCAAGATTGCGTTAGGATTAGGGGTCGTGAGAAGGGCCGATAACTCTTGGGCGCAAGGGGTAGAAGGGGGGCGAGTCGATTGTGAAGAGAAGAAAGTAATCAAACGAAAGTTAATTACGAGCACATTTAAAACGTCCCGTGTTTTATTTATGGGCCAAGTAATTGCCGCATATTACGTAACGTATTTCGCCCTTATTATAATAAGGTAGCGAAGTTTTAATCGCCCGGTATCGCAGAATGGAAATAATTCCGGCGCAACACACTAAATAATTCGTGCACGTTTTTGCTAATAATGAAAGTTTGAAGCGGCGGGCGTGCATGCACGGTCGGTGAGTTTATTAAAATTTTATTAGGTACTTAGCGGAAAATTACAGCTAATAGCTGATAAGCGCATCTGATGCACGAGTGGGTGGCTACCCAAAGTTTCGCTAATAAACTCTGCGTGCGGGGAAAAAACTATATATGAATGCACCTGTTAGCAAGCAACATTGTATCTATTTGTGATGGAATAAATCTCAATTTTTACTATAATCATGCTACACAATACAAACATTAGCTCCATCCTGCTGGAAATAAATTTTCTTGCGTGGCTGGTTTATGAAATAAGAAAATTAAGAAACAGACTAAAAATAATATGTAACATAAAAATAAATACAATATTAGGAAAAGTACTCAGATAATGATAACGCACAGATGTTCAATACTAACCAATAAAATAAATACCAATAATGTTTGAGGATGAACTGTTTGAGAAGGATCATAATATTGCATTCAACTCTAAAAAGCCACGCAATAAATATGTTGAAACATAGAGAATTTTTCAATTCAGTTTAAAAGGTTTTTATTTTTAACAATATCTTACATCTCAAGAGAGAGACTTAAAATAGTGTATTTATTATTGCGTTACTAAATTATATGTTATAGTGTACTTTTGACCTACCACAATAATTTATACATTATACTAACCTACTCCTGGCCTAATGCATTACATATTAACCTTCGTCAAGAATAGTCTAGGTTATTGGAATTTTACAAGTATCCACAGAAATTTACACTAAAAAATCGTATTTAATAAGATTTAAAAAAAACTAGTTCGTAATTTACAGTAATTGACATTTTATTAAAAGAACAACTAAATATTCAGTGAATAATCTGTAAATAATACACACAAATTATTGGAAACACGATAACTTTAAACTCTATTTTAAAATTACACTGTGACATAGTTTTGACTATCAGCAAGTCATTATCAAACTAAAATTATATATTTTAAAATATAGTGGTAAAACAAATTTATCGTGTTTCAAGTAAAACTCTTTCAAGATGTACCACAAAGTAAACGCCCAAACCATCAAATACACAGATTATTGTTATAAATATTTTAGAAATTCCATAGAATATAATTTTAAAAAAAATGATTGATAGTGGAAACCATTACTTTGGGATCTGTACATTATTGATACCACACAAAAGATTAATTTTGTGAATATAGTTTTAACCTTTACAAGGCCATTATTCATTATAATAATGGCTTTGTAAAGATTTAAACTATAGTCACAGAGCAAAACATGTGTCTGATATCAATAAAGTACAATTCCTTTTAAATTTCATAAAATAAACAATTGAATATTTGCATACAAGAATTTTACATAGTTTTATAAAATTAAAAATTAATTGAATAATAGTTTATTAGTGAAAAATAATTGACAGTCCTTTACAATATCTTTGTTCATGATATTTATAACCCTGATCCACATTACCTAAATCCTTCAGCTTACCCGCTCCTGTACGCAGATGACACAGCCTTAGTAGGGCTGATCAATACCATACAGTTATGGTTTGCAAAATGGAGAATTACAATAAACCCCAATAAATCCCACCTTCTAATTCCTTTTCACCATTCAAACCAACCATTAATAACCATTCCATTTCACCATCTCCTTCCTGCAAATACCTTGGAATTACATTTGACCCCAAAATAACATTTAAAATTCACTCTCAAAACCTCAAAGCAAATGTCAAGAAGAGAGCACAGCTGTTAATATTTACAAAATGATCTGCCGACCTCTTCTTGAATATGCTGCTATCCTTTTCCATAAGCCTCGTCCTTCTGTCCTTAAAAATATCCAGGTATCGGAACGATCAGCCCTTCGTACACTAACAAAAATTAGACACCCACTCAATCCCATACACAATCCATCAAATGCCCTCCTATACCATTTAACTAATCTAACTCCCATTGATAAACGCCTTTCATTCCTCGCCCAAAAATTTGCTACCAACACACATAACCTAGAGATCCTCAACCTTATGTGTATCCCCCGCAATCCCCTTACAACACCTCCATATAAACACCCCGAAATCACCATCTATCAATTCATCACCTCACTTCTCAATGACATTAGCGATCATGACGATTGAAGAACAACAGACAGTTAACACAACAAGACATTAGCAATCATGACGTTTGTATGACAGATAATTACAGGCTGAAAGACCGCGGGTCGATGGCCGTTGGCCAGAAAACTAGAACACAGTGTCTCAGATTAGAATTTATTTATTTTAATGTATTACAAGTATTGTATTTTTTTCTGTAAATAAAGATGTTTAGTAGTAGTAATTTACAGTTTTAATAAAGCAGACACTATTTTGTAACAAAACGTCCATTAAAAAGGTACTAACAAATAATTGAAAATGTTCCAAGAAAGTATAAACATTTTTACATAAAAAACAGTTTTGCAGAATTCTAGAAAACACTAGAAAATTTATTTATTCTTTATTTTCTGGCTAAAATATAAATTAATATTTAAAAAAAATTCATCCACAGATTTAAATTTTCTTTATTTTTGCGTTGTTGGCATTTGTTTTTCTTTATTTTCCCGCTATAATATTTATTGAAATTTTTCAAAAATTCATCCGCGGATTTTAATTTTGTTTTCAAGAATTAGAAATTGGATTATGCAGATTTTTACAGAAGCATAATCCAAGATGTATTGTTGATAACTTATATAGGTAGATGGCATTTGTTCTTATCCTTTATTTTCTGTCTAAATTATTAATTGAAATTTTTCAAAAATTCATCAACTGATTTTAAATTTTTCATAAATAAAAAAAAAATGGATTTTGCAGATTTTTGCTGAAACATAATCCTAGATGTATTGTTTATAAATTATTTTAGTTTCGCGTCGATTGCTTTTGTTCTTTATTTATTTTCTGGTTAAAATATGCATTTAAATTTTTCAAAAATTCATCCACGGATTTTAATTAGAAATTATAATTAGAAATTGGATTTTGCATATTTTTGCAAAAGAATAATCCTAGATGTATTGTTGATATATTATATAGGTTTCGCGTCGATGGCATTTGTTATTATCCTTTATTTTCTGTCTAAATTATTGCAATTTTTCAAAAATTCATCCGCGAATTTTAATTTTTTCAAGAGTTAGAATTGGCTTTTGCAGATTTTTGCAGAAGCATAATCCTAGATTTATTGTTTATAAATAATGTAAGTTTCGCGTCGATGGCATTTGTTTTTTTCTTTATTTTCTGGCTAAAATATTAATTATAATTTTTCAAATATTCATTCACGGATTTTAATTTTGTTTTCAGGAATTAGAAATTGAATTTTGCAGATTTTTGCAGAAGCATAATCTTGTTTATAAATGATGTAAGTTTCGCGTCGATGGCATTTGTGTTTTTGAAATTTTTCAAAATTTCATCTACGGTTTTAATTTTTTTACAGGAATTATAAATTGGATTTTGCACATTTTTACAAAATCATAATCCTAGATGAATTGTTTATAAATTATGTAAGTTTCGCGTTGATAGCATTTGTTTTTTTTCTTAATTTTCTGGCTAAAATATTAATTGAAATTTTTCAAAAATTCATCCACAGTTTTAAGTTTTTTTTTCAGGAATTACAATTTGAAATTTCAGATTTTTACAGAAACATAATCCCAAATGTATTGTTAATAAATTCTGTAAGTTTCTTATCGATGGCATTTGTCTTTTCTGTATTTTCTGGTTAAAATAATAATTGAATTTTTTCAAACATTCATCCACGGTTTTAAATCTTTTTTCCAGGAATTAGAAATTGGCTTTCGCAGATTTTTGCAGAAGCATAATCCTAGATGTATTGTTTATAAATTATGTAAGTTTCGCGTTGATGGCATTTGGTTTTTCTTTATTTTCTGGCTAAAATATTTGGTGGAATTTTTCAAAAATTCATCCACAGTTTTTTTTCAGGAATTAGAAATTTAAATTTGCAGATTTTTACAGAAGCATAATCTTAGATGTATTGTTAGTAAATTGTGTAAGTTTCGTATCGATGGCATTTGTTTTTTTCTTTATTATCTGGTTAAAATATTAATTTAATTTTTTTCAAAATTCATCCACGGTTTTTAAATCTTTTTTTTTTTCAGGAATTAGAAATTGAAATTTGCATATTTCTACAGAAGCATTATCCTTGATGTATTATTTGTAAATTATATATGTTTCGCGTCGATGGCATTTGATTTTTCTTTATATTCTGGCTAAAATATTAATGAAAATTTTCAAAAATTCATCCATGGATGTTAATTTTTATTTCAGAAATTAGAAATTGGATTTTGCATATTGCAGTTGCAAATTACATACAAAATATTTTACTTGTCAGGTATTCGTAAAGTAAGCTGCTACCATTAAGTTGCCCTCTATTGTCTGAGCATTGCACTATGATTCCCTAGTTAAAAACCATCGATAATAATAAATATTATAACAATAATAATGTAAAAATTGATCCCTAAAAGTCAAAATCAACAACTCATTTTCATCTTCTTTTGCCCCCGAATAAGGACGCCTTCAAGGCTCTCCTCTCTCGCCTCTTTTATATAATATTTTTTGCGTGGATGTCTACAACCCCGATCCTCTCTACTTTAAACCATCCAAATATCTCCTGCAATTTGCAGATGACACAGCCCAAATCACACATTCTCCCACACTAGCAAAAGGCCTTCAATTCCTTCACGATGGTTTGCAAAATGGCGCATCAAAATCAATCCCCACAAGTCACAACTCCTAATTTCTTATCATCGCATCAATAATTCACCTCACAAAGTTTTTTTTTCCCAAACTATGATCCCTCCTTCAGTTTCCGTTAAATACTTGGGCATAGCCAATCAAATCAATAAATAAATTTCAAAAAACACACAGCTGTAATAAAAAATAAAATAACTTCTAGGGCAAACTTTAGAAACTTAACCATTACTTGACTATGGTTGTTCTCTCTACCCCAATCCCAGCGATCCAACCTCCAACAATATTGAAATTAGTGAGCGAGCATCCCTTCGCACCCTAACAAAACTCCGTTATCCTCTTAATCCTTTACACAATCCTTCCAACCACGATACTACTTTAGTTATCCCCATTCAAGAACGCCTTTGATTCCTATCAGAGAATGCTCCAAAAATCTCTTCTTCCCAGAAATCCCAATTTTAAAATCCTATTTCAACCATATTTGATTTCATTTGATCGTTTCATCCGTTTTTTTTTTACATCCTGTAAATAATTTCCGATGAGATAGATCTCTATGATTGTAGGTGGAATCAGAGTGCAACGCTTAGGCAATAGATGGCCAGGAATTGAATGACATAACTGTTAGTTGTCGGTAAATGTCTAAAATCATATTTAGAACTATGTAACACTTTTGTGGTATTATCGTTTTTTAACCGCGTCTCGAAAAGTGTTAGATAGTGCTAAATATGTATTTAGGCATATAACTAACAGCTAACAGTTATGTCATTCAATGCCTGATGGTGCTTTAGTACGGGGAGTAGTTGTTTTAACTGTTAGCTGAAGTTTTTACATCATTTTGTAAAACATTAGTGCAGAAACGCTCATAGAGATTTATTTCTCTTAATATTAATTATCATAACTTAAACAACTTCTCTACATAGTCACCTCGCAAATTTAGGCATTTGATGTAACGAGTGACGATTATCAAAGCTTCTTTCAGTTCTTCGTTCCTTTCTTTAATGTTGCACAATATGCACTGACATTAATAATGTCTTCACTGGTCGTGAAATCAATGAGCATACTTCTCGATTCCAGAAAATTGTTGTTGACATTCCGGGTAGACATTACCATTTGAAATTTTTTGGGTTTCTCTGGTTAATAATCATGATGCAATTTCATTGATTGTCTTTTACTCTCAGGTGTTGTATAGCAAACCCATGTTTCATGATCAGTGACTATGCGAGTGATTAAAAAAATCTCTTCTTCGAATGAATAATGTTCCAAAAACCTTAGAGCTATAGCAATACGATTGGCTTTCTGTTCATCAGTAAGCATGTGAGGGACCTTGCGCAAATTTACAAATAATTCAGTTGGACTTTAACAATTTCAAAAACTTTTTACTTTTCGATTAATTTACATGTTTTATTTTTAATGTTATTCTAATACCGTTATTTATCTATTTTCAGTACCTAACAATTTTACAGGTTATTTTCAATTTATTGTAAATACTTCAATATCAAATGAGTTATTTAAAATATTTTATTATCAGAGAATAAAGTAGTGGAAACGCAATAATCTTGGTAGGGTCTACTGTAAATATACATTATTAACATTATCTAACCTAATATTAAACCCTGTGGGATACCATAATTAATTAATCTTCAATAATCTCTAATATGTGAAATGGCTGTAAGTATAGTATTTTTGCAGCAGAACATTTTATGGTATGCAATAAAATGGTTATATAAGGTATAACATTAATATTGAGTTGCAATTAAAACCTTGGCCTATATAATGTGTCACTCATAGACCCTTATCTACGAAACACAAGCTGTTCATAAGAATTTGTTTTATTTGTTGCCAAGTACTAATACAGTATGCATAAGGTAATTTAGATATAATTTAAATAATATATTAATATCATCATCCTAATGAAGTGAAGAGGGAGATTAACTACAACTAATCTGCTAGAGTTTATGTACTTTATAATTTAGTTTAGTTACTAATATTCAATTGCTTGATAATTTTGATGTATTTATTTAATAATGTACTTTACTTTACAATTCAAATATGTTTAATTCTTTCTGTTATCAATCTGTTAAAAGGTGACCGCAAATAAATACTTCATTAGACTAATTAAATAGATATTTAATTCCGTTGCTATACATTACTACTAATGAATTTAAGACATTTTTTGCGTTAAGAAACTTAATAAAATTAAAATGTTTTGTTATATATCACAAACATAATCGCCCCCTATATTTCATCAGAACCATTTAATAATAACAACAATAATGGCCCATTCGCCAATACACCAATAACGATTTATACTATACCAATAAAATCTTCCTCTGGCGCTCGTAGAATGCACATAAACAACGGCATGCTGGTAATTGAGGAAATTATATGCCCGATCCTATTAAATGCACCTCCACAGCAAAATACCTAACCCAGATATAACCGACGAACAATGGAATCATTTGAATTACTAAAACACAAACAATCAATCGGCCAATTGCCGCCTGTTAATGCCGAACAATGGATTTAGTTTTAGCGCCGGGCGCCACCACTCCTCAACCCCCTCCACTCCCCGACTTCCCCCCACTCCGAATCCAACGAACGAGGGGTATTTCCTGCTATTTTTTTTTTTCGCTGCAGCGCGGGCGGTAAAAAATAAGCGGCGGCCCGTTCCGATGAAAGTTTAATGGAAAACCCGAGCCAGTATAAACATTTCCCCGCCATCCCTCGCCCGAAATTTATATCCGTTTGGTACTTCATTTCTTCCGCTAATAAAATATGCACCCTTGACGTATAATTTAGTGTAAATAAGTTGCCGCAGAGAAAAAAAAAGGAGGAGGAAAGTTAAGTTTTTCTAACACAATTCCCGTTTTAAATTATTCAACCGATCGATATAAGGAAACTGATGATGCTTAATATTTTACGATATTTTTATTGTTATAATTTATTCATTAAAATATAAGACAACATAATAAAAATAAATTTTAAAAAAAGTTGTAATTTTACAAAATGTCGAAAAGCAGATAAAACACAGCAGGAATTTCTAATAATAAATGAAACTACTTGAATCAGTTAAAATTTTACAACGAAAAAAATATTTCACAAAATAAATTTAATTATATAAGAAAACTCTCTAAATTTAATTAATATATCCAAAAAACATTATTAAACTTTCTTAAACAAAAAAATGAAGTTTTCTAAGTAAAATAGATGTAATAAAGTTAATAGCTTTAAACAAGCAATTTTCAAACTCGATTTTTAGTAAAGAAAATATTGAAAAATATTTCAAAAGGAAACTGTTCTTCAGTTCTTAATACTTTCTAAAAAAAGTAGTTTAAGAGTTTGCTAAATGGCAGTTAAAAATTGTTTTAAAAAATTGAAATTTAATTATAATTTTACAAACGAAACAATTGAATTTTAATTATTTTAACCAATCAATTATTCCAAGAGCAGACGAAATCTTTGTAACAGAGTTGATTATTTTCTAAAAATTAATTCAAAATTTAAAGTGTTGAAAGTATTTCCTTAGAAATATTGTATATTTGTTAAACATTGTTATAAATTAACACATTTTAAACAATTTTTAATAGAGAAATGTATGTAATTTTAAAATATGCAATTAAAATTTATCTAAAAAATAAAACTGTCCTTAAAATTAAACAAATAATAATAATAATAATTCATTTATTTATAGGCTATCCCTTTTATACAACATGTTCTAAATAATTTAATGAAATGTAATTGATACTTGTTGCTCAACACTCTTCAGTCAACAAATGATCGTTACTGATCAAAACATGTGTCAGGCAACTATAAATAAAGACCAAACTGTGGCACATAATAAATATAAAGAAAAAACACCGAATTTAAATTATTCATCATTCAGAATATATGTAACAAATAAAATTTATTAAGGTAAAACAATTGAAGAGTTGAAATTTTACAAAAAAAAGACAACTAAAAAGCCTTTCTAAACCATACTTTATTTACTTCAAAATAGTTAAACTTTACAAAAGAAATTTAAATTTACCATGGATAAGTTAAAAATCAGTTCGAAATTTTATTTTAAAAATTCTTTAAAACATAATGAATAAGAAAAAAAAATTTAAAATAGTTAGAACCAGTTCAGATTTAACCCAAAAATTAACGGAAGTTTTTAAAAAAATATACTTTCTAGGAGACTATAAACAGTTATAATAAAAAAATAATTCAGATGTACTATAGAAAAAATGAAGTTGAAAGTTTAAACATCCCTCTCTTTACAACAGTTGATATTTTACAAAATAAAAAGAAATTAATTAGCTAAGAATAAAATAGCTAAAAATTTATTGTTTTTATTTTAATTCCTACCTGGATCAGACATTTAAGTTTCAATGAATATAAACGTTCTATAAAACAGTTCCTTATTATGAAATGACCTTTCAACATAAATTATTTTTTTACTTACACATTTTAGTTTACTTAATTTCTAAAATTATGTAGTATGAAGTATTTTTCATTTATTGACGAGTGTAAATATTTATTTTTAAATGGTTTTAACATAATAAAACATTATTATTATTATTATTATTATTATTATTATTATTGTTAGAAAAAATAATTTTATATTTGAAAAATATAAATTTACTCAAGGAAGAAATTGATTAAAAATCAGTTAAAAATTTGCTAAGAAACAATTGAATATTTATTTAAAACAAAAAACAATTGAATTGAATAAAAGAAACAATTAAAATTACAATTGAAATTGAAAAGAAATTGTAATTTTGCAAAAAATAAACTATTAAAATCCCGCCAAAGAAAAAAATTCTAATAAGACACAAATTGAGATTTACTGCGAAAACAATTGATATATTTTTTTTAAATGACAGCTAAAGTTATGTGAAAAATATTTTTAAAATCTATGTCAAAAATTGGAAATTTTGAAAATCTGAAGAAATAACAAAAACACAATTGAAATTAATTTTAAAAAATAAAAAGTAGAGAAACAGTTGAAAATTGATGTTTTCCTCCTCTTTAAGAAACAATTAAAGTTTTCTATTAAAAAATATGTAAAAACAGTTTTATTAAGAAAAAACAGTTAAAAACACTTAATATTTTACAAAAAAACGTTTTATAAAACCTGCGAAAGAAACAATAATGTGTTGACACAGTATGTATATAATTCTAGAATTAGTCTGAGAAATATATATCAAAAATTTATCTAGATCTTATGACTTACACAGAGAAGTATAACACTCAGTAATAAGGCTAAATTTTAAAATAATAAAAATCTGAAATCAAAAGAAGAATACAAAATAGATCGGTGTAATAACAAACCATTTAAAATCAGTGTAGATATATAACTTAAATACTATTGCAAACATTAAAATGACTAAAATCAGTCACTAGCGTAACCATTACAAAACTAAAATTAGTCTATATGTAAAACTTGTTTATGTTTATTATTTCTTTGTACATCTTTCTTAAAAAATACATTTCAAAACAAATAAATTACAAAAAACATACATAAAATTTTGGGCGAAAGAAGCACGGGCGGAGTTCATATTAAAATACGTTCTTCCACTCAAACCCATATTGTACCGTCATGTAAGAAGCTGACATCATCTTGTACATCCGGAATTAATTTTGTTTTGCTTTTATTTGTTAATTTATCCAATATTTGTAGGAAATTTCTGGCAGTTAATATTAAGACTAGTGCTGATGTTATAAAGAACTAAAAGCAGTGTATATATAAAAGTGATAAAACTAGTGTCAAATCGAGAAAGTTATTAGATAGGCACTCATGAATATCGTAAAACGTATTTTCTGTAGATGCTCTTTTAGCATATGTTTAAGTTAGTGCTCACCAAGCGTTTTGATAGCATCAGGTAGCGCATTATATACTTTTCTCCATAATAATTTATACCGTTTCTACTTTTCGACAACCGCAACGATTTAAGACAGATATTGGATTTATGTCGAGTCTAATGATCATGAATTTAAGAGGTTGTATCGTATGAAGAAATATTCTTTTTGACATACATTACACATTCAAGTATATATATATATATATATATATATATATATATATATATATATATATATATATATATATGTGCGTCGACAAACTCACCATACGAAATTCAATGTATTTTTAAAAATGTGCAATTATTTTCTCCCCAGGTCATTTTAGCAAAAAAAGTAGCCGTTTTCGAGAGATAGATATACAATTGTCGTATTAAATAGATGACCTTGCATAGCTTATCTGCATTAACATTACATTGTTCATGTCAGTTTAGTTCAGTGTCTAATGTTATTCCCAGGAATCTCGAAGTTGATAAATCACTATTTTGTTTGAGGGTAAAAATAACATTTTACTTGATGATTTATTACTGGTTAATACAGATTATAGGCATTTTGAATTGCATAAGCAGATTGTATCATCTGCATACAGTATAATAGAAGAATCAACACTTTTTGGTAAATCATTGACGTATATTAGAAACAGTAAGGGTCCTAATGTAGATCCCTGAGGCACCCCATGTGAAATTGTTGCGTCCGACGACAATTTATTGTTTGTTAATATTCATTGCGTTCTGTTTCTTAGGTAACAGTTTAACAATTGACAGCTTTCCGGTCTAAAGTTATAAAAATAAAGTTTTCGTAAAACAATGCATGAGAAATACAGTCGAATGCCTTACTAAGGTCGAGAAAGGATGCAACTGTATACAGATTTTTTTTTTAAATTAAAGACCTCATCCACAAATGTTTATTCGATAATATATTGTGCTTGTCCAAATATTCTACCATTTGTTTAAGTAGGATTTTTACGACTACTTTAGAGATGATGGGCAATAGTTCAATTGTACGGTAATTATTTTCATAAGATTTGCAGCCTTTTTTATGAACAGGAATAATACATGCTATCTTTAATGCACCGGAAAAATTATGTGTTTTGATGCCGTAATTAATTAATTAATTTGTTTAAGGGCTTAATAATAAATCGTATTATGGATTTTACAATTCTAGTTGACATGCCATAAATATCATATTTAGACTAAGAATTACGTCTCTTACTTCATTCGCACTAACTTCATGGAAGTTAAAATATTTATTTTGTGCACACTTTGCATTAGAGAACATTATTTGCAGAGTGTCAATGTCAAAAGAAAGTAAGTGGTTGACTAATGTATCTGCTATAGTGTTAAAAATATATTAAATTCTTCAGCTTCAATTTCATAGGAGTTATCACATATAGATGGCTTATTATTTATTAATGACCACATTGCTTTAGGCATATTCTTGTTATTTTAATAAAGTTATTTGCAACAGACTGTTTACACTCTTTAAGAGCTCCCTAATTTGTAATTAACAAAGTTTATTTTGAGTTCTAGTATACGTTCACTAGCTGCTTTTAACAAACAAAGAGATTCGCGCATATACATAGTAACATAAAACATAATCTATTAACCTTATTTTCGATTCACAAAAACTAAATTAAATTAAACACCTCAAAATTATTCTTATTTAAAAGTAAACTAAACATAATATATTAATAATTACTCATTAATTTATAGTAAATGTAAATTAAAAAAAATAAATGGCGACCCCCATTGTGCATGCACTGATTAAGTCGATTTTTGAAGTTCTTCTCCACTCTTCGCAGCATATCAATCGGTATGTTGGTAATGGCGTGAACCGCGTGAACTTCACGAACTTTCTGTTGTCTACAAGTTAAATAGAAACGAAACTAATTTACAACATTGTCGTAAATCATTCACAAAATCTATTTGACACCTTTTCTCAAAGGTAGATACGACGAATTCTTCAAATTCAAGTAGATATGTAACAATAGATCCTTGGTAAAATCAGTGTTACATATCGTCGATATAACTTCTTTCGCATGCCAGAATATTTGTTTGGAAATTAGCTTGTTAAAGATTTTTGGAGTAAATGACTGTATTTCTACTACTATATCTTTATTTGCCTGAATTATGTATGTGTATCAAAAAGCTTGTATTTTACGTCACAACAAAAGAGAGCAGAAATTTTAAAAAATAGAAAACTAATGCCACAACAGACTTACATATCAGAGGATTTCTAAAATCAAACAATAGAAACGCGTAAAAGACTTCAACGCCAATTGAAGCAAGAAAGAGAATAAAACTAATGCATTTGCGTATATGAGTTCCCGATCTCTTTCACTTTCGGACAAACACACACAACAAAATAAGACATAACAAAAAAAAACTACATGGAAAATAAACAACCATCCCTATTGAGGGTCACCGCAAGATGATAGACCACAACCCCTAAAGCTAAACATAGCTACGCTTAACACAAGATCAATAAAATCTCAGGAATCTCTATTAGAACTAGAACACGCTTTAGAAATAGTAAACTGGGATATAGTTGAATTAAGTCAGACACGAAGAGCGAATGAGAAAATCGAAGAACACGAGAAATAAATTCTATACTTGTTCTGCTACATTCTTGATGGAACCAAATTTTTATATTGGGAGAAGTAATACACGTGTTATGTCCCATTTGTTTATTATCAGGTAACTGACACGTGTTTCGGTCCTTGCAGATCATTCTCAAAGTTAAAAACTGTTGAGAATGATCCTCCTGATAATAAACAAATGAAACATAACAAGTGTATTACTTCTCCCAATACGAAAAATACATACTATACTACAAAAATAAAATAGCTGGATTATACGGAGTAGGATTTATTCTGAAAAAACACCTCATATGCTCCAACTAATATTGCTAAAGAGGAAATAAAAAACGAATTTTACAATAACCTTTACAAAGGAGTGACAAACCTAAATAAAATTGTATTCATAGTGGGAGATTTTAACGCCTAAATCGGAAACAGAAAGAAATGAGAAGATAAAATACTTGTACCTTATGCTTCAGGGAAAATAAACGATAACGGACAAAAATTAATAAAATTTGCTTTGGAAAATAACTTACACATTATGAACAGCTTTTATATTTAAAAGAAAAATTAATAGAAAATGAACTTGGGTATCACTTGATGGGAAAACGTCGAACTAAATTGATTATAATATTACTAACAAACCGAAATGGTTCTCAAATATAGATGTTGCTAACCAATTCAACTACAATACCGATCATAGAATGCTAAGAGGTCAAATGTACATAGTAGAACCAATAATGTCAAGAAAAATCATTCAAAAACATTTAAAAAAAACAATAATTTTTCCAATTCCTGATGGTATTGGTAGATACCCTAGATACTAGTCTAATAAAAGTACAAAACTTTAATGAAATTCAAGAAAAATATGATGTCCTAGAAATAGAACTAAAAGAAATAGATAATAACATTATAAGAAACAAGTTGACAAAAGACAAATTAGGACCAGAAGCCAGAAGTTGAATCGAATAAAAAAGATCTTATTTAAAGACAGGAATACCAATAGACAAGACATAGTAAAGCTAAGTAAAAAAAACAATTTAGAAATACGTAGACATAGACAGGGTATAAGAACAGAAACAATCAATTACTACATAGGAAAATCAGGTGGTGTTAAAAAAACTTGGCAAGAACTGCGAGAGAGCTTAGATTGGATAGGAAACATAATACACTGAGAAACTAAAAGAAACAAGATAAACAGTATATTACCGCGAGTTATACAGCGAGGAGTCACTATTTGAACTAAGCCAACTAGCTGTCTACGAAGGCGAAGACGAAGAAGAGATTCCATGCATAATACGAGAAGAAGTTCTCAAAGCAATAATATTTCAGAAACGAGGAAAGGCACCTGGCGCAGACTGTATATCTAACGAATTTTTAATAGGGACGTCTACCAAAACACTAACCCTTGTGTGGTGGCCAATGACCCAAAAACTAGACACGCAAAAGAAGTTGAGTAGGCTTCAAAGTTTAGCATGTCTAAGCATCACAGGGGCCATACAAACGACCCCAACCGCGGGAATGGAGGCAATCATTGGCCTCACATCGCTCCGTCTAGTGGTACAGAAAGAGGGACGTAACATTCTGTATAAAAAAGTGGAGATGGACAGGTCACATAATGAGGAACTAAAAAGACAAATGGGCCAAGGAAGTTGCTGAGTGGTATCCGCGACAATAGAAGAGTAGAAAAGGGAGACAGAGTCGTCGATGGGAGAACGACATGAAAAGAATAGTAGGAATTACGTGGAGAAGGAAGTCACATGATCGCATTCTATGGCAGGCTTTAGGGAAGGCCTATGCTGGGAAGCAAGACAATCTAATGTCAATTATTGAAAATTAGTATTAAAAATGTAAGATTGTTAAATAAAGGCTATTCGATAAGACGGCCTTCACGCATGATGTGTACCCCACAATTAGTGGATATGGATAAAAGCATTCTGGAGAATAGGGCAGTCACAGTAAATGTAGGAAATACCACTGTCAGAAAGATCGTTGCTAAAGGCTGCCCACAGGGTGGAGTACTCTCACCACTAAAGGTTGACATTGTCATCGAAAGTCAAATACCTGGGAGTGATCCTCGATGGCAAGCTAACATGGGAACCACATCTCAAAATGAAATGTAAAAAAGCATGTGTCTCCCTCTGGCAATGCCACTTGTTTACTATGGGTCTGGTGGAAACCCCCATATGTAGAGCATGTGGAGAAGAGGACGAGACCGTGGAGCATGTGTTAACCACCTGCCCGGCTCTCGCCTACCTTAGAGAGTCCATGCTAGGGGAGATCTGGCCGAGCATGTCGAACATTAGGGAAACCCCTCCAATCGTTGTGCTGTCATTTGCTCGACAGCTTGGGTGGCTAAATGAGTGATAGAACAACGGAGGGCTGTCCCAGCTAGGGGGTCACAACAGGCCTAGTGAGGCCTAGGTGCTCTGGTCAATGATTTGATCACCCTTTACTATTATCAAAAAGCTTAATTTCTAAGTGTCTGGAAACTTAAATGAGTGAACATGAAAGTATTTAAGGTTTCCAGTAACGTACACACACATTTCGATAAAAATATTGATGGAACTCCATCTGGACCAAAGGTTGTGCTATCGATTGAAGCGCATTAAATTTTTCTTGTAATGAAATTTCAAATCTGGAATTAGGCACTTGTTTGTTAAAAGTAAAATTACTTGTTGTTTCACCACCGTTGACTTATACGTCTTGGAAAATAAGCTGCAAAACTAGTTAAAAACACTTAAAATTTTATTTAAAAAACAACTGAGTTTTATTTAATAAGAAAACATACCTAAAGCGACATTTGGTTGTTTGCATATATCATGGATGAGAAACGCGATACATACTGCTGGGCCTGAGTGGCTTAACTGGTGACCATCCAGAGGTCGCAGGTTCAAATCCTGCTTCAGGGAAAATGTTTTAATTCATACATCAACATTGCGATTAACTTAATCCAAGAAATATTGTTACTCGCTTTTCATACTGATACATTCACTAATCTAATTCAGTCGTGAATGTGTTTATGAAGATAAATAGAGAACGCCCGGAATCGGACGGAGTGTAATGATCTCCATTCCTTCCACATTTCCCTTCTTATCTTTATCTCTCTCTCATACTCCGCAAGTTTGAAAAAAAAAGATGGAACAGCATTCTCAATGTTCTCATTAATCCGCAGTGACGTCGCCCTTTATCCCCGAAACCACCCTCTAATCAGTCATCCGGCGGTCGGTCGGCCGGTCGTTCGTAAAACCCCTTCATTTTCTAATTAGATTCCGCGGATATATTTTCCACCGTGCGAAGAAAAAAAAAAGCGAGTGGGGTGGAATCAGCCGAGGATCAAAAGGTCTTTAATCGGATCCCGGCAAGACGCGAGGAATAATCAAATTTTCGTAGATGTCAGCCGCGATGATATTTTCCAGGCGGCGACGCCATTAGCGTTTACGTGACGAGTCCTTGTTACCATGGCCGATATGTATAGATCGATATGGACAAGAGGAGTGGACTTCCGGTGCTCCCGGCCAGACCGGAAATTTAACTTTCATCCATCGTACGCGAATCATCGAAAGCTATATCCACGTTCGAATTAAAATAATATCCAATAATTAGATTTTCTACAACGTTTATACATTTTAAAAACAATATCTGTTATATTCAATTCAAAAAGTTTCTACTCATTGTATTTTATATTAAATAATAAATCAATTAAGTGAGTAAAATTAATATCGTTATTATAAATTTATAGCGTGATAGCAATTTTGGCCAAACGAGTTTTTGATTAAGTCCGCGTCCCTTTTATTTATTCGAAAGGCGAAATAATTAAGCGTGAAAATTCCCGAACGGGCACAGAAAACGAGTAACGATGATATTTAGGGATAATGTCCACTTTAAATCACGGCCCTCCACAATGTCCCAATGTCCCAACGTCCGCCTCTCGTTCGCTCCATTTCAATTTTCATACAAATGAGCTCGCCGACACACCGCATTTCAACACTGAATTATTTTAATTCGACACTATTTACTACATATATAATAAAATTCCTTGATATTTAATACAAAAACCAAAAAAAAAAATAAAGAGTGGGCCATGCGGAAAGTAGTACCCATTTGAAAATTAAAACAAAAACTAGTACAAATTAACAAATATTAATATCGGAATTTCTAGAATTGAAACATATAATTACAGCCCTCACTTCACAACTGGCGGTGTTCTTTATTTTCTTTAACATTATAAACACTCACATAAACAGCACAGTCAATACCAGCGAGACGTAACTTTTCATTCACACAACTGAACATGTTAGCACACATCTTTATTAATAATAAGTATAAATAATTCCATTACATTCAATATTATACTGATAAGATGATGATTTATAGGCCACTTCTAAATCCTTGTTAAATTTATATTAAATTAGGTCATAACACAACATACAACTAAAAATTATAGTCGACATAAACCTGGCAACGTTCAGTTTACCACTATCGCATCGGTGTATCCTTTAAAACGGCATTATTCGACGACAAAAGGAGCGAACGCATTAAATTTTACATCTCACATAAATCCGCAGTTATCTCCGAAAATTATGATGGCGGTAAATCAAAGGCGAAATTTAAAATGATAAAACTGTAAGTTTGTTATAGATTAAGAGATGCAAGTTTGTAGCGTGTAATGTCGACATAAAATATTCCTTTATGGCCCGCGGATGGACCAGTATTCCCTGATAAATATTTTCCTGATACATTGTAGCTTTTGTTTCACAATTTTCGAACGTACACTTTCATGTTAATTTTCCCAGCAAATGAATCAATTAAAATAATTTGTGCACTCAAATTAGAATATAATTAAATACTTAAACCTATTTTATTTAAATAGCGCTGTTAAGCCGTACATATGAATATAGTGAAAACATAAAGATCGAAAATATATTATGACATATAAATAAAAATATGAATGATGGAAGGTTTTACTTTATTGGTAGTATACGTTTATAGGTTTGAGTGCAATATTATTGAGATACAGTAAACTCCATCAGGAACTCCTCGAACCAGTTTATTTTTACTACCTATATTTGATTTTTTTGTTAGTAAGAAATAGTTTATAGAAAATAAGGAATAATAATATTGAATAAGTACAAATAAAATGATGATTACTCATATTTATTTTCATATATGATTCTATGCAAATGAATAAACATTCAAGGAAAAAATACACAATCGTAAATTGATATAATTAAAGGCAATAATATAAAATAATTAAATATTCCCGGCGCATGCACCAAAATTTAAAAATAATTATTTTAATTTTTAATTTTTTTCACAATTACTATAAATGTTAAATAATAATACTAACAATAATAAATTATGGACAAAAGAAATAAAGTAGCGAGGCTGAATGGATTAAATTTGGAGATTTGGAAGGAAATAGAAAGTAAGACAAAGAAAAGGTTCAGACAGATTTGAGATTTTAAACTGTATATGGAGAGATGAGGAAGAAATCCCGGGGTTGTGGAAGGTGGAGGCAATATGCCCTACCCAAAAGGGTCGGGACAGGGGGTACGTTGAAAACTATATAGAGGTGAAGGTGATGAACACCGGGTAAAATGGGGATGATGCTAGCAAAAAACAGGCTTGTGGAGAAGGTGGTGGAAAAATAATTGGTGTCACAGATCCAAGGAAGTTTTAGAAAGGGTAAAGGAATAAGGGACAAGATTTTTACTCTTGCAAGAATCAGAGAGCTTGAGAGATTGATAGAGTGTCAGAGAAGGAGAGGGGTGAGTGAAGAAATAGTAGAGTTCATAAGGACAGTATCAGATAGATTTGGGGCGTGGAAGGGGGCGAGACGGGGCTATATATATATATATGTGTATATATATATATATATATATATATATATATATATATATATACCATATATATATATATATATATATATATATATAATAAAATTGAAAGAGGTATTAAGAATATAGCATACGGGCGGGGTGGTGATTTGGAAAAGTGAAGAAGTGAAGAACGGATGCTGGCGTATGTGGACGACATGGCGTTAATAGCGAGGTAGTGGGATAGAATATGATAGCGAGAGTGGAGAAATAATAATAATAATAATATTATTTATTTCCAGTGTAGGTTCAGTAACATTTAATTATACAATTAAGATATCAAATATATACAGAACAAACATGCCAGTTAAAAACTTATCCGTGCTATATGATTCTAAAGTACATAATATCTCAAATAATATGGGCTTCATTTTGCTGAATGTTTTCTTATTTATAATTTTTGGAAGATAATTATAAAATTGGATACAGTTATATATACAGTTTTTAATTTGTGTGGTAAAAACCTGTATCTAATGCCGTGCCTGGTGTATCAATTAGAGTATATAAGGAAAAGAGATGTCTATGAGTACATAAAAAATTGATGGATTCGTATATCAGGACAGTCTAATTTCTGAAATATTCCTTTACAACTGTCAATTTGTTTCATTTGACAAATTATTCTGATTGCACGTTTTTGAGCTACTAACAGGATCTGCTAAGTTTAGATACAAGATTGTTAATATGCTGCCTGTAAGTTAGACTTTCACCAAGAGTAATTCCGAGACACTTGCCACTATTTGTGAATGTATATGAAGTATCATATAGTAGTATTTATTGAGGCCTACTTACGAACCGATTAGTTTTAAATAAAATGGTGTTCATTTTATCCACGTTTAGAATTAACCTATTCTGTGCACGCCAAGCTTGGATGTTCTTCATAATGTTACTACCATTATTAATGATATCTACGTAGGTTTTGCCAAAAAGTAATACATATTGACAGTAAATATTAAGGGTAAAATCAGAAGGGAATTTCATGTTTAAGAGTTTGGAAGCATGTAAGGTGGATGCAAGGGTAGTGAGATAGCGAGAAAAAATGGGGAATAGTGATGGTTGACAGTGTAAGAATGACTTGTGACCTGTGGGATGCATGCGGAATATTCAATCTTGATGTATGAGATCAGGAGTTACAAAAGCTTGAAGAGAGAGCAGTTGTGGTTTCTGAACTAAATGTTGGGTCTGGAAAAATCTTCCACGGGATACATATTACTTAAGGTCAGGGTAAGCTGGGGCATTGCACGCATAAGATTTAAGGAGGATAGAGACAGGTGTTTCCGCTGCTGGGAATCCGGTCATAGGGCCCGTCTACCAAGGGCATTGATAGACCCTCCCTGTGCCACAAATGCGGGAAAGCCTGTCGTCAAGGGAGGGGGCCAACGGGAGACATTCTGCCCTATATGCCAGATGCCAGAGCACAGAGCAGGGATGAACAGCTGCAGGATCTACAATGGCAAAACAGCAACTGGGAAACAGCCTACAATTGAAGGTGGAGAGGAAACGGAACAGACGGAGGGCCCCTCAGTAACAACAGGAAGGGAGAAGGAGACGGAGGCTCCTAAAGCGGCCAAGCCGAACTAAATAGGCAGGGTGGTACTAGTGCTAGTGAGCAAGCCAAACAATGCTAGATTTGAAGGTATGAGGAGACGTCAGAGGAAGGGTGACGGCATCGTAATATATAGCTGCTATATATCCCCTAACTGTGGTTCAGCGGCCTATACAGACTGGATGGCGGTGCTAGAGGACAGTCTGCGAGGTCAGAGGGGTAGAATCCTACTCACGGGAGACCAGAACGCATAAGCCATGCAGTGGGGCTCTCCGGCTTCTGAGATTGGAGAGGAAAATTAATAGCTGGAGGGTGCTCGAGGAGGAGTCAAAGTGGTCCAGTGGCGTCCAGGAGCAACCAAGAACAGACCAGGGTTCAATGGGCACTCAACAGAATGAGTGAGGAAAGGCTGAGAAGGGCGCTGGTCGGCACTTCCCCCCAGCGACGGAAAACGCAGAGAGGGCGGCATCGCAACCTATGTCTAGAGTGCACACGGTATGTGAGCGAGCGGTGTCTAAGAGGAAACCCGGGGGCAGAAAGCCGGCATACTGGTGGACTCCGGAGATAGGGGTCCTCCATGAGCTGGCAACGGGTGCCAGGAGGAACATGCCAAGGGCAAAAGGGAGAAATATACTCACACAGGGTCTGGTAGAAGAACATCGTCAGATCAGGGAGGAATTAAGAAGAGCCATCCAGCAAAAACAAATGCTGGAAAAAGTTGTGTGAGAAGGTCGAGGTAATCTCATGGAGGCTTACCTACCAGCAGGTATCGAGAAAAATTGGGGCGAGGACGCCGGGCCCGGGGGTTATGGTACCTGGGGCAGTAATGGCGGTCATAGAGAAACTATTCCAGACCAGGCAAGTGGAGGAGGTGTCGGTAGAAAGAGAAAGCGAGGAAGTAATCGTCGAGGCTATTCCGATTTGGACGGAGGAGGAGGTAGGGAGACTTCCCAATAAAAAAGTTAGGCGGGCTACCTAACGAGCTGATAAGAGCAATGGCGGGGCATAACATGGCGGAGACCACAGAGGTCATGAACCAGTGTCTGAAGGAGGTGGTCTTTCCGAGTGTTTGGACGAAGGCAAGGTTCGTCATTCTTCACAAGATAGGAAAGGCACAGGAGAGCCCCATAGCCTACAGGCCAGTATGCTTGAAGGACGGGATGGCCAAGGTACTAGAGAGGCTAACAGCAGAAAGGCTGGAGACAGTAAGCAACGCCGGAGGGCTCTCTCCTTACCAATTTGGATTTGAAGGGGCAGATCGACAGTGGTGAAAGTGCAGGACAACACCAGAAGCGCCAACACGGGGACTTGGAGAAAGAGAAAGTATTGCCTCATGCTATCTCTAGATGTACAAAATTCATTTAACTCTATTCCCCGGGACTCTATCATGAAGGCACTGAGAGAGAGAAACATTACGGAACTTCCTCAGCGGAAGGGAGGTAAATGATGAGGCTGAGGGTAAATCTGGAAGATTCACCATGTACAATGGGGTACTTCAGGGGTCAGTGCTGGGCCTCTATTAGGAATATAGCTTCCGACAACGTTCTGCGGCTGAAGCCTCCTCAGGGAGTCAGCACGGTGGCGTTCGCCGATGACCTGGCATTGATCAGCTGCTCGACCACACTGGAGGGAGCCAAGTCATCGCTGGTCTCAGAAATCGCTCGATGGTTGAAGGATGCGGGGCTGGCTTTGGCGGTGCAAAAGGTGAAATTATGGCTCTCCACCGAGAGGGCGAACCACAGGTCAGACAGCAGCATCACCATACAGGGGGAAGTAGGATATAAAAAAGCCGTAAAATATCTGGAGGTATGGATGGAGTCAAACCCCAAGCATACGGCGCAGATCCAAGAGGCGACACGCGCGGCTGGAAAGATAGACGCGGCGGTGGCCAGGATCCTGCCTAACGTAGCAGGGCCAGGAGAAATGAAGAGTAAGTTGCTGGCGGAGGTGGCTATATGCCGACATGGGCAGAAGGTACGCTCACAGCTCGTAACTGCGAGAGAATGCGAAAGGCAACTCGGACGGGTAACATTCGGGTGACGTCGGCGTACCGGACTATCTCAACGGACGCTGTAAAGGTGCTGTCTAGCATGGTGCCCGTAGATCTACTGGCTAGAGAGCAGGAGGAGGAGTACGTGGACCGAATGAGGGGGTGTACCATGCAGAATGCCAGGAGGAATGCCAGAAGAAGGAAGCTGGGCAGACGATGTGGGGGCAGTAATAAGGGGGAATGGACCAGGTGACTGATCCCGCGCCTGGTGCCATGGGTTCGGAGAAGGCAGGGAAGAATGGACCACGCAGCTACTGTCAATACATGGCTGTTTCCAAGAGTACCTGGCCAGGTGTAAAAAGGGCAGTGTCTACTGCGGGCACCCAATAATGGAGTGAACAGAATGGGAGCCCCACAAGAAAGATCTGAGGCACGTCATAAGAGAATTGGGGCTGCAGACAATTGTAGGCGCATGCTGCAGCAGTAAAAAAATTGGATAGCCGTGGCCAAGTTTGCACGATTAGTGATGGAGAAGAAGCTGGAGGACTGCCTGAAGGGGAATGAGGGATAATCTAACATCTACATAAGTAAATTAGGTGAATTGCGTAATTTTTATTTTTGTAATTGTAAATAATTAATGTATAATTGAGTAATTTTGTAATTTGTGAATATCAATAGAGTCGTCGATAGAGGTGTACAATTGGACTAAAGGGGCGCCGGGAGAAGAATGCTTCGAGGATACTACCGGCGTCCCGCTTCACGTGGGCTACTGCTATACCGCTTGCGGACAGCACGTCCCAAAAAAAAATGCAACGAATAGGAAGAGATTGCGGGGTGAAGCGATAAAGAGAATGGCTGTGTATAAGATGAAGCTGTGCGAATTGGACAAGGGAATATTGGTAAAGGAGGTATGAAAGGGATTGAGAGCGGAAAGGAAGAGAATGAATGAAAGGGGATTGTGAAGGAGTGGCTGGAGTAAGTGGTGAATGTGGCGGGATGGGTGTATGAAAAGGTTAAGTAGGTGGGTAGAGAAGAACAAGGATGTATAAAAAATGAGCGAATACAACAAGTGCTATGGAAAATATATGGGGGGACCAAGTTTCCTGGAAAAAACCCGTTTGGGAAGACAGGGGAGTGTTACCTTGTTGCCGGAGGGAGGAGAGAGGAATGAGAAGAGCTGATGAGTAAATGAGTTAGAATAAATTAAATATGTGTGTATAATTATGGCAAATAGGGGTTTCATATATACAAAAAGCACTTAACGATAGAAAATCATGAAAAAAAAATCATATTTTAAGAGAAGTTAAAAACAATTGAGAATACAATAAAGTAAATATAATAAAAATATCTAATTGATAATAAGTGGTTGATTTTCATAACCAAACACTTATTTCAAATTGATATAATATGGATATAATAAAAACATTTGAAATTGTAAACAAAAACTACTGAGATTTAATATTTACAAGTGACTTAAAAAATTAAAACAAAAATTAAAAATGTAAAAAAATATAATTCAAAAAACAATAATAGTTAAGGACGCAACTGTTGAAAATGAAAAATGTTGTATTTTATTTGCTATTACTACATGTATTTAATTGTTAAAATCTTCATTAATAAATAAATTAAAGAGTTGTAAATTTTAAAAATAAGTTTCGTTTTTTAATATATTTTTATATTGATATTTACAATTTTATATTTATATGAAATAATATTTTTTCTTTATTTTATTGCAGAATTTAGAAGAAAAAGAGAGGAAACACTCGCTGCACAAAGATCAATTAAACCGCGAACACAGGTACCTCAGGAGGAGGTTAGAGTACCTCTCGTGCCACCACCAGGCGATGTCGAAGAGGCGCTCCGTATCGGAGTGCTCCTCGTCGACGATATCCAGCAACCATTCGACCGCCTCCCACTCGTCGGCGCCCTCGCCCATCTCCGAGACAGGTGAGTCTGGCTACTCATCTTCGATACCTAGTCCCACGTTCGCGACCACCTCCGATCACGCCTATCACAGAATGACGCCAGTCTTTAACTATTCTCCGGGTATGTACTACACACTACTTTATTTTCACAGTTTCAAGGTAAGAACGACCATTCACTCAATCGACAATGCTCATTCTTGATTTGAAATAACAATTTTACACCGAAGCCTAATTTATTTTTCATTGTGTTTCCTAAAATCATTCAAATTTTACAATTGTATATTAATTTATTTCAAATTAACCAAATTAATAATAACCTTTTTTCTATCTATAAACACAACATCTTTTACTATAGATATATAATTATATCTAGTGAGGACGGTTTCGACCGTTACTAAATGGTAATTCATGATATAAACACTAAAATAAAACTTAGTACGTACTTTCGTTTAGTGTTTAAATAAGTTCGTTATTTATTTAACATGTGTAATCTAATAATTTAATAAATTGGATAGTAACGACCGTTACTATGTGATATTCTATCAGAAAGTATATTATTTTTTCTTCATAAAATAATTGTGATTATATTTTTAATAGTACAAGAACAATTTCACATACTGTTACTGTTTGAATCTATGTGGAATACTTAGATTTCTTTCTTGGCAATGTTGGAACATTCACTCGTCCGTGCATCGATCACGCGTCGTTTTTTGCACCAGGTGAAATCGGCACCGGCAGATCGGGCCGGCCGACCGACCGAACGCTCGTCAATATAAACATCAATCAGTGCGCATACACAAAGCAGACTTGTAATGAGAGCGGCCATAAATTCTGCAATAATGGGTGCCAGCAGGGACGCAGGTCTGCTCGCTTGCCAATTACTTGTTGACCCGACAGCGAGGCCTCCATCGCTCATCCAGTTACATATATGCATTATACCGTCGCTTGCGCAATGCCCTCGCGTTAATTAAGAAATTTAATTCGAGCACAACGCGAAATTGAAAACGATCCCACGCGAAAATCGTATTAATTATGAAAGCCTTCAATGTTTACAGACGCAAACGTGATATTATAACAAAACAAGGTAATTTTTCCTTCTTAATTATTATTAAATGCAACATTCCCTGATCTGTGAAAAGTTCTAAAATTTGGCAACAAAAATGATATGAAAAATGATACGCCTATATGTGTATGTAAACAATTTTGTAAAAATCATTAAATCCATATTATTTACGAAGATGCTCATGTTCAAAATGCAATAACAATTATACAGCATGGATTCATGAAGAAATGTTCCACCATATCCAATCTTTTGAATTTGACTGAGTGTATTTCAGACTAGTTCGATAATAGAAAATAAGTGGATGTCATCAATACGGATTTCCAAAAGGCATTTGTGAATCTGTGAATCAACGTTTATTAATACATAAGCTGAGTAATTTTAACCTTAGAATTAATACGATAAAATTAATTAAATCATATCTAATAGCTAGACGTCAGTATGTTGAAGATAAAGACTATTTTTCTGATATTATTTGTCCACCTAGTGTTCTGCCGCAGGGTTCGAATCTTGGACCTCTCTTTTGTTCCTACTATTCATCAATGACATTGTAGACAATATAGAATCAAATATTCTCATACAATAAATTACTTTTCATGATATACCTCTAGAATGCTGTGATGTAATTAATGATTTTGGGGTCTTATATGACACCAAGCATACTTTTTTACCCTACATCACAAATACCTGCAATCTATGTCTCAAAATGTTGGATTTTGGTAAAAGAAGTTGTCAGGTCTTTAAAAATATTTACGTGCTCAATAATTTTTAGTTGATCAAGCAACTATATTTTGCATATGTTCGATCAAAGCTTGAATATGCTGCGGTGGTTTGATCTCCTGCATATGCTAAGCATGCCAAAAATATTGAGAAGATGCAAAAGAGATTTGTTCGATATCTATACTAAAAAACTGTATATGTGCATCCGGATCACATAATTAGCTATCACAATCTTTTTTTCCTAACTTCACGGCATCATATTTCTAAAATGGTTCGCTTATATAAAATTTTGAACTTTCAGATTGTCCAAAACTGCTATCTCTTCTAAATATCTACGCCCCCGTACTACTTAGAGGAATGCGGCTTTATTTCCTTATAATACAAGTAATACTAATTTGCATTTAAATTCGCCACTTAACTCTATGATTCGCTTATATAATTCCATACATCATTCTATCGATTTATTCGACTGCTCTTTATCTTCGTATGTAACTTATCTTCCCATATTTTCCCTGTAATTTAATGATCTGTTGGGAAATAAATACATTATTTTTATTATAAATTTAAAAACATAATTTAAGTTTGTTTATATAACACACTGTATTAGAAAAATCATTAATGTTTATTGCCTGATCTGATTTCTTGAATATTCTTCGAGAATAATAGAATTTTATGCATTTTTTAAATCAATTTATTAGATTGTCTTTTTATGTAAGCACTATATTTTATTTTATTTCTAGGTGTTTTGCGAAATAATAATTCAAATTTCAAATATTTTCTTGAAGAGTCTCTAGAAATATTCAACAGATTCTTACATTTTTGAGTATTTTCTTCACTTGTTTTAGAATTTACCAGCAATTTCTAAAAAAAAAAATTAGATTAAAAAACTTCCAAATTACGAGATTTATTTATTTTGGATGTTTTTCGTTGATTTAATAATTTCTAAAATTTCTTTGATTTTAAAATTAAAAAACTTCTTAGTCAATTTTTAAGATGTTTCGATGTTCCTAAAATGTTGTTTTATATTTTTTATCTCGACTGGATTTTACCTTCAAATTTTCATTTTTTAACAATCTAGGAATTTTTTTTAATCACCTAAGATTTGAAAAACGTTTGCTTAATTTATCTCTCACTTAACAAGTCTTTCATCGATAGCAAATCCATGGATTTTTTTAAAATTTTGTTAATTGTCTACTATTTTTTTTCAATTTTTTTAAAATCTTAATTTACCGATTGTTATACACTTGAGTAATTTTACTTAGGGTTTTCAATAATTTTCTTAAAGTTTACATTTAATCTTATTAATTATCTGTTAGTATTCTAGTGGATCTTCCTACAAAATTCTAGAATTATCAAAAATATTATTCAGTGGTAATTTTAATAACATATATACATTCAAATAACTTCACTTTGGTTTTCTTTTAGAGAATATAAAAGTTTCCTAAAAAATAATTAAATATTTTTATTTCTCTATTAGAGAAATTGCTTGGTCCCTAAAAACAATTTTTTTCGTAAAGCTTTTAGAATTTTTTCTTTAAACTTTTTTATTTTTGAATTTTACATCGATTATTTTTTTCGAATTATTTACTACTTTTTAAACAATCTCTTGATTTATTGGTATTGTTTTATCTTCAATAATTATTCTTTAACTTTTTATGAAAAATTTCGTTCCAAATAATACGGCAGAAAGGATACGTGGTCGATAGCCAAACACTACTACTACTATATTACAAAACATAGAAGAACAATTGGTGAAGAAACCTAGAATCTTTAAAGAAAATTTTGGCTATTTGAAAAATACATTTTTAGAATATTCTGAAAAACAAACAAGTATTGGTGAAAAGCGAAAAATTCTCTAAAAATTAAAAAAAACTGAAAAATATCTCTGAAGTTATAACTACCATCAGATAATTGTTTCGAAACAACCACCCTCTGGGTTTATCCAACAGCTCAAAAATAGCAACACTCGTGGCCATTACGGTATTTCTAACTTAATGTTTAAAAACCTCAGATGAGGGTAAATCCGATCTTATCCACCTGTTTGGACTATTATCATCAGCTTCCTGAATAAAAATTATCTGTTAAAAATATTGTTTATTCCTTAAAAATAAATTTCTCCTCTCTGCTACTAGTTTTTTTTTAATTCTTACCTCTTATTATTTACCTCTTATTATTTACCTCTAATTGTGTATACAATTTGCTCTTAGAATATTAATAATTTTCTTGTTTACTTGTGGTCTTTTAATCTATCGGTACTGTTTTTTCTAAAATAATCCTTTAAACATTTTTTAACTTTCTTTCAATATTTTTTTAGTTGTTAGGCTCTGCTTGACGTCAGGTCAATAAACATCTTGTATTGCCTTTGACTTGGTGTGTTTATCCAGTACCCTTTTGCACTTTTTTCTCAGACTTGGACCAAGCCCTTCCTATATACTTTTGATAGCCCACATGTAGGATTTATTCCTATTTTGATAGTGGCATCTCCTTTCCTGGCAAGTTCATCGCCATTTTCGTTGCCTATTATATTTGCGTGGCCTTGGGGGTACTTAGAATTATGACCTTGTTGCCCTTGGCCAATTAGTTTGAACCTGTTTACAGTTTCAAGAAGTTTTGTAATTGAAGCAGTACGTTTTGAGGTTTCTAAGGGCAGCTTACTGTGTGAGATCAGACTGGTGTGTACCTTTTTTGTAGCACTTTTTTGAATAAACTTGAGCACATCTTTCCAAGGTTATTATTTTAGCCTGTAGAACTGATCGGCCTTGTCCTAGAAGAACTGATTTCCTGTTTTTAGACCCGTATATGCCTAAGCCGGAGCCCGTATCTGTTTTTTATGAATCTGTATACTAGATTACAGAGTTATGTTTTGGTTTTTTTTATTCGATTCAGGCTGTCTTGGCGTCTGTAAATAATCACTTCAAAGGGCGATACGAAATCAAATTAATCAAGTTCAGAATTTAGAGTGCTTGATTCTTTCTCCTATACCATGCCAGTCCAGTCTCGGCGCACTAATTATACTTTTTTCTGATTTGTTCGTGCAGCGGAAGTAGGTCTATTGAAGCTTCCATTACTATATGTTTATGTTTATTAGACTTTAGCTTCTAGATACATACGAATATACAAAAATATACAAAACATACAAAAATTTTGGATGGATGAAGCTGGGCGGAGTTCATGCAGCTGCGATGATCTTCCACTCTAACCCTTGTTTCTGGTAGGCAGTGAGGGTCCCTCTTTCGCACTATTTACCATAATTGTTAAAATATATTTGCCTTAATTTGGCCTTATTTTCCATATTTTTATAGATGGAATTATTATTGTCAAAAATGACATATGTAAAAATAATAATAACTCAAAACACTATAGAGGGAGTGGTATACGTATCCCCCGTGGTGCCAAAGCAAATCATTCTCTGAAAGTTTGGAGCTTCCTTTTTGTCGTTGTTTGTTTAGTCTTGATCCACCATACTAGTGAGTTATGTCTTACTACCATAATATCGCTGTAGCTTTGCAGATTGTTTTTTCTAGATAGGTGTTCTAATTAAGTTTCTAAAGTATTAAACCTAGATATTTCACCTGATCGGATACCGCAATTTCTTGACCTTTAACTTTGGGAGCTTTGATATTCAGCTTCCTGCGATTAGTAAAAACTACCACCACAGTTTTGTCAGAATTGACTTTGAAGCCTTCTCTCAGACACCAATGTAGTGTGGTATTGAGGGCGTCTTGGACTAGAAATGAAAGATCATATTTATCCCTTATGACCATTGCTAAGTCGACGGCTTAACCGTACGTACAAAAAACAGGATGGCATCCATCACAATATACCATAGCAGTGGTGATGGCATTCCCCTTGCTAGCACCCTCTAGCAGTGGTTACGTTACCATTTCTGATTCATTCCCTATACCTGCGGTTGTTTTATCTTATTGTGGGTATATCAAAACCCTTCCCTAAGCCATCAAGAAGGGTCTTCCCAGGTTTTGAAGTTTCTGTTGACAATACCCACGAAAATACCTAAAACGGCCTAACGAGGTTATGAAGTGCATTCACACTAGATTTTCCAAATTGATAGACAAACCTATACCTTTCCTTATATCGTTGTCTATAATTTTCTCCGTCACATTTAGGAGAAATGAGATAAAGTTAATTAGGCTGTAGGATTTGGATTCATCAGGTGTCTGCAGGCAGAGGGCTATTATATCTGCAGGGAAATAATATCCAGGCCTAATGCTTTGAAGAGTTTAAACCCATTAACTGCCCATCCATTTTTTCTTTGGTAATGAGTTTACCAGCCTTGCATTTGCTTTCTCTGGTAGATAGGAATATGCTTCCTTCCGCAGGTTCAGCAGTGTTTTTTGGAAGCTTAGGAGGTGCGTATTTACAGCACACTAAGACTTTACTTGAAAACTTCTGCATAACTCCCATCAGTTTTTTTTATTAGCCTGAAGAGGTTGAAGTGGATTTTGGACAGGACTTAGTAGAGCGTAGCTTTTGGGGTTGTATCAGTAACTCACAAAACGTTCTCTATGTTTTTCTTTTCGATTTTCGTAACTTCTTATTATATTTTAACAAAGGTAATGCTTGTTATGCTACATTCTTGATGGAACCGGATGTATAAGTTTGATGAAGTAAAGCACTTGTGTTCCATAGTGTGTTTCAGTTTTCTGACACGTGTTTCGAATATTGCAGTAATACTAAATGTAAAACGACAAATTGTACAATATATATTCTAGTCGTTATCGTGTAAAATTCCCGCAATTATGGTGTTAGCATGGATTAGTTCTTGACACGTGTCAGGAAACTGAAAAAAAAATGGAACATAACAAGTGCTTTTCTTCATCAAACTTATATTTTAACAGTTCATGTCTATAGGCATCCCATTTGCCTGTTTTCTTTGAACTGTTGAAAGTTTTTTTGACTTGCATTTTGTGGCGACTTATATCCTTATTCCATCAGGGAATGTCTCTGGAGAGGTATCTCCTCTTTAGCGGATTCATACGTCTTTAAAATGCTATTTCTGAACAGAGCCGCTGCTGTTTCTAGCTCTTCTGTGATCTGGATATTGTAGAGATCATCGGTTCCCACAATTAAGCACTCTCTATAGAGGCTCCAACTCAATCTGTTGATCATCCGATAAAAAGGGTTCTTCCAAAACGTGCTAATTTTGAATCCTAATCAGCTAGAGTGATGTCCAACAGCTCCTCTTTAATTGCATTCAAGAAGAATAAGCACGCTACCTTTATGAATAATATCTAAATTGTTCGAGGTAATTAATTTAAAGAGTTCATTACCCTGTATTATTCGTGTCTATGTTGTGGGCGTTAGCCCAAGAGAGGCAATAAGCCTCTTCTGCATCATTCACGAGTCTTACCTCCTCTGGTGGTTTGCCTTGATCTCTGTAGAGGTAGGCAAAGACTAGATAATTTTGCCTTTCTTTTACTAGGGCTGCTGCTACGTCTCATGTGTTGAATTCTGTAATGAATGTATAATTAATGCCTTCCCTGAGTATTAGAACTTCCCTTGGAGTAATGTAGTCTGTTTTTTACAATTATAATTATCTTGAGGTAGGCCCCTTACGTATCCCTTATTGATCCAAGGCTTCTGCAGGAAACCTAATATAAATTTTGCATTTCCAATAAAGAATACTTGATGCCGCCTTGGAGTCATGAGATTCAGTTAAATAAAGCATATACCTGTCTTTGGTGTGGTTTATACCCCACTGACACCAACCTCTATACTTTGTTTTTTAGAGCTTTCTACCTGCAAATAGATATTTTTACAATTTTTAAATCCTCGAATGGAATTTTATTTTTTTTTTCCAGTTCAGAATGCTATTATTTTATTTCTCACAATTATTTTGACATTTAAACATTAAACAATTAAAACAATTAAACATTAGCTAATTAGAGATAAATTCTGAAATCTTATTATAATCTGAATTGAACAAATTTTCACACGTTCAAGAAAGTTCGTTTCAACGCGGTGGAGTGTTGTTCCTTTTTTTTTCTGGAGGATCTCTATTTCACACTCGAATATTACATTTTATACATTTTATTTCCTACAAAAACAAAAAAATAACACCGATTTCGGTTATACTGTAATCTATAGCCAGGTAGCTTACATTTTCCTCGAGGAAATTGGAATTTCTTTTGAATTCACTAGACCTCCGGTAATTTCCTGTCCTGCACTCTCCGAGGACGAGGCGAAACTACACATTTTTCCAATTTAGTTGCAAATACGCCGTAAACTTATATATCGTGAGGGATCGCGGACAAGATAGATAGCCGCGAAATCTAATACCTTTTAAAATTACATACACGCATACACACAAACATGTATTATTTGCGAATTTAAATTGGATGTAATTTTCCGGGATTGATTTAAATACGTTAAAAAAATAAACTCAATATTTCATCATTTATAAATGTGAAAACATTACATAAATATAGAATATTTGATAGTAGAGGTGTTTACTTCGTGGTGAATCTTAAATGAGTTGTAATCGAAACACGATAACTATGTTTTACCACTATATTTTAAAAATTAAACAGTGACTATAGTTTTCTGTCAAATTTTTAAAATATAGTGGTAAAACAAAGTTATCATCTTTCAATTGTAATTGACTCATAAATGTAGAAGACTAATTAAGGATACAAAACAAATCAATTATTAAAACAACAACTTGCCTGGGTAATACGATGACAGATATTGAATTATAAAGAAGTAATTTACGTATTACAAATAGCGCAACTATAACACTAATTTGAATGTATTTGTTTCTTTCAAATAACTTAAAATAAAATTAATTTTGAGTGAATATGGTGCCATTCAAATTCAATTATGATAAACTAGCAAAATAAATAATTTAACAATCACGCTTATAAACATCTGCAGACACGTGTTTCGATCCCTCGAGCTCATCATTATAGCTTTAATTGATAAGGTATAGCCAACAGGTTTTAAAATTTAAAAAAAACTAATCCACATTTTCAATGTATCAGGGATAAGATAAGGCGGCCATTGTTTCTAAATTCCTTTTGTTTTCGTCAGTTTTTTTTTCTTATCCGTATGATAACGGAAACATATAACAGTCGAAATCCGTTCAAGTGGCGCAATTGTTTTTGGCAAATGAAGCTCGTAAAGGGTTCGGATGGCGGCCGGAGGCAGCGGCGGCGCGGAATTTATCGCGATATAACAAATGGAAAGCTTATGCGAAAAAGCGGCCAAATTGCCGTCCACTCATCCAGCTAAACGCCACAAAGCCATGACCATTTCTGGCCGATCCGTGTTCCGCAATTTGGAAGCGTTCCAGATTAAACAGGAAAGCGCTGCGGGGGCGGGCTGAACGAGAAAAAAAAGTAAACAAACAGAACAAACTTTAAACACACCTTAATGCGCTTCATTACGGTCCTCCGCGGCGATAACGGACGTGAAATATCGTTTTCCATTTGGACGGCATCTTTACGTAAATGGCTGTCTCTTCCAGCCCATGTAATAATTATTCATTAACATCGTTTAAGTAAACGGTTTTTTTCTTTAATAACTAAAGGAAATTTTATTTTAATTAATCGTGCTTTGAAGATTGCCCATAATCATACGAAATATGATTCTTTTTATCAGTCATCTGTTGACTAATATAGATGTTAAATAATTTAAATATGTTGTCTTCGATATAATGAATCTCCTCACAAAATCAGAAGATCCTTTCCCTTTTGGATGAAAAACTTTGTTTAGTGGATTTTCTTCTGTAGTCCAGATCCAGATTGTCCCTTTTTATTGAAACATTCCACCGACCTTGATGACTGCATTCCATTTCTTTCAACTTTTTGGAACCTCTCACCTTGCTCACCAAGATTTTCGGGAAAGTAATGAAGATGCGTGATCTTTTATGCTCATATGACATCCCAATTCCATAAAGCATGTTTTGCACAATTCATTTCCTTGTAGTTAGGAAATCCATTCATCTTTCTCAGTTTCGGTCATGATATTAACTTCTTGATCTTGATATTTCGTGAATCTCCTTATTTGAGGACCGACACAAATTGAATTAATAAGATAGCGGGAAATTTTCCACGAAGATATTTGATCTTTATTCAAAGCTTTCATGTATTGTTTTATTAATCCTAGTTTAATAATGCAGTGGAGGTAACAAGATTTTTTGTGGATCAACAAGACTTTCGTGCAGAACATGTTTTGATCCAGGAGTTAAATTATCTCTTCTTATCCAGTCCTTTTACTTCAAATGTTGATATATACGTCGACTGTTCCACTCACACAAAAAATATGGGTACTTCGTATACCCTGAGTACTGTCCTAGTAGAAGTCCCACAATTTTCAAATCTCCACAAATTTTCCAACTATGATCATTTTATTTGATTGTTTTCAAGCAGTACTTTCCGCTTTCTGTCATTTGCTCAGAATGTGCAACCGGTACCGATGAAAAAACAATCCCTTTGTGCTAGAGAACAGATTTAAGGCTTCTTTTGGAAGAATCAATAAAAAGCTCATAACTATCTAGATTGTATGTTTATCAGACTGGAAATGTCGGTAAAAAAAACTAGACAACCACTTTCTTCAAAATAGCCTGAATACTCAGACTAACCTTTCCTAAAATACGAGACTTCTGTCAGTAAATTTTAAATTTGAAGTCTGGATGCCAAAATTTCTGAAATATACGTTAGAAGAGCTCTAAGTGTTCGTGTTGTCTAAGTTCGGTCTTGGAAAATAACTGCAGTTGCTTAGAAACACTCGATACTTCGTTGGCATCGCTAAAGTTGTTTTCATCAACTTCAGGTTCCGAACTGCTTGTAACATCTTCTAAATTTCTTGGTTTCTCAGGTATTGGCACGTCTGGACCATATGGCACTGACACTTGCATACTTGGGGTTCGGAAGTGGCACATACAGAAATAACATCATGGCGATTTCAAATGTAGGATGAAATAAAACACTATGTTTTTTTACCACGGTATATTGAAAATAGTGACTGTGAGTTTGTTATGAATTGTTTAATTTGAGTTTTGTACTTTTGTGTTGGGTCTTTTGGTAATATTTTTAAATTTTCGGATGATATGAACAGATCATTTTTGTTTAAATAGTTCTCTTTTTCAAGTATTACAATTGAATTTGATTTTTCGGCCTTGGTTGCAATTAGTGACTTATTGGATGTTTTTAATTTGATGGATTTTAATGTTTTAATATTGAAAATGTGTGCTCTAAGAATTGGAGATTCTGGTATTTTTCTCAAGGCTATTTCGGATTCTACTATGATATTCGTTTTTGTTGTTAATGTGTGGGTAGTAACTATGGTTTAAGAAAAGTAGGGCCTTTTCATGATCATCGAAAGATACTTTGGATAGATGAATGAAATTAGAAATTAGATTGGTATTAAGAGTGGGCTGAGTATTTTGAGGTGTTGGATGTTGATTTTATCGGAACACAATTTTTGTTTTTGGATTAGGTAGTTTTTATGAATGAGTTTACTAGTTTTTTCTCGAACAAGATCATCAAGGATATCAAATTCTACTGGCTGTAATTTAAACGAAAGTTCAGAGTGCAGATCTTTAAGTAATGTTGTATAGTGTCTCTTTTCCGGTGTTGGTTTCTGATTTCTTCTCGTACTCATAGAAATTTTGCGAGTTTGATTGCTGATTGCGCTGCTGTGGCTTTTGACTTTGTTATTATATTTACGCATTATGGAATGATCTTCTGCCGGAGACATTCTGAGTTGAACCATATGTTCTGAGATGTAATTCGGTATTTCTTCATTCATTTCTGGTATAATTTGGTCTGTAGTGCCGTATATCGTGGTAAAAAACCTAGAAAATCGTGTTTTATTTCATCCTACGTTTGAAAATGAAATACCACATAGTAACAGTCACCACCATCCTGTTTCTTATCATGACGATTTGTTGGCTCTCGCCAAATCATTAGTATTCCAAAGGGTGGGGATTTCCTTATTCCATTACTCCAATGCCTTAAACCCTCTTTACATATCTTACATACAACATGTGGTGCCAAACGTTTGTCTTGATCACCGACCTTTACTTTAAAATACGCGTAATATTGGTGTTTCAGCAGTGATGTAATTTTACATCTAAATTTCTTGACCACAAAACAACAACACACATAGCAAAAAGTATCTCGCTTATTTTGACAAAGTATTTTTTTAAAAACGATTTTAACTGCAAAACGCTCACTAAACAACGAACGCAAACAGACTAATGAATGCGCTTCTATTTATATAGAAAATCCCAGCAATTAAATTTTACCTTCGGGAAATCCCCTATACTATTCTATTTTTTAGATTTTTAGATTGTCATTTCAAAAACCATAAAAATAGACACCTAGCAAATTCATTAAAAAATTGTGCGTGATGGAAACCAAAAAATCTTAAAAAATGAACAAATCCAAATCACAAATTTTTTGACGGCCTGTATTAAAAACGCAACACAGGATGGTTACATCGAAACTAGAAGACGTAAATATAGAAGAGGTAGAAAGAAAAGGGTACAAAAAAATAAAAGTCAACAAACTCAAAATGGGAAGAGTACAGGAACAATATATTCTAGAAAGAGGATCAAAAGAACACTGGAAGAAAGATGGAACACATTTAAAGACATAAGACTGTGAGTGAAAAGAAACATAGGACAGGGTGGTGAAAACAGAAGTACATAAGAAAAAAGTAGCATGGAAGAAATACATCCAAACAGGGGAAGAAGAAGATAAGAAAGAGAAAAAAAAACAAAGGCGAATAATAGAATATAAAATAAGAAATGAAAAGCTTAGGAAGAGTTCAAAAAGGAACTGCAGAAAAATTATATAACAAATAACATTATTTGTTATTAATCTGGACAAAAATAAAGAATATAAGGGGAGGAAGGCGAAAAGAAATTACAACAATTAGAGCGTGCTACCAGAAAAAAATCAACACAGGAATAAAGAAGAATAAAAATGGAACATACCAAGAAGATAAAAATATACGTATTGAACACATAAGTAGAGAATAAGTATTGGAAGGAATTAAAAACATAAAACCGAAATGGGGAAGGGGTAAAAGAGAGTGAGCATCCCTTCGTACATCCGACATCCTCTTAACCCTTTACATAATCATTTTAATTAGATCATCTATGATACTGCCTTAGTTATTCATATCCAAGGACGTCTTTGATACTTAACTAAAAAATTCCCTCTATATTGGCGTATACAGTAACCAATATATGTCGTAAAGTTAAAAAAAACATTCCGCCATATTTAATTTCATTTCATCGTTTCATCCATTTACTCATTAACTGCGGAGGCAATATGACTGGACAAAACTTGACAGAAAGACGTCTGGTCGATAAACTTTTAGAAAATTAAAATACTGACACCTTATTCATTATCCATTATTTAAATGTAAATATTGTAGACATTTGCCAATAAATTAGATTATTGAAATGACGAGGCGGATACATGATGGAACTCCATAACACTTTGAAATAAAACAACGCAGTGTTCAACAATAAATGTGAAACCCTACCAACTGTGTTGTTTTACGATTAATTAACTTCTCACTTAACCCGTAGTGGAACATTTTTATGTTAATAAAAGGATTCATTAAGCACTCGGTTATGTTTCACTATTTTTATATTTCTTCGACTCACATATCTCCTTGAGAATGACCAAGGTAACCAAGTGCTTAATTAATCCGTTTATGTGTTGTTTTTTTTTCAAATTAAATTATATTAAACGACGTAGTTTTGCTATAGACGGCCTTACAGCACTGGGGCCTGGTTAGATCTTAGTTACTACTATTTTAGTGGTAGCCATTACTATACACACTCATAGGATGTGCTCGATCGTTTCCTCTGTCATTACACATAGTCTAGAAGTGGTTTTGTCCACTTTACCTATCTTCTGAAATTAGTACTTCACTGGGAAATGTCCTGTAAGGAGACTCGTGACTAAGGTTTGCTTGGCGAGAGGTCAATAAACATTTTGAATTGCTATTGACCTGGTATGTTTATCCATTGCTCTGTTATACACTTTTTTTCTGTCTTGCATCACGTATGTGCTTATGATTGCCCACATGTTAACTTTGATCCGATCATGGTAGTTGCAGCTCTTTCCATGCAAGTTAATCAGCAAGTTCGTTACCTATTATACTTACGTGGCCTGGTACCCACATTAATGTGAGCTTGTTGCGCTTGACCAATTGATTAAGAGCTTGTTTACAGTTCCAAGGAGTTTTAGAATTGAAGGTGTACGCTTTAAAGTTCTTAAGGGCAGCCTGGCTGCCTAAGATTAGTCAAATTTGTGTAGCCATTGAGGTCATCTTTTCAAGGCCTGTAAGACTGGTGAGCCTTAATGCATCAGTATACCAGATATAGCGTTATGTTTTAGCTTGATTCGATTGAGACTCTCTTCGCGACTGTCAATAATAACTTTAAAGCGCGACACGAAATCAAATTTGCTTGGCGTAGTCTAACAAAGCTTCCATTGGTGTTTAACCAAGATATTTTACCTAGTAAAACCGCACAATTGCTTGTTCTTTTTCTTTGAGAACTGCGATATTCAGCTTCATACGATTAGTGAAAGGTACCATCACAGTTTTGTCAAAATTGACATTGAAGTCTTTCCTCATACACCATTTCACTATGCTATGAAGGGCGTCTTAGGCTAGGTATGATATGATATTATATTTACCCCTTATGGAAATTGCTATGTCGTCGGTATAACATTGCATACAATAACCCTTGTCGACCAAGGTCATCAGGAGGTCATCCGCCACGATGATCCACCATGCAGGATGTCCCTAAGGCGGGCTTCTATCGCCCCTGCTACATCATAGTAGGGGCGATAGAAGCCCGCCTTAGGGACATCCTGCAGTGATTTTATGGTTGTCGACCAAGGTCGTCAGGAGGTCATTCACCAAGATACACCACAACTGGCGCGATAGAACCCCACCTTGGGGACATTCTGCGGTGATTTTATGATTTTCGAGTATGACCTTGATCCATCTTATTGTGGCCCTTTATTTCAAAGATTTTTCAAAGCTTGTGTTGTAGTGAAGCTTCTATGCCTATTGTGAGGCTATGATGTAGATTTACCTGGTCTATTGGTAGAAGCAGATTTGTCTCTAAATCAATGCCAATAAATATGTATATTATATTAAAATTTAACTCAATATATTAAATTTAAAATTTAAAATTTAAACATTTCAATTATTAGGTTTTCGATTCAGTGACGTATAAAATTAAACATAATAAATATTTAATAACTGAAATGCAATAATTAAAAAACTCGTTTAATTTAAAAATATAAAATTTAACTAACAAAGAAATTTTATTTGACATTTATTAAAAATTTTTACTTTTCCTATATAGTATATATAGGGGAAGAATTGTTTTCATGCGTAAAAATGTCTTTAAACTTAAGATTTTGTCGTTAAAAACTGGAACTGAAAAGTTTTTGGTGAACATTCATAGACCGGAAGTAGATGTTTACTAGAGGCGTTTTTTGGTTTTTTGGTGATATTTTTGTAAATCTAAAAAAATTTTAAAAAACGGTTTAAACAAAAGTTAAAGAGAATGAAGAACTGAACAAGTTTTATTAAAACATATTTTTCATAAAATTCTTAAGAAAAATAAAAATTGAAAATTTTCACATTTTTTGCCAATTACTAATAAACTATTAGAGTTAAATGGAATTTATATTACAAATAATAATAGAGAATTCAAAAATGAAGAAATTATTAAGAATAGCCTTTTTGCACAAGCCTCATACTTTTCGAGAGAAATGTAAGGAAATTACTAGTATGGCCACATCACCATTCTTTTATGTTTGTTTACATTTTACAACTTCTAACTAAAACCCTCGATTATGTTGTATTGACTGGAGGGTGGGATAGTGGCCGCCCACCCACCCTACATATACATGATAACGTTAATTACTAATCGTTGATGATTTTGCAAACCCTTTATGCAATAAAAAATGAAACGAAATCAAAATTTAAGTTTAAATATAAATGGCTTTCTATAGCTAATCTTATTTAACTTAGATTTAATGTTTGCCCATCCATCAAGCATACAAATTTTATTAATTTACTCACTCAAAAATTTTACCTTTTGAATTTATTTTTGATTCAAAAAAATTTTGTAATTAATTTTACTCCAAACCGCGAGACGATCAGTAATTGAAATTTATATGTATATGTAGGCTGGGTGGGTGGCCTCTATCCTACCCTCCAATTAGTAAAACATCATCAATATTAGTGAAAAATTTGTATTAATAAATCTATAAAAATTGCAATTATTTAGTATTTATTTATATTTTACAAACACTCACTTATGTTTTACTAATTAAAGGGTGGGATAGAGGCCACCCTTCCACCCTACATATACACGATAACTTTAAATACAATTATTGATGATTTTGCTGTCTACAAAACAATAAAGCCTTGTAAAAAATAATAAATAAAGCAGAATCTAAATTTAAGTTTAAATATAAATGACTAATCTCATTTAAGCTTGATTTAAATCCATTCCACGTATCATATATATATATATATATATATATATATATATATATATATATATATAATTTTTATTAATTTACACACTCAAAAATTTTACTTTGAAAAAGAAAATATTTATATAATATTTTCTTTCAGTTTTCGAAAAAAAAAAAATAACAATTTTTGCTTTAAATATAGTTTTTAGCAATGTCTTTTATAAATTGTGATACATTTTTAGAAAAAATCATTTTTTAATTAATTTTTTAAGAAATTTCTGCCATTTCTTAAGATTTAGTTTGCATTAATGTTTATGTCAGATTTCAAGTATTTTAACACATTTTGCTTTATATTATCCAAATCCCAGGAATGCATTTTTCAAATTGCAATACCTTCTTTCCAGAGTTTCTCAAATAATTTAGAATTTACTCCAAATTTAGTTAGGATTACTAGAATTTTTCAGAAATTTATCTTTCTTATTTTTAGAACTTTCTTCTATTTTTTATTTATCTTCAATTTTTCTAGATTCAGGATTTTTTAAGTAATTGGTAAAGAACTTTAAACATTTTTTGCTTTATATCATCTAAATTTTTCAACAATTTAATCTTTAAATTAATGAGAATTCATCACAAGTTTTGTACATTTTTTTAGGTTTCTAGAACTCTTTTCAAGTGTTCTAAAATGTTTATAATATTTGTCTTTAATTTCTCAAGAATTTTATATATTTCTTGATTTATGTTATCTGCATTTTTTTGGTAATTTTTGAATTTTGCATATTAATATTTCTTTAATTTTTTAAGAATTCTCTGCTTTCAGAATTTTTTATGTTATTAATATCTTAAATAATTTTTACTTTTATGTTATTTGAAATTTTGAATTTTTTTTCTTCTAAATTTTACTTTTATTTTTAGAATTTTTTTTTAGACTTTTCAAATATTCAACAATCCTGTACTATTTTTGCTTTTAGATCTCTAGAGCTTCTCAGCAAGTTTCTTATAATTTTTTAATATTTTTTTAGTTTTTTTATTAACTTATAAAAAAATTTCTTATAAATTGCAAGAATTTTGTTAAATTGTTCTAATTTGTTTTATCAACTTTTCTGTAATATAAGAAATAAATTCCTAGAATATATCTTTTACTTTACTTTAGGATTTATAGAATATTCGAGAAAATTTATCACTATTTTTGAAATTATCTTATCAAAATTTTTCGGGATCTTGTTTGAATACTTTTTTATGAGAGATTTTTCATTATTTCCTTTAATTTTTTGTATTTTTTCCTGCGCATATCTACTGATTTTGTAAGATATTTTCTTATTTTGTAAGAACTCTTCTCTCATTTTTCTAAAATTCCAAAAAAAAATGACACATCATTCTCGTCAGTGTTGCTTTTATTCTCTTCTAATTTGCAATTTTTACATCTTACTCCTCATATCTGAAGCCCATGGTATGTTTTTCCGCGTATAATTATTTTGATGGTTTTGATTTTAGTGGATTGTTTTTATTTGTAGGATACGAGTATATCTCTCTAAATTTCTAGATTTCGAATATTTTTCATTTTTGATAAAAAAATTTCTATTGAATTCTACATAATTTTTAAGAAATATCTCTTCTAAATTGTAAGAGATTTTTCTTTTCCTTTAGAATTCCTAAAATATATTTTTCTTTGAATTTTTTTTAGAGGTTCAACAACCTTCCATGATTGTTTTAAGGATTTCTAGAATTTTCAAGCAATGTTTCTTTCCGTGTTAGATAATTTATCACCATTTTCTGAATTATCTTATGGGAATTTTGTAAAAATTTCAAAAATACAATAAATTTCTAAATATGTTTATTAGTAATACTTTAATTCTAGAAATTAAATTGAATTTTCATTTTCTGAATATTCCCAAAAACTTCTTTTAAATTGTACGATATTTCTTTCAGTAATACTCACCAGACAACTTTTTCTTCTGGATTTTTCGGAAACTATTTTACGAAAAATTATTACCATTTCCGAATTATCTTACCAAATTTTTTTGGGAATTTTATTTTTAAGCATTCTTGAACTTTTTTCTATAACTTTTTGATATTTTACAATTGTAACGTTTCTATTGAATTGTAAATGAATTTTTAATTTTAAATTCTCAGAGTTTTCTCTTTCTGGTTTGTAAAATGTATCAGATTAGAAGTTTTTTTAAAGTTTCTAAAATTTTCCACAAACTTTTCTTAGAAATTGCAGCATTGTATTATCAGATTTTTTTGTAATGTATTTTCTCAATTATAATATTTTTCTTCAACCGTTTCCTTTCAAGATTATTAGAATATTATAGCCCTTTTTTCCAGATTTTTTCTAATAATTCTGTACTTTTTCTTTCCAAAAATGTATCAATGTTTCATCAATTATCTCTTCGGATTTATTTTTATTTTCTTAGTTTTACAAAAAAATTAATTCTAGTATCTCTAGCAAGTTTTTCTTCAAAATTTTAAGAATTTCGCTAATAAATTACAAAAAAATTCTAATTTTTTTTATTTGTAATACTTTTAATTAATGTTTCCAAAATGTTTTTTTTAAATGTTTAGCTTTTAGTTTTACATTTTCTGAATATTCCTGAATGCCTCTTCTAAGTTGTAAGCTTTTCTTTTCGGTAATAATACTTTTCAAATCACTTTTATTCTCGACTTTTCAAATTTTGTAATTAAAGTTATTGCAAACCGCGAGGCGATCAGTATATAAAGTTAATATGCATATGTAGGGTGGGTGGTTGGCCTGTAACCTTCCCTCAATCAGTAAAACAAAAGCAAGGGTTTTAATTGAAAGTTGCAAAACGTAAATAAATATAACATTAATTTAATTGATTTATTCAAACAAATTATGATGAAACGAAAATAAAATTCCTTACTTCACTTATTATGTTTGTTAATACCAGATGTCATTTCGAGTACTATGGTATTAATAAAAATAATAAGGGAAGTAAGGAATTTTATTTTCGTTTTATCATAATATATAACACTTCACATTACTCAACCCGAAATTTAGTGGTTTTCAAACAAATTTTGATATTTAAGATATTTTGAAAAATTAGACTTAAGTTAACAAAAGTTAATTATTAATTAATTTTATTAAAGCATGTTTTTCATATAATTCATAAAAAAAATAATAATTTTTACATTTTTTCCTATGGTTAATAAACTATATGAGTTAAATGAAAATCATATAACAATTAATTGTAAAATATAGGGAAAGTACTATGATGGCCACATCACCATTTTATTATTATTGCACTTGCGATCAAATAAATCAATTTTAATGTGGCATTTTTCATGTAACGAAATTTGTATTTATATTAATTTATACCTTCTAAAATATAAATTAATCAATAAATTCAATTTTAATGTTTTAAACGTGATTAATATTATGACGTTGATATTAGAAATTTATAATTGTTTCAATATTTCATTATTGAAGTTAAAAGCGTCGTAATTGTTTTTATAATTAATACCAAAACACACACCAATTTACCTTGAATAGTTGCAGTGGAGGACAATTTGAGGTTATGTTTACATGCCGAGCATTGATCAATTGGAACGTGCTTTGTTCCATTTCCTCGCTTGTGTGAATAACGACATCCTGCAGCTTTCATTGTAAGTAGAGTGAAGTAGTTCGTACGATTACAAAAGGTTTATAACCGCCGCCACTGCTTTAAGTCCTCGTCTTGAAATCCCGTAATTTATTTAATATATATATATATATATATATATATATATATATATATATATATAAATGCCGGAATCGTTTTTTATCGGCCTTATCAGTTGATTTATATATATTAACGTAATTGCACGCATTAAAATAATTTCCTGGCCAGGTGATAAAGACGTGTCTTAAAATAGGTGTGCGCGTGCAGTTAGTTTCCCCCCGTCCCCACCGTCAAATCGATAAAGACGTTGTGCGAAGCGGGCGGGGGGGAGTCTCCCCATATAATGGATTTTATTATCTCCATAAACAAAGAGCTTACGTGCCGCCGCAATCTAAACATAATGTAGTAAAAGTTGGTCTGTGGTGGCAAGAAAAAATACGCCCGCTCCAGTTAAAGGCCAATTTTTCATTTGCGCACAAAAAAAGTTGTGACACGATGCCAACGACGCTTGGATACTATAGACGCGTCAGTTCGATTTTTATACATACCAAATTAATATGGAGAACGTTTACATACACAATATAAAATTTCTAAAAATTATATTAAATATCGATAATTCAAAATAACGTAATAAGTAAATTAGGTGTTGGACAAACAAGGGAGGAGTACGGTGGACCCCAATTACGGATGGGAAATTCCGGTCGCTGTTTACGTTGCTAATTTAACTGGGGAAAACCTCAACAATTCCGCGAAGGGAATCCTGCCTTCGGCGCCCCCCCTCCCCACTCCACTCATCCCCCGCCGAATTTCCTACTGGACAGGCGAAATTATAAATGGGCGTCCGTTTAGTTTGAATAGAAATTGTCGGAATATCAGCATCTATAAAATCTACATATAAATGGAAATTATGCCTCGTGCACAGAATATTGGCCGCCCAGTAAATATCTGTATATAACCGCGGTTGTAGGCTAAATTCAGTATGTAAATAAAAGAATGAGAATATTTTTATACTAACATTTTATAAACAAGTACAATGGATAAAGTTAAAGCATTTCAGAATAAAATGTAATAGCCATAAAGCTATATTTAGGCGTTGCTACTTATGGTGGATGCGCCGGGAGCAACCTTTTTCAAACTCATGATTGATTATCTACGCATTTTAGTTTAACCTTCAGATAAGTTTAACACTTTTCCTCTCCTCGCGATCACCATTTCATTTATTTATTTATTTAAAGAGTTCTTTATTTTGTACAAAATCAATAAAAATTAGCATAATATTAATTTAGTAACTTAAATTAATATAATGCTATATTAAATATACATATTTATAATTTAATATTAGTATTTCTGTAGGCAATTATCAAATTCTTGGCTCATACTTTAGGATATTTTTTGCATTATATTTGTTGTATTTCTACGTAGTACCAACCTCATATTACAAATTAAAAATGTGAGCTATCTAAATAAGGAGGTTGCATTTTTATCACGTAAACAAGAAAGACAAATATGCAGTTTTCACATATCCCTGCTTCTTTCTTTTAGAATGCTTTATATATGTTTATTAGAATTTCTCTTCCAAAATTCTAATACTACTACTAAACATCTTTATTTACAGAAAAAAATAAAATACATGTAATGGATAAAATAAATATAGGACATTGGTTCAATTTTTCAACCGATGATCTTTCAGCCAAATTCTAATATTTTCTAGCATATATTGTTTTTCTGAATTGGTATTCAATTTTACCTATTCTCTTAGAATTTTCTAAAACTTCCAGAAATTATCCATATAGATTTTTTCAAAATATCATGTTTTATTTATCAGTTATTTAATATGTTCTGACTAGTAGTAGTAATAGAGTTTGGCTATCGACCACATGGCTCTTCTGCCGTGTTATATATGTATTTGTGTATGTGTCTGTAAGTGAGCTTGTTACTTTTAAGGATCACCAACGTCATTCTAGATCTCCATTAATTGTATCCCAATAGCGAATACTACTGACCCATCAAATTACTGGCCCAGACTAAAGATACTGCACTCTCGCTATCGCTAGTTCGCCCACAACTGTATGCGCCCAAAACCGGCGTTTTTATCGTCTAACTTCTAAAAATACTGTTTTTTATTTATGAAAACCACAAGAGAATTTTTTTCAAAAGTTTAAAAAAATAGAATAGATAATTTAAAAAATGTGAAAAAGAAGTTCAGATGAATACATTTTCGGAATTTTCTAGAGACATTCCGTTTTTCTTGACTTGTAGTTTTGAAAAGTTTTCTTTGTAAGTCGTACAACTTTCCAGTAATTTGTTTAGAATTTTCCAGCAAGTTTTCTTCTAAATTGTTTCTAAAGTTGGTAATCAGGTTTATCCATTCTTTATGAATTTTCTGTTCTATTTTATCGTAATACTCCAGTAATTTCGCATCTAAATGGTTAAAATGTGTTTTTAGAATTTTGCAATTTTTTACTCATTCAGAATGTTCAAGAATTTCTTTTCAAAATTTATTTAAAAAATCTTATTATTCATAATTATTAAAGAATTACCTTTCTAGATTTTCTTCTATAGCCCTACAATTTTCCTGCAATCATTTATCTAGATTCTCTTGGAAGTTATCAGGAAATTTTCTTTTAAATTAGAACAATTTTCATCAAGACGTCATGAAGTTAGTATTTCGTTTATCCTTTGTCCTTAAATCTTCTAACTCCTAGAGCTTTTCTTTCAGATGCCTAGAATATTTATTTTCTTCAGGTTGCGAGAATTTTCTTCTAGAATCTTACAATTTTTCAGTAATATTCTTTCGAGATTCCCAGATATTTCCAGCCAATTTTCTTCCAATTTTCGAGATTTTTGTAATTTTTAGCACTTTTTTATTTTGCCAGAATTGTCCAGTTTCTCATTAAAACCTTCTAACTTTTTTAGAAAGTTTTAATTGAGATTTTTACAATTGCTCAATTACAAAAAACATCAGGAACATCCATTCCAAATGTTTTCAATTTTGCAACGAATTTCTCGTCCAGGTTGATGTTTTTTTTTTTAAAATTTGTAAAATTTTCTAAAGACCTCTCTTTCAATTAAAAAAAAAACATTTGCTTAAGATGTTCCAGCAATTTATTCTTCAAGATATTTTTAATTTTCCAGCTTTTCTCTTTTTATTTTATTCGAATTTTCAAACTTTTTGTTCCAAATTTTCAATTTTTTTCCATTCTTCGCAATTTTTGAAGAACTTTCTTTGATATTTCTAAAATTTTCCAGGCGTTCTTATTTTATATTATCTAAATTATCGGAACTTTCTTGTCTTGTATTTATCATCATCATTAAAATAAATTTAAAAAGGGAATTGCTCTTCCAGATTGTGTAAATTTTTTCAAGTTCTTGAATTTTCCATCCAATTTCTTTTAAAATTGCGAAAATAATCTTGAAGCATTCTTCATTCTTTGTATTCACGTTTATCTATTTTCTTTGAATATTCAAAACACCTTTTCTTGAGATATTGTTTACTTAATTCATTTCTATTTTTTTTTTAATTTTCTGTAAATTTTCTTTCGACATTTTTACAATTTTAGAAAAGTTTTTATTTTATTTTATCATAATCAGGAATTTTTTGTATAAATTCTTGGCATCTTATAACAATTTCTTATTGTTTCGTGACTTTTGAAGGAATTTTTTTCAAGTTACAGCAATTTCTTTCATTTTTTTTTCTAAATTCCTACAATTTTTGCTACCTATTATTTTTAATTTCAACAACTTTCTTTAAGCGTTTTTGAAGTTGGCAATCAGTTTTGTCCCTTCTTTTTGAATTTTTAGAAACTTCTATTTAAGTCAGCAGTTCAATTTTATCAGGATTTTTAAGTTTTGTATCAACAAAAATTTTAGATGTTTCTGGCAATTTCTCTAATTTTCCTCGAGGTTTTTACAATTTTACAGAATTTTTTTACAAAATTTCTTCTATTTTTATAATTTTTAAAAGAATAGAATTATGTTTTTTTCTTCCAAGTAATAAAGACTTTAATATTCTTTGAAAGTTCTAGAATTTTTTAACAATTTCTATTATTCGAAATTTTCCAAAATGACCAAATTAGAAGAAAATTACTGTTCATCCAAATTTGAGTTTACCTGGTTTTCTTTTTATATTAGTATAAGTTATTTCTTTTATTTTCAAGAGTATTAAAACTATCATATTTTCTCTCTTCAAATTGGTTTAGAATTTAGAATTTGTTTATCTTTGAATTAAACTTTTATTGATATCAACGCATATTTCTTTCTTATTTCTACAAATTTTCAGCATTTCCTGTTTTTCTGATCGTGCAACATATTACTATTTGCTTATGACTCTTATTTAAGGCCTACCGTGATATTCTTATTTATATATGACTAAGATTTCGCTTTCTTTCTTACTTGTGTAAGACTGTATAAGTTATTAGCACCAATAAACATTATTATTATTATTATAAGAATTTTTGATTATTTCTGTTCCAAATTTTTGAAATGTTCTAACAACTATTTAAACATGTTTGCTTTTTTATAATTTCCAGCACTTCTTATTGTATTTTATTAGAAATTTCTTTTCAATTTTTTTCATTAAAAAATTATTTAAAAAGATTTATTCTTTGAGATTGAGAAAGTTTTTTGGAGAATCCTAGAATTATCCAACTTTTTTCCAGCTTTCTTCAAAAATTGCGAGAATTTTCTTCGGGCAGTTTAGAATTTGGTATTCAATTTTATCATGTTTGAATTATTTAAAAAAAAATCATTGAGATATTCAATTCAATTATATTTCATTTTTTATTCTATTCCGACATTTCTTGCTTTTTTTATATTCTTTCAGAAGTTTCCAATTATTTATCTATTATTTTTTCCTAAAATTTTTACAGTTATTCAATTTTTCTTATTAGATTTTATTTGATTTTTTAAGAACTTTTCTGCAAATTTTGTGAATGTAATTTTTCATTTTTTGTGGTTTGTGTCTGAAAATATTCAGGAATTTTCCAACAATTTTTTCTTCAAATTTTTAGAAGCTTATTTTCATCTAAATTACGAGAATTTTCTTTGACAGTTCCTGATGTTGATATTCAGTTTTATTCTCTCTGTTTGATGTTTCAAGAAACTTTCTTGAGATGTTTCAGCAACGTTTTTTAATTTTTTTTTGAATTTTTCAACATTTTGTGATTTACTTTATCAGAGTTTTTTAACAAATTCTCTAACAATTTATCTTTCAGATTTTTATAACTTGTTGCATTTCTTATTTCATTTTATCAAAATTTTCTGGAATTTCTTTTGTAAACTTCTGCTTCTTTATTATTTTTCAATATAATAATAATTTTCTTCTAGATTGCAAAATTCTTCGAGAGTCTTTAGATTTGACATATTTTTTTTTAAGATTTCTAGATTTTTTTTAAATCTTTTTTTTTTTTTTTTAATTAATCTCTTTTCCATGTTGTATTTTTTTTTAAAGTCCTTTGAACTTTCCATTTATTTTTAAGCAGTTTTTGTATTAGTAATAGTTGTAGTATTTGGCTATCTACCACGTGGTCCTTCCGCCGTGTTTTCGTATTATTTTATAAGATTTTAGTATTTTTTTTTCAAAATTTACAGAATTTCAAAATATGTTTTCTTTCATTTTACCTTTTCTTTATTTTTTGAAGGAATTATTAACCACAAAATTTCCAGAATTCTCAAAAATGGAAAAAAGATAAAAAGCCGATAAGTTGCTGAAAAAATATAAAACACTACGATACAAAAAATGACGCAATTTGAATAAGAAATTGCTAGAAAATTGTTTATTTTAATAAAGGAAAAGATGATATTTAATTCTCAAAAAATAATAGAGATATTTCAAAGAAAAAAATATGAAAATTCTAAAACGTTCGAAAAAACTTATTTCAAGTTGAAAGGAATTTATCTTATTAATTCTAGGAGTCTGGAGGAAAATTCTTACACAAAAAATACAGAAAAAATCTTCTAGTTTTCGTGATTTTTTAAAGAAAACTCTAGCAACTTTGGAAAGCAATTCTTTCAAAAATCAGGTAAAATCAAAGATATAGGGCAGAAAGACCGTTGGTGGATAGCCCAAACGGACAGACTAACCATTATTGTTAATCATTTGTACATATTTTTCAAAATTGTAAGTGTTCGAATAAAGATATTATTCTCTCTCAAAAATATACCTTAAAAGCAGATAATATTAAAAAAAGATATGCTAGAAAATTTTAAAAATCTGGAAGAAAAATTTATAAGAAAATTGAAAAATTTCAAAATTCTCACAGAAAAGTTAATAGAAAATTCTGAGAGAATAAAACGGGAAACCTTGAAAAGAATTTAAAAAATTCTACAATATAGAAAATAATTGGAATACAACAGTGAAATGTTTTGTGACTAAATATTAACTGCATGCTCAGGAATGTTTAAAAAAAAATCTCACAATTTAGAAGGAATAATTCTAGATAAAATCTATAGATTTAAAAGTATTCGCCTCTAAAGTTTTTAGTAAGTTTTATTTCATATTATAAGAACTATTGTTACAGTATTTTCCAAATTTTTAAAATTGCAATAATTATTTTATAGGGTTATTGTTTGCAAAATTGTTTCGCTTAGATTTCGAGAAATTTGCAGCATTACTTCGATTTTTAGGAATTTCCTTAATGTTTCTGTATTTTTTTTTTGGTTGACACTATCTCCGACTATATCATATACAAAAAATATACTTTATGGAAATTTTAAAAAATCACACTTTAAAAAGTGTAGAAAAAGTCACTTAAGAATTTACAAAATTAAATCACAACTAGATGATATCAATTTATTAGTGTCGTCGCTCTCCTCTTACAGTGTTACCTTGAGTATCTATTACAATACTCTCTTTTTACCACTGATATCCAATGTGAAGGATTTTCGAAACAAGTTTTTGCGATTTTGGGGATTTTTGGAGAATTTTCATTCAAGAGTCTTAAAATTTGCTAATATTTTTTTTCTAAATTGCAAGAACTTTCTTCGAGAGTTCTAAAATTTCCTAGCACACATTAATCATTTTTCATGCAGTTTTCACTCTACACATCTTATACCAAAGTAACAGAATTTTAGAATATTGATAATCTACTGCACTATGATTTAATGGTATAATATTGCCTATTTCAATTAACTTAGATACTCTTGACCTACCTTAATAAACTCTATATTGACCTAAGGTAGGTCAGGAGTATTTATTAATAAACTTTTCTAGCATTTTTTTGTTTAGATGATTACATTTTTTAACATTTCTCATGTTGTTCTATAAGAATTTTCGGAATTTCAAACCAAATCTTTATTAATTTTTATGATTTTAAAAGGAATTTCCCTTTAGGGTTTCCAAAATTTTCTTCGAGAGTCTAAAATTTCTAGTAATCCTTCTTCCAAATTGCAAGAACTTTCTTCGAACGTTTAAGAATTTTCTACTGTTTTTTTTTTCAAATTTCTAATATTATATACAATCATTCAAAGATTTTGCTCCTCATTCAAATTTCACAAATTATCTTCTCGAATTTTCCAGAAGAAAATGCCTTCGCCACTTATTACATAATCATACTCTGCGCCTAACACCAATGAAAAATTAAATTTAGCATAGTGATAATCTACTACAATAAATACTATTTTCACATAGCGTACTCCTGACCTACCACAATACACATGACCCTCCCTTGAGCTTTATCAATAAATTATCTATTAACTTAAAGTAGTGTTATCCTATCACAAACACTGTACACTGATCTTCCATAATCTTAACCTAACACAATAAACTATATATTGACTTAATTACTTTTTTCCAACAATTATTATTTTATCATAATTTTTAGAAATATCTTTTCTAAATTTTCGGAAATTTAACAAATCCTGATTATCAAAGAAAATGTAGCTTTCAGGTCCAGATATTTGTTTTCGAGAGTTCTAAAATTTTCAAAAAATCTAATATTGACCTAATCTTTATCTACAATCTACATTATATTGTTCTCAGGTAAATTTAATGTGATAGATTACAAGAATATTAAATAAATTATTATAGGAACTTTATCTTACTTCTTAGTAACTACCAAGGAAAAAGGCTTAAAGATGGATTAAATAGAAACCATAGAACAGGACATTCCCATAATAAACGATCATACAGACCTATTATTCTCTTCTTTGTTTTACGCGTTATAATGTTCTATGTTGCCACGGTAAAATTGAAATATTAGTATTGTAGTTTGACAAAGATAAGCTAAAGTGGTCAAAACTGGAGACAAATAAATACAATTGTGTTACCTATAAAGTTATTCATTTTATTACAAGAAATTATTAATTAATAAAACACAAAGTTGAAGTGTTTTATTAATTATTCAAACATGTATAACGAAGTAGAAGCTTCTTACATTAACAATATAAGAAATTATTACCTTAATATAGCTTTTAGAGGTAAGTTAGGAAAATGCTTAGTCAATATATATATATATATAGTCTATTGTGGTAGGATGAGAGTAGGGAATGGTAGGTATACATAATTTATGTGACACATCAACATAATTGAGATAGGTCAGTAATACGCTGAATAAATATTCGGTTTATGGAATTAAGTCAAGAGTACGCTATACAAATATAAATTTCATTACAGTAGTACAAGGAAAATATATAATAATGGATTTTAACAGAGTTATACTAAATCAATAAACAGTTTATTGCACCGATAAATTGATATTTCATTTAGTTCATTTGTTAAAACGCCTAGGTGAGGCCTTTTTACTTGTGCTAAATATGTAACACCGGACATAATTCAATTTATTCTCGTGTGAGCCTTTAACTAGGAAGAACTTGCGTAATTAATTTTCGACAGAACTTCACTGAGAATCTGTTATACAGTGAGACACGTGTCCGTTGGCACAATAGAGGAAATATCTCAATTCCCTTCATTGGATCGGAACGGGTTCGGGGAGAAAATTGATTCGTAATTCTCACAATTCGCCGCTAAATATTCCTCATCAGCTCAAATCGAAGTCTAATGATGCGTGTGCTGCAATCAGTGGGATGGGTGGTGAAATAAATTCAATTGTTATCATTTTATTACGTAAATCTATGAAATACAACCAAATCTAAAGCTTCGATAAATTATTGTATTATATATGTTTCAATTAACAATAAATAAAATAGTAATAAAATAACAACAATATTTTGATGTTATTGTGAATTGAACGGAAACATTCTAGTCATTCTCCAAACAAATATTTCGCTAAAATTTCAAATTGGAACATTTTTCTGCCTACATTGCATCCGGGTCAATGTACAAAAAAAAATGCACGGCGAGCAAACAGTTCGCATCAAAATGTATTAACTTTTTTTGTGGCGACCAGTGCAATTATAAAGTGTGCGAAATTGCGATTTATCGCGTCCTGCATGAAATGTGCGTTCGCACGTGAAGTATAATAAAAATGAGATGATGGAAATAAAATCTGGCCGCTTTATAATTCGCATATGAATTATGTAAAAAAAGGGCACACATTCTGGCTGAAAGCATTTGAATGTAAATGTAAATAATTTCGTTGCACTTTTCTGCAGTGAGTGCAATTCCTTTTTTTTTCGTTGTTGTTGTTTCGTTTCGGCACGAGAATTATTGCCCGTGAATTTTCATTATTCAAAACGAAATACTGTACGCTTGGTGATGTCCCTGTTTTTTTAAATTTATAATAATTATATGAATAATGTGCAATTACTGCGTTTAATTTTATGTGTTTTTTTATTACTATTTTATTAATTAAATGCAATGGAATGATTATAAATGCGCATTTATATTATATATATGAAGAATTTAAAAATTTTAAATGACGAATGCAAATATTAAAATTATATTATCATATAATATAAAATGAAATAATGTTTTAAACTGAGTGAATTAACTGTGGAATTAATTAATAATTTTAGTGCGCTATTGGAAAATCCTGTCCGCACCCAACACACACAGATACAGATATATACATATATATAATATACCCCAGTGGCAACGTTTAAATCAATACATCTCCATAATAAATAGTCATTACTGTATTTCATACTATTATACAGCGTAACAATAATTGTTAATTATACATTAGCCCGGCGCATACACCACTAATTAACGAGGCATTGTGCCGAACGTGAATATGCCCCTAAATAAACACGCACGCACACGTACACAGGAATATTATAATCATTTTTATTTGTCGTTACGTAACAACCTGTGCGGGTCTGTTGAATTAAAATAATTGTTAAGGTCGAGTTTCTGCTCGATGGTAACGAACGCGATTCAGCCCGATTTCCGCATGTGAATGTACAAACATTAATTAAATGATTCTGTATAAATGTCGGAACGGATGCACTCATATGCAATTTTAAAATTTACACAATGCCCACACACATACATACACACGTACATACAAATATTCAACCTATGTCTGGCGTTTTACATTTGTCAATTGTAAATATTCATTGTTTTTGCAACATTGTTTTACATTGCGTCGGTAAATCGATACGGCCATGCAAACGGAAATTACAGCTTACATTGCTGTTTTCCTGTGCTTGAAACTTGCAGAGTATCATTGGATTGTCCGCACCGGAAGTACAATACTTGTTTCAGAATAATATCGTACTGTGTAAATTATGCAAAAAAATACATTCTCTTCCATTATTGATTACAGCGGCATTCAAATACTCTACCGACATAGAAATATATCAATAGATTTTATCCACGCGCTGATAAATGCTTAAAATGAAAATAATTACCACAAAAAATAAAAGAAATGCTATACCAATTTTGTAGGTGGTTACAAAATAGATATTTTAAAAATATTTAAAAAAGAGTTCACAAATTGTGAAATTGTTGAAAACAATATTCTATATTTAAGCTCAAAAAAACATATAATAATACATATTTTTTAAATTTAAAAGTCTACGAATTTTGAAATTTTTCCCTATAAAGTATATTCAGGTATGTTTTATTGATTTTAGAGCAGGATAGAGACCAACCCCCTTCCCCCACCCTGCATATACAATATAATTATTTAACAGTCTCTGAGAGAAATTTTATATTTATTTATTATATAATAAAATTTTAACCAAGAATTATTATTCTTATTATCCGTTATGCCAACGGATATCGAATGATTATTATGTACAAATATCACGAAATAATAAATAACTAATCACTCTAGCAAAGCAATTATCAATTACAATATTGTGGTTTGACTAAATTAAAGTCCATAAAAGTTAAAAAGGAATAGTTCATTTTTAAACTCCGCAGAAAATGCGAATACCGAATTATCTACTAAATATAACGTTGGTAACGATGACATAACATTTCAAGCATTATCGTAAGCACTTCAAGCATCTTCAAGAATGATGCCGAGGAAAATATAATTTATCATTTTTGATTAATTCTTAAGAAAAAGTAATAATTGGTGGTGTTCCCGGCGCATCCACCATTTGTGTGAATTGAATTAAATGTTACTTATTCAATGAATTTATTACAAAGGATATAAAATTATGACTAAATATAAATAACCGATTACTTAATTAATATATTAAAACAATAAAATCTTATTTGTCTAGTTCAAATTGCTATAAAAGATGTCCCAGAAGCTTTTAATATAAAAGTTAAATGTGGCACAAAAGGAATCGACACTTTAGCCCGTGCCCGAGATGGCGAAATGAAATGCATAAATTGAAATAAGAATGTTCGGTGCCGAGATTTGTCCTCCAGATATGAACGTTATGACGGCGTTTAATATATCACCTTGTATTTTCCTCCAGTATATTATTTCCATCCGGGTCGCCTTTATGCGAGAGGAAATATGTCTAAAATATACATCCAACAACATCTAAAAAGCGTTAAAAATGCCCCCCCGAATGAATGGAAGATCAAAGGAACTTATTGAGGAAACGATGACGCGGACTCTTTATCGTTCCTCATAAATTTACAGTTGGAAGGCGGCGCAGTCGGAGCCGTCGACGACGTGGAGGAGAGCTGGAGAGCAACGAGCAGAAAACCCGCTCGTCAGCAAAAGATCGGGTTGTGAGGTGGGGGCGGGAGGGGGGCTCTGACGTGGGGGAGAGGGATAGTTTTCGCCTTTGTGCGATGACCGAAACCCTCGATATCAACGTCAGGGCATCGAGGCATCGATTGCCCCTTCGGACAGGGCCCGGCCATGCGTGAATGCCAAACACCCTTAACTATCGGCAAATATTTGTGTTCTGATGGAGAGGGGCGTCTTGCACGCATACTCGCATATCTTCTTGACGCGCCCTCAAATCAGCCGCATTATAACTAACTGCACCACCAACACTTTCATAATTATGACTCAATAATAAGATCAAAATTCCACAAAAAAATAATTATGCATACTTTTATGACTTTAATTTAAAATTATATCAAGAAATTTATTATACTATACAAGAAAACCAAAAAAAAAAATACAAATCAGAATTAGTATTGATACACTGTATTAATGGACATTTACATTTAATTAATTAGGATTCATTGTGATAATAAGTTTAAATATTTGTCAAAATACATGTTTTTAAGAAAATAATAAAAATCACTGAACTTTTAAACTCATAATTAAATAATTTACCTTACTAATTTACTAGATTTAACTTAACTATATAACGATTAATTATTTATTAACCAATTTTACACTCGTGATAATTTCATCTCCCCATATTAACATTACCATACTGATGAGATCCCAAGCACGAAACTGGTCTGTAGTTGCCGAACAATAATTAATATTTCATATTATTCTTATTATTGTACAATTAATGATAGTAAAATAATACATTTGATAAATGTGTTGAATGTGCCATATTTAAAAGTTAATAATTAATTGGCAATATATTGTGACCATCATTAACTATTCAGAGCCTCGCAATTAAATCAATGTTTCGCACGATCCTTTGTGTCCGCGGTTGTTCAAAGTCAAAGCGACCCTCTCTCGCTGCTACACAACTATTTACTATCTCTGCAATTTATCGTCGCAGAATACGAAACCCGTTGAACCCGAAACTTATCTCAAAGTTACACAACCCGGCACGAGAACACCGTCTTGGACGAATCATTAGACAACAATCCGATAGCGCTCAAGTGAGGGACGGACTACTGCGATTTAAATCGAAAACTATCTCGTACATCTTGTAATAAATACAAAATAAGTAAAAGCGAAAAATCGAACACTCAAATGATTTTAAATATTAGATAATGTAGAATAATCAATTAATTTCGACCTTATTTAATAAACCATGTAAAGAGCGTGATGATGGTAAGTTTATCCTCTGAATGAGTCTTATATCCTTGAGATTATGTCAATGTTTGTATAATTAAAACTTATTCACTATTGAATGCGAGTTTTAAAATTGTTTAAATTTATTTTCGGGAATTCTAGATCTTCCAGAAAACCAAATAATTGACTGTTGTAGAAGTAGAAAAATTTTACAGTGAGTGGGTTTCCACTATTTCACCCTCCAATTCATATATTTACGCAGGAATTTTAATAATTATTATTTAATTTATAAAACAATTAATAATTTTCCTTTTCAATAAATATTCTCTTCAAAACAATTTCATTTTAAGAAACACTCCTTTGTATTGTAGTTATTTAATGGTAGGTAGAGGCCACCCGTCCACCCTACATATTCATATGAACTTAACTTAAAAAGCTGCTTTTAAATCCATTGATTACATCAATATAATCACTGGTGTAAATTATGGAAACCAGATAAGGGACAGTGGTAAAAGTAAAAAAATGTAATTTGGGTGGGTTGATTGCCGCAAGCGCAAGAGTTTTACTAAATAATTATATAATTCATTTGTTTTCATTTGTAAAACGATGTTTACTTTTCCCTTTAGGTAAATATTCTTTTCAACACAATTTTGCTGGTATTTTCGTAATGATTGACACTTTTTAACCGTACATAGTTATTACGATTTGCGATTTCCTATCATTTTAACCGAACCTGATTCCTATAGCTGACAGTTTGCTATAACTAAATAGGAAGAAAAGTAGATGCCAATTAAAATTATAATAAAATAATACATTAGATATATACATTATATGAATCCATAATGTAGCAAGTGAATAATACATTTTATATAAAATACAAATTATATTACGGTTTGTAGTGAATGATGGATATGTTAGTAATGAATGTAATTTGTTACAGACGAGGTGGACGTGATCGGTTATACAAGTACCCAAAGTGACACGGATGACCATTCGAGCGTGCAATCTGCATCGAGCGACAGCGGGGTGACCATGTCGACCAGCCGCCTCACCCTTTCCGAGATGAGGGAGGGCTACATGTAGACACAGACATGGCAGAGAGGCCGTCATTTAAACGACCAGAGAGCCAGTCCTCTAGTCAACGAACATGTCTGCTGGAAAAAAATTATCATCGTATTCACCTTATAAATTATTTATATGTATATTGTACATATTTTAAATTTAAATCTGAAGAGTATGGAATATATATAAATATTATATATATATAAAATATATATAGTGTATTTTAAGGGGCGGCCCGACTGCCTGCGGGCCGCCGTGCTCGCGAGATATAGCTCATTGAGATTAGTTTTGTGTAATAATATTTCATACCCTCCCCCCCTCAATACATTAAAAAAGAAACATGCATTAGTGTGGGGCTCTAGGTCGGTCCCGGATCCGGGCCGGCGAATTCCCCGGCTCGGACCCAGGACGAGCTCTCGTGTGCCCTTTCTGCATGTGCCCGGCCCAGCCACTCAATGGCACTCAAAAAAAAAATAATAACTCGACGCGAGTCTAACACTAAAAGTATAATAAGAATTGTATAAAAGAACAAAATATAATAAACCTGTATAGTGTGCAAGAATGCGGGACGGGCCACCCGCCTAGTCGTCCGGGTCTTTTTTTCATGGCAACATGTATGTGCGATCGACGATGCTTTTGCGCATGCGCAATCATTTCTAAAATATAACACACAACGATAACTTTTATATTAATCATTAAAAAAATGATAAGAACCACTTTAGCAAAAATTATTATTATATATATAAATAAGCATTACATGACATATCAGGTCATATTATTAACTGCCTTTCCATAGTGTTTTACTTTTACAGTTTCACAACATAGTTGCTCATTATAATTTTGATTTATGCTCATAAATATGTATATACACATCATTCACCAACTGGCAAATTAAATAAATAGCATAGAATAATTTCACCATAGCAAATAAATATCCATTTTAATAGTTGATGTTTTAGACACTAATTGTCATATTGATGTTATTAATAAAATCAATCATTCGGAATATACAAACATATTTTTCCATATTTCTAACGAATGTTTGTTAAATGTGGTAAATTATCTACGACCAATGTTTATTGACCAAAAATATCGGCTCAAACTGTCACAACTGTCATTTTAGGATACACAATCTTTCCACTTTCAAAACTTATAGTTGTTTAAAATTTTAAAAAAGTTTAAATACCGTCAATACGCATGTTAAAATTGTGATTGTGCGCATGCGCAAGACTCGCGCACGTTGGCTTTGACTCGGACCGACTAAAAAACGCCACGGCAGATCTCCGGTCCGTCTACGCTCTCCCAACAACCATCGGTCAGCATTCAAAGAGTACAAATTCTTTATATGTCCCGATGATACGGGACGCTATTATATTTTTATGACGCGGGCAGTCCCTGCGAGAACTGAGCCTCTAAGTATGGTGAGTGAGAGTGAGAGTGCGTGTTCGAGAGCTTGACAGGTGATTGCACGGGTACTGATAATAATTATAATAATAACGATAACGATTATCCAGCGAGAGGGTAGCAGAAGTGTTGTTCGTCGCGGTTTTTGAGTGGGAGGCCGTGTCCTTTATATATAAACGCATGTGTTGAATATGCCATATAAAACTATCCAAACAATAATAATAATAATATAATTTTGTTTCATCATCAATCGTCCAAGCCTTTTGATTTAAAATTTAACATTAAATTATTGTTTCTCTGTCAACTCCACTGCGCCGAGGAGACCCCAATAGGTCAAAACCGGCGTAGCTATTGTTGACAGGTAAACAATAATTTAACGTTTTACATAGTTATTATCAATTGTCGATATTGACAATCCCTTAATTGTTGATGGTTTGTTCAGTCAATTAGGAAAATCAGTGCAACGTTTATACAATAAGTATCACCCTAAAACGTAACATTTTATATGTGTCTTAAAAAAATCATTCTTTTAATCGTTTGAATAAATTAATGCTAAAAAACCTTACGAATTTCAGCCTTACCAGTACCATCAATCAAAACCACACATTTTGTTTTAAAGGTGATAATTTACTAATAAAATTAGCACTTTTGAACAAAACACCCATTCAAAATTTTTAATTGACTATTATTTCACTATACAGTTTTATCATCAGATATATGTAGTAATTCAAGAAAGGGATATAATTTGTATATAAACGAAACTGCAAAGATTATTGGGTTAGGTCAAGAGTGAGATACAGAAGAGAATTAAAGTTAGAGTTTTTACTTAATTTCCTCAAAACCCTATATAAGTCGCATAGGTAAAATACTATTTATATTAAAAAATAATTACGATCAAAAAATACTACACAGGATAAGTAAAAAGATGTAACGAATTAATTTACCTGTATCAAGAATTTTTCACTTTTTATAATTATAATCACTAGTTTCCTTCTATTCGAACATCAAATGACATATAAAAGTTTCGTTTTTATACTATCTCATCTTCCAATTATTATACAAAAACCAAAGGGCGAAAAACAGTGCATAAGAGAATAGTGATCCAATTAATTAATTATAATCCATCTAATAATTAAATAATCTTTCAGTCAAACTAGCGCGAATGTTTTTCTAAATAAAAAGTATGAATATGATATGAATAAATTATAAATTCTCTAGCCAATATCATTGCCATGATTTTCTGCATAACACATCAATGTTGATATTAAAAAAAAAAAAACAAAAATCAATGCTTTATTTTAAAACTCAATTAAAATGTAGAGTCGGTGGGTGGCCTTGTGGCCTCTATCCCACTCTCCAATCATTATAATATAAATTTCTTTAAAAAATAAAACTACAAGATTTTACACTGTATGGTGAAATAATTGTTGAACAATAAATAAGTTTTGAAGCCACCCTCTATACTAGTGTTTTGTTTAAAAGTGATGAAGTTTTAAGAAGTAAAAGCCTCATTGACACAATATCATTAAATTAATGAATCCTCTAAATAAACCTTTAAAAAAACTGTTTATATAGGTTTATTTATGAAAGGAAAATTCACAACGACGTTGATTACTTACAGAAATATATAACGTACTAAAATTTAAATTTTTATGTATTTGTGATGTTTTAAATGGCATATTCAATATAAAGTCCAGTCCTACTCCCAAATAGTCCTCCATCCCTTAGACGTGGCCTTCCTACGGAGCATAAGACTATATTATACATAATTATTTTTATATAAGGTACTGCTAGAGCTTGTGATCGATTAAAAAAAAAAGAGTTTATCCGTAAAAAAAAAACGCGTAAAACCATAGACACACAACATTTCTCCGAAAAAAAAAGTTTAAAAAAAAGAAACCTCCTCGCCCATGTCATTTTCTATAAATGTCCGCTTCTCTTAGCCTACAGTTTGCAAAAAGAAATCTATAGGAATCCTTCTGTGTGTTACTTCTTCTCATCAAAACGCTTTACCGCAAAATAATAATGAATGTACATAACTGATCACTTGTGTTACTGACTGATAATGATATATATTTAATAAATATACGATGCAATGGATAACGGATATATGCGATCATAAATTTTGTATGTACACCTCGCCCAGTGTGCGATGGCGAAGTGGACGAGGTGTGCTTGTTTGTTTACAAAAAATAAAAACTGCTGTGTGTGCGCAGTGACAGCAGCAAAATGGATTGATGCAGTGTGTCGTGAATCGCCACATCCTTTTCACTTGTATATGTTCTATATATGTGTCCCTATAGATATGTTTAGGGTGTAGGTTAAATTCCCCCCCACAGTCAAGACATCTTGCTGCTTTATGTTTAGAACAATTCGCTTCCCCCTAAAGAAATAATGTAAATGCTCTTAGGACGAAGAGTTCTCAGCTGCCGAGTCATTTTAAAGTATAAGCACAGTAAGTTCTAAGAACTACGAAAACGATGTAACTTTTTCTCTAAATTTTACGAAAAAGCTACAGTACTCAAAGTACCTTGACATACGTATCATGCGTCCCAATTTTTGACCATTCCATTTTTAGTGCTGATATACAAGCCGGTAGATCAGATAGCCCACTATCCTGAGAGAAAGAGAGAACGTCCTGAAGCATACATAAATATATACATATAGTTATAGAAAAGAATAAAACCAGCACCTTCTGTCACCTGAATCAACTCTTTCATGATTGTATGAGATAATAATAATTGTACATATTACTTGTAATTCAAATTGCATTGTTCGTTACTTTATTTCATTTCAGATTCAAATAAAATTTGTGTATTATTATACTTAATTGTTTTCGACATGTAGACGTAGTTCTTTTAAGGTACGCGCATACATATATAAATAATATATTCATCAAAAAAAAAAATCAGTATCTTTCCGATACTATTACGTCCAAAACCTTTGTATGAGTTCTCAGCAATTTAATTTGTCATCAGATGTACATTTTAAATGCAATATTAGGTTTTATTAAATATAATTATATTATTTCTTTGAAAATTCATTTATTTCTTATATACAAATTTACACTGCTTTAATTGTTATTAAATCATTTCCCAAAACGACTACATTTGTTTAGTTAATATATTATGTATAAATGAGTATTTCAATAATATCCTTCGTTCTTACAAAATAAACGATTTCGTGAATCTACATGAATTGAAGGATTGTTAACGATTCATATATTAACTCCTGGGATTTGACAAACAGGTAAGTGCCCGGCGCATCCACCATAAAAATCACCTAAAATTTATTATTATATTGTTTTTATTTTCACATTTATATTTTATTAAGTTTTGAGTTCTGATAATAAAAAATAATAAATACTTATTGTGATATCTAATTTCTAGTGTTTTTATTCAATTCCTTTTAAAGAAACACTTATAATAAAAAAATAAACAATTTCAAATATAATGTCTGTGTATATATAGAAACATATTGTGTTTATTATCAATTCCAAAGACATATAAGTGTTGATGTAATAAATGATTAATTGATTATTACCTTTGGCAAATATCTATCACCGATACAAAATACAATCTAATACAATGTCTTAAAACATTATTATTTTATATAATATGCCAATGAACTACTTACTTTTTTAGGATTTTTAGAGTAACAAGCTGAATTTCTGTAACTGTAAATCATTTCTCAAGATTATTTAATTGGATTCATTAATGTATATATGATTTGATTGCTATCCTTTATTTTGAATCAAACCGCTTTTTTTAATATATATAATAATACATATATTTTCCTCAAAATTGGCTATGAGTCAAACAGATATCGTAATTGAAATAAAAACAACATATTTGCTAAATATGTGCGTGGGGAGGGTGGGTAGTGTGATATCACTGGGAAACAGTGAATTATGCCTTAAATTTAAGTGTATCGAGTAGATTGAGATTTTTTTATATAAAAAATTAAACTATAACGCCCAACGCCATAGATCTGTTTTTTTTTAACCGATTTGAATCAACTAAAAATACAAATTGAATGACCATTAAAATACTATGAAATGACATATTTTTTCAAAATTATCTTCATTGACAAATCAACTTTTAATTTTTTATACCTGCATATACTTTTCTTATTTTATTATACTAGACATTATTTTTCTGAATCCAATAAAGCCCAATATGTTGATTTTAGTTTAATGTTAATGTCAGAAACAAATAATAATAAATCTTCCAATTTATTATTTATTTTCCAATAAATGTAGTGTGCCTTAAAAATAATCCTAACAAATGTTATTTCTTGTAAAGTAATGTCAACAATTTGTTATTAGCCTGTGTTTGTGATATAATCATGAACAATAGTGAGTTTTTTTTCTTATATGCAAAGAAGAATTACATTATTAACTTAAAACAAATTCAATTAAAAACAGTCTTACACAAATCGTAATGTATTTTTTATTGTATTATAAAACTCTATTGATATTCATATACTAAATTTCTATCAATCATCATTTTTATCACTCTGTGGTATTTAAAAAACTATTAAATAAAGTTGGAAACCCTATATTCAATAATATTCAGACAAATTCCGTTAGATGGCGCCACATTTAATTTTCCGTACATTAGGTTGCCTGCGTTAAATTTCAACATTTTCGTTTTAAAAATGGTAAAGCGATTAATCTATATTTAACTATAATTGATTTAAAAAATCATCGACCTATAATCTTATTTTTATATATAATTTAATATTTAAAAGTTATACGAGCATGAAAAACTCATACATTATTTATGCGGACACATGTCAACGTACCGATAATTGATAGCTTTCGCCGTAATCGATTTTACCGTTCAAAAATACACCGTTAATTATAGTTTACCGTATATAATCGATGATCAAACCCTGTTTTATGCACGGGTGGTACTTCGAATAGCTTTCGAAATAGTTTTCATTAATGATTTTTCGGAAAACACTCAATGAAACGCTTCGTGAAAAATGTAGGTCAGAGTAGTGCACCGGCGGGCGCATGCCCACAACTGGCGTTTGTCAAAATACTTAAAACAAACATGCAAAAATCAAACACGCATTTTAGACGATAAATACGAATTTTTGTGTGCGGCGAAGGGCTGCATTCAATCGGCGTTGCGCTGCGTAACAGCAACATGAACAGGAAGAAAGGTAAAGGGTGCTTGTTTATTTCACTTATGTAATTTAATGTTTACCCCTTTTCAGACACCAAGTCATGTATTTACAATACTGTAAACCGAGCACAGTCTACACTGAGTGTGTCTGCTGTAGATTATTATTTAAATTTACCGGTTACTAGTCCTCCTTCGCCTGCGATATCCACTGTCACGCTGACACCTGGGCGGATAAGGAATATAGACCAGGATATGGAAGCCCTTCGTGCATCTAGACATGATAATCCTTTTTTAAAAGTAAGTACAGGAAAAAAGTGTTATTATTATTTTATGTTATAACATTATTATACTATAACCAAACAGCAACATGAAAATAAATAGGTAATATATATATATATAATATATAAATACTTAATTCTAATGCATTTTTAAATAATTGCTTTGTTCTATTTAGCAAATTTCTATCATGGATACAATAAACAGTATAGTTATACATTGACACAAAATTTAATTATTAATATTATTATATGCTTCTTATGTCTTTTTAGATTTTCATAATCACAACCTGAAACTGTGGTTGACATAATAAAAAATAATTTATTCTCTATTCAAAATAAAGAGTTTTTTTATGTTTTATTCATTTAATTTTTCTATTAATCCATTAAAACTATAAACTAACCTATCACACAATTAGTATATATTAAATATTTATATTTGGGTAATGGATTACCATAATAGGATGTATATTAAATATTACAACTTGAAATTTGATTATAAGTAATAAACATTTTTTTATTGAATTCCAGCAAGTAATTGCTAGTAGGGAGAGTTTAGCAGACTGCATTGATGAAATTGAATCAGATGACACCAACTTAATGTCTCAGGTGAGTCCAGCCAGCTCAGGATTATTTCAAATAATTTAATAATAGTCAGTATTATTCCAGGAATTTCCAACAAATTTAGAAATAGATCCCATGTCGCTTCCAGAAATGCACGAGCACATGATTAGGAGTCCACCTCCGACAAATTGGCCAAAATCTCCTAATCATCGTATTTTCCAATTTCCACATGACGGTGAAGAAACTCTGCAAGTTGAAGTAGTTGTAAGTACAAATTTTAAAACTTGTTAGTACATATTAAATTACAGTACCTTTACATTAGTACAGGATATTCTATAAATTAATATAATTATTATTTTCATTAAGCTGGTAACAAAAAAATTCTTTCACTTTTAATTTAATTAATAATTTCTAAATTTAATATACTTGTTTTTCAATTTTTAATTTTGTATCTCCTAATCAGCATTTCAAAACTTATTAAATATTATTATTATTTGAGTCCATTATTAATCTATCTGTTATGTAGAATAAGGAGAAGCCGAAATACGAGATAAAAAACAAACACACGAGCTGGGAAGGTGCTGACACGTCACCTTTAAAGTCCCTGCCGCGGCCTTATCAGGACAGGTTCTCTCTGCTGACACCCAACGTACTTCGCAGCGGAGAAGACAGCATTAGGTTAATGTCCGACGATTAAATTGTCACATTATTTGCCATTTGTATAACATTCCTTATTTCATTCAATGTGATATAGCTTTCTAGTCAGATGTACAAAGTATTTATTTATTGTTACTACGCTATATATATCTGTGTTACCGCCGGTGGATCGAAGAATTAATTCGGGGATATCAATGTAATTGACATTCCACACTAAACTTATTTATTGTGTACTATTTAAAAACAGCTAGTCATTATAATTTAAGAGTATGTAAGAGCTTGCAATGTGCAAAAAAAGAAAAGAAATTAATATTCCAATTAGAAAATTAAGAGCAAATTTTTTACCATAAGAGTGGTACTTAATACAATTTACATCTTGACAAATCAACCTGTATAATCTAATGAAATTTTAAATATATTAAATTTTAGTACTAGGGAATAAAAAAAGATGAATGAATCAATTTAATTATTGGATTTAATTGTTAAATCAATTTAATACGAAGCAGAAACCATAAAATTTCTATGTAGTTGAATAACCTTGAGGTTATTTATCACACTGGTCTCTCGTATTAAATTCACATTTATATTTTATAAAGTTTTACAGTATGTTTACATAAATCTCCGTTTTATCCAAATGTTAAAGTAATACAATTTATTCGATTAATACTAATAGGATATTTATTCAAACATACTGAACTTTTAATCCTTTAAATTTTATTTAGTGTAAATGTTATAGTTCAAAATAATTTTATCTATCGTATTCTACTTGCAGCCCAATTTTATTGGTCATTTATAATAATCCAAATTTTTATCGTGAGAGTTTAACACGGCTGTAATTTTAAACCTATGTATATTAAGAAAAAACTGTTATTACCTATTCTATTGGTAAAATAAAATGTCATCAGACAAAAATTGTTGGAATTGTAATATGGCAGAAACTGTCAAATATTTATATATACATTATATAAGAATATGTCCAAAATTTCACTCTATGTGAGGTAATATTTGTAATTATGTTTCCTAATAATGGCAAAGGGATTCTTCAATAATAAGTGCTTTATTATATACATTAATAGAGTCTAGTATTTGATGGATTTGAATTATATAGAAAACCCTAAGCCTTATAATAGGACATGCATTGATATCATGTAAAAGAGTTCACCTGTACTGCGAGTGAAATTTGGTACAACTGTATAAAAAAATAGGTTTTAGACTCATCAGTAAAGATAACTGTTATTACTCTATTGGTAAACATTTATTAGAAAATTGTCTACATAAAAAAAATTGTTGTTGTGAATGTAGTAAACAATTGATGTCGATGAATTGTCAATTGTAACTATGAACTATAAATATATACACAATGTATTTTTGTTAGGAGTTGTAAGCTGAAGCCTAAAACTTAAACTTATAGGTTGAGTATTTTGTCATACGTCTGCAATCATTTTTACAATTTATAGAGCATCGATTTGTTTCACTCATGTCGTAGTCACTGTACACAATTCTTAATAAAATTGTACTTTTCAGGGTTTTAATTATTCATTTGTGTTTGTTTGCTTTTAATGAATTTCATATAATTCCACAATGTAATTTATACAATAAGTAAATTGAATTTATAATTTAGGTAAATTACAGATATTTAAAAAGGAATTATATAAACTACTAAATTATTTCCCTGGCACTTTTTTTAAAGATCGAAACAAGTGTCAATCAGTCCATTAAGAAAGTATAGAATTAATTTAATTACATTAATGAAAGATACAATAGCATTGAAGCAGCTAATGCCCCAGTAGTCACTTCAAAAAAATGACAATAAATGTTTCTAAAAACTATTCGGTATTTAGTGCAAAAAAAAATCACTGAAAACAAAACAATAAATAATTACTCAAAGTGTAACGCCACTGTAGTAATATAGTATTTAAATATCATGTGTGTTTCATTCGTTTGTTTAAACAAAATATGTATATTGAAATTTAGTTATTTGACAGATTTCTTTTCTATTCTACTTTTAAGTAATTAGCCAAGAATATTTTTGAGAGTTTTATATTGTATTTTTACTGATTTCCATAAAAGGCGTATGATTTCACTTTATTCAGTGATGCCAATCTAAGTAAAACAAAATGTGCACTTTGAGAGAGATTAATAGAACCCTTAGAAAAGAACTTTTAGATTTTTTTACATGTCGTATCCATAATGTATGAAATAAATTTTTCATCGTAATTAATCTGCGAAGTATGATATAATTAAACACTGTTATTTGGGGTAAATAAAACCGGCATCGCTGTACGCCCCCGTAAACGTATCCCCGGAAAATTGACATGCTGTCAAAAATCAATTACACCAACGACCGCTGTTATTTTACCGAAACGTGAAATACACACGCCGAATGTGGATATAATTATTGGAACAACGATCGGCGCTTAGGAATCCGTTCAACTCCATCCATTTCAGATAAGCCGCATGATGACACATTTTTTAAAGTGCGTTCGATTTGTTAGGTTAACCACATATCTGGGCTCCAAGAGGACCTGCTGCACCAGTGGAAATGTATGTTACTGCCCTTGTTTTCCAGTTGCACAGGTTACATGTGGTATTTTTGTAGAGAGGACTCGTGCTGGGCGTTTATGACAACGAGGATAAGACTGTTGATCTCACCGCAGCCGCTGAACACTACAACAACACATCAAATGGAAAATTACTACAGCATATAAAACTGTAAGTGTATATGTAGGGTATTCTAAGTTAAAACTATATTTTGTATGTGTGCACATGCAGTTGGGTTCAATTATTTACACAAAAATAAAATTAGATAAACATAATTACATAATTTTCTTTTTTTTATAAAAAAGAACTATATATACAACAGGAATAAAAACATTCCTTCACTATAATGATCTTTTTCTTGTTCTTACTTTGTTTGGTTTATAGCCTTGGTATTAACTTTAATGTTTAATTTTTAATTGTTGGAAATTACAGTAAAACATTTCAGAGGTTATATTGCGTGTTAATGTAAGGATCATTTACCATTTCCCGCATATGCACATTATTTTCAAAAATAGTTGTGCAGGAAGGGTTAAATAATTATTATCAAATCGGATTTTACAATTTTTCTGAACTGTTTCTAGCATACTCCTGACATATCTCAAATAAACCACAATTGATGTTTGTTTTTTGTATTCACCTGTCAAAATTGTTATTAATTTTTCAGTAAAAAAACTAATTTTTGGTTTTAAAAACAAATTTAAACTGTTTCTCTTTCAAATAAACTATATGATTGACATACCAAACTAGGTTAAGAAGTTTTGCATTGAACTAGTGCATTCCTATCTTACCTCAATAATAGTTCAATAAACTGTTTCCAAAGTACTCTTGACCTATCTTAAATAAACTATGAATGAATTGACAGATCATCCCTTTTAACTTAATCCAAAGATTTTCAATTATTTTTTATGTCAAATTCTCATTATTTTTTTGGAAATTCCAATTTTTAAAGAATAATTAAACATATAAATTATTCGAATAAATATAAAACTCGTTTTTCTAATCAAAATGATCATTAATAAACCTGATAACTTTCCAAAGCATATTTTCCACTGTTAATTGTTATTTTTTTAGTAAAACTTCAATTTTTTTATTATAGTTTTGAAAACAACAATTTGACAAATGTTTAATTGATTTTACAAATTTTAATTTTTTGAGAAACAAAAATTATTACAAAAAACATATAAGAAGAAACATATGAAAACTATTTAATTGTTTTCTTTTTGTAAATTGTTATTTAATTTTTTGTTTCTATTGAAATTTATATAACAGTTATTATTATAACCTATATTACCACCATTTTTTTATATTTATACTTAAGCTACAATATTGATAAGCAAAATTTAAATGAATACTAAACTAAAACACTATGTTTTTACTACAACTACTAAAGTTTAGTGGTAAAAAATAGTATGTATTTTAGTTTAGTGTTAATATGAAGTAACAGCCGAAATTATTCTCATGATTATAATCTAAATATATGCGTTACTTAGAGCATAAAACCATTTATTAAAATTATTTGTTAGAGATAGATTTCATATATTGTACTTCCCATCCATATGTCCCTAGTGACCTGACCTGAAACTCTATTTTGTATGTGCATATAACCAAAGAAAATTTAATTGTTTCAGGTCGGTCTCCTCCTAATTTCCTCTTCTGATACAATGGCTGCGTCCCGCGATGGGCGCAGCAGTTCCGCGTCGGCGCATAGCGGCTCGACCAATATCTCCTCGATACGCACCCCCAAAAGGCAGCGTTCCGCCGTCAGCGCCTCGCTGGACGAGAAACACCTAGACTTCCTATGTCCCGTCTGTTACGACCTCATCGAAGAAGCGCACATAACGAAATGCGGCCACACATTCTGTTATTCGTGCATCTTGCGCAGCTTGGAGACGATGCAGGCTTGCCCGAAGTGCAACGCCACCGTCACCAGTGAAAACATTTTTCCCAATTTCCTACTGAACGATCTGATTAAGAAACACAAGCTGCGTAAGAACTGTTTAGAATCGCTTGGTTTGAGCAGGGACGGCTCGGGGGAATTTGTAAACGCGGCAGACGGTTTACGAGATTTCGTAGCGAGTGAGTCGGCTAATCTCACCCTTCCCGATGTTAACGTAATGCTCGAGGTATTGACACAAAGGAAACAGTTACTAGAAGCGGAATCGTGTGCCGCGCAAAATAAGTTATTACTAGAGTTCTTAAAACTACTACTTCACCAGAAAATGGAGGAGAAGGCGCTGGTTCTTAAAGAGATCGGGATAATCGAGCACGATATCGAGGAAGTTGAGAAGAAATTGAAAGAGGTGCACAGTAAATGTCCGACTTTCGAAGATGTTGAACGAGCCGTAGGTTCTGCCTCTGATGGGGATTCCGCCGTAATTGCCATGAAGCAAGAGATGATGGATATAATAGATAATATCGGGTCCACGATGTTAGATAAAGAGAGAAAAACTGAGAGTACGAGTACGAATAAAATGGGACTTTCATCGCTAGCGATTAGAAGGCGCAGAATGCACTCACACTTTGATGATTTCGTGCAGTGTTACTTTCAGTCAAGATCAAAGGATTTATATTTCGGTAAAGACCACGATAAAACGAAAGTAGCTTCAACTTCTGGGGTGGATGTTGATACGACTTGTGGTTTGGATGAATTCAGAGAGGATCTAGTGAAGTTTTCAAGATACAGTTCACTGCGATTAATAGCGACGCTGAATTACTCCAGTGATCTCTTCAATAACTCTACAATCGTGTCAAGTATAGAGTTTGATAAGGATAACGAATTTTTCGCTATTGCGGGGGTTACGAAAAGAATTAAAGTTTTTGACTATGGGGCTGTAGTTAGGGATAGTGTTGATATACATTACCCATGTATCGAAATGATTTCCAATTCGAAAATATCGTGTGTGTCTTGGAATAGTTACCATAAAGGCACGTTAGCTTCGAGTGATTATGAAGGGAGTGTTACGATTTGGGACGCTTCCACCGGGCAACGAACGAAAACCTTTCAGGAGCATGAGAAAAGGTGCTGGAGCGTTGATTTCAGTGATATGGACACTAAATTGATAGCGTCGGGATCTGATGATGCTAGGGTAAAGTTGTATAACTTGGGTATCGATCATTCGATCGCGACTTTGGAAGCCAGGGCGAATATCTGCTGCGTGAAATTTAATCCGAAAAGCTCGTACCATTTAGCTTTCGGTAGCGCCGACCACTGTGTTCATTATTACGATTTAAGAAACATGAAAGAGGCTCTGACGCTCTTCAAAGGCCACAAAAAAGCCGTCAGCTACGTGAAATTTTTCAATAGCGAAGAAATCGTATCTGCGTCCACAGACTCGCAACTTAAAATGTGGAACGTCAACACTCCGTATTGCTTAAGGTCGTTTGTAGGTCATGTGAACGAAAAGAATTTCGTCGGATTGGCGACTGATGGTGATTACGTTGCCTGCGGTTCGGAAAACAATGCTCTTTACGTCTATTATAAAGGGTTAACGAAAAAGCTATTCAGTTATAAATTCGAACCGGCACGGGGTGTTTTGGAACAGGACCGTAGAGAAGACGACCCTAACGAATTCGTTTCGGCCGTTTGCTGGAAACAAAACTCCAACATTATTTTGGCAGCTAACAGTCAGGGGACTATAAATGTTCTAGAATTAGTTTAATCGGTAACGCAAGGCTAATAGTTCATTCGAACGTTTTAAATTTTTATTGTTGAGCCTTGTACTTACATCCCTCAGTAATGTAAGTTTTAACGGGTGCGGCCCTCTTCGGTAATTTGCCAAAATTACTGCGGATGCCGTTTCTTTTTTTGGTTTAACGATTGAAGTTTTAATGTTCAATTGATCTAATTGAAGTGATTGGGTTATGTGATACCTTACATATGATTTAATGCCATTTTTATTATGTTTACTGAGAGGTGGAAGCACCAGTACTGAAAGTTTTATATAGGGGCAATTGTTAAAACTGTTTCATGATTCATAGAAAAAATGATGTGGTTTTATTTCATAAAAAAATTGTGATATTTGGCTGTTAATTAATTAATTTTGAGAACAATGTTTACAACTTTTAAAATAAGCATGATTTGCTTTTCTTCAATAACATGTAAGATCATTTTTAATATAATAATTAATTTTAACATGAATGAGAAGTACCTTAAATTACAAAAAAAAAAATTGTATGGATTATGAAACAATTGGTGCAATTGTATAAATTGTATTTGTAGATTATTGTGTGTTAGGACAATCATCGAGTTTTTGAGATTTACTGACTTTTCTTTTATCGGGATTATATATAAAGGTGTTCAATAGTTGAATCCATACGCACAAAACTCATAACACGTAGTATCACCTTGTTAATTAGGATTTTAATAAACATAGAATCGCCGTTTTTTGGTGCTCGAATCAATTTGCCGGACTCGCTCAGTGTCAAGTAAGCATTTTATGTGTGTGTTTGGGCATTCCGCGTTGTGTAAAATATTAATTTTGTGTCCAAGTCAAGACTTTTTGCTCATATTATACTATATTCATACAAAATTTATAACAATACACATTTTATTAATTGCATGGATTTATTTTCAATACTCAATAATAAGAAGCGACTTTGGATAATCAAATTAAAACTGAGCTTGTTCCTCACTTCACTTATTTATTTAAAAGTTATATGTACATTTCTAACACAATGTGATTATTATAACGACTAAATAAAAAGAATAAACTCAAACTTTGGATAAGATATAAAAAACATAAATAAATTTAATTTGACAACTGAGATCATTAATATGAAAAAACACAATTAATTAATTGTTTTAGTGTTGATAAAATTAAATGATGTATGAATATGGTATAACGAAACTATTTATTACAGCAATATATGTGCCAATCCTAAGTGTCCACGTGTATTTACTGTAAAACCGCACATAGTTGCCATAACTTAAAAGTTTAACTATACATTTAATGGAGCATTTTCATCTCGTTTAACGATATAAGAAAAAGAAAATATATATATAACAAAAAAAAACCATTAAAGATATATATGTATATATGTGTATAAAAAAACTTATAAAATATGCAAAGAGAAAAAAACTAAATTTTGAAAGTGATTATGTACGCATAAAAGCTTTATTTAAAAGAATACGAAATATTTTTAGATAGATTAAATTATACGTGATTTATATTTTTGATTGTATTTAAAAAATACCATGAGATATATCTTGTACTGTGTATATTATATAAAAGTGCAGTTATTTTCAACTGTTGTATTGGAGCTCGTTTTTGTTGTCTCTTTCATTGTAGAGAGTAGGTGTATATTGTCGTTTGTAGATACTATTAGCAATAAATTTCCCTTTAATGATTGAGCCATCTTTATTTCTGGCCTGCTTTCGTTTCAGAGCTGGGGAAATTAAAGAGGGGAAAAATTTCACCTTCTGGGGATTGGATTCTGAGTTTAAAAGTGTCACTGTCGTAGGTTTGGGGAAAAAAAATAAGGGATACGATGATGTTGAGAGGATTCAGCAGGACAGGGAGGCTGTGCGTGTCGCTGCTGCAGGTATCTATTTGTTTTATTTAATTTATATCAAATCTAACTTGAACTATTATTTTAAGTGGGATGTAAGGCTCTACAATCACTCAACATTAAAGAAATCACCGTAGAGTCAATGGGTGATGCCGAAGCAGCTGCAGAGGGCAGCACACTTGCATTGTGGAAGTTCCAGGAGTACAAGAAAAAGAAGAAAGACCCTCCTTCCTTAAGCTTTTACTCGGAATGCGGCGATAAGGATACCCACGCGTGGAATAACGGTGTAATTAAAGCAAATGCCCAAAATACAGCACGTCGTTTAGCGGACACTCCTGGAAACTTAATGACCCCCACTATATTTGCAGAAAATGTTCAGCAAATTTTCAAAGGCCTTCCTGTTGATGTTAAGGTTTATGATAAACAATGGGCTACTGATAAAAAAATGTTTTCATTTTTATCAGTAAGTAGAGGTTCTATTGAACCACCTAAATTCGTTGAACTGACGTATAATAACGGTTGCAAAGGGGAATCACCTTACATTTTCGTTGGAAAAGGTGTGACCTTCGATGCTGGTGGTATTAGTTTAAAACCATCCGCAGCTATGGATGAAATGCGTGCCGATATGGGCGGAGCAGCTTGCGTGGTAGGTTCTTTACAAGCTATAGCTTCATTAAAATTAGAAACTAACTTAAAAGTACTAATTCCTCTCGTGGAAAATCTCCCTTCGGGTTCTGCAACAAAACCGGGTGATGTCATAAAAGCCATGAACGGGAAAAGCATTTGTGTCGACAACACTGACGCCGAGGGTAGACTAATTTTAGCAGATGCGCTGTGTTATAGCGCTGAATTTAAACCAAAATGGGTATTGGATATAGCGACTTTAACCGGTGCTATGAGAATCGCTCTTGGTAACGCAGCTACCGGCGTTTTTACAAATTCCAATAAACTATATGGCGTTATAGAGGAAGCAGGATCTACTACTGGCGACAGAGTTTGGCAGTTTCCCCTTTGGAAACATTACTCGAAACAAGTTACTGATTACCCAGCATTCGATCTTAACAATGTTGGGAAAGGTAAAGGAGGCGGATCTTGTACAGCTGCTGCATTTTTAAAAGAATTTGTACCTGAGAAGACGGATTGGTTGCATTTAGATATCGCTAGCGTTATGGGACCATCAGATCCTGCACCGTATTTAACTGGGATGACCGGAAGACCGACGAGAACTTTGATTGAATTTGTTAGGATGCAAAAGTAAATGTTTATAATAATTGTTATAATAAAGATATGTTATGTAAAATGTGCTTTTTTATATGAAACATATTCAAGCAAGTAATAGCATGTATTTTAAGTAAGTAAGTTTAAAATCAATTGAATTTAATAGTACTATATTAATCTTTTATGTTGTTTATGTGGTAGAATTGTGAATATTATTTATATTGTCATGAGTGTTGTAGGAAAAATACTTGGGTGCAGTAATATTGAAAAAGTCATTCACATAATAGTGCTGAACTCTACAAATAAATTGTTTATAATATTTTAAAAAGGGGAAGACAACATTTTATGGGCGACTATAGATTAATCGTCAATTTGCGATTTATAGTATGTTATTGTTACTAATAGTAAGTACAAATCAATTACATTAATACACCAATAACTTAAAAATTATTTAATAATTTCTTTAAATTATCAAGTAGTTCCGCCACTGGTCAATACCAACATTAAGAATTTTAAGGTAAATACAAACAGAAATCAATGGATTATTAAATGTGAAGATTCAAGACAACGTTTTAAGATGGCAGTGCAATCGTATACGTGTAGGAATGTGATAAATCACCCCATACAAAACCTAACACTTTATTGACTCCAACAATTAACAATTTAACGTTTTGAATAATATTTCGAATATAACGTCGCGACGGCCGGCAGCGCCCTACATACGTTACAGCGTCATCTATTTTCAAAAACTATATCCACAAGTTATAGATATTGACGTTTCGTCGCAAAAAAACATCATCAACGCCGCATTCTGTTGTTTTTTGTCTGAGCACCTCCCCGTTAAAATCGACGTCCGAGAAAATGGTGCGTCACCCACTCTCCACAATTCCAAATATTAAAACTTACGGGTTCGCAAGCATCGCCTAGTAAAACCCCACGTAATGCTCGTGAAATAGTACCCGGCGACGTATAATTTGTGTTTATAAAAGCCGTGTGTAAATCATTCCCAAATGAAAGAGGCATCGCCACCAGTCTCCGCAATGGCCACCCCGACCAACAGCAGCGGCAACCTAGTGGATGAGTTCGAGGAAGCCTTTCAGGTAAACCATCAACCTGCACGCGCACCACCATCCACACCATTTCACCCCTATATACTATTTCGTATTTCACTTTACAGCATTGTTTGAATATGTTAACAAAAGAAGAGGCTGTCCCGACTAGTGACAAGGACGAGATCAGGGTAGAAGTTGAACAGACCACACTGCGGTTCATTGATTTAGCGAGACAGATGGAGGCCTTCTTCCTGCAGAAGAGGTTTCTGCTGTCCGCTCTGAAACCGGAGATGATTGTGAAGGAGGATATAAACGAGCTACGCCTGGAGCTCGCAAGGAAAGATGATTTGCTTAAACGACACCATGATAAAATAGCTGTCTGGCAAAATCTTCTCACAGATTTACAAAGTTACTCAAAAAGCCCAGCAGCACAACAAGGTGCTTCAACACCGGGTTTGATTAGTGGCAGTGGGTCAGTCCCTCAGAGCCCAATGGGTCCTATACCTGGAAACCAGACACCCAATTCAATGGTCATGCCCGGAATGCCTAATACAATGCAGCAACAGCAAATTCAGCAGCAATTACAGTTGCAACAACAACAATTACAGCAGATTCAACAGCAACAGATGCAACAAATGCAACAGATGCAGGTAGATCGACGTTAACTTGATTAAAAAAATGTACCTAGTATCCTAGGTTATTGTTTACCCGTTTGAAATTAATTGATTTCTAAAAACTCGGAAGTCGAGTGTTTGGAACTGATTAGTAAATCGAAGATAATAAAGAAAAGGATAATCTACTGGCCTAATTACATGTCCTATTACATGCCACAAGTTCAAGTGTGGTGTTTTTTATATTATTTTTTATGTACCGGAAGTGATATTGATCTATACCAAACTTTAATAACGCGTAGTTTTATATTCCTACCTACTCACGAGTCATAGTCTTTTAGTTTATTGATTTAATTTTATTTCCTCAGGGCTTCTTAGCAATGCAATAAACATGAGAAAAAAAATGATGTGATAACAAAATTCTTAGTAATTATCGCACTAGTTGATGAAAGCATAATTTATTTTATTTGTGCATCGAAAATGTGTACCACTTCTGTGCCGACTAGTATTCAAGTTATTCCAGTAAATATTGAATTGATATTTTCATACCATTAAATACGGTATTTTTGTACCTAATGCTGAAATTGTATTTTTGTAGTAACTGGAAGTAACAAGAAAGAAAAAATTGTAGCAATTGATAAAAAAATATCTGAATATTTTTATATCTATTGGAATTTCAAAGATATCAATTTTTTGTTTTACAATTTATGGGGATAAATGTTCTTATTTATTTTACTTAAATAAACAAATAGATTACAGTCGATCATGAATTGGTACACAGTTTTTGTTTAATTAATTAAAAATCAGTAAGACTTGTCCTAGTTGCCAATACTGTAGTTTTTAATTCTTTGGTATTAAGATATGTTTGAAATGTTTTTGCTCAATTGTGCCTTTTAAAATGTATACTAAAGCTGTTAATAATTAGGATATTGTATAGAGTTCATTCTTTCCATTGTTATTGACCGAAAAGTGTAAAATTGATATTTAATAAATTGTTTTCTTTTTTTATTTCAAAATAAATACTATCAAGAGTGATAAATATGAGTTTTATTTCAATACATTGGTTTTGAACTCTCACAATATTCCATTTAACAACCTTAGTAAATGATCGATGAAAGAACTTTTTGTTGTTCAGGTACCTCCCGGAATGAATAGTGGAGGTGTAGGTGTCGGTCCAGGAATGGTGTCTCCTCAACAGGCGATGTTCATGCAACAACAGGGTATGGGTGGTCCACGTGGTCCTTTTGGCCAACAGGGTCCAGGTGGGGTTCTGCAAGGTCCTTTAGCGTACCTCGAAAAGACTACCAGTAACATAGGTACCTTCACATAATAAATTAGACCATTTGATGATTGTAAATTAGATTTGGTTGCAGGAATGACGGATGGAAGGAGGTGACGAGGACGTGGGAGGGGGCGCGGCCGTGGAAGAGGCCGAGGTAGAGGACGTGGCCGTGGAGCCCTACCAGAATACGTGTCCCCATAGTCCCCCTCCCGTCCGTACATGGGGACCATCTGTCATCTGCGGCAATAAGTACTATCTCTTAATCCGGATTACCGAACTCGATCCGACTCAACTAACCCTCTTTGTACTTCACATACTTAAGTACAACTGTATTATTAAAACAGAAAACTATTGTAAACTAGAATTTTATTGCATAACACGTGTATATATCAAGTTTTATTTTTACCAGTATTAACTGCGATTACTGACAAAATTGTCAAAAAATAAAAATTATAGGGTTTGAATCCCCCCTAAAAAGAAATGTATTGGAATTGAATGACTTAACTATTTTAAGCAATTTTTAAAAATCTCAATGTTGTAAAGTGATTTTTATACAAGATGTTTTTTATTTGTTTATTTCCTTGTTTTGTTTGTTATGTTTATCAATGTGTAACGTTACCGAATTTCAAAATTGTGATAAATTAAAAATAATTATTACGTATATAATAATATAATTTTATATTCTTTTATTGATGCCTTTACTCCTGAATTATTATTTCACTTAAGCTTACTTAATGTAAAATTTTAGTTCCATTGAATTAAGAGTGAATGGAAATGGTGAGTTTATTAGTCACTGAATTGATGAGTTTGAGGGGAATATAATCATAATAGTTAAATCAATATGATCCGCCTAGATATTCAGATAATTCAATGTTTATAAGTAATTTTTACCTACTATATCTTATTGGAAATTATAGTCACTTCTACAGGCTATACCTTACTATATGTAAAATAATGTTACGAAAATTGAACCGACCTTTATTCAGTGGGTATTTACGAAAAATACAGTACAATTAAAAAATCCCACCACTTTAAATGATTTGAGGTGTAGTTGCGCGCGCATTGATTAAGTTAAATCAGACTGAGACTGAGCAACGTAATGGAAAATTATGTAAAATTCGTAATGATATGTTGCATTTTTAACTACAGTAAAGTTGCCATTTAATAAAAAAAAAACATTTTAACAAAAACCTAAAACTGTTCACACGTTTAGCATATTATTTAGAATAAAATAATGAAATAAACAAATTATTCTTTTTGTAGAGGGAAAGTAGTATGCTAGTCATATCACTATTTTTAATTTACAAACTTTACAAAAAAGCGTTATTCCCAGCATCACCTTTATTATCACTACATTATCATAGGGTTACATTATACATAAGAAGTTAATAAATTTAACAGAATTTGAATACTTTCTTGAAATGTATGATCATCATTGTTTAGTAACTCCAAATCCCAAGATTTGAAATCGTCCAAATCACATTCTGACGCTACATCATCAACACCTAAAAAAATAGTTTAGAGTAATTAATAAAAAGTATTTTGAAATAATTAGAGACAAATTTAGGAGCTTTATAAATTTCCATAATGATATATTTATTCTGAAAGAAAGTCAGACCTTTATTGTATATGATAACAAAAAATATTGTAGATCCAAGATTGCCAACCAATACAACTCGGTTGGCAATACTGGTTGAATATATATGAATTATAATGCAACAGTGACATTTTAAATATTTAAATTAAGAATTTATTGTTTTGAAGCTAAAGAGTCACATTTTCTTTTACCTGTTTTAAATATCCATCCTCTATTTCTTCTCACCGTTTCATCAGCACTGATTCGAATACACTGCACTAATTCTCCATATGATTGCTTGAACCATTCCACGTCAGTTTTTCTTCTGATATCACTAACAATCCAAATTGGCCTCACTGGAGCTATAATAATAAACGTTAATTACAGTTTCGCCATTATGAAGTAATTGCCAATGTCTGGCATCACTTACATAGATTATCTCAAGATATTGTGATTCGAATCGATAATGAAATCTTCTCTTACCCTCTTTACATGCAATTTTACAGAAATACCCTGGTTCTTCTGCTCTCTTCTCTTCACTCCAGTTTATCATGTCGAGCCGATATTGTTCTTTGTAAGGTCCATCGGACATTAACTCCGTCAGATTCAGGCCGTTTGTATTCGCGAAACATTTTTTTATTGGTTCTGATATCCTCACAATTGCGCATTTCTCTAGTGTTAACCTATAAAAATAAATTGCATAAAAGATAATATTTACATTTAAAATTAAGTACATAATAAATTATTATTATGTTTTACTGATTATAGGGTGTTAGGAGTTACTTGCCCTCCCTACATATACATGTCTGCTTCTTTTATTATAGTAGTAGTTTATTATATTTTCTTAGATTTCCTTAAATCAGTAACACTGTTTAAGTGTTGATACCAGGTAATAAAATTAGTTAATAAATGTAAATCCGTATTATATGTATTTAATATAAATGTCTGTTAAGGCAGAAGAAATTACGTGGAGGTTGCTAATAATAATTAGTATTTATAGCTTTATAATTGAATCATTTGTACAACACAAAATATATACGTCATAAATAAATAATAAATTATGAAATAAAAGATATTTGTAATATTTTTACAGCATTACATATCACCCCTTCACATGCCCTCTTTATGTTACGCCATTGGAATATTTAATACACCATTTAATATCTTTTGTTTTAAATATTTAATTAATGTAATAAATTAATATCACACGTATATCTGGTAAACAAATTTACGTAAATCTTTAATTAAAGTATTTAAAGAGTTTATTATTGCAATAAATGAATATTAATTTCAGGTTATGTGCAGACACTTTCTATTTTTATCTCAATCGACACGATTTACGACACTGTCGGCTTTAATAAAGCAACTTGATAAACACAAATATTTATATCGCCTTTAAAATATATACATAATAACTGACTTTATTATGTATAAATTAATAAAATAAGGCGATATAGATTTTTAATTTTAATAGTGTCAACAACGAACCTATTTTTAAGATATTCGGCAAAATAATCCTTTCCGCATTTCCTTTTCCCGCTAATCAGAAGTACACATTTCGGCTTGGTGGTTTGATTCGCAACTCCCTGATTTTCCATGATTGCTTTTATTTATTACAAAATACGTGGTACGAGAGGCACACGTTTACAATAACGGTATATGGAGGTCATGCATAATATATATTCAGAGTATAAATAGATTATTTAATTCAATAGGAAAATATTTCAAATAAATAAACGTTTTAATTATATAAAGCATGTTTGTGTTGTAAAAAAATGTGGACGTCATTTGATTAGGTTAGGAATGTGGTAATACAAAAAAATGTACAAATATTAAAGGGATAAACGTGATTAAGTGTAGGATTGTCTATATCCCATTTATTTATAATTATGTCTATTGTTTATTTGTCTGAATAAATATTATTGTAGAAGTGATTAAGAGGAAAATTCTCAATAAGGTTCATTTCGTACTTCAGTAGTAGTGTTTGGCTATCGACCTTGTGGTGCATCCGTCGTGTTATTTGTGTAAATGAGCTTGTTACTTTAAAGGATCACCCCCGTCACTCTAAAGCACCATTAATTGTATGCAGATATGTATATTTTCTATGGCCGCAACCGAATGCGCCACCACCTTCGGTTCAAGTTTAGTATATTATACTACTTTATCTAAAAAAACTACTATAATATAGATGGCAACAATTAATTTAAAAAACAGTAAACTTGAGGTTAATTAATCATTAATAACCGTTAATGTCAATAAATTGAAACATTAAATTCTTTATTTTGGGAATAATCTGAAAACTAAGAGGAATGCAAATTAAAATTAGTCAAAATTATAATCTTTTGACACGAATGCAACAAGTATCTTTGTTTAAAATGTTACTGTTAAATGATTACTTATACTATACAGTGTAGCCAACAATGTTGTATTTGAAATAATTTAATTGTTTCCCTGGCAACAATGGCCACGAATAAAATGTTTATTATTAAATGTTGTATTCATTCGTTTATCTCATCGTTTGTATATGCTACTTTTGAATGTATATTTTTAATCATTCCCTTCATTACACATTGTAGTAATGAAATAGAAATTTTTCACGGAATTAAATATTAAGGTTAAGTAAAATCTTTTATTAATAAAAAAGAAACAATAAATAGTAAAAAATCAATATTGCCAACATGTTCATGATAACAATTTTAACATTAAACAACAAATTTATTGCACAATAGTACAAGGATATGTTGATTGTCGTTTCTAGATTACTTATTTTTTGTAATTGTTAATATTAGTAATGTCATAATGAAACAGTTTAAAATACTCAATCACTTATCTTACTTTTAGGCTCAGCACAGAAAGGTATGCAAGTACTGGGGCATAGCTGTCTACTTTTAGGGCAAAGTAGTTATAGGTTGGTTGTGGAATTATTATTGAAATTCCTCTCTCCCATTACTCCGGGGTTAAATTAATGCAATAATGATACTTCATTTAATCTTTAAACTGTAAGATATGTAATTGATAGTTAAAAACTAAAAATCCAGTAATTCAAACTTTTTCTAAACAGTTTCTTTTGTAATTTAAAAATATTCGCATTTTTCTAGTACTAAAAAATGGAAATGCAACATACTATTTACAAAAATTATATGTAATGAAGTAAAACAATATGTAAACAATAATTTGTGTGTATTATTTTTTTAAATTTGATAATTTAATTAGTTTCTTTACTTCTTTTATTTGCTAGTCGAATGGGTCGATAATTATTGTCAACATTTGTACAGAATAACCATCAAAAATAAGCACCTTTATAAATAACAGAACGGGTGCAAATTTCAGAGGTTTTTAACGAGATTATTTCTATTGATATGGTTAAATGTAATCAGAGAACGTCCAAAATGGCTTTAAAAGCTGCAGTGCCATTTCAGTCGATTAGCATAGAGCTCACAGTTTTCACCAAGGCTAGGGAAAATTCGGCGAGCCTATGCTAACGAGATCATGTGAGCTAAATGTCTGAATGTACAACTCCTGTATGTGATTTAAAATTATATCTATTATATTATTAGAACGCTATATTGACATATGTACAAGTTTGTGTTGAAGCTGATTTGAATCAATAAAAATATGGCTAAAAATAGTAATGACATTTAGAGATAAGGCAAATTTTAGTAAAGTAATAACATTCGACGCCAAAGTCCACATATTTGAATGAAGGAGGCGTGTTTATGTTTATTTACTTAATTTTGTATGTTTTTCTTAAATACCTGTACAAACATGCCTAGTAAAACCCCTTTTAGAGGTAAACTTCTTTCCACATTCTGCGCAATCAAACAACACCCTCTGCTCGTGCGTCTGCATGTGCTCTTTTAAACCATCCGACCTAATAAACGATTTATCGCACTTCGTACATTTATAAGGTCGTACACCGGTGTGACAGCGCATGTGGACTCTTAGTATGTATCTGTCCACAAACCGTTTCATACAATACGTACATTCGTGCTTTTTATCCTTACAATGAAATCTACGCAAATGATCGTTTAAATTACGCGTGCTTTTAAACGTCTTCGAGCACAGTTCACAAACGCAAAGGTCGTTAGCGTGCGTGGACATGTGGATGTATAAAGCGGACGCTGTGCGGCCCGCGTAAGTACATTTTTTACATGGATACATCCTTTCATCCGAATGGGATTTCATATGGACACGCATTGACGTTTGCGACGAGAACCTCTTCCCGCATGCTTCACATATGTGGTCCTTTATATCTGTATGCACGGTGATTATGTGCTGCGTCAAGCCTGCGCGCGAATTGAACCTTCCAGAACACTCTGTACATCTATAAACAAAAAATTGTTAAAACAGTTTACAATTATTAAATTTGCACTTACTTATATTTATCCGTGTGTCGATTTAAGTGCAATTTCATGCTGCTTTTCGAGATCATTTTCCCACAGTGAGGACAAGGACTCCTATGGTTGCTGTCATGATGGACTAAGTCTTTCCTAGTTGTAAAGACCTGCATAAAAATTTATTAAAACAAGCGGTGATTGTAGTGGAGGAAATCTACCTCGGTGCACTTGCTGCAGTTAAAAACGGCATTGCCATCGTGTTTTTCTTGATGATCAAGGTAGTCCAAACAGTCATGAAAGTTTTCCTCACATATCTCACAAGTATAGATATTGTTTATAGTGATTTTAGAATCACCATCCTGAAATTAAAAAAATAATAAAAACATGCAAAATTAAAGCAGTGGTTGACTAACAAAAAGTATTGATTTTCTTTATTTCGCATTACTAGAAATACTTGTTATAAAGAAAACTATCAAGCCAATCAGTTAAATCACCCACCCATTGATGGTAGACAAATAATGAATTAATCCATATTGTTTTAAAATCCTCAGCTCTCATAACTAAAAGCAATCATTAACACAAAAATGAATAGACTCTACAAAGGAACCATGGTATTCTTATAATAAAATAGGATCAAATAGATTTTCCAATGAACATACTGTGTGTGGGGATTAATCTTTCATTCTTCTTTTTAATGCATAATTAATGGTCTTTGCTACTAGGGCCGGTTGACCAGACATAGTCTTTTTAAAGTTAAAATATTTTTTATATATTGTTGAAAAATAAAATTTTTATTTCATGACTATAATATCGATAAGATAAAATTATTTTTTGAGATTGAATGGATTTCAGAGTGGATGGATAGACATTCTAAAATTGTAGTTTTTCATTGTTTAATAATTCACTAGATTACATTTTTTTATAACTATAAATTTCTAACCTCAAAATGATCCTTCAACAATTCTTCCAATTCTTTGGTATTTTTGGTGTTCGTTGCTGGTAAGTCATCATCACTGTCTTCTTGGATGGTTTCATCGTTGTTGGTCATCAGGTCATTATCATTGTACAAATCTGGGTAGTCATTTTTAATTAAAACTTTTTCGTTCTCTTCATTTTGCTTCAAGATTTCATTCGACTTGTGACAGCAGTCCTTGAACCGTTCCCATTGGTTTAATTGATTTATACAGGAGGCACATATGTGGGCTATTTTATCATCTTTGTGTATCTGAAAACAATAATAAATATTTACATTATGTGCTATTTCAGGAAAAAATAAATTCAAATCCTGCAAAAACTTAAATTATTGTGACATCATAAAACATTATTAATTAAGCCTTGACTAGTAAAGTATGACTGGCAAGATTGATTTTGAAAAGTGGCAGTAAAATGCTAAATAACACAAAGCTGTATTTAATTATTTATAATTTGTAATTCCTTTGAAAATGATCGTCGCTGATCGAAACTTATGTCAGGAAAATAAATACAACAATATGAAACATAATAATATTTAGATTAAAAGTATAACAAAATAATTTTCTTAATAAATTAATGTAAACCCTTTGCACTCCAGTTGATTTGAAAGAAATATTTTAAACGTCCAATATTTGTTTAATAAATAATTATTTATAATTTGTAATTCCTTTGAAAATGATCGTCGCTGATCGAAACTTATGTCAGGAAAATAAATACAACAATATGAAACATAATAATATTTAGATTAAAAGTATAACAAAATAATTTTCTTAATAAATTAATGTAAACCCTTTGCACTCCAGTTGATTTGAAAGAAATATTTTAAACGTCCAATATTTGTGACAGTGTAAAAGATTAAATATAATTAAAGATTGATGAAACCTTTGACTAAATCATTGCACTAGAAACAAGTCCGTGGCTATTATTGATAGGGAAACAATAATTTAATTTTAAATATAACTTATATACAGCAGTTAAATTCGTTGAAGCGTCATCATTTAGACTTTACGTAAGACTTTTCAACTAACACAGAATAATGTTCATTCATTTATTTAATAAAATAAAACGTACCTTTATCGAGACGCACTCTTCGATTTTTTCACTGAGATTTTCGTGTTGCGAATCGAATATGGAAAGAATTTTAACTTCGCCCCCGCTGTACAGGCATAACCTGCACGTCTCCATTCCTGCATTCGGCTGCCGGCCAGGATCACGGCCGTAACGGTGGGGCCCTTTAAAACATACAAAAAAACGCAAACAAACAGATGTTGATAAACAACTAGGTATACAACTTGCGATGCATGTTTACGCACAAGTGTCACCAATCCGTTTAAAATGGCCAAGGTGAACAATATTGTTTTTACCAGTGGCGTACCAAAAAATGTTAGTTACCAAAAATGTACCGCAATAATTACTACTACTACTACTAAATTGAGTTGATGGATATAAAATTTTAATACACTGTGTGCTGCATTCTAATTGAAACATAATACTGTTAATTAGGAAAGGAATTGTATATATAACCTATTATAATAGAACCATAATGAAGAGTATAAGTTATGCAACTCAAAATACTCATGTGTAAATTAAGGATATTTTCTAATTTAGATTGAATAATAATCTTCTATTGCATAATATAGTGTAATTAAAAAGATTACAATTAGATTATTTTAAAATGTTTATTTTTAGAATGTATATAAGAACTTATTTTACTTTTTATCTGAGAGGTAATGTGGATGTAAATGTCCTTATATCTATATATGGGGCGACCTACTTGAAATACATTTAAATTTTTATCTATTGACAATATTAGTTATAATGTTTTTATACATAAGATGTATTAACTTAATGAATTTTTAAAGGACTTAAAACCAAAAATAGAGGACACTCGAATATGTTTAAGCATGGTTTATTTATAAGGTATTTTTATTTATTTCTTTAATTTGCATGTTATATGTAATATATAAAGAATTGATCAACGCTTGGTTTGTTTGACTGAATTACCAAACCAAGTGTTTATTAAATCCTCACGAATTATTTAATAATGTTTCACCAAGAGATAGATGAGAAATTATTACAGAAATATTTCATTTTGCGAATTTAACAATACACGCAACCAAATATACATATTAATTATGAATCAGGTCTAGGTCGTTTACTACATATTTGTGCAATGGTGAGGAAATTCAAATAAATAATTTAATGCATTTCCAATGTTCACAACGGTTGTTAACAAACTTGCCTCAACTCTCACGTATCATACGAGCAAGTGCGGGTGAGTGAATGCGCTTTAAATATATTAAACTTACCTTAACAATGCGCGTGAGATGTCAGGACGCTGTAGTATTGATAAAATAAAGTATGAATCTATTAATCGTAGCCATTGAAACAAATTTATAACAAATATGAATGGCAAACAATTGATACAAAATTAGTTTAGTGTAATAACCTAAATTCTATTACTTACATGTTAATGTATTGAATTTGCAAATAAATTAAAACACTTCAATCTATGGTATTTTTTATTATGAATCTTGGAAAAGTGTACTAAGATTGAACTCTATAATCGGCCTTATTATATTACAATTATCTTTAATTTCTTTAGTTTAAAGCCGGAACCTAAATATAATTTATTTAATACTAAAAACTTATGTACAATATTGTTATACAACCCCTTATACATGTTTACACACAACTAAAAACATCAATTAGCACCATTTAAATATTTATGGTTGGCACTATTTACAATGGCCTTTAGAAGAGAAGTGCTTTAGGTAGAAAAACCAGAGGCGTATCATAAATAATTAGTATTAATTTTAACAAAATTGTAATGTGGCCACAACGGTTAGAGTTGATCCCTTTAAAATCGAATATATTGTAGGAAAATTGTCCTAACTATTACTTTACATTATTTTTAACGTTTATTAAAAAATGTAAATTTTAATTGTAAAATATAATAATAAAAATAATAAACTGAATTACTATTTTATTATAACAGTATCAATGTGAAATACAGATTGGATATAAGAAGTGTTAAGTTTTGAATTTGAATGTACTGCCAATCACAGCTGTTTAAAGTAACTAGATTTAGTTCTAAGAGACGTGGCAACGCTGCGTAAAACGGAATGCTAGAAGTCGTCAACCGAACGTCTAACCAGCAACGCGCGTCCGCCAACTGCGTTTTGTTCTTTCTGTTTGTTCAACTTGTTCGTTCAATAAATCATACATTTACACGACTCTGCTTATTTAAAAACATCACAGGTTATGGGCCCAGTAATCGTTTTTAAGCCAAAACGTGTAAATTGTGGAAGCAAGGTTTATTTGCAAGTTTTTTCGTCGTGACTGCATCGTGTTCGTGTATCGTGTTAGAGTGTGCGTGTGTGCTCGCCGCAGTATAGCAACTCGTGGCTCGTGGAATTCAGCGGCTACTTGTGTGAGTGAGCGCGTGTATTCTTGTACGTTGAAACACGAAAAGACGAAAGACAATATACACAAGTGGAGTGAGTTGCAAAAGTGTTCAAGATGGCGGAAAAAAGTTCTCATCCCGTGACAAGACTAAAAGGCGTGGAAAACTGGAGTTTCTGGAAATTCCAGACGCAAATATACCTAAAGTCCAAGTCGCTATTTACATTGGCGAACGGAATGGAGAAAAGAACGGATGCCACATTGACAACTGACCAACAGTTCAAAGAGTGGGACATGAAAGATTTGAGAGCCCAAGAGGCGATTGTTTCGCGGCTGGAAGATGGCCCCACATCGCACCTGTTGAATTGCACGACAGCAGCGGAAATGTGGTCTAAACTGTTAAGTGTTTATGAAATGAAATCGCAAACCACCGTATATCTGTTGCAGCAGAAGTTTTATAATATTAAATACGAAGGTGAGGGAATGGCTAGTTTCATTTCAAAAGTACACGATTTTGCATGTCAGCTTAAAAACATGAAGGAAGAAATATCGGAAAAAATGATTATTTCAAAAATCCTCATGTCATTGCCAAGTGAATTGTGCTACTTCGTGTCAGCCTGGGAATCTACGCCTGAGCCAAATCAAGGAATTAATGAATTGATGGCGAGGCTACAAGTGGAAGAAAGCAGGGTGCAAACACGAGAGGCTCCAGTGGCAGCATTAAACGTGCAAAGTGACAAACAATATAAATGCTACGGTTGCGGCCGTTCGGGTCATTTTAGAAACAAGTGTCCGGAAAAGCGTAAAGCTAAAAATAACTTAAAGTGTACTAACTGTCAAAGGCGGGGACACCTTGTTAAAGATTGTCGGGATCTTAAACAATCAAACAAAGAAAGTTCTGCGAGTACAGCTGTAGTTAATGCAAACGCGTTCGTGAGTTGGGCGCTACTAAATAAAGAAGCGGATCCTGGATCTTGGTACTTGGACAGTGGTGCGACTGAGCATATGTGCTCGGAAATCGAAAAGTTTCACACGTATACTGAATACAAAAGTGAAAGATCGGTAAAAATTGGTGACGGTTCGTTCTTAAAATCAAAAGGAAGTAGTCAAGTTAAAGTCCAGGCAATCGTCGACTCAGCAGTAATTGAGACTACGATGTCAAACGTACTATATGTGCCGCGATTGGTATGCAATTTGTTTTCTAAAGGAGCCGCACTGGATAAGGGATATACAATGTTCTCAGACAAAAATGTGAGTAAAATTTTTAATGCAGAAGGCGATGTTTGCGCTATTGCCAAAAGAAATGGAAATCTCTACAAGATGGCGTTTGAGGAATATCCAGCAACGGGACTGCTCACAGTTGCCAAAAAGGAGAGTCTCAGGGTGTGGCATGAAAGATTAGCACACCAAAATTTCGAGCACGTCAAACTCTTCCTTAAGCGAGAAAACATCGAATACGAAGGTGACACGGAATTTTGTGAAGCCTGTCAGATGGGAAAAAAAAAGTCCGTTTCCAAGAAGTGAAAGCAGAAGTTCAATACCAGGTGAGCTCATACATGCGGACTTGTGCGGGCCCATGGTCAAATCACTGGGGGGTTCCAGCTATTTCTTACTATTGAAAGACGATTACAGTCAATACCGAACCATATACTTTCTCAGAGCAAAGTCGGAAGTTTCGACAAAATTATCAGCTTTTCTGCAAAAAGTTGAGGTAATCACTGGAAATAAGGTGAAGTTTTTGCGCTCTGATAATGGTGGTGAATTCATCAATAATGAATTGGAACAATTGGCTGAATCAAAGGGGATTACGCACCAGAAGACAGTTCCTTACACGCCCCAACAAACTGGTCGCGCGGAAAGAGAGATGCGCACCATAATGGAGGCAGCAAGGACTATGATGTTAGGAAAAAATCTGGAAAAACCTTTTTGGGCAGAAGCCGTTAATGCATCAGTGTTTACAATCAATCGGTCAGGAAATAGTCCAGTCAAGGGTAGAACCCCATATGAGTTATGGCATAAGAAGTCATTCGATCCGAGTCAACTGAAGATCTTTGGCTCAGAGGTTTTCATCCATGTTCCGAAGGAAAAACGAACAAAACTTGATCCGAAGGCTAAAAAGGGCATATTCATCGGGAATAGCGAAGAAGTAAAGGGGTTAAAAGTATACCTTCCAGAAGATAATTCCACCGTGTTCGCTCGAGATGTGGTTTTTGTGCCAGAGACTGACAAACCCATGATCACTGAAAAAGTCAAAGAAAGGGTGGAAATGTTTGTCGAGGAATCCGAGGACGAAGAAGTCAGTGAAGAAGACGAGGCCGACGAAGAAATCGATGAACCTGAACAGGAAACCGATGAGCAAGACCCGGAGCAACAGAAGTACAACGATGAAGAACCTGAACAGCAGGTTGTCGACGAAGATGCACCAGAAGACATCAGAGGTCTACGTCCCAGACGCAACATAAAGCGTCCTGCTCACCTTGAGGACTACGACACCAGCTTCTTTGCGTTAGACATTGATGAACCAACATCATACGCAAAAGCAGTGGCGGGTAGGCATGGCAGCGAGTGGAAGTGCGCTATCGACCGAGAGTTAAGTGCGTTAACCGAAAACGGTACGTGGGAAATCGTCGATAAACCGCGTGAGAATGAAGTGATCGACAGTAAATTTGTGTTCAAGGTCAAACGTGACCAGCACGGTAAAGTGGCGCAATTTAAGTGTCGGTTGGTCGCAAGAGGATTTCAAGAGAAAAGTGTTCTAGAAGACATTTATTCACCCGTTGTAAAATTAAGCACCATTCGTGTACTTTTCTCAGTAGCGGTAAATCAGGGTTGGCTGTTGCACCAACTAGATGTTTGTAATGCTTTCCTGCATGGAAATATTTACGTATTTGCCGGAAGGATGCAAAATGCCAAAAGGAAAAGTATGTAAGTTGAAAAAGGCTATTTATGGCCTAAAAAAGGCACCGTTATACTGGTACACCGAATTTGATAAATTTATGAAAGGAAAAGGTTTTCAAAAAGCTGTGTCAGATGTTTGTTTATACATTAAAACTAATGGTAAAAATCATTTTTATGTATGTGTTTATGTCGATGACATTGTTATAACCGGATCAGATGAAAATCAAATAAGCATACTAAAATTAGAAATGTCAAAAGCGTTTAAAGTTAAGGATCTTGGGTTACTGAATTATTATCTAGGTATGAACATTAAACAGGACATTGATAATGGTACAATTCATGTTAATCAAAAACAGTACTTGAAAGACTTATTGCTGAAATTTGGTATGAGTGAGTGTTCGTCGGTAAACACTCCTATGGAAAGCAATTTTATTGCAGAAAACTTGAAGTATGATCAGTCAGAATCAGTTGAAATTGAAAATGAATGCAGGCAGATAATAGTATCGATTATGTATGCCATGTTAGGCACACGTCCGGATCTGTGTTCGAGCATTAGTTTGCTTTCGCGGTACCAGAATTGTGCAAGCCAAAACCTGCTCACAAGTCTAAAACGAGTCCTTCGATACATTAAAGGTACTTTGAATTTGGAATTGGTTTATAGAAAGAATACCAAAGAAATAATAACAGGCTTTGCTGATGCTGATTGGGGGGGCGATACACTAGATCGCAAATCCACAAGTGGCTTTATGTTTTTTGTGCTCGGCGGTCTGGTATGTTGGACCTCGAAAAAGCAACCCACGGTAACAATTTCCTCTACTGAAGCAGAGTATGTTGCATTAAGTCTGTCAATAACTGAAGCATGTTGGCTTAAGAATTTAATTGATGAATTAAAATTGTTTCCAAAGGTTTCAAAAATAACAATATTTGAGGATAATCAAAGCGTAATTAAGCTTTGTAAGAGTAATGAGCAGCTTAAAAGAATTAAGCATATTGAAATTAAATACCACTTCGTAAAAGAAAAGGTAAAATCAGGGCTTTTTGATATTGTGTATGTTAACACAACCGACCAATTGGCGGATATACTGACAAAACCTCTGAATAATGTTCCTTTTAAGACAATAAGGAAGCACCTATTGTTGTGAAATGCTTGTTACTTATATGTAGTTATTAGTTAGTGGATAAGTTTGAAATGTTGTATTTCCATTGAAAAGATAACAGTCGTGATTGAGGGAGGGTGTTAAGTTTTGAATTTGAATGTACTGCCAATCACAGCTGTTTAAAGTAACTAGATTTAGTTCTAAGAGACGTGGCAACGCTGCGTAAAACGGAATGCTAGAAGTCGTCAACCGAACGTGTAACCAGCAACGCGCGTCCGCCAACTGCGTTTTGTTCTTTCTGTTTGTTCAACTTGTTCGTTCAATAAATCATACATTTACACGACTCTGCTTATTTAAAAACATCACAAGAAGGGTATATAGTGAGTTTTTGTTTTATTTGCAAATAATAGGAAAATAAGCAAGAAAATATTAAATTTAATAAAAAAATATAAACATATGTAGAATAATTTTACTAGATTAATAATTTCTTATAACAAGGAAACTCGTTATATAAAAACTTTTTTACTGAGAAAATTCGTTGGTGTTGGGAAGTAAAGGGTGAACGTAACTTTCGTGGTTAGATACAATGGCCACTTGCACCAGCTCTGATTAAATTTTTTGGTTAACTAACCCTGGTTAACTGGAACCAGAGTATTTCTCTTGGACCGTCTGCTGATTAAGTAACCACCGGTCAAAGAGTAATAACATAGAGAGCACACGTTTTTATAGGGTTTTCAGTGTTTTTGGTATTTTTATGCCGTACAATTCAGAACAGTGCCGCGTCTGTATACTTAACCTACATATAAAACATGTATGACAAATGTACATAAATAACTTCACGATTATAAACGTTCTGAAGTTCGTCGCTATATACTTGTCACGTTAACCAGCCAAAATCAGCTGATTAAATATTTGACGTTACTAGGGGACTTTAACCGTGGTTAACCACTGATTAACTTTTTAATCATGGTTAAGTAGCTGCGGTGCAAGTGGGCATTAGAGAAACGGGGACAGTCTCATTTACACAAGCATAAAAACACAAATAGCAGGGCAGAAGGACCACGAGGTCTATAGCTAATCACCACCACTACCACTAACGTTACTATAACAGTAAATAAGAAATAATTAAAAGCTATAAACATGCGATAAAAGTATACTTGATTTTTGAAAAATTGTAAATTGATTAAAAGTCTTCATTGTATTTTTAGTTAAGAAATATTTAATCACTGTCAATAAAATAACAATTGGCGTGTATATTGTAAATTGTCCCTGAAAAAAAGTTGGTGTTTGCGAAGAGATTGTACAATTACAAATTTACAAGAAAATGTTCATAGTAATAAAAATATGAGTTAGTAAAAATGAGCAGAAGTTAGTTGATTTTTTAAAGAAAACACAATTTATTTTTGAATATGACTAGAAAATACTTGAGAGTTATCAGCAAAAGAATATTTTTTTAGAAAATTATAGCATAAATGATAATTTATATTTAAAAAAATACCCCTGTATAAAACTGGAAAACGTATGCTACGCCACTGCTCGCATTAGTGTTTGGAGCGTTTCAATTTTCAGGAACAAAATCCTGCGCTGCCAACTTAATAGAAATAATCGGGTCATTCAAGGTTTTAAATTTACTGTCGTAGAAAGTGCATAAGCGGTTAGTACAAAATATATCGCGTCCCAAAGTAAACCGCAGACTGGCTGAATCGTATTTTCACCATTTGTTATTGATGGTTCCTACTCGTTCGATGAGTCGCTCGAAAACCGCAATTAAAAAAGGTATAAAAATAATATTTTTATAATCCATTAGGAAAAGATGATAAATTTTCGAAAAGTTTAAAAATGTTTAGTCGTTAAGTCGATTGCTTTTGGATGTTGAAAATCTTAGTATTTGGAGGAGATTAAGCTTCCGTGCGTTTTGTACAGTAAAATTTTAACTTTGAGAATTTTGTGAAATAAATGTTTGAAACGCCCTAAAATGTTATGCATATATAGTAAGACAATAAAAATTCGAGTAACTAGTCTTTTATTAAAACAAAATTAAATTTTTCACAAATTTAAAGAGATAAAAAAAAAAATAAATCTTGATTATTGTAGAGAAAATGTACAAGAATTAAAAATTATTAGAAATGATTAAATTATTCAATATCGCGTTCGTTTACCATACATTTTTTATTTTATTTTATTTTAAACTTGATTTTTGAGTTAAGAACGATGAAATTAAAATTTTATTTTCGAGAAATCGTATAAGAATATATAATAAATGATTAGAATTATTTAAATTGTTTAATACTGGGCCTATTTACCATAAAAATACACTTCTGGTGAAGAAATTGCATTACCCACGACTTTTGTACAAATGTGCATCTCAATATATTGTTTGTTTTTTGATGTTCCATTAATTAATATGTGTGAAAATTACATAATTATTGCTTAATGTTAATGTTTATTTGTTTTATTCAATAAGCTAAATATTTATAAACATACATAAATTTATTAGCAATTCAATTTTTGCAAAGTATAATACTATGAAATTTGTATATATTATACAATATAATCCTTATTAAGAATGTTAATCATTTTTCGTCAGAAGTGTTTTCGTAATACATATATAAACATGGAATATGTGAAGTAAACAATTTTAATCATCGTTTAATTCTTTTAATTATTATCTACAATGACCACTAGAGCATAAATATTAGTTTACATGTAAAATTTCTAATAAGTAAGTACTAATAAAAATACACTTTTTGAAAAAAGTAAGGTGTTCGCGAAAAGTAAATTTTTCAAACCAAATTTAAATATAATATAAAACTAAATAACTAACTAATAAACTACTTGATATTTAAAAAAATTCAAATTATGACTAATGGTTACGTAAAATATATACAACAAATAATGTTTAGAATATTTAATTCTTCTTTGAAATTCCCGCTATCAGCTATTTTCAAATGTTTGTGGTGATTGTTTAATTTTGATTGTAATTTCATTATTAACACGTTAACTATTAAAAAATAGTAGTCCTTTTTGAAAATTTCAACTATTTAATTGCTTTCTCGTTTTATCTATATATTTATTAGTAAAAAAGAATATACATAATTAAAAAAAAATTTAATTAATTTTACTAACAATTGATCTATACAATAGTAAATTAGAAATAACAATAATGATGTTTTTTTAAGTAATTTTTTTTCGAGACATTATTATATAATAGAAACTGGTTTTGCATATTTATATTCTCCGTGGATGGCAACATATTAGACGCAAATAATTCTGGTTTTCTGGTTTGGTTGCATCTAGGTCGAATGAGTACGTTTATTTTCATTATTGATGACTGTGAAAGTTGGTTGCATTTTGCATCGCCCAAACTAGTTTGACTTTCTCGTTGCGCGATGTGTCGCCTCTTGACAGAGTAAAATGTAAATATCGTATGTATTTTTAGCTAGAGATAATGTATTTATAAACAGATAACAAATACGTACTGCCATTAACCTGTGATCATTATTCGCCCTAATCGACAGATTAGAGGAATACAGTTTATGAAAATTGAGTTACACTGTTACCATGCATGTATAAATTAATAGGTGTTTATTAGTGTGTGATTTTTTTAATTTACTTTATTGTTTGTTCCGTTAGTTTGTTATGTGTCTTATTTATGAACTTTTTTATTTTTAGGTAAAATGACCAGTATACACGCAGCAAACATACAAGAAGTGCACGAGGTGCCCATGGATGTATTGATACGACCGTTTCCACCGGAAGTTAACGAGACTAAAGTGCACTCTATTATGAAAAACTTGCAAGGGGCAGACACCGCCGATTTAGTCCCACCGATAGATGTTCTCTGGATTACTGGTTCAGAAGGTGGAAACTACTACTATAGTTTCGGGGGATGTCATAGGTACACGGCCCATAAAAGGCTTCAATTGCCGACGATACGCGCAAAACTTATCAAATCTACGATTACAGACTTAAAATGTTACTTGGGAGCGAGTACACCAGATTTGAAATAACGTAAACATCAGTTATAAATACACATTTTTAATTGATTATTGCCAACAGTTGCATAGTAAAACTGGGAATATAGCACTTATATCAATTTCTAGCGGTTAACAATATTTTATTCTAATTCTGTATGAGACACATTAAAAATATATATAATTATATAATTTTACACAAACTAACCGTAAATAATATTGATTTAAACCTCTATTAATTTTTTTAAACTTTATATAACAGATTTTTTTGACAACTTAGGTTTCAATATATCAATGTTATATTGGGTGTCGATTATAATGTACATCTAGATAACAATCAACATAATATACAACTATGATAATGGATTGAAACCTAGGCTAACAAATAAAAAAATGAAGTAAATATGCTCTTTGTTATTAACAGTGTATAGAATAGTTGAAGTCTCTATCAGTAAAGAATTATTCATAAACATATTTTTAAATAAATAGTGTATTCAAATAAGATTTTAATCATTTAGGTTTTGATTAATTAAATAATTCCTATGTGTGTCAACTATTGTTGTAAATTATTGAGTAATCCATCAAGATAATTAAATAAAGTCTATTGATTGTTCTAGTTTATCACATTAAGTGGATTGTCCTGATCGTCTGCTTTGATAACAATTCAGAAGTTAATTAAACAGGCATATTTTTTGTTTCTATTTATCAATTAGGTATATGTCGTATTGGTTGGTTTTTAATTGATAAGAAATAAAGGCGACTCCAGGAAACTAGTCTCTACAAGATATTAAATAAATTTTAAAACAAAACTGGGACGAAATATTACCCAATAAGCATAACAAAAGAGATATTTATGTATGAACTTCAACAAACCATATATAAATCACACAATTAACGTCAAACGTAAAGCAGCTATTTTAAATCATAAATTACAATTGGCAAAAATAGTCTCGTGTAGATTAACATAAAAATTGCCCCATTATTTATATAGCCTCGTCAGATTTTCTGGATTAGAGGAAATTATTATTTGTTTTATTAGAAATAAACAGCTCCTAAATTAGAGCCAAGAGGTTAAATTTATTAAATATTATTACGGAACCATCCTCAAATTTTTCACCGACATCCATATTGATAAACATATAACATAAAATATCTTTCACACACTCATTGCGCTTTTATTACAGCTCGACGATATTTCAAGCCAACATTCAAATGTTCACAGCTCCCTCTACTGATTATTGCTCAATGATATTCCGAACTAATGTTCAATTGTCCACAGCGCCCTCTACTGATATATCTCGGAAACTAAAATTTAAGTATCCTCAACGATGTTTACTAATTAACTCTGGACAATATTCCGAACGTAAATATAAGTGTTAACAGTGCCTTCTGATGATTAAAATTTGAAGATATTCCGAAAAAATATTAAATAATTCACGGCGCCCTCTATTGTGATAGTTTGACGATATTCTAAACTAAAAATTAAGTGTATACATCGCCGTTTACGAATTACAAATCGGAAATATTCCGAACTAATATTGAAATGTACATAATGTCATTTTCTGATTACTTTTCGGCGATATTTTCACAAGTAATACCATAAGTGATGGCAAATTACTCGAATTAATTTTGTTTTTGCATGAAAGTTTGTTGCTTAGCGATTTTAATGAGAGCAACTGTCACGAAAAAATCACGAGCCGCTAGGCGAGTGATTTTTTCTATCAGTTGCTCGAATAAAAATCGCGAATAAGCAACAAACTTGAATGCACTAAAGACAAAATTTATTCCGATTTAATTGTCATCACGAATGGTATTTGGAAAGACTATTCCACGACTTGAAACGAATATCGGTGAACGGTTCAATATTTATGTTAAAATGATACATCTCCTGCAGTATTTTAGCCGAAAATTTCGACATTGATTAAACAACACCTTCCTTATAATTATTTGCATTTACCTTATTCATATTCTATTCCCAGTCGGTTAGAATCGCGGCAACAGTTTCCATTGAAGTTTTTGCTAAAGACTGGTAGTTTCTATGGGCGCAAAATTCTTCAAATTGTTTTCAAACACACGATCTCGTTTTAGTTTTATTTTTTGGTACAGAACTTGCCACCGTCGAATTTATTATGGATGATGAAGCCCTACTTAACCTTTTGATTTTATAACCTACTTACAACTGACATAAGTATAACCAACGTTTTTCGCTTTTTTATCAAGGCTAATTCAATTTTTTTGTCGGGAAATAGCTAACTTCAGTTTATTCAGGTGAATAAATAGCAAGTTGGTGTTTATTCACTTATAAATTGACGTGATTGGCTCAAAAATAAAAAATGCCTCCTTTTCATTGGCTACATGCAATAGGAGTGGAATAGTCAACAAAAATTTGAACATTTGTCCTCAACGACCACTACTAATTAACACTTCCGAACAAAACTATCGTCTGCTGATAATAATTTGCAAATATAACTAAATCACATTAAGACGTCTTCAATTGAAACGAATTAAAATTTAAGTATCTAAAGCGCCATCTATGAAACATCGTTCGGCCATTTTCCAAACTAAACGCTAGTGTCCTCAACGCCCTTTACTGATATTCTAAACTAAAATGTAAACTTCCACAGTGCAATCTAATAATTACCATTCAGATATATTCCGAACTAATATTCAAATGTCCACAGCATCCTCTACTGATTATTGCTCGATGATATTCCGAACTATAGTGCTATTCAGGAGAGATGGCGGTCGGGGTGACATGTCCGTCCGAATCAAGTAGTGTCCGTTGCAATTTTCCACCATAGGCGTGCGCGGCTAAATAAAATGAATGTCACAAATTTGTTATGTTTTCATATTAGTTATTTCATATTTCATTTATATTATTGTATTAGAATAAGTATTTTTGTATTAATATCCATTTCCACATTTGCTAAAACGTATGAATTAAATTCATTAAAAATATATTTTCTTTCAATTACCCTGCATAATTGCAATGCTTGACTAAATCGCGCGCGCCTATGAAATAACCGGTAAGTAAGAGACGCCGTAAACTATTTCTTTCTCCTTCTACCGCTCGGTCTAAGACCGAGCTACGCAGGCCGCGTGTGTCTTTTCTAGATACGGCCGACAAAATCGTACGTCTTGGGAATATCCGCTCGGTTATCAGGTAGTAGAAAAGGATACCAATATTATTTGAATGTTCCGAACTTAGTTCGTAAACCGCCCTTACTCATGAATTGGTCTATAAAATTTCTTTAGCCCTCGACGAAAATGAAAGTGTCTACAGCGCCGTCTGACGATTACCATTCGGAATTAATATTCAAATATACACAATCCCCTCTACTGAGGGGATGATATTTAAAACTAAATTTAAGTGTCCACAACGCCCTCTACAGATAACCGCTCAACAATATTCTGAACTAAAATTGTATGCACAGCGCCATTTACGATTTGATGCTCGTTAATATATGGAACTAAAATTTAAGTGTCAACGCCCTTTTCTAATTACCATTCGCCGATATTCCGAACTAAGTTTCAAATATTAACAGCGCCCTCTACAAATGACCTCTCGGCGATATTCCGAACTAAAATTTAAATATTCTTAGCATTCTCTACTGATTCATTCTCGACTCACTTTATCATTTCCTAAACCCACTACTTTTATCAATAATGGATACCTGCAACGCATTAGACAAGTCAACTTAATGGTATTATTCACCATTTAAAATAGTCTTATAAGGTCTTAGAAATAAATTTATTTTCACTTTCATTTATTTCATATCACAGCGACTACATCAAATCAATACATACAATTGCATCACCTAAATAATAATTATAGCCTAACACAAGACGCATCGTTAAGTAGTACATCAAATCAATATACATTAGTGAAATTAGTCGTCGAAAGACATAAAATTACAATCATTGTAACAGATTAATTATAAAGCCATCTAAATAGAAAATCATAAAAATAAACTCTGTGCACATCGTCCACTCAAAACAAATAATACTTTAGTACGCGAGCGCTGGAAAAATCACCCTTGGAAATGTCTTCAATTCTTTTTTTTCTTATCACAAACATACAAAAGTGGTCCTTACGTGAAACTGTCAATGTCGTTTTTGTTGTACTTGTATTTACGTTTTCGTATGAAATACGGCTTGTACTGCTTGTCCTGAGGGTACTCGGTGTTGTTGCTCACGTCGCTCTGCGGCTGTTCTTGGGAAGTGTTATTCCTGAAGTTCTGTGGTATCGCGCCGTTCTTTATGCGGATCATGCGTGTGTCCAGCACTTCGCAGTCGATCTGCATTAAGGAGACCAATGATGCAGCGGATGAATCTAAAAATATATATTAACAATGAATCCTAACTAAATTCACATACAGGGGAAGTTGAACAAATTTACTAGCAAATAAACTGTAGATTTTTATATTTAGTAGTAAGAAGTATCAAAATGTGTTAATAAGTAACAATAAATTAAATTACAATGATACATAATAGTTTCCTTTGTTTCACTGAGAACTTCTTTTAAAATTACACATAAAAACGTATAATAATAAATTATAAAATATAGAATAACAGCACCCTCTATGAAACATGTTCTGAATCCACTTAATGCACCCCCTATCAGTATTTATACATTTTGCAGATTCACTCGGTTTGTTAATAACAAAAATGTATTGTACGAAATTGTTTGATACATACGAAAATAAAAAGGCAGATTTAGATGCAATAACTTAGTTATTTTGTAATTCCTTTGAGAATGGTCGTCATTGACTGAAACACGTGTCAGGAAACTGAATATTACAATATGAAACTAAACAAGTGTATTAATTTGAAATTACCTAATATTATAATTTCGTTTCATCAAGAGCGCAGTGAAGAAAGTATATACCAAATAATATAATGATAATATAAACATAAACCTAGTTTTTACTGTATTATAAAATTTTAATACTCTTTCACTCAACCTCTCCTTATTGATTTTTAATAAATGATGCAGCTTTGGATATTTATTACATTTAGCAACGTATTGTTCATTACTCGATAAGGGCTTGTATTATAACCATAATAAGTTTTTATCATCTGTAATTAAAATTTGAATATTTAATTAAAAATTGACAGTTACCATTTGGTAGCATCGATGGCAGTATCAGCGACATTTTAGGCCGCCTGGTTTTGTTATGGTGTAGCGCAGGAAGCAGGATGTGGTCGGCGTTAAAAGATACCACGTAGAAAGTGTCGTCGCGGCGGTTGATGGCCTCGAAGAATTCCGAGTATATCTGCTCCGTAGTTGGTTGAAAAACTTGAAGTTCGTTTTCGTTGCTGGGCTGGAGCCTGGACTTCCTTCCGATCCTGTAAAGTGACGGCATTATGGGCCCCTCCATCGCGGCCTTGCTTCTCAACCTCTGTTTCGTCTTCAGCTTTTGCTGCTTCTTGGGCTTTACCAAGGGAACGTCGTTTTTCAGATAATCGTTTGTAATATTATAAGGCTTGCCTATCCACCTAAAAATTATAATAATATAGAGATGCATAATATAGTTTGTTTTTCTTTTCATCACATTATTTATTAGTCGATTGAGATAGATACGATTTCCTTTTGGAAACAACTAAGTAAACAAAAATATTGAACATCACCAAAGAAAGTGTTAGTCATAACAACGCCATCAAAGCAATACTGAGCAAGAGTGGAAGATTATGTTATCTTTACATATGGAATCAATTTTTTATAGGCAATTAATAAAAAAATATTTTTGGAATTATTATGTTAAAATAGTCAATACATAACAATTTTAATTATATTTACATTAACATAAATTGTTTCTTCCTTAAATTCAATTATAAATAATCTTATTGTTAAGTTATAATCAAGTGTTTATCTATATACAATATGTACTAATTTATTTCTATAATATTTGTATTTCTCTTATTTATTTAATTTAGCAGAACTAACTGTATCTTTTTTTAATGAAGCAAATATTTTTATTGCTTATTTTTTTTATGAATTCACATGTTACATAAAGTCTAATCATATAGAATGATAACTCATGTAACTGAGATAATATTATCTAATGATTTTGTAATTCAAATTTGAACTTGACATTGGATTAGTGATCACCAAAAGAAATAAAAATAATAATAAAAGATAATTTCATGGTGACTACTTATTGAAAGAATTTGCTGCAAACAAAATTTATTCAAATTTTATCTACCATGATATCAACTAGGTGATAAAATGACTAAACAACATTTGGCCTCTGCTTAATGCATTACACTAATTAAATTTTGAATTGTTATTATATCAGTATTTATCTGTATAATAACCCATAATGCTTTTACATAATATTCCTTTTTTTTATTCAATTGTAAATAAAGGCATTACAGTAATTACACTAGACAATGATTATATAAATACTATTTAGTTGAGTAAAAACAATAGTGTTAATTAATAAAAAAACTTACCTATGTAGTTCTAGAGCTAACCTAACACTTTCAGTCTGATTTACATACATTGGGCACATGGGTAAAGGCAAAGGATTATGATTCGTAACATTTGGTACGAATTCCGTCTCTGTTTTCAATTCATCACCAGACCAGAGCAAATTCCTTCCAAACCTTTTTGTAATAGGTGCAACTTCCTCTAGATTTGTTACTGAATTTTGTGCACTGAATGGATGCCTGAAAATTTAAATTAATGAAGAATTTTTGTATTAACATGTACATAATTATAAACTGATTAAATATTAATTTAATGACAGTATTTGTTAATCAAAGATCAATTAATAATCTTCTAATATCATATGATCCTTATGGGTTATAACAGTACCTAAAATTTGCATTGAATTGACAACAACAGCCACGAACCAGTTTTAATCTATTTTGGATCTCATCAGTCTATCATAACACTTTAAACAATCATCACCTTAATGGTTTCTCTAAATAATTAAAAGTTGCAGATAAACAGAAAAATTCCCTACAAAGCCTACATCATTTTAACGAAAACGAATTTATCAACAATAAAACTCACTGAACACATTTTGTTGTTGCTTTTAATTAATAACCATATTTGTTACTTATTAAAAACTGTTGCAATTGTTGCCTAAATCCTAAAAAAAAATCGAAACCAGTCTGTAGTTGATGTTAACAGAAACAATAATTTAATATTTCAATTGTTTTAAAAATAATTATTTTTTAATTAATCAAATTTCAATAATCAATTAAAAAATGTTTTTACAAGTAAAAATATCATATTCTTGTTAAAATTTTAAATGTTGTTATAAAATAGGACATATTATGTAGTAAACTATTTATTTCTGCCATTAAAACAAGAAAAAAAGTTAATATTAAGCACATGCCAACAATGTAACAGTCAGTAATTATATATGTAGAACTAAATTGTTTCAGACTAACACTGATAAGGTAAAAACAACAGCCTTCCTATTATGTATATCCTTGATAAATTCCGACACATGCATACACACAGTGAATGTTAAATATTGTAAACAAAATTATTTTTCAGAAAAATGAATTAATACAATAAATGCATAATTATAGTGAAAAACCTTATTAATAACAGCAGCAATCAATTAATATAATGACCTTCATTTTATACTGCATTACATGAAGCAAGAAGTTCAATTATAAATGTTAATTTATTCAAAAGTTATAGTGAGAGATTTATAGATAATTGTTACTATAATTTATACAAATTATAACTTTTTGTTAAACATGTAACTGTATCTAATTTAATTAATACATCTTTCTCGTTATAAATTCAGTAATTTTTTAGAACATCAAACTATTTCAAATATTTTCAATTGTAGCTAAAATACCTAACTTATCATACTAGTAGTTTATCATATTTACATAGTGATAACATATATACCTACCGTAAAAAATCGAGGTTAATACCAAGAGTGAACAGGAAAATGCATAGGACCAAAGTTTTTGAGGCCGTCTTTCCCTGCACTCCAGTGAAAATATTTTTACAGTTTTGTAACGACAGTCTTTCTTTTAACCTCGAATTTTCCTAAAAAAATATACTTTGTAAAATTCAACTTCACAGATGTTGTGAATCAATTACCAATTTCAGTTGTTCATTTTCATACTTTAGTTCCTGCACTTGTTTCTCTAGCGATGTCAGGTATTCTTTTTTCTTCTTTCGAGACAGATTGGCTGATTCTCTGTTCTTTATCATCCTCTGTTGCCGCTTGAGCACACGAGGATCGACGTCCGGACGGATGTTCACCATAGGTTCAGTTTTTACTACAACAGGTACAGGCATCGGTATGCAGGTGCTCACACTGTTTGAGATCATGGGGGTAATTTGCTGCATGGAAGGTATCCTATTTATAGGTACCGCCCTTATATTTTCCAAAACGACCACATTCTTGTTTTTAAGTGATAAATTTAGTTTAGTGGCTTCATCTCTTTTATTACGTCCGTAGGGATTCAGCTTGAACTGCTTTAAAGAATTGCCCCCCTTTTGTACTATCTTAATCTGCAGAGGCTTATTACTGTTCCTCAAACCATTAATGTTTTCACTGTTAAGTATAAAAGTGTTTTCTGGTGATATGGGGGGTGTATTGATGATGATTTCTTCTTTAACTTCTGTCTTTATTGAGCCATCACTCGAATAGGATGATGTGGGGGATTCTGATTTGATGGAATCCGAATTGTAGAACTCATCCGGTATGCTTATATTTATGGGTTCACATTTAATATTCGTAAACGGATTCTCGAATTGTGTGATATCGAGTTCAGGCACGTCGCTGGATTCATTGTTTGATTCGCTGCTGCTGGGGACGGGGGATGTGATTTCTGATAACAATTCATCAGGGCTTTTATCGAAGAAAGAGTTTAAAACACCTAGTTCATCTTCGGATGGGTTCAGTAATAAAGGTATGTCCAAACTCGATGATAGTTGTTGCAGGAAGTCTTCATCAGGACCATCCAAATAATCTGTAAATGATTTTTCATAATTGTATAGTAAAAAAATATATAAATATTTAATATTTTTGTACTTTACAATACAATATTTCCACACAATTACTTTTCATAAACATTTAACGTATATATTACAATTCAATCATGAAATAATTATTTTAACAATTTGTCAATCACTATTAAATAATAATTTTACACAATTATTATGAGAATCAATTGAAATATGTTATAATTTAATTTTTATTATTAAAAGTGCTAAATGTTAACTATTTAGGCTTCAAGTATATTCCTAGTAATTGATAAACACAAGTGCATATGTATAAATCAATCACACCATTGTCTGAATTTAAATATTATTTTCCAACTAGAAGAATCTATTCAATTATCCCAAAAATTAGAAAGAACTTATTCATTTACAAATATTTCGAAGATAACCCCATGAAAACAAGCGCACGTTAATTGCTTTTAAAAAAAAATCGGCTTACCTGTCACGAAGGAGTTGTCGGTGGAGGATTCTTCGGGTGAGTTCTGGTAATTATAGTTGCCGGAGAATGGGAAATCGTCCGCGGTTAACATGTTTAATTGATAATACGCAATTCACATTACGACGCCGGAATAGCGCACATTTAACCAAACTTGCTGACGTGAATAAACGAGACACCCACCGGGCTAAAAACAACACAATGAAGTTGTCTACACATATCGAAAACATAACATGGAATTAATTACAGATTAATTTATGTTGGTAACACTTTTGGATTTATCAGGGTGTTTAATTGAAGATATTTTAATATTCCTAAATGATCAAATACATTTTCAAATAGAAAGAATTTTTATGATTAAAAGGTAAAGAAAGTTTATTATACTGACCAATATTTGTATAAAAATGTGTATATAAAGGAATAAGATAATAATATAGTATTCGTTGTATTACCTTCCGTTTACATCATTGATGAATTAAACAGTGGCGTAACCTGCTGGGGAGCAGAAGGGTGTTGTGCTTGATTTCCGCGATTTTTTTGAAACAAATGCATTTTAATTTAAGATCTAAATCAGCTTAATTACTATTATCATAAAAATAATTTCCTACTAGGATAGGTACTTGTAAGATAAAAATTATGTTTAGTAATAAACAAAACTAATGACAAATTAAAACATATATTTTTGAATAATAATATTTTCTGCTACCATAATAGTGACAAAATTGAATACTATTATTTAAGATAATAATAATAATAATAATTTATATTTGGCAATACTAGATTTTTGAATTATATAACAACTATATTTTTTAACAGCTCTTAATACATTTGCTATTAATAGAAATTTCAAACTATAAAAGCTGTACTATATTGTATTTGTAAAAAATCACAATACAATTTTACTTTAAGTGTCAAAATGTGTTTAAACAAATTTATTAGTTAAATTAAATTGAATTAAAATTCAATTAATGATGATGTATTAAAAGCCATCATAATGAATATATAGATATGAAATTAAGGCATAAAAGAAAAATATAATTTTTACATAATGATACATTAGGATGTAAACATTTATTTATTGAATTAAACAAATTAACATGTAACTGTCTTTCATAACATACTTGAAAAATATTAACCTAAATAGAATCTGCTACATAGCAAACAGATTTATTAATACTGGGACATTACATTACAGAGGGTTAATATTAATAACTAAAAAAATGTCAGAAATCTTTCAAAATCGATGATTTGTCGTTTTTTTGTGTAAACACGATTGCATAAAAAGGCGGACGCCTTGCGGTCCGCGTAACTGGCCATAATCAAGCAACATCCCTCGAACTCCACCCCGTCTCCGACGATGAAAAAATAAATCCATCATGGTCCAGTGTATTTATTATGTTCATTACTATGGTACATAAATATCTGCAGAACATCTACAATGAATTAACTTAAATAATTAAATAATACAAAAAAGAAACATCGTCCATTACCATAACAAGCACTAATGAAAATTATTTTACAAAATCTGAGATCTGAACAACACAATTACCTATACACCATTATACAGTTTGTTTACGAAATTAAGTACCTAACAATTTCACAGCGGCATTACCCGACAACTGAATTAAATCAATTTGGTCTTTAGTTTGTTATACACCAGGAGATAGTCGATGTAACGCAAGATTAATAAATTGGCAATATGGATCTTGTTTCACTTAACAATTATGCAAGTAACTATTGCTATCACTATAAACAGTATTCTCAGATAAAACATTTATATTTAAGAACAATGCTTGCTTAAGTGAGGAATTGAAATATTACACACTATAAATATATGCATTAGCATACTTAAGTAACAGTTTAGTAACTTAATTTGTTATCAAAAAGACTAACTGTAAAATTTGTATCAGAATTTTCCCACATTTATTAAATCTATTGACTGATGATAGTCATATATTAAAAGAATCATGATTATATATAATGCAATTACAAATTACAAGTCAAGTCAGATAAAAAATTAATTAATATGTAGCAAAAAATCTAAGTAATTATGCAATTATTGTTTATTTAATTATGCCTTCCTATAAGTAGTATGACAGTGATTAGGTTTTAAATTAGATATATCAATCAAAAGGGCTATTAGGGACATAAAATTAAGAACACTCAATAATATTGTAAAATGTTTCCCTAATTGAATAGATGATTATATTTCCTTGATATGAATTAACTACTGCCACAATAAGTATACTTATGCATCTGGTGTCAAAAAATGAATCAAATAATTTTTATATAAATACATACTTAAAAGAGTCTAATGCTCTTTTTTCCATTTTCTGTGAAACAAATAAAAGCAATTGCCAGGATGTCAAGCGAGCGTCACGTCGATTACCCTTCAGTCTATCCAAAGCTCTGCACCTACTCAAACGAATTCGGTCTTACACGTTAAATCGTTGCTTCTTTCTTGGAAATATGTAAGCCGTCTTATTAAATGAGAAATTACGAATTTGTTCGCGACGATAATGTAGAGTAATTGTCATGGCTTACGTTAAACTAAATTTTGAACTTCTTAGGCCATTTCTTTAGACGATCTAAACAATTAATTCTATACATATACAAGCTCGAGAGGAAAATAAATAATCCGCACAATAAGGAAAATCAATGGTCGCGGACTCCTTTTAGCGGCTCTTTTAAAAAAGTGGCTACAACTATTTTGTTTCATTTCATTTTTTTTTAAACATTAATATACAAAACGATCTTTCTTTTGATAATTACAAAGTCGGTATTTATATAAAAATGTACTTTTTTGGGATGCTTTAAAGCTATTGCTAATGTATATATTGACAAATTAATCAGTATCCAGAAATCCTAACTCCTTTATACAAGAATATATATTTCCCTATGTAGAAATATACAAGTAATTACATATAAAACTGAGTATTTATATGGATGTCTTAAAGCTCTTTTTTGTAAATGTGTAGCATGTTTTCTCGCATGTATAAAAATACCAGATTTGTTTTTTTTGCAGACTTGGAGTTCTTAATTATCTAAACCTCACTTAATAAACATGATATTTTAGTTTGTTTTTTGTTAAAGCGTTACTTTTTTGTAGACATGAAGCTAAAACTGAGAAGAATATGCGCACAATTTCATAAATAAGAAAAATTATAAATATATATATATCTACATATATATCTATATTGTTAGAAAATATAAACGTACATAATCTAATGAGACGTCGATAAAAAATATTTATTAAAACCCAAGTAAGAAGATGCATATCACAAATTATCACGTGAATAAATTTACATTCATAGTTTTAAAAATATTTCTATAAAGAAAAAAGAAATCAATTCTCCTCAATTGAATTTAATAAATATTTTGTCGCTTATTTAAAGAAGAAGGTAAGTTACAACTAGAAAGACAATACATAAAAAGGATAAAAACATGTACTTGCTACAGTACAATCAAATACATAAATTACAAATTACAATTTCGATCTGTAGAGGTCAGCGGCGTCCCATACACGGTGTCCACCCTCATTTTTTTACATTATATATAACAGTTCTCTTTGCAATAAATTATCATTAAAAATATTTAACTTCCATATGCACTCGATATAATTTTTCTTTTATACACAGGTTTCTCGATCACACATTTCAACCAATCTTCATATGTGTCTACGTAAAATCACAAGTGAGCGGGAACACGGTCGATTAATTTAAATATACAAGCAAACAATGTCGGTCAAATTTAATTAATTGTAAAATCAGGGTTCCATTACTTTTACTTAAATATTTAAATTAACTGTGCGCATATGGCAGGAAAGACTGTGAGGCTTTTTCGGATGGTGTATATATGGGATCACGTCAGGTACCTTGTGAGCCAAAAAGTTATGGTGATTAGATTATGTGTGAATACGTGGTTTCAGACTGGCGTTGCTTTATATAAAAAAAGTAGCCGGGCGCACTCGTGCGGCGCCCGTTTTACCCTCTGTTTTTATGAGACACTGCCTGTTTGATGTAGCCAGGTACTAGACAGCAAGGCGACAATGGCTAGTTGCTAGTATTCACCATTTGCTACCTGTAAAAATCAATCCACAAATAACATTTTTGTTGCTACACTATAAATTATGCACACTCTTTACTTACCTATGACCTATTATTCCATTAACTGGCGCTGTAATCGTTGGTACCATTTCAAGCTCCACAAGTAATGGAAAATGATCAGAAAATATGTGTGGATGTGGACAACCTGCGATTTTATTCTCCTTCAACCAAGCCGGACTGTGAGGTCCCAATAACCCTAACGGCGTCATACTTTGTTTTGAATAGAAAATATAGTCTATTATTCCCTGAAATAAGAAAAATATTTAGTTTAAGAGTTAATAAATACATTTGTTTAAGCTTAACTAGAATATTGAACAAATTGTATTTTCCTTTATGTGCCCCAAGCCGGGCGTTATTTATTATAAGTATACTTAAAGCTTATTATAAGCCAAAACACAATTGTATTATCTAAAATTCATTTCCTTAGTAGGAAAATACCAAATATGCTGGATAAAGATTAAATCTAGTATTTTTTACAAAGAAATATTAATGGTATTTGTATTATGTGGATTATATATACCTTAAAGTCGAAAGTGTAGTTGGTGTAGGGCATGATGTCTTCACTATATGCAGATGCGAGCTTAAAGGAATGTGTGAACTCGTTGGGCTTATCACAGCTCGAAATTTTTTCCAGGCATGTTTTGTAACTGAAGTCTTTGAAGTCTTTGTGGTCCTGGATCACCTTACCACTCGTGAGGAACTCGATCACGCCCGAGTCCGGCAGCGAGTTGAAGTCGCCGGACAACACCAGCTGGATGTTACTGGCGTCGATGTTCATGTTCTCCGCCGTCCGCAGGGTGTTCGCCGACTCCTCCAGGATGGTGCGCAGTTCGTTGCTGAGCATCATGGTCTGTATGAGTTTGACGTCGCAGAACTCCGGGTCCCAGTGTATGTGCGCCGTGCAAACCAGAATTGGCTGTTGTATGACCGGTGAATCGGTTGGTGCTAAAAATTATATCGGTATTTGTTTTTTTCCTTAAAGGTTTTAATGAGGTGCTGTACCGTTATCCCAGGCAGCTTCGGTTGTTTGGAGTAGAGCTGCGAGGCCAATATTGTCTTTTGGCATTACCCTATTCAGCATATGGTCCAGACCGTCGGCGTTCGCCATTGCTAATTGATTAAATTCTACTAGATGTTCTTTGATTAATGTAAATCTGAAAAGTAAAATAAAATGTTAAATAATAAGTGGTAAATTAATTATCAAAATGATTTTAATGATGAATTGATCTTTGTTATTGATATATACGTTTGTTCTACAATGTTTTTATTTTCAGTTGTCTGACAAGTGTTTCAGTTTTTGTAGATAATTATTATGAAGATCAAGAAGCAATTAGGGACGGAAAAATAACATCTGAATCTGCTGAACCATATGGGAGAGACAACGGCACTTTGCAGAAAGAAAAGAAAGCTTAATCTCCTGGAGGAAGATTAAAATCTTGAATAACCAGTAGGAACTAATCCAGGCTGATAACATTTTAATGCCGGGGTTGTCTGTTAATTAATACTACCTGCTCCATTATATACGGTTAATTACTTTAAACTTTGATAATGGTATGCGAACGTAGAAGCAAGTGTTAGGAAACTGAATATAAAAACAATATCGAACAAGGCAAGTGTTTTCTTCTTTAGTTAATTCTGTTGCCATACACCCTTGATTTATTAGCCAGTGGCATATTGATTTAAAATACTAAAAGTAAAGGTCATTGAAAATATATGTTAAATTTTATTAATTAACACTATGTAATCACTTTGGTTGATGATAAAGTAAAATTGTAATAGTTAAAGTCTTACTTTGAAGTTCGATAAAATATAGCACAACCATCGACATATTTCCTTTCATTCTCTGCCATCGTCTTAGCTCTGGACTTGGGCGAATAAATGCCAGCGTAGCCGTCGTTCTTCAGTTCGGGCAGGAAGAAGTTGTAGAACTGGTCCATCTCCACTTCCTGCAGGTTTATGATGTCGGCACTGTAATGCCTGATCTCGTCCATGATGCCCTTTTTCCTGTAGTCCCAGCTGAGGGCCCAGCTCGGGCAGTAACTGTACATCTGCCTCGTGGCGTATTTATCGCAGAGCACGTTGTAACACATTACTGTAAATATGCCTGCGGAAGATAAACATGTTAGATAAGTACGAATGTACTAAATTCTAATTTTCATAGTTTATAGGAAAATGATATCTAATTTTACCAATGATTTATTTTAACCCAATTGGATTGATTTAGAAATTTAAAATTTTCCAATGTTTTGTAGTAACAATTTATTTCAATTGAGGCTAATAATACTTTAAAATTGGTTTTACTTTATTGCAAATAGATAATTTAGATGGCCTTAATATGATAAAAACCTAATTTTGCAAATAATGGTAAGCCCTCAAATTACGACCAACATTTGAAAGAGGCAAAAAATTGCACAAAACATCAATTATGTAAACATCTGCCTGTGGTACCGTTCTTTTCTCGTTTGGGGGCCGAACCATGGGCGCAGCATGGAAAATGCGTTATGCATATGCTAATCCGACCACACACTTCCACATGGGTGTAAGTCTTCGCCGGTACGACCTAGGAAACCGATGCGATGGTGCAACTCGCCGCGAGAACGGGTACTTACATGTAGGGCGACTCCTCGTGGGCCTGGTGAGAGGGATCCATGGCCTCTGCGGAGGAACAGGTGTCGTAACTGAAAAAGAGAATGAAACATTAGCACCGGAAATAATGCAAACGCGAAAAATTATCGTATCGGAATTGTCTATTTTATTGAAAGCGCGCGATACGCCAGAAGATACGAACTATCCTTGAAAGTCGAAAGTGGAAATTCCTGCTGTTACCACAGGCTGTTCTTTATTTAAATCAGCGGTTATCCAATGCGTACGTACTTCATAAAATAATTGATTTATTTTCATAGCGTTCGCATGATAAAATTTCTTAATGTATAGAAATAGAACGACCAGCATGGTAGTGGAATGTTGAAAAATGTTGTTTTGTTATGTGTAGGAATTGCTCTAAATATATAATATATATTAACGGTGTACCGTCACAAACATCCTGTAGGCTGTAGATACGTATTTAAATTTAATTTCTGCAAAATGTAAAAATGGCCACATTGTTTCGACTAAAATTATACATTTTGTGAAGCACCTTGTTATTATGGCCTTATTACGCAGAAACCTGCAATAGAATTACAATTTCCTCTCATTCATCAAAGGAGTGAAAATACTGGTTATGCAGTTATAATCTTTAATTTACCTATAGTTCAATTTTTTACTTGTGATTTATAATTTCGAAATTTCAATTCAATGTTGGCCAATTACAAAATGTCTTTGTCCTTTTATTCTATATTAGAAGAGCATTCGAGTAAAAATACGGAAGTATTTGAGATATCAATTAAGAAATTAAAAATACATTTCGTGCTCTTATTTATATGACTTTAAGTTGATAGCTAAATGTACGTTTAATAGGATTTATGATATATTATCCGAAATTTATCAACATTACGATAGTATTAATGAAGAATTAATTTAAATTTTCCAGATTTCTTTATTAGTTATGATAATTTGATTTATATGCTTTCTTTCAAAGCCATGTGATGTTTAAATATTGACCTAAAATTGATATTGATATCTATTGCAAGATAAAATAATTACAATAATTATTGATCTTAATCCTCCCTCAACTATAGACATTTTTTAGCTTTGGTTCCCATCTAATTAGTACTTTTTTATATTTGTTATCTCTTTTAACTATTTGATTTTCAATCATTCTCAATCACTTTGTAACACGAGGTGTCCTTTTAATTGGAACAAAACACTACTACTACTGCACACACCAGACACGGGCACTTGATCCTATTTCCTCCAGCGTGGTGCGCGATGAAGGCGATCCAACAAAGTTTAACAAACTCTTTCGCAACAATCACCACATACACGGTGCATGATGTAACGCGCCAACAGCACAGCACACCTTTGCCTTGTTTATATAAATAAACGCGATTCCTACCGAGTGATTAACGTTATTCCACTTTCCGTCTAAAGACTGAAAAAAATGCGTTACCGCAATAACAACGACATCAGCATGAGCATCGCCGTTTCGAAACGATTTCTTTGGAAATATTCACATTGTGCAAATCGATTCGGTGTGTTATTATAATAGCAACAAATTCGACATTGAAATGTGAAGGTGTTCATTATTAATATTAGGTTAAAAAGCTTCAAAGGACTGAAATTCCTTGCCAATCCGATCAATAGTGCTTTGATAAACAAGTAATTCTAAATAGCGAGAAAGCTTACAATGTACATCAATCACTAACAAAATTACATAGTAAAATAACTCTTTAAACGTGATTTTAACTCTAAAAATATACATTTACCAAAAGTCTTGAAAGCTTCGAAAACCAAAAAATATAATTGAAAATATAGAGATCGTAGTCATATCCTACAAAAGCCTAAAAATATTTTAAAATATACGTAACCAATATATGAATAATAATTATCAACTGTGAGTGAAAAACTTTGAAAAATTGGATAATTTGTGTAGCCTCAAAAAATAGATATGTTATGAAGGTTAATGTAAATTAAAATTGTTCTTCCTTTGCATTTGTTTTAAATGTACACTTATACTCCCAAACCACTCTGAGGAGTAATCGACAGCTTACGTAACAATATTGCACCATCGTCTCTGGGGGTCGGGTCGTCGTCAATGGTTAAATTATCGTTTTCAAAGTTAAAATTAGGCTTAAAACAGAATATAAAATTAATGCAAATCTTCCACGTTTTCGAAATAATCAATTCATTACTAATGGTCAATAAATTGCATAATTTGACCGTTTCATCCGAAATGGTGTTATGCAAAGCTAAGAGTGTGTCATCGATGAAATATTTAACCAAACTCATTTTACTATTTTCCAAGATTCCTTTTGTGGTGTATTTTTTATATCATAAATGAGAATCACAAACAAACAAAATTTGCATGACAAGAGTTTGCTTTCTCTTCTATGTCTAAAATTGTTACGAGTGGGAAAGATCTAAATAATTTTGGGATTTACGAATCTGTAATGCTTTTGGATCTTTAATGTTTTTGATAGCAAATATTACTAATCTTGTGAAACTCAAGAAGAATACTATGCCATAAAACATTACTACTAAATTATCCAATTATTTTTGTATTGACAGGAGTGTATTTAATAGTTCTAAAATCATTATTTGTTATTTACTTTATCGAAAAAGACATCTTCAAAACTATTATAAAATATCTTTGCGCAATATATTATGCATTTACAGTGGTAACATGTGTTAGCCTGCCATGGCCAATTATAAAATTTTAACGATTTTGTTTGGTTGTAACACATCACTGTACAAATCTTGCTACTGGTTTTCTTTGCCACGTTGGTTACGCCCACATTACATCAATTTTATTGAAACTAATTAGCTATGCCCAGAAAGCTCTAATTTATATTTATACGCTTAGTGAATGATTTATTAAGTAAGTCAAAGGAGGTCATTTATTTATTGGCCTGGGCCAGAAAAATGATGAGATTAACGTTATGTTTTTATATTAAGACTTAATATGCGAAAGAAATCTTTTACAATAAAGAACGTCTTAAAATTCAATTAAACAACGGAAAGTTTTTTAAACATACGCAATAATTCAAACCAGCACCTGGACATCTGCAAAAAATTGCAAACACTCGCGAGCGAACATAATTAACCGGAGAGTCGGGTCGTTAAAAAGTGGATGATCGACATTTTCCGAAGTTGGTATGACATGTATGTATGTTCATGTTCGATGCCTCGTCGTCCCAGTGATCCAATTTTCCAACGCAGCCATATGTCGCACCGAGACTTAAGATTGAGTATGAGGTGCGCGCGCACGCCCCATCGATCGTAGATAATGATGACCGCGCGATTGAATGTTGATTATGTGAAAGTTTATCAATTAGACACAGGAAGTGAAAATGGGGACGACGGAAACGGCGTTTGTTTCTTTTTGTTCACAAAAATCGTGCCATTGTTACTTTTACTAGTGACGACAAAACGATGTTACCATATTCAGATCGGATGTTAATCTAATCAAATATTTCGAAATAGAATTTTAAACATTAACAGAACGGAATAAGTAGATAAAGTATTGTTATAGGAATACAAATTATAACGACATTATAATATTATAAACCTTATGATGACCTTCCTCTTGAAACTAAGATTATTATATAGGTTTGTGGTAGTACAAGGAATTTGTCGTCCTTTATTGCCTCGGTTGATTTAAACAAATAAATAAAGACAGTAATGCTTATTTCACATCATTAAGCGAAAACTTTTGAATTTTTAGTTAAGCTACCTAAAGTAACATTTCGAAAATTGTAGTTTACTCTGATGGGTTATTGGCTTATAAATAAGTCTAATTTATAGAATCTGTTTGTTCGCCCAAAATGATTATTTATTAAGTTCATCAAGTAAATAACTATTATTTGTATCTAAAATCACCTCATGATAGTTTCCATCAATAACTTAAGTTTAATATTTTAAAAATTATGTTTTAAAACTATAAATTACAAACAAAATTATAATCTAAATCTTTTTTGAAGCCATAATAAAATATGTAGAACCGAAAGAAGCAACAAATAAATTACTTTTATTCGACACGCTGTTAGTAAATAAGACATCATTTAATCAAAACCATAACACCCACCTATGGCCGTTTTTGGAAACCCATAAAGAAATTTAAAAAAATCGACCTACATTCTAACCGTAAATACTCTAAACACATTATCACTGCCTCTGCTTCATCACGCAACTTCGAACTGGGCCAGACGATGCATTCAACACCTCAATTGGCCGAAAACCAAGTGTTGTTTTCATTTTTATCATTTCTACTTTCTCTTGTGGCCGTTTTAAAAATTTCGTCGCCGGCTCCGGAGAAACTGTGTCAAGTTCGTATTTATTTTGTACGCCGCGTTTCTCGTCGATTTTGATCCAAGGCAGTTGCTCGATAACCAAGGCGGTAGTCAAAAAATCAAGAAAAAACGTTTTGAACCGTGAATATAAACTATATTAATTCAATTAATTAAATCAAAAATAGTATTATTATTATTACCAAATTATTATTATAGCAATGGTATCAATAAAAAAATGTAACTGTACATATTACGTTCAAACGTATTTCTTCTATTTATTGCACAATTCCGTTCGTTTCTTTAGGCGTGCTATTATTATTATTATTACCTTTAGCGCATAAAACGTGAATTATGATGACTTTTTAATTTCGTAGCAATCAAAACCAACAACGGCTATAATGCGGGGAAAGTGAGGAAAGCGTGAAAATTCGACTCACGGATTAAAGTTCAGGGGTCACGTATCTTATGTAAAGGCAAAACGGTTTGCGGAAGTAAAAGTGTCGAAAAAAAAATGCTAATTAGAAACAGATTAATTTACCTGCCAAATCCGATACAACTGAATAATGTGATTTATTTTTCCAAATCAAAAATAAATTCAAGGTTAAGTAATAGATATTATGTTTTAACTTTTTTTTGACTGGCATTGGTAACAGAATTGGGTAATCTGAGCCTTTATTGTTGAATGAACAAAGGAAACTAGAGGTGTGAATTAAATAGTTTGTAAATATTGATGTGTCACGTGCCTTTTGAACCACACATATGAAATTGGTAACCAACAAGGTTTTTTCGAGAATCTTTCAACATGCAGTTGAATTCATTTAGAATTCCTTTGGCAGATAAAGTAGCAAAATGTAAACAAAAATTATAGATTCTACATTACCTTCATTATGTTTGTTTTCAATTAAACCAAATCGTGTAAATTTGTAGATAATATATAACACACCTTGCATATTTTACACTCTCATTCTTAGAATTTATTTCTAACATATTTAATTGGTCGTTTTCTAAGGAACTCCCAACGCCCAGGATATTCCAAAAGAAACAGATCTACATCTACTTTTTCAATAAATGATAAGAAAGCTAAAACAATAATTTCTGTTATGATTATGAGAAAGATAACACTCTTTCTGCAAATGATGTAATTATGGATTGATGGTTTAATTTTATGTTGAAATAATTCAGATCAGTGATAAGCAAACACATTCTATCGGATATAACAGCACATTAAGCAATGAAAGAGTCTTAGGGAACATTTTCAGATTTGGTTGCACATCAATGTCCGTGTTGTCATTGTTTTCGGTATTTTCATGTATCCAGCCGTGTAACGTGTTTAAGTCCTTAGCGTCAATGCAAAAATTCATATCGCAACTTATGGGAACGATAATGACACTATTCATTAATGACCCATATGCATCCTTATCAATATGCTAATGTCCATTCAGAGCCATTGTCTGAGGCACACGCGTTCTGAGGGTTTCTTTACGGTTTCCAGAACAAGGCCGGAGAATTTAACGTTTCGCACTTAAGAGTTCCCACGTGCCGAATAGTACCGCGGCAATTAATGAATTTCGAGAAATCGCAAGACGACCACCATATAGTTCAATAGCACCACTCGCTTCCTTCCCAACTTTCCTTCCTCTCTGGATGGAAAGTGTGTGACTTTTTCTTCTATGATGAGGAGAAATTCGCAGCCAAGTACAGTGACTGCAATTACCGCAAGAGTTAATTGTTTTCATTAACGCTCAGAACAGAGTGTTAGGAAAATGATATGTACAAAATTACCAAAAATGTATTCTTGGTATCTAAATAATTAATTATTTAATATAAGGTCCAGATTTGTGTAGATTGTGCAAATGTGGTTTTGCAATTTTCGAACTGATATCATTACGCTTGTTGATACGCTCTGTTTAATGGGACTGGGATCGAATCGCCGCGGAGGAAAAAAAAAAGGTAGTGCCGTTTTAGGTTCGGTAGCACTTTCATTTAAACAATTTTATAGACAGCCCGTAGAATAACAACTCGAGAAGGTGTTGCCGAGAAGTTCGTAAACATCTAAGTTGACTGGCATACCGATGGTAAAAGTGTGTCTGGCCGGTATCGGTCATGGTCCGAGGATTTTTCGGGCTGCAGATTTCTCCATCAATTATGAGCACGTTAATTTGTATACAAGTTCTTATATATTTGTGTATGATTGATACTTGAGGCTATTACTTTGTGATACATATTGAATCGTGTAGATTAATAAAATATACCCGGTTGTTATCACACACGTTTTTTTATTAGTGACCTTGTAAAGGTTAAACAATAATAGCCAAGTATTTTTAATTAATCTATTTGATACTTATGTGTTTAAGTTTGTTATAATCTCCGTCAATTATAACTAGTGAAAGATATTGGTCACTTATTTAATAGAAAAACTTTGGGAAATTTGATATCTTCATTTTAGTATAATCAAGGCTACAGTCGAAATTTAAAATAAAACCACCAATTCAAATATTAAATAACGTACATTCATTTTCTGCGGTTTCATCTAATCTGGTGGTAAAAAAGTGAAACTATGATCTCTACCACGCCCACGACGAATGGCAAATGCAGAAACAATTCCTCCGAGTCGACATCGGGTAGTACTAATCCACTTAACGGATGTTTCAGTGGCCGTAAACTGCCCAAGCTCGTTCTTTTTTGCCACTTTACTGTTTCTAATTAGAATTTATGATTTGTTCTAATTCGTCTCGTATTGTTTTTATGGGCTCCGCTCGTTCCACATTAATTACGTTTAACGAAATTATGCAAAACACCTAATTATTAGACAATTATCCCGACGTGTAATGTTATTAATACGGCGGATGGTAATTGAATGTTGAACTAACGGAAAAATTATTTAATTTTGCTAACTGGTAATTATTTACTTATTGTATAAAGATAAAAAAAACAATGATTAAAAAATATGTGATTGTTAATTTTTGTTTTGCTTATATTTTCCTTTTCAGCGTGAACGAGAGCGTTGTAATAAAGAAACAGCAACAATTTTAAGGCCATATATGATTTACATTAACATGAAGCATATTAATATTCATGGAATTCTACACCTGCACTACTATATTATACCAGTAAACAATTCATCATATCTAGTTTAAAGCGTATATATTAAAATAAAAATTACATCAGTAAATAAAGTACCAAGTTAAAATTACAAAATTAACAGTGATATAATAGTATAAATTATGTTCTTTTAGTGTTGTGGAAGAAATGTATTTAACAAATCATTCTTGTAAAGTGGTCCTTACCTAGTAAATGTTCTAGGCAGGTTTGGCCTTGAATGTTAAGGAAAAAGTCTGGATTGAAGTTTTTACAAGTAATACTTGTTGGGAATTCAGAAGTTAAGGTGAAATGTACGAGGTGATAATAAGTAATATTGGTTAAATATTGTTTCCCATCAACAACAGCCACGGACCGGTTTCTATCTTTTTGGATCTCATCAGCGCAGCGCAGTTGGAGACAGGGAATCGAGATTAACTTAGGAGCTATTTAACTCTCCGGGTTAACCATCGAAACGATAATACCATAATAAATAAATACCTCCTAAGTGAATCTTCCCTGTCTCCAATTGCGCTCCGCTGATGAGATCCAAAAAAATCGAAATCGGTCCGTGGCTATTGTTGACGGGGAACAATATTTAATGTCTACATTATTATTTTTATAATTGTCGCTGTTGAAAGATCCATTCAATGTCGGTGGTTAGCCATCCATTTGGGATCTAGTGCAACGTTTAGACAATAGATGGCACCTTTATTGTATTATAGTTTCGAGTAATATTGGTTTTCTTAATCGGATTAGAAAAGGTGCGAGAGGACAAGTTTAATTACAATATTTGACAATATGCTGAAGCTTTGAACCAAATACCAATTTTCTTAAAATATATCTATGGATCAGAATCAAGCAGAGATAAATTTCAAATATCTTTACCTGACAGCTAGAAAAACATACACTGTCCTCATCATAGATAGATAGATGTTATGTGGGTGGCACCAGCGCCTGTTCCACCGCGACCTTTTCAGATCTATTGTAGATTCCTGTTTATCTCAGATGACCAGCTCTAGCTTTGCCTCTTTGATTAGTCCTATTAGCCCTGCCAGATGGGCTTGGGTATGTGTATCCGCGCTTGTTTGTAGTGCCCAGCTTTTGATATCTAATCCTTGCTAGAACCTGGCATAGGATGTGGAACGAGTCCTCTTCTTCCTCTAGACAGAATCTGCATGGTGCTTCTTCCACCAGGCTTATTTTGCTCATATGTTTGTTGAGCTTGCAGTGTTCTGTCATCAGACCTACTATTGTTTTGACCATTTTTCTGTCATGGTTCAGTAGTTCGGTCGTGAATTTTGGCGATTGTTTCTTAAGGAAGTGTTTCGCCTGTCTCTGTCCTGGTGAGTTCGTCCACCAGGTATGGGCCTGTGTCTCCACCCATTTTTAATGGATCGTTTGACTGCGGTTTTGGAGATTCCGCAGGAGGGTTCCCGGCCAATTACTGCTTTTGACGAGACTTGTTTGGCCAGTTCGTCTCCTTTGTCATTCCCCGGATGTCCTCCGTGTCCTGAGACCCATGTGACTGTTACTTTTTTGTGACAGCCAAGTTCATTAAGAGCACGTATACAGTCCCACACTAGCTTAGATTCGACCTGTGTGGAGCTTAGTGCTCTTAGCAGCGCCTGACTGTCGAGGAATATAGCCATTGACCTTCCTTTGGTGTCTTGTCTTGCTATTTCTCTTGTGCAGTGGCGAAGAGCTAGCGCCTCTGCTTGGAACACCGTGGTGTCCTTGGTGAGACTGACAGAAATCTTTGTCTCGGGTTTTGTGCCGTATACACCTGCTCTTACCCCTTTGTACGTCTTTGAGCCGTCCGTAAACCAGTATGATTCTGCTTTGTTAGGTTGGCCTTCGACCCAGTATTCTCTTTGCGGTATTAGTACATTGTATTTATTTTCGAAATTGTATTTTTTCACTATGGCATCACTTGCTGATCGCTGTGATCGCGTTAGCCTTCAGCTCGTCTTCTAGCCCTTGGTATGTTTTTCCGTGTGATCGATTTATGGGCGCCTGTCCTTGCATCACTCTATATGATACGGACCTGGCTTCTCCTTGAATGAAGATGTGTAAGGGTGGTATGTTCAAGATGGCTTCTAGGGCTGCTGATTAGGGCTCCTGTTGTACTGAGATATGCTAGTCTTTGTGTACTGCTCAGGAGTCCTATCGCTCCCTTTTGCTTTGACCTAGTCCACCACACCAGTGCTCCATAGGCTATCATAGGTCTTATCGCCCTGGTGTAGTCATAGTCATTTTAGGGTTTAGTCCCCAATTTTTTCCGCACATTCTGCGACACCTGCCCAATGATATTGTTGCTTTTTGGGTGGCTTTTGTGATGTGTGGTCTCCACGTCATTTTGGTGTCAAAGGTTACTCCCAGGTACTTTGCCTCCCCTACGAAGGGAATTTCCGTGTACCCCCGAGCTTCAGTGGCTTTAGGCCTTGCAATGCTCGTCTTTTTGTGAATACGACAATTTGTGTTTTTTGTGGATTGATTGTCAGTAGCTCCTGCTTGCACCAATTGTCTACTATGTTTAGGGCTCTTTGTGCTCGCTCCGAGACAACTCCCGCGAACCGGCCCCTGATGACAATGGCTAGGTCATCCGCGTACTCTAGGCAGTGGATATCCTCTTTGGACAGTTTTCCTAGAAGGTCATCTACTAGTGTTGCCCATAGCAGTGGAGACAGCACTCTTCCCTGTGGGCAGCCCCCCCCCGCCTTAGCCTTAATGGTATGGCCCCCCAAAGTGGATATGATTGTCCTTTTCTCTACGCTGGCCTTGATCCACTTCCTCCACGAGTCCCTTTTGGCTTTTTGGATTTCTTTGTTATATTGAGTGAGCTTTCCTCTGTAGGTGTCCCCACCAGTCCTGGTTGTTTTTGGCCCTATTAAATAGCCTTCGAACCTCGATCATCATACCTCATCATAAGTAACCATAATCATGCAGAGTTGAGCTGCATTATCATTAGTAACTAACTTTTCAAGGAGAGTAAGCGTAGAAAGACTAAATACAAAAGGAATTTCAATTCAACAAGTCGGAGTAACAGCACACAACAGCAAGAACATGCATGCATTTGTTTCGCCCTACCTTCCCGACTCATTTAATCTCCTACACTCATGAAACGAATAAGAATTTCATTTTCACTGATTTAACTTAAATGGCATATATTTAAAAATCAATTAAAAAAAGACGAAAGTATGAAGGAAGTTACTATGCATTTTTCTTCATTCTGTAATGAGTTAATTCAACCAGCCATCGTAATATCGTAATTTTGTTATGAATTACCTTTGATGCATGTGATGATAAACCTTTGATTTGTAAATATTTTAATTACTTCGGTTTTCTTTCTTAAATAATAAGTACATTAATAAATTAGACATTCATTTTGGGCGAAAGAAACACGGGCGGAGTTCATAATTAATTGAGTTCTTCCACTCAAACCCTTCATTTGCCAGGATGTTAAGGCAGGAGGTATCCTTGTCAACATCCTAAATCTTCTGTATTTACTTTTATTCAAATCTTCTATTCTCTTTTTAGGAGAGACTTTATAGCTGTTTATGTCAGTATGCCAGATATATGATATATGAAATAGATTTAAAATACTAATAATTTATATACTGTTGAAGAATTTCACAAAACATGTTGTACTGGCATTTCTATTTAAATTTATATACTAATGGTTTTATAAAAATAGAAATATACAAATAAAGAGCCAATTCAAGAATATAATAAAATGATACGATGCCGACTATTTTATAGAAATTTTTGATGCTGCTGCGGTTGCTCCAGGTGTTGCTGTCGCGGCCGATGACAATAACTCTGATGCTGATGGTAAAGATCACAGACAACTAATCGAATCGGAGTATCTACCGGATGAACAACATGATTCCTGCAGTGAAATTGAAGCCGACAGTGACGATGAAAACCACGAAGTTCAGAATGGTGCCGAATACTTTTTTGGTAAAGATCAATCCAAGTGTTATGAGAGACCAGTCCACAAGCAAACCAGAAGACGTGCTGTGAATATCGTAAAAAACGTGACCCAACACAAAGGTGCATCAACGCAACCACCGCTGAAGAGATTTGGAGGTGTTGAAAGTTAACGATCGTGCACTCCAAATTCTTATGAATTGCACCAATCTCTTTATCAATCTTCTGAACCAAAATTTGGAAGACAACGTGACGTGAGATCTACAACAGTCGAAGAAATGCAAGTATTCCCAGGACTCCTGTACATGGCAGGCATTCTTCGATCTTCTCATCTTAACTACTTGGATCTGTAGGCTATTGATGATACCGGTGTCACCATCTTTCGAGATACCATGTCTGCAAAACAATTCATGTTCCCCTTGAGAAGTGTTCGTTTTGATGATTTCAACACAAGAAAAGACAGATTTAAAAGTAATAAACTCTGTGCTATGCGTGATACTTATAATTGAATCTCTAATTTCGTACCATCTCAAAATGTGACCATAGATGAACAATTGGTGGAATTACGTTAAAGCTGTGGTTTCCGCAATTACCTTCCGATACAACCGAACCGATACGGCATCAAGGTATTCGCGATGGTAGATTCGATGACTTATTACCTTTAGAATATGGAAATCTATGTGGGAACACAACGGGAAGGCACGTATCTCATGAATAACTCAGCAGAGTAAATAGTTTACCGACTCATCTACCTCATACATGGAAGCAACCGGAACGTTACCACCGATAATTGGTATACAAGCATACCTCTAGCATATGGCATGGTGAAAAATCACAACATTACAATAGTGGGCATACTTAGAAAAAAATAGCGAGAGATACCACCACCATTTCAACCCTGCAATGAACGTCAAGCCAAAAGCTACATCTATGGCCACCAACAAAACATGACCATAGTTTCCTACATTTCACGGAAGAGGAAGGCTATCGTGTTACTTTTAACAATGCATCTGGAAGGCCAAGAGAACATCAACGTCGAAGAAAAACCGGAAATCATCAAATATTATAACTCGACGAAAGGTGGAGTGGACACCTTGAATCAGATGCGCGCATCATACGATTTGGTCGCCGAACGAGAAGATGGCAATTAGCTATTTTCTTCTACTTGATGTTATGGCAATCAATGGAAAAGAACAAGGTATAGCAAGATGTGTGAGGAGAAGAAGCTACAATCAATCAAACAAATAGAAACAGAGATTAGGAGGTGCCGAAATGAAAAGGAATTGTGGTCGATATTAAGGGGAGGAAGCCAAACAATAAAGCAGGAGATCTCATTAGCAGAGTGGGTGGGACACTATGAGAGTATGTGTGGAGAGCCGGCATGGGTGGGAGAGTATCAACACATAGATGAAGTGGAGGTGTTTACAGAGGGAGAAGTAGAAAGGGCTTTTGAGGAAATTAAAAGAGGCGGGGCTGCGGGACTGGCTGGGCTGAAGGCCGAAATGTGGAAGATAGTGGGAAAAGAAGGGAAGAGGCAGTTCGGAGTTCTGTTGAACAGGATGTGGAGAGGCGAGTCAGAACTGCCGGAGTCTTGGCGAGTAGGCTTAATGTGCCCGGTACACAAGGGGGGCAACAAAAAAGAGATTGGAAACTACAGAGGAATTTCAATCATGTGTACCGGGTACAAGATTGCCATGACGGTGGTAAAGAACCGGCTAGAAGAAGAGGTGAAGGAAAAAGGAATATTGCCGGAAACGCAAGGCGGATTTAGAAAGGGCAGGGGAAAACGAGATCAAATCTTTACGCTCGCAAGGGTGGTTGAGAGGATGTTAGAGGAAAAAAAGAGTGTATACGCGGTATTTGTACTTGAAAGCGGCGTATGATTATGTGCCTAGGGAGAAATTGATGGAAAGTCTGAAGAGGAGAGGTGTGAGTACGGTGACGATGGAATGGGTGAGAAGGGTGTATGGAGAGACATGGATGAGAGCGAAAGTGGGGGAGAATATGTCAGACAAGGTTAAGATGTCAAGGATGCCCGCTCAGCCCTTTGTTATTTAATATATATATGAGTGAGCTTGAGGAGGTGCTGAGAAAAGGGCAGGCGGGCGGAGTAGTGATTGGGAGAATGAAAGTATGGATGTTGGCGTACGCGGATGATATAGTTCTACTGGCGAGAGACTTGGGAGAGATGAAAGATATGTTAGGAAGAGTTGAGAGGTATATGGATAAAAGGGGTCTATGCGTGAATGTATAGAAAACAAAATGGATGAAGTTTAGGAATAGAGGAAGAGAAGGGAGAGTTGAGGGATTGAAATGGAAAGGAGAAGTGATTGAGAGAGTAAAAGAATTTAAATATCTGGGGTTTGTGTTTGCGAGTAGTGGGGGATACAGGGAGCACGTCAAATACTTGCAACAGAAAGCAAGGAAGGCATGGGACATCGCAAAAGAGAAGTGGGGAAAGCTGGTAGAGGGAAACTTCCTGATGACGTGTTAACTGTGGGATGCGTGCGTGAAACCAATATTGATGTATGGTGTGGAAACGTGGGGAATGAAAGAGTATTATTGCATCGAGAGAGAGCAGCCGACGTTCCTGAAGCAGCTACTAGGAGTGGAGAGATCAACTCCTAGGTATATTCTGCTTCAGGAATCATATCTGTTTAGTATGCACGTAGAGGCAATGGAAAGAGTGTCTAGGTATGAGATGAATGTGAGTACGTTAAATAGTGAGAGATTAGTGAAAGAGGTATGGAAAACTTGTGTGGGGGTAGGGGAGTGTAAATGGAGATTGGAAAGAAAAAAGATGTATGAAAGAGCGGGAATGGCGGAAACTGTAGTGAACGATTGGCTGGAGCAGGGAGTGAATGTATCTGCTTGGATGAGAGAAAAATGGCTGGAAGTGGAAGCGCAAGAACGGCAAGAAAGTATTATAAGGAGTGGGTACAATCCAATAATAGAAGATGGCAAGTGTATGGAAGGATGCCAGAGTATCTATTGAAGGCAGAGTGGACAAGGTCCAAGAAAGTGACCCTGGCAAGAGCTAGATGTGGATCGGACGAAAGAGGAAGGAAGGTATGTATGGGGGAACGGTATGGTAGGTGTGCGTTGTACGAGAATGGAAGGGACACAAGGAGCCATCTAGGCCAAGAGTGCAAGGCATGGGTAGGGGGAATAAAAATGATAGGAGAATGGATGAGAGAGGATGGGGCGGGCGTAGAGATTGTGATAAGAGTGGGTTGGGAAAAAGAAATCCGAAGAAAGGGAGACTGAGATAAGAGGAATAGTATTACAATATAATTGTGATTTATTTGATGTATATATGTATATATGTTTGTAAAGGATGCCAATAAAGGTTTTTTTTTTTTTAATGACGACAACAGTATTTGGTTTTTGTTTTCTACAAATCTAAACAAAGCTAACAGCTTTATGTAGATGAACTTACTCGAGAATATTAACTATTACTCTTAGACAAGAAAATGTTTATTTTTTCTCGATTAAGTTTCCTACAAGTACTAACAAAGTTGACAGCTTTATATAGAGGATCTTACTCCAGAATATTAACTATTATTTTTAGACAAGAAAATTTTCGATAATGTTGTCTACAATGTTTCTTGAAGTAAGACACGCCCTCTAAAGTTCGATACTAAAGATCTTGTAAAAATAGCTTTATGTGTAAGACCTTCCTCAAACACAAAAATATTTGATATTTCACAAATGGTTATCTAATTATTTTCAAATATTATAGAAAATGTCGACAACTGCATTTTTTAGTAAATGCATGTGCTTTAATATTTACTAGATTTTGATTGTACATTTGGCTTTATATAAACGAATTAACCAAAGAATATGAATTACATTGATACTAACAATTTTCGATTGAGTTTCTTACAACTACTTACAAAGCTCTGTTATCTTTATGTAGAGAAACTTATTTAAGAATGTTAACTATTACTCTTAGACAAGAAAATGTTTTTGATTTTTAGGAAAGGTTTAAAAATATTTTCGACAGTGTTGTCAATATTGTTTCATAGAGCAAAAACATATTCTTTAGAGTTTGATACTAAAGCAGAATATTATCTATTATTCTTGGAAAAGTAAGTTCTCTTTTGACAATTAGATATCAAACTGTTTTTAAATATTTTTGAACAACAGTATTTTTGGACTAATAATATATCCCCAAATAGAATTTTATGAAAGGCCAAAAGAGTTAACGTAAGAATATTAACTGAGTCATGCGCGGTCTTGAACACTTATATACATTTGGATTGATATTGAATGAAAATTAAACTAAATGTTGATTGGCAATCCAAAAAATGCAGAAACATTACACTGGAGGTCAAGAATACCCTGGTTTAATGTATGATTTATTAAGATAGGTCAGAGGAACGCTAGGATAATAATCATATACAGACCAATGAATAATTTATTGGGATAGGTTAAGAATTCGCTAATGGGGTAATAAATAATTTATTTGGATAGATTAAAATGCTAGAATAATAAATGATTTATCAGCATAGAGCAAGAGTATATTAATGCAATGAATACATTATTAGGATAGGTTAAGAGTATGAAAGGACAATATTTAATTTATTATTATAGGTTACGTTAAAACAATGTTAATTTATAAGGATAAGTTAAGAGAACTCTAGGACAGCATACTATTTATTGGGATAGGTACAGAATACGATACGACAACAAATATTTTATTGGGAAAGGTCAAGAGCACGCTAGGACAATTAATATAATTTTTGAAATAGGTCAAAATTCGGCTAAGTCAATGAATAATTTATGATCGTAGGCAAATAGCGCTAACTCATAAAGATTCTTATTTTATTGTGTGTTCAAATTAGAGCAAGACTTCTTTTTGGTAGAATCAAATAGAAATAATTCTGCCCACTACACAATTTTAAGGAAATATCCTTTAATTATAAAGAAATTTGTGAATCTTCGTACGGAATTTCTTAATTACACGATTTCACAGTTTTCTACAATTCGACGGCTTTCTCCGCGGGAGAAAGTAAAATCTGCACCTAAGTGAAGAATAATTGCGACGCTGTACTTTGATAAATTTAAGCCGGCTTAAAACGAAAAGGAGGATTACAGGACGAGCTGGTTTACTTTCACCCGTTAGATTACTTTCAATTTTTTACACGATTATCCTGCGCCGATTAAACTTATTTATCGTAGACAGCAAGTTCCTTTAAAAGCTACACATCCAACAACTACAAGTAATTTTAAGTTCACGTGGTGTAACAAACCACAACATGTATTCGTTCCTCTTGATTGCTCCCCAGTTATATCCACACCATTGCAATTTCATCAGCGAAAGTATAATCGTCGGCTGGTACTACTAAGCAAAAACGTTTAGGAACAAGCAGGAATAGTTAAGCAGTCCGAGATTCAATCATTGGCGAAATGGTGTTAACGCGGAGGGGAAAAAATGTTGCTCATTGTACGCTTCGGACCATTAACGCGCTGGAGAATGACGAATTAAAATAGCTGTTGTTTTATTCCATTAGAATTATGTGAGAAGTGGTGCGTGCATTTATGCGCCGTGTTTTTGTCCTATAAAATACGTTAGAATCAATTGTTTCAAAGAATTATACACTCGGATTGCTTTCTTTAATTGGTTATGTAGTTTTTCAAATTAAATAACAACTGGTTTTCTGTAAGAAAACATACTTTACTGATGATGATGATGAATATATTAAATCAGAATCAGACGTAAACAATTATTTTTGACAGATTGTAGACACTTTATTAAGGAAGAAAATTTCATGTACAAGCAGCAGAGTTCTTTAATTTTTGGTGGGATCAACATGTGTTTCTAGTATAAAAGGTGTACCAAATACATATAATCCATTTTTGTTTGTTACTTCTACTACAAACTAGTTGTTTCTAAGATGTGCATTTAACGATATTAAAATAAGCGTATAATTTCCTTGTATGTTTTATGTGTAGTACCTTAATAATATTATAATATATAGAAATTAATTGGTAATGATGAATTATTAAATTAGGACACTGCACGCTAAGAAAAAATCAAACCTACTTATACAGTACCATTCTTAGAAAAGTACTGCTAATGGAATTATGCCATTGACCATATAACCTTATCAAATTTTAGAAATATTTGTGGTATTGTTCAGCCATATTAATAAAATTAGATAAGTATTAGTAAATGTTTAATTGTGGAGGCGTTTACTTTGTGGTACATCTTGAATATACTGAAGAAAGAAAATAAAAAGTGGTAAAACAAAGTGATCCTGTTTTCTTTTTTCAGTAAGTATTAGTACCCATCCTACTAATAAAATTGATTTTTTGGGTAAGTATTAGCACAGCAGAGTTATAAGCTTATCATTATTGATCTTACTTAATCTAATAATGACTATGCTATGTTTCATTTGAACATTTTTGGAAATTGAAAGGTAACATAAATCGAATTTGAAGCCATATCTTAGAAGTTTTAAATAATGTTTAGTATTTTATTGCACAATTTGCTTCTACTGATATGATAATAAATAAGAAATAAATATGAATAATTCATAATCTATTGCCAATACAATCTTTTATTTACGACAAACTTAAACGTGTGATTTATAACTATTACAGTCCGTAATGATGATGGATGGTACATCCACTTCACACCTGAGAAAAGTCAATTTGATCAAACAGTTAACCGTAACGAATCATCTCCTATTATTATTATTTCCATTTATGTAATGGTTGGGTGTAACTACCACACCTCACCCACTTCTTTTATTTACTGTCAGCGACACAATGATACGGCGTCACATTGTGTTCTCCACATAACAATGCCTAAATGTATGCCATTATCGAGATTTATTGTATCGACACACGGAAGTGTGGGCGGGGATCTCTCGTTCTTTTTTTAAATATATATTTATTAAATGGTCGGGGATTTGCATAAACTTCACCGGGGAGTCGGAGAGGCCAATGAAAATTTTTTGGGCGCGTCGCGATTTGATCTGCTCGTGTGAACACTGCTGGTCTACAAGGTTGATCTGAACTTTAATAATCGCATTGGACATCCGAGGATATTTATGATCATCGCTAGAAGAGATTGCGAAAAAGTTGTGGGAGGTGTTAATTAAAGGATGGTATTCTTATTCTAATATGAAAACATGTAAAAACCCATGAGCCAAACAAAATCAAAAAGTTTATTTTTACAATTTGTAAATATAAATAATATTTAAATAATTCATTTGATGCTTTGTACTAAGTTTAAGACAAATGTCGTAGAAAAACTAATATAAACTTTATTTTCCCCGTCTTCAAAATTTTCTATAGATCAAATCATACAGAAATCATCTGTTTTACTGCCAATCATTTGGTTTTTATGTTCTTTTACGTAATCAACAGCACCTTGATCTAATGAGACAAAAAGATGGATATAGAATATTAAATATAACATAACTAATTTATACTTATTAAACTTCCTTCTAAAATGTTTTATAAGTAGACCTATCGTGAGCCATTACTTTCGAATCACTCTAACCCAACGTCCATCAGCTGTGGTCAGTTATTATCCGAAGTTATTGTTCGATGAATGGATCAGATTTACATACGCTTCCTAGTAATCGTAACCCGGAGCAATAGCTTACCAAATAAGATACGCGAGTGACTTAATTGATACTAATAAATTAAAGTCCTAACGCTTACATATACTCCACCGTTAATTAAATAATTTCAGGATTTAATGAGATTCATCCAAACGATAAAGACATTTAATTGAAGTTTTTACTACTACACGAATCCGGTTCGTAATTATTATTAATTCAGATTTTATTACACATCATTATGGGCAGTTTATTTAAACTGAATAGAGACCGAACGTTAATTCGAAGATACACATTTTATGCTGATTTGCATATTTTAGTCACCGACGGCGGGATGCTGCATAAATTATTAATTAATTATTTCGCACTATAACATACCACGAACACACCAGAAAATGCTATTGTAGTATAATTACAGTAATTGATATTCCATAGCAAATTATGATGTCGTTTTAATATATTATTTAATAGTTTAATTGTCTAAAAATGACGATATTTAATTAATTGTATAAATAAAAATATGGTATTCTAAATATTTAAACATCTAAAAATAGGTACACTTATCCAGATATTTTCATTTATCAAGGAATGTAGGAGAAAAAATAACTTAAGTTTAATATGTTTGTAAACATATGTCTCATAGATTAACAAGGCGATTATGTTGTGATTATTGATTATACCTAAATTTTGATCAGAGAATTATGTACAATACCAAATAACAAAAAATAAATACCTATTTAGATTTCTTTCAATAGTTGAAGCTAAGGTAATACTAAACTAATGGTGATCCAAATTGACCATCTACCGAGGCTGACAAAGGTTACCCTGCCAGCTTCTGAATATGGAACAGACAATTACGCTCATGACTTATCAGAACCGAGAGCTAACGATAGACCGGTGATGTGTCTTCCATACAAAAGAAGATTAGTCACGAACGAAGAAATCAGCGTAGCAAGGATGTAAAATGTCTTCTCATATACAAATTCCAACTTGTCACTACCCAAAGGGAAACTGAGGACAGCAGAGAGGAACTTCGTCATGAGACCACTCAAATGGACAGCTCTCAAAGCTTAAATTGGTGAGTACTTTATACTCTTATGTTCTAATAAATTAACAACTCAAATAACATCAAATAAAATTACAACATTGCAAAGAGGCGGCCCAAACTCTAAACCTCAACCTTCAAAGCAATGATAATACAATGATTCTAATCCAAGAACCCTATGTTGTAGCAAACAGGACATGTGCTCTAGAAACTTTAAAAGGGCACAATCGTCCTGGAGAAGCTGTTCTAAATAAATTGAGTCTACAACCACAGTAGCAAGGCTAAAAAGTTTCCTCCTAAGACACAAAGCTACAACCTAGAATAATGAATAAGGAGGATCCTAGTTATACTGGCAATCTCACGGAGTCAATGGATATACTCTTACAAAACTCCAAAAACATCGAGGACAGGGGTTAAGACTAGCAGCAAATTCATACTCATACAAAAGAAGATTAGAGATTTCAGCCTTCAACTAATAACAGGATCCAAGATAACTGGACCATTCAAAAATTCTTCAGGAATAAAATAACTTATATAAGGACTGGAACTTCTTCTTCAACACTTGGTGACTCTGTTTAGGGTCTGCATAGCTTTTATATATGTCTCACAAAACTGAAGAAAAGGCAAGGTGGTACTTATACCCACCCAAACCAGGCAAGGAAGACTACAGCAATGCCAAATAATTCAGACCGATAAGCCTCATATCGTTTTTGATGATAACCATTAAAAATCTTTCCGATTGGTACATCAGGGACCAAATTCTAAAGATGAATCCTTTACACCCAAATCAACAGGCGTACATACATACCAGGACGCCCAACCAGATCAGCACCTCACTGTGTGGCTACCTATATTGAGGAGGCGTTGGTAAATATAATCTCGGTATTATTTATCGACATAGAAGGAACTTTTCAATATTTTTGGAAAAACTCTCTCAATGCTTGGCACTCCAACGGCACTTGGCCTTCAAAGCAAGCGTGACCCGATAGACGACTTGAAACGAAACTAAATGAATCTGGCTTTCCAGCCATAGGATTTGCAGATGACATAAAAATTCTGCTTAAAGGCCGCTATAAAGGAGTACTCAGTGAACTAATGCAGAACGATCTCAATATTCGAGAGAAATTCAAGAAAGTCACAAAATGATGCGAGGAAGCTGAAAATAGCAGTTAGTTATTTCTCTGTGTCAATAGGTGGCAGCATAAACTAGATTTATGATTTTTTTTTATCCTCACGAGGTGGTGTCGCTTAGCGTCCCTGCATTGCGGTCTCCGTGGTCCTTTTGTGCGCCTCTAGCTGTTTTACTCCTTTTGAACTCCTGTATCTTCTAAGAAGTCGAGGAGTTTCTGCCAAGGGATATTCCTTAGCTGTTCTACAGGAAGCATGGGCTTCCCGAGTTTCGCCTTGCGTTCTTGTTTGAATGCTTCGCAAGTGCACAGTAGGTGTTGGGGAGTTTCCCCTTCTTCCAGACACCCACGGCATAGGGGGCTTTTCTCAATGCCCATCCTATGTTTGTGCTTGTTCAGGTCACAGTGCCCAGTGACGAGTCCTGTGATTTTTCTTAGTTTATTTATTTATTTATTTAAAGTACTTTATCAAACTTGCTTTACAAATGCAATTCATAATAGATTAAACAAAAATATACGAACAATTTGGTCAGCAAGCTGAAAGGCGGAATTCACTCTTGAAGAATGTTCTTCCACTCTAACCTGTAGGTCCTTTCCTTCACTGTTCCATCATACACGAACTCAGCTTCGGATACATATTTTTAGGCAAAATAAACCTAATTTCTTTTTAAAAAGGGGGACATTTAATATATATTGTCACTTTGCTGTCAGGTACCGGGCCATCTAGAAAGAGTCTTGTGTGTCTCATTCCATTTTGGTTTTGCCATTCCTTTTTGCGCTCCTCTGCTAACTTGCGTCGGATTATTTCCTTTCCGGTTTCGCGGGGTATACCGAAAGCGGGTTCAGGTCCTATGAATTCACCTGCTGCTCCTTGTTTAGCCAGCAAGTCGCCCCCCAAGTGTCCAATAGTTTTTGGTCCTTGGGTATCCATACTAGCTGTGTTTCTCTTGTTGTCGCCAGTGCGTCCAGTATGTTTATGCAAGTCATGACCAGCCTGGACTGCACTATCGGTGAGGCTAGCGCTTTTATGGCTGCCTGGCTATCTGTCATAATGGTAATTGGTTCTTTGTTAAGTCCCGACTCCATTATGTGATGAACACACCAGTCAATAACGGCTATTTCGGCCTCAAAGATAGAGGCATGCTTCCCTAGAGTAATCGCGAATTGTTTGCTCCGGTTGCAGCCTCCATAGATACCAGCCCCGGTTCCTTTAGTATTTTTGGCCCCGTCTGTGTACCAGATGGTTCCTTTACTCGTTCATACATACCCGTATGTTTCATTTGTCCATTCACTCCGCTGTAGTATGATCGTTTTAAATCTGCGGGATGGGTGTACGATTTTGGTGAAATCGGACCTCATTTTTAGTGTCTCTTCTTCTTGTAGTACTTTAAATGTTGCCGGTCTTGATGGACCCATATTTAAAGGGTGCCCATTTATGTGCATTCTATAGGCTGCCTGTCTAGCTTCCATCATACAAATAGATGTAGTGGTGGTAGCTATGATATGTGTTCCATGGCTGCCGTGGGCGTTGTCCTCATTGCCTCAGTGATCAGCAGACACGCCTGTCTTTGCACTCTTTCGAGTTTTACTGCTGCACTTTTGGTTTGGGTCTTTTCTCCCCAAACGAGCGCCGCGTATGTCACTATAGGTCTTATGTTATGACCGCAGTGTATCGCCATTTGGTCATACTGGGTCTCAGCCCCCCAGCCTCCATGTGCGCCCTACCATTTTTAGATTTATGATAATCAAGTGACAGTTGCTGTGCACATATGTAGGCAGTGTTAAAATGGCGACCGTGCTCGAAGAGTGTACTGTGGAGAGCAGCGGGTTGTCGTGAATCATATCCATAAGGAATCGTCTCCTGTTTACGGTGAACAGTGTACAACTGGGTCGAGAAATTCTCACAAGGGCGCTCAAAATTTGTTGACGTACATCGAACTGGCCGCCCCGTTCAGATTGTCACAGATGCAACAAACGGACAGGCGGGTAACAATAAGCAGCATAGCAACTGCAAAAGGGTGTTCTCGTAGTTTGATCTATGAAAGTTTGAACGATCGTTTGAATTTCCGGAAAGTTTGTGCATGGTAGGTACCTAGACAACTGACTCAGGAATCGAATGGGCTTATCCTTGCAATCTATTTTTCAATTCACCGATGAAGGGGAGGGCATGCTTAACAGGATTATTACTGCTGATTAATCATGGGTGTAATGCAATGGAAACATCCTTAATCACCGTCCTCAGCTGGTAAGATTATGCTTACCGTGTTCTGGGATTATCAAGGAGTGCTCCTAGCCCATTTCCAGAATAGAGATGAGAACGTTAATGCTGAATCGTACTGTAGAATTTTGCTGCTTCGGGATGGAATTCGAAGAAAATGTCCAGGCCTACTGACGAGAGAAATATTGCTACATCACGATAATGCTAGGCTGCATGCGCCCCGATTAACCCAAGTGAGAATTGAAGAGTTAGGGTGGCAACTTCTTAAACATCCCACTTACAGTCCCGACCTAGCCCCAAGCGACTATCATCTGTTTGGTCCACTCAAAAGGCATCTTGGTGGCAAAAATTTCGAAGGTGATTACGATCTTCATCAAGAGGTATGCATATAGTTCAGACGGCTTCCCAAAGAATTTTATGCAGCAATGTTGGTGGAGACTTTGTCGAAAAATAAAACTGGTTTTTTATATTTTTATTTTTTTTATAATATCTTTTGTGACTTAATTACTGAATTTCCCTCGTACATAGTTATAGAAATAGTGTACAGATAAGATAAGAGCTTATGCTGTTCACCAAACACCGGACAGAATGAAGCTGCCTAGAATATTCGAAACCACACTAACTCTGGCTTCACAGGTGGAGTAATTATCTTCAAACCAAGCTACAGAAGACGAGAGTGGGGTTCTGGCAGTCGTTGGGAGATCATAGGGAAAATCACCTAGTGATTCTGGGTCTCCCAACGGCTCTCCAACGCTAGCAGAACGCCAGTCTGTATACTTCCGTTATAAGACCGGCCCTAACATATGCAGCGGTGATAAGATGGTCTAGAGTTAAACTTGCAATAAGAAAGCTGCAGCACATTCAAAGTCTGGCATGTATGGGAATTACTGGTACCGTAGCACCACACCGACGTCAGCAATGGAGGCATTCTTGTCTCTAAGTACAGCGCTAAGACTAATAGACAACGACCTGTGATGTTCAAAGGCGGACCGGTCATAGGGCAGTGCTTGGAAGAGCGACTTAGAGGAACGCTTAGAGAACCGTGCTACTCCGACTTACCTTTTCAGAAGACACCACAAGCCACAAAAATCTAAGGTTCCTGGAGCTACTATATACACATTTCATCCATACAGACAGTAAAATTAAAATCTTGCTATCTTAACATATCCCAAGGTCTCATTACGAATGGTTATGACACTGTAGACGGCATCTATAGATAACAGAATTGTACTATTAAGGCAAACTAAACTAAAACTCCTGAACTCCTGACAAACTACCTCTATGTATAAGTCACTGAATATCTCAACTGCAGAGGGAAACGAGAAAGCAGGGTTGGTGAAGCATATTCTGTACTACTGTCCCATACTACAACATTAAGGAAGGTCCTGCTGGGGACACGATGGCCAAAAAAAGAAAACCTAAGAGGCATGTTTTCCAACAAAATCCTCAACTTTATCAAAGGGATAGGGTGGTTGGAGAGCTAGTTCTCCCATCACTGGAGGGGTATAATGGGCCCAATCAGAGCATTCGTATCCGTATCAGTATATATTTTAATGTTTAGTAAATTTTTCAGCTTTTTTTGTGAAATTTAAAATCATTGGTTTAGTAACTGTTTTTAATTTAGAATCTTTCTTTGCAAAATTTAGTGTTTATTTTTTGGAATATTTAACTAATTTTAAATTTCAACTGTTTTCTAATTGTTTTTTAATGTCATTATTTTTTTTTATTTTGAAAATTTTTTTTTCTCTTAGGTTCAATTATTTCTTTTTAACAACTTTTTTTATGCAATTTTGTTTTTTGGGTAATTTCCAATTAACTTTTAAAACCATTTCCAATCTTCAGAGAAATGTTAAACATTAAAAAGTAGAACTGTTTTTTATGAATATCAAATTATTTTCTTATTTTTATTTATTTTTATTGCATCTTTGCTCTCCTTTCTAATACAATATCACAAAAAGCATATACAAATTTTGAAAAAATACTTAAAATTTTAACCGAAAGGAGAACGGGCGGAGTTCACTTCTTCAAATGATCTTCCACTCAAACCCATGAATAGACTTCATCAATACTGCTTCAATGAACATTTGTGTTCACTTAGTTTGTCTCTTTTTGCAGAGAGATTATTTGAGCTGTTTATGTCAGCATGACAGATATATTTTTAAATAATAATATTTTTTAAAAATGTTTCTTTTAGAAAGTTTTGAAGATTTAAACTTTACTTACTTACAGCAACTATTTCTTTCTGACTGTTCTTATAGTGTTTAAGTAATAAGTTTTTAAAAATTCAAAAAAACAGTTACTGTTAACAGTTCAAAATTGAAACTTTATTTTTAGAAATTTAGAAATAAAATAACCGGTTACTACAGTATCGACAACTTAACCGTTTCAGTTGTCAAAACTACAGTAAGTGTTATTCAATAAGCGATAGAAAAGAAGTTATTTGTGTTACTTTGAATTGTCAAAATGAATTACAATTATTTTTAGTAAATTTTAAACTATTTCCAATGTTCTTCATTTGTTTTTGTCAATAAATTTTTATTGTTTTTTATTTGGTACAATTCTAACTTTTGAAGTTAAAAGTTAGCTTCAAAAAGTTCATAATTTTTTAATGAATTGTTTAAGAAATTATCATTTGATTTTTGATAAGGTTGTAAATATATAACATTTTTTAACATCTTGGGCAAATTTTCAATTTTGTTAATTTTAAGTAAACTATTTCTAGATAAATTTTAACTATTTTTAACTGTTTTTATCAATAAATTTACATTGTTTTTATTGGTTTGGTATATTTCAAAACTTTTTTAAAATTTGCTTCAGTCTATAGTCTCATTGTTTTGTCTGTTTGGTATAGATTTAATATTTAAAAAAGTAAATTAACCATTTTTTTTATTTTTTAGAAAATTGTATATTAAGTCGACTAAAACTCTTCAATGCATTAACTATATAAACATCTTTGTTTTCTGATTTATATGTTTTTGAGTAAACATATTCTAATTATTTATTAATGTTAACAACACTTTAAATTCACATTTAAATTATGTTTGACAATTAAAATGTCAGTTTAATTTATTTGGCACATGCAAGAATCGACGTACGCATTTGTTTCCAACGCCACCCGGGACTGCAATAATTGTTGGACACCTGTTACTATATGAGTACTATCCTTAACTTATATGCTGTCAAAATTGAGATTTCGTTGACTCGTGTATAGCTCTGAAATTATATTTGCCTTGGACAAAAGTGAACTTCGAGTTTTAATTAAACTAAATTAAAGCTTCTTGATGGCAAAACACTGTTAAAGTTAAGTCATCACTTGATAAATGTTACGAACAACGAATTCAACCATAGAAATCAATGTTTGCTCTGAGTTTTGTCGTAACCGTACGAACGCAAAATGATGCATCACGTCCAAGAAGGCCTGAAAATCAGTGAAATCGTGTTGAATGACCTTAAAATTAAATTGAGTGATCTAGCCAACATCAAAGGCATCTCAAATGAACCCGTTGGTCAAGGTCAAACGGCCACATTTGGCTAAGAAACAAATTGTGTTTCATCAAGACAATGCTCCAGCTCACTCGTCTCTCGATACAACCGATGAATTGAAGAAATTGTCCTATTTTAATTGGTTCCATATCCCCCGTATTCTACAGACCTAGTCCTCAGCAACCGTTTCCTTAAGCAGTGGCTCGTTGGTAAAATATTTTTCTTGAATGAGCAGGTCAAGTTGAAACACTCAGCTATTTTGAAGAATTTAACACCAAGCACTACAAGGTTAGTATCAAAATATTAACGGACCGTTATACTAAGTGTATTACTCTAAATAGAAATAATATTAATTAAGAAAAATATTTTTATTTGGCTTATGTTATTATTTTAGTTTACGTTTTTGGACTGCTGAAATCTAATTATTTAAACACTTATATCTTAATACGGAAGGAAACATATTATTAGGAAAACACATGTGGGATCATCTGCTCCACGTATTAGTGTCTTAGTCACAGCAGTACTACAAACATATCTGGGCCGTGACGAACGTTATATTTTTCTAGGGAATCAGATTACGCAACCGCGGACCATTTACGATCGTGCCATTGTTATTAATATTCAGCCCGGAGTTCGTTTTAGAAACGACGATTCCGACGGTGCGCGGTACCGAGAAGAAAAATAACATTCGTCAGACAAACAATCAAACCTACGTGGTCCCCGAGACGAGCACGTACGTACAATGTCAAAGTCAAGTACAAACTTATTATCATCGGCCACAGGCGGTCACCCATAAATGAATGTCAAATGTTGTACACAATGACTAAAGCACGGCGCTTCCGTAAATTTTGGCTCATCGGGTATTCTACACATCAATCATGGTACGCCTACGCACGGGATTCCTTTAGTCCAAAAATAACAAAATAATTTCCGCAACTTTAATCAGAAATTCTTCACATTCCTTTTTTTAATATTACCATTTTCCACTGAATATTAAATTAACACATTTATTTTAAGATAAATATCACAGTGACATTTTGCAATGTGTATGCTGGTGTTAAGCCCATTTTAGACACTAATATATAAATCCAAACGGACGTCGATAGGGACGTTCGACCTTTTAAGGTGGGACGCACTATATGTGTAAAAGCATTGAAAGGTTGATGTATTTCTATGGGAATGGTCTTAGTTGAGGCCAGAATATATGGATTTGTCACCGGCTTCGACAAGTGATTCTCAATGCTCGGTACTTATAAGGGGGAAATAGAACAAGATATTACTGTTCCTGGAAACGGAGTTTCTGTTTGGAAGGGTTCTGCATTATTATGCAGAGGATTCAATAAATTACCTCAGATCATCTCGTTTCATCATTTCAGAGTTGTCTGAAAATCTTAGAAAACCCGCAGAAAGATTTTAGGACGATAGCCCATAATCGTTTTTTTCATGTAATGTTATTGTTAGAGAATAATAATTTCTAATCTTTCTCTGATTTAAATATAACAATTCGTGTGCAAATTGAATTCCGCCCTAAAATTCATTGCACTCCCAGCTCTGGCAGCATGCAGATTACAGCGTGTGTGACCAATGCGATAAATTTACATAACTCTTTGTCACCATAATGGTTTCTTCTAGTTCTTCGCCGTGCATAACAAAACTGTACAGGACTTTTTTGCCGTCTGTAGATGGGCCTGTCCCAGATGCATTATATGCAGATAAGAGCGAAGGCTGGGTACAAAGACAAAGTACAAAGGAGGTACAAAGACAAAGTACAAAGGAGACATGGAAATTGTTGTCTCTAGTTAAGACTGACAGGAATCAGACCATCCCATACCATTGAGGGAGCGTATTTTTCCCTCAGACATGTCTCGAGAGCACGTGTGTGCACTTACCAACCACACATAACCACGACGCAATGGACCATTGCAAATTACGTATAATAAGTTCACAACGAGGAATTTCGCTATACATATTTATTATATAATCACTAACCTTTCAATTTCCTTGTGCTCGAGTTGAAAAAGATCTCGTTTACTATATTTTTATGGAAATCGCGTTCGTTGTGTTTATTTTCTTATGTTAAGTTAGAAAATATTAATCGTGGCATTGGCTCAAAATGGTGAAACTGGTCAGTTTTGTAGAAACTTTAATATGATTCATTATTTTGTAATAGAACTCGAATTACGTGATATTTAATTGAATTTCCTCAACTTTTTCAGTCAGATAATTTTTCATAATTACGAATTGAATATTAAGAGGTTAACGCACCGTTCGTACTTGTATGATCGCATAAATCATCACCAATGGAAAAAAATTAAATTAAAATCTTAAAATTGTAGGCATACTGACTCATCATTCGAACTCCCATTTCTTGAGCAATTGCTGCGCACCGTGATTAATCTCTAGAGCCCGTCCATTATTTAACCATAACCGATTAATTTGTGTATTAATCTCTCGTTAAAGATCACCGGCACACGTAAATGGACAAATTGGCAAGTATTGGAGGATGAGGTCACGTTGGCTTATTGGGAAAATTGATGCTTGCCAAGGGTTCAAAGTAATTACGGTGTCGCATATTGGAGTCTCGTTAAATCGTGCCCGTTTTAATTTGAATACAAAGAGAAAATTAATCAATGCTCACCATATATACCGGGCGCAATTTTTTTTTCGAGATCGCGACTGCTAATTAATAATTCAATGCGTGGATATGCCCATTTCACCTTTATTATATAAAGGTCATGCGTCCATTAAAGACATCGTAATTAGATGGGTAATGAGATAATAATAGAACAGATTATTATATTTGGCGAGTGCTTTAAAGTTTAAACAAAGAATAAACAACCGCTTCCGATTCATATTAATATCCAAAACTATTACAAATTTCGTTCTAAATTTTTGAATCTTAGTGTTTAACTTCATTAATTTATCATCATTTGACAATATGTAAAAAACAGGTATTACCACACTTTGTTAATTGCTCTCCTGATTTGGTATCAACATGTGTTTTTTCTAAAAGGATAAGAAGTTGTGCTGAAAATTGATTTCGAAGATTTCATTTAAAGTACAATACTGCTTTAAATTAAAAATAAGTTTAGTGGTAAGAAATCTTCAAATTTGTGTTATTACTTTTCACATGTTTCTTAAAAGAACCATTCTTTATAAATGACTCATTAATTAAATTAAACTTATTAACTCTAACATAACCTTTACTTTTGTTTGAAAATTAAAAAAAAAAATCATTAGAAACTAAAATTGGAGAAAATCATTATAAGTCTATAATAAAAATCTAGGTATTTAAACAAAAAAAATCACAAAAATAAGATACTACAGAAAAATAGTGTTTAATTTACTAAACCAACTTAAAAGATATTTATGGAAATTGATACCAGAAAACAGCTTGATATAGTAAGCTATTATATTCAAAATCTTGATTATTTTTTATACATTACCAATTTTATTTCTCTTTGCAATTATTTTAAATTCTATTTTTCGAAATAAATCGTAACGTTCATGAAAAAAATATTTCAATGCAACTTTAATTAATAAAGATGAACAAATAATAAAGCATGCTTTAAAATTAAAAAAAAAAAATACATCCTACAAAAGACTGTTGAAATTAATTAAAGTTGGAAACAGTTTAATAAAAAATCGGTATAAATAAATGAAAATTGTGGATAAGAAAAAAATCAATTCAGTTAATCAAAAAAACAATTGTTTAATACAAGCAAGAAAATATTATTTGAAAAAATAATAATTAACACCATTTACTAAAAAAAAAATAACATATTGAAATATAAACTTTATAAACAAAATGAAATTGAAATTTTTAAAGGAAGAAAGTCTTTATGAATATAAATCGTTAAAACAATGACATAAAAAAAGTTACATATATATATTGTTAAAAAAGACCATTAGATTAGCATGGAAGAAGAAAACCAAAAAAGCAGGAAATTTAAAGAATGTACTATAGGTTTAGCTTAGTATTCCAATATAAGTTGTTTTTAAGGAGTAGAAAAATAATTCAATTACAATAAATAAGTAAATAGGTTAATATACAGTTGAAAAATTAAAATATTTGACAATTAAAAATTTAAATAAGAAGAAATACTGTAAATAACAAAGGAGACATGTTTTAAACAATTCATTCATATTTAAAATAAGAAAAGGGTTGTTAAATTTGGAAAAATACAATAGAAGTTATTTTTACTTATAAAAAAACAGTTGAATTTGTTAAAAATATCAAAATGCATTTATTAAATTTAGAAAAAATAATTGCAGCAGTATAGACAATAGATGTCATTTTAGTGGTTTCTCTCCTTTTAAAGATTTTCTATATATTATTTTAATTGATGTATTTTTCCAATTGTTCTTTTTACTGTTTTTATTTTTTATTCTAGATTTTAGATCTATTTATTTTTAATTCTATGTACTTAAGTGTTTTAATGTTTTAGTTTTTCGAGATCAAAATGGAGAATTACACGTTTAATGAATAAACTGACATCATTTTGACATTAGGTGAATGCCATGAAAACACCGAAAATAAAACTAACAAAAATTAAACTTTTTGTTTAAACGACATAGGCAAGATGACAGCTCAATTCGTTTTTCAATTGTAATTGTAGACTAAGATTTTTCCGATAATATTTGTTTTTTTTTGTTACGATTGAAATCAGAGAGTTGCTTTTAACTCAAAAACGGCCACTCTTATCAAAATATATAATATATATAATAATATATCAAACAGTGATAAAAGTTTCTAAAATAAATTTTCTATTAAATTGTGGAAGAGTAAACACAAATGTTCTAAGCAAACAAATTTTAGGAACATCCTGTATAGCATGGTTACCACGGTCCGATCGAAGTGACAAATAACTTAACTTGATGTTAGTTTCGACTGTACCAAATTGCAGCACTACTACGAACGGTATTGAAAATCTTTTAAAAAATGTGTTAACATTTCCTAACGTTGATGGCCTGTATCTTGGTCATTTGAAGACTTTTATAATATTTTTTTACGAATCATCATCATTTTCATTGTATGTATACTAATATACAGGGTGCCCGTTTTTGGAGCTCAAGCATGGGCATCTCGGTTATTTGAAGAGATACAAGGTCGGTTAAATTAGGGCAAAGTTGTTCATTCTGGAGTATAACACAATGCCGTTTTGAAACATTAAATATTCCGACTACTTCCGAAGATATTCGAAAAAATCGAATTTTTTGCAAAGAGTGCTTTGGAAATGACAGCTACACTTATTTTAATAAAGCCATTTTTGACACTTTCAATTTTGCTTATCCTGACCTACAGTTCCAAAACTGCTATACATTTATAACAAACTACGGTTTTCAAGTGAAGAAAAACACGATATCATCCGTGAATACGACGTTGAAAAAAAAATGGGGATTTTGCAAGAACAGCGTCATGATTTTCCTACAAAACGTTACTTTTCGTTCAGTGTCTCCTGGGTGCAAACTTACTTAATATGAATTTTAAAGGGGCTTATGGTTTTTCAAGACTCTCCACACTACCTGAGGAGATACATTCATATCTTCTGCTATAGCACTTGTCAAAATAATCCTATTTTGAATCTAATGAAGAATCAAATTTATAAACGTTTATTATTTTTCAGAAGGTTTTAACATTTTACTCACTGCTTGTAAAATTTCTATTTCATTTCCGTTGGGCTCGTATTTTAGGCTTTGAAAAAGCACCAAACTCAGCTAAATTTCTATGAGGAATCAGAAAATAATTTTCTTCCGGTTGTTGTCTTTCTGCATACCGCTGAAAGTATCCGAAAGTTTCCGAAGTAACTTCCACATTTCGATGCGATGCGTAATAAAGATCTAGTATATCGCGTTTTTCTTCTCTTGAAAATGGCATTTTGTTATAAATGTATACCAGTATTGGAACTGTAGGTCAGGATAAGCGAAATTCAGTCCAAGTATTAAAAATTGCTTTATTAAATAAAAGTGTAGCTCTCATTTCCAAAGCAGGATTTTTGGGATTTCGATCAAACTGCTAGACCAAACCCCAACACATGACACATCTTCGTAATCAGAAAAAAAATATATATCTGAAAATGTAAAAATCCATGGCGCTCATAAGAAAAACAAAGTTGATGACATTAACTGAAAAATTGAAACGTCGATTTTTTATTATGATATCTCCACGTTGTAGAGCGTAGAAAGTTGCAATGATAAAGTGTTAATTGTTTTGAAATATATCTTCAAATAGTCTTGCAAAAACAAAACATTTTTTGAAATTTTCGGATATCTTCAGAAGTAGTCGGAATGTCAAATAACCGAGAACTTCGAGAAAAATATAGGCAAAGTACTATGATGGCCACATCACCATTTTTAAGACTACAAAACAAATCCTCATCTAACATTTAACCCAAGAAGGTTATCTCATTTCGGAGGATTGTGGGAGGCCTCGATAAAATGTATCAAACATAATTTGTATAGAGCAATAGATCAGTTAAAACACAATTTTAAAATCTTTTTAAATAAATTGAAGCAATACATAAAAATTAATAGAGTCTTTTGGCTCAATTTTCATATGATCCTAATACCATTTTTAAACAACGATCTGGCTTTACAATCTGAAAATTTGGTGATCGTCTTGACTGCAACATTGTCACGATGGAAATATTGCAGTACATATAAAAGCAAAAGTAATCGGTTAAATATTTAAGCCCCCAAAAACTCCTATTAAGTTTTATATTGGCCTTTATATTATACATGGTGTTAACACTAAAAAATGGCAGTTAGAACTCGTTAAAACAAACAACTTTTCTTAGTTCCAATTTGTGATTTGGTGCTCCATTTTGGTGGAGTTATTTGAGTTCTTTTGTTTTTCTAAATATCGCTTATTTGAGGGACTATTTTAAAAAACTAAAAAGTTTCAAATGTAGATTTCGGTTCTCTAAAATATTTGTATTTACAATTATTTTTAATAGTTTCAAATAACAAAATGGCGACGATCAAAAATTTCAATATTTTGATAACCACACCATCGTTTTTTAATAGTAAAACTACAAAACTACAAAATTTGTCCTAAACATTTTTTAATCTATCAAAAAAGTCTTTATTCGGTTACTGGAATTACATATAAGTATTACAAAAAAAAACATTTAAAACGAAGTAGCTTGGTGCCACTGAACAATGAAACAATTAAAAAAAAATAGATTTGACAAGTGCACGAAACCGAACGATATACTCGTACTTCAAACTTAATGCATTGTAACGTTGTCTAGTTTGTACGTATGTCACAAATTGAAATACTTTAAAGTTCATAATTTGTGTGCTTATTGTGCATAATTTGTATGTAAAAATGCACTAGTATCAAAACGATGAACTTGTTGATATGCTTTTGGGTTTTGGGGAGGCAAGGCGTAATGCACGAGAATCTCGAAGAATTTATCAGAGAAGATACCCAAATCGTCACCAACCAAGTTGGCAGCTTTTCAGTACAATTTGTAAACGTTTGTCAGAGCTGATTGTTTTTACCCAAAAATTGGTGGTAATTCCAACAGATTACGTCCAACCTCTGCATTCGAAGAGGCTGTACTTGATATTGTTGAGAACAAGGGTAATAACTAACAGAGTACATGCAAATCATGTGACAGTTTGGCAAGTTCTGAAGGAGCAGGGCCTTTACCCATTCTCTAGACAAGTGCAAGCTTTTGATCTGACGACTTCCAAGACTGTTGTTCTGTTGTTGGCTTCTTCGACGATGTAATCTTCAAAGGAATTTTGAAAAAATTATTCTGTTTACGGATTAAGCCTATTTATTTAATTCTAAAAATAATTACGTGTGGGCTGACTAGAATCCCTACGCAACAGTTATTTGTGCACATCAACATCGTTTTGCGGTAAATGTATGGGCCGGAATCGTAGGGGAGCACGTAATCGGGCATTACATTCTCCCAAACTACTTGTATGGTGAAAATTATTTCGCTTTCTTAGATATTGTGCTACCGGAGCTTCTTGAGGACTTGCCATTAAACATCAGGCGAAGACTTTGGTTTCAGCATGATGGAGCACCGGTTCACACAATGCGAGAAGTCACCGCATTGCTAAATCGATAAAACCCAAATAAATGGATTGGGAGGAGAGGTCCTGTTGCGTGGCCAGACCGGAGTCCCGACCTAACTTCACTAGACTTCTTTTTCAGATGAAGGCCGCTGTATATAAAACACCAGTGAACACAGGGGAGGAACTAGTGGCTAGAATCTTTGCGAAGGTCTCCACCAACATTAAAACACGCTGTGTGTAGTGTAATTGTCAAATCTAATCTTCTTTTTGTTTATTGTTCAATGACAGAAGCTACTTCGTTTAAATGTTTTTTTTTAGTTTGTTGATACTTATGCGTAATTTGGATAGATTTAAAAAAACGTTTAGGACAAATTTTGTAGTATATAGCATTAGGATTTTATAAATGTTCTACTTTCAAAAATCGATGAAGTGGTTATCAAAATATTTTGTTTTGAAATTTTTGATTGGTCGCCATTTTGTTATTTGAAACAATAAAACATAATTGTAAATACAAATGTTTTAGAGAGCCGAAAGCTACTTTTGAAGCTTTTTTTTTTTAATAGTCCTTCAAATAAGACAGCTATAACGATTTTTAGAAAAACAAAAGAACTCCATTAACTCCGAACCGAAGCACCAAATAACAAATTGGAACTAAGAAAAGTTGTTTTGTTTAACGAGCTCTAACTGCTATTTTCGGGTGTAACGACTTAGTATTAACGCCCTGTATAAGATTTTCACATTTTTAGATAGTCGAATTCAATATTACATATTTTTCAGATAAAAAGGAAAGTAGTATTTACGTTTACTTCGAGTATGAATTAGAAAAATAAAAATAAAAGTTAGTAATCAATCAGCTTTAAGACATTAGTTTAACGCTTCGGTAAGATTATGCACCCGTTAAAAATGTAATTAATTAGCCGTTCAAATGGAAATTACTAATGAAATTAATATCCACTTCCGTTTTATAAGTTCCTTACCAGCGGCAATTATAACAGTGTCTGATGTAGTACTACGAACAATAATACAAAAAGCACCGGTTTACAGTGCCCAGCAATTACTTGCTGTTAACAACGCATTACAAGTCTTAGGTTTCAAGTGAAAATGACCACAAGTAACGTATTCAAACAAGGCGCTTGCTTTAGTGAAATTGTCGGAGTAAAAAAAAACGATATTAAGTGCTCGGTTTGTATATCTAAGGCCATTTCCTTCTTAGTCATAGTTAAAGTCAAGGTCATAATTTTGTAAACCTTGTCGGAATAAATGCATATCTTTTGCACTTGTTATGTTGAGTTTCTATATTTATTTAAATAACTAACACGTCGGATCACTATTTTCATGTCCAAATTAGTCGAAATTAATTTGGACATGAAAATGTCAAGTGTTCTCGGACACACGAATGTATTTGGCATAATGCTAATTAAATTAAATAACTATTTCATATTTTTTGTTTTATTTTAACCTTCTCTAATGACAAATATGCATGTCGTAGTATTCGTGCAAATACACTCGGTTGATGACAAAATACTGGATTACCGAAAATACCGAAAGCTCTAGTATAAATTTCAGATGATTTTATAACTAATAATTCTTTTTGAATATTTTTTATGAATAAAATGAAAAATAAAACTATTCCAATGCCATCAAAGGTTATATCTAATTCACAGACATGATTGACAATGACTGGACTTACTTGCTACCGGCTCAAAGATAAAGTCGCCAGATTCCACTCACCTGAAACGAAACAAAAAAAACGTTAAGGTTAGCCGTAATTCGCATGATTCATTCGGGCAGGTAATTAAAAACGACACGAACGTAATTGCTCTAAAATTGCGTAAACAAATTTAACCATTAAAGACGCATTCTTGATAATCGTTCGAGTCACGAAAACGGTTTTCACTTTGGCAATAACAAAACAACCAAAATTAACACCGCAAAAGTTTGCAAAACGTTTATTTTTTATGCTGGTATCTATTTAAAACCACAAATATTTACAACATATTTGTTGCGCAATTTTTTTGATTGCTGACATTTCCAAACGGAATCAATTATTGACTGGACATCCTGACACTCCCAGTGTTGATGGTTCGAACGAGTTTCGCAAAGCCCACAAACACAGACACGGCACATCCTCAGTCGCTTAATATAATTAAAGCAATTAATCCGAACTAGTCCACCAATTATATAATGCACACATTACCGCTAAGACCATTAACCCGTTTTCTGGCCCATGTATTTTTATAGAATTACTGAAATAGTTCCCGAGAGAGCACCGATACATCAGTTACGTAAGTACCCTGAGGCCGGAAGACGTCTTCGCCGTTGCTCGCTCATAACCATACATAACAAGGAAACGGACGGGATAGGTATTCTAGGTCAGTGGTATTTAGATTCGGAGATTACGAGAGATGCCGGTTCGATTTCGAGGTTTCTAAATGTTATCGGATCAACCGGGCCAAATGCCATAGGTACTGCCTTTTTTGATATCGAAATATGATTTTGGGTTTTGAAATTGGTCGCGTGTTCCAATTACTTTTTGCTTGCATGAATAAATACCTGTTTAAAGTTGGTTTAAATAAAATGTATCTTAATAATTTAAAATCATTAGGATGGAGTAAGTAGAGGTGAAGCATAATTTTTTGGTTTTTATTAATTTATTGAAAAACAAAAAAGAAACAAATACAAAACTAATTTAGAATTATTTGTAGTATTATAAAGGAAAAAATTACGCTACTTATTACTCTTGATATCTTACAGTATTTTTGACTATATAGATGTAACATTTTCATTGAATTGTTTGAAGAAACAATTCAAGGAGGTATATAACTAGTTATGGTGGTGATGATTTAATTAATTAATTAGAAGGTTAATTGAATTGTTGGGTTAAGTGAGAATTTAATTCATCGAAATTTATTATTTGAAAAGATATCTTGCGATTAGTATTAATTAAAAATAGATAGTTTAAAAATAGTCAAAATGATTGAAATAAAATCGATTTCTAATCATACAAAACAAGAACCTTTAGAATAATAAGTGTTCTTCAATGGCCCAGTTGTTGAACACTGAACTAGCAATTCAGAGTTCGCTTTGAAAGATTAAGTACATAACGGCTTGGTTTCAACTACTTGTTTTTTCATTTTGATTAAGCGTCATAGGAAGCAAGCACAAAGACATCCACATATACACCGATGGGTCGTCAACGAAAGCAGGGGTTGGTATAGGAAATTTTTGCAAAAACCTGTCCCTAAAAAACGGTACTGCTATAGGTAAGATAATGAGCACACCAACAATGGTGGAACTCGTAGATATATATCTGACAAGAAGATTTAGGGAAAAACATATACATCATAACAAATAGCAGAGCAGCAATCTTGTCCATTACCAGCTGCAAATTACCTCAGCATTAACGCTGGAATGCTGCGAAGCCTTGGAAGAAGTGACTCGTGACAACGAGGTAAATCTATGCTGGGTAAAAGGACATAACAACAGCAGCGGGAACAGAATAGCAGATGGTTTGGCGAGGAATGCATCCGAACGAACGGTGTGCGCACCGAACCCCTCCCTGTTAGATCTGAGTACTCTACTGAAAACTGCATCAATCAGATGCCACAAGGAGCGAGGGGACAACACACTGTAGAGTCTCAAAAAACTTCATGAACAGCAAAACCGCCAGATACTGTTTGCAACTGTCCAGAGAAAACTTACTTAAGGTTGTAGGGCTTCTAACAGGACACTGAAATTTACAATCACACCTGAACAAACTGGGACTACAATCTAGCCCTATTTGCAGGGGGTGTGAAACGGAAGAGAAAACCGCGGAGCATGTACTTTTAGACTACCCTGTATTATCCACCCTTTGTAAATCCATAATTGGAGAGGGATGTCTAAAGCCATTAAATATCCTCAGAGTCCCTCTTGCTGCAGTCTTGGCGGTTGCCAATGCCTTGGGTTGCCTTGACCATAGCAAGAAATGAGGACTCAGATGGAAGGACGCACAAAGGGCCCATTGGGGCCTATGTGTGGCGGAACTCTCTGCTCTCCCAACGATTTAAACCAGAACCCGCTTCTGATGGTAAGGAAACATACCCGAAACCTAATAACTTGAACAATTACATCATTAATCTAAAAGTAATGTAGATGTAAAAATAATGATATAAAAAACATTTACAAGAATTAGATGCCACAAAAGATTGCTTATTTCCTATACTAAACTCAGTTCAGAAATTTGATAATAACCGTTTAGTGCGTTCCGCTTAAAGCGTCCTATTGCATCTTAAAGTATGTTTACGTATAGATATATAGTTTTGCCAAAAGTTTGGAGAACACTAGATCCTCATTTCCCACAAGAGGAGTAGATCTCTTTCATGAAAATAACACTTACGTTGAGTGAGAAGCTTGAGTTTAGTAAAGCATTATATTACAAACATAAATTTTTAAGTTCTTTTAGAATTCGCCTATCATAAATCTCCTTCTTTTAGTTCTTTCAGAGAAGAGAAGATATTGCTGACCTTTTAATAGAAAAGAGAAAATATTACTAATTTTTCCTTCTTTCATTATTCTAACAAAGGAGAAAACATTACTAACTTTCAAACATAGTTTTTTCCAGAAAAGAGAAGAAATTTCTAATCTACAATTTCTTTTCTTCTCGGAAGAACTTTGTTTACAATTTTATATTCAGAAAAAAATCTACATGCGGATCAATACAAAATATATGGATAGTGCAATTTGAAAAAAAAGTTGATCGTCTGTTGTCAAAAACAGAATACAAGAAAAAATATCAGTTCAGTTCATATTGTAACATTTACTTTTCAACTTTTGATATCTTATGAGATGTTTAATTAAATATTTAAATTTAAAATCAAAATTGGCTAATTAAGTTGCCTATATTAGAAGTCCATTTAAAGACAAATTTAACACGGCCGTTGGAGTAGTTTTTTTTTGCTACAACGGGCGCGCAGAGTTTTTGAGGAAGAATGAATTTGCGCAGCGAAGAGAGAACAACGCCCGAGATAATGGCGCTCGTATTAACAAAGTTATGTTATAAATCAAACAAATAAAATTGAATATAATATAATATTATAAACTAGGAGACCGTCCACCACCTCAGGTATGAAATTTAATAATCCTTATTAAATAAATTCCGTTAAATTTGTCTAAACATATTTCGTTAGTTTTTGTTTTATGGGTTATTATATTGTCGATTTCGATTCTTTAGGTCTCTTTATTACACTCATCTTTATTACACTCATCTTTATTACAATCATCTTTATTATACTAATATTAATTGTGCCTAAAAATGAGCACTTATCAAGCTCGGATATTGGCAGATGGAATGTAGTACAAATTATAACAAGAGATTAGTTTTCCATAATACACATTGAGGACGACCACGTGTTTGATGGCGGAAGTCTGTTAGAGGAACTAATGGAACAAGACAGTAGCAAGGAATTTTGGATGGAGACGAGGTACCATAGCTGTGATACCGATCCTCTTTGGAAGTTGCTACAATCAATTTCACTACTTCGTGGAAATTGGAATTAAAAATAAGGCCAGTTCTTTCCATTTTTATTTTTTTTTATAATATAAATGCAATTTATTAATGTGTGTATGATGTATATTTTTATGTATGAACGTGTGTGTGTTATGATACATGAATTTCATATTTAAGATAAGTAAAGGATTCGCGTATGATGTGAATAATTGCGTATGAGCATTGGATCCAACGCGTTGCGCGTTATCGTTTTCTTATATATTAGTGTAGCACGTGTTAATGTTTTATTTTAATATTATACAGGGTAATGTTTGTTTTATACTTTAAATATTGCTATATAGTGTTATTTTGAATGGTTTGTCCATGAAATCAATTAATTCATTTTGAAGCAATTTCCATTAGAAATAGAAATGAGTAATATTGCTGATATTTAGTTGAATTCAAAAATTGTGTAAATATTAAGGATTATGTAATATAGTTGATGTTGAATTGAGTTTAGAATTCTCATAAACGTTATAAAGTATAATATTTTGATATTAAGTTGAATTTGAAAGTTGTAATTTAATTTTCTGATGTTTGTTAATTTTTAATTTTGGAAATATACAGGGTGATGCTAATAAGGTTTTCAAAAATATTTGTTTAGTTTGTTTGTTGATAGTTTTGAATAAGTTTTATGAATTAGATTTATTAATAGTTAGAACTACTTTGATTAATTTTAGATATTATTTATTATTGCATTCATTTTTGTTTATATTTTATTAAAAACTATTTTTTGTTAATAAATACTCATTTAAGAAAATTCATTGTTTTTATTTATTTAGGGATTTTAATTTTGTAATTTTTATTAAGATTCCGTAGTTGAGTATCTCTTGAATTAAAAATTACTGGCGCCCATCTTAGTCATAATTGACTGTTATATTTGTTATATTTTTATTTTGAACCACGACCTTCGCACCGCTGTATAAAAGCTGAAGGGGATAATCAAGAGGTACGGCGAATTATTTAAAATAAAACAAATTTTAGGTAATTCGTTTAATTTTAATAAAGGGTGGCCATAATATTAAAGTCCATTAAAAATGATTTAATTTGATGTTTTATTTATTAAAATCGGATCAAAAATAAGCAAGATACAGCACCAAAGGATTTTCGTCAGTCACCCTGTATAAACAAAAATAAAATTTACACCTCGAGATAACTTAAAATAAACTTAGCAAGCTCTAGTACATGATTAAGTATTTTTCACATCAGTTTAACCCCTATGTGCTTTCATGCAGCCATCTTCTTGGATTTAGTTTTCAAAGAGACATTCAACAAAATAAATGCCTTACTTCCTTCTTAATTACCATGTTCCAATAAAAGTTTCCTTCGTAGTCAATGGTGAGGTATAATATAGATTAAAAAAAATTAAAAAATATATGTACTTTAGATTTTTAGTTCGGTAGCAGAGGAGATACTATTTGTTTTCTTTTCAAGGTTTCCCAATTTGCATTCAAAGATTAAATAATATAACTTTATTTTTTACAAAAATTGAATTACTTAGGTGGTGCTAAATCAAACAGCAAAATACGAAAAACATAGGTTATAGGTTAAACAGGGCACTAGTGAGGTGTGTTGACCTCTCGTGAACTGCGATCTAACAGATCTATTGTTCTACCCTTAACCAATCACTTCCTAAGCAGTCCCACGTCCTCCATGAAACTGGTAATTTTCTTGGGGGTGATACTGCTCACTCCTTCGTATGATAATCGGTCCCTATCGAAGTGTGAAAAACGCTTGTGAACAATCGCGACACAAGTCTATAGCATGTGCTCGGTCGTGTTATCTGCCGAATCACATAGTCTGCAGTTTCCACTTTCCTCTTTACCCATTTTCCACAAATGGTATCGGAGGGCACAATGCCCTGTCATGAGTCCAGTGAAAGTTCTTAGCTCGTTTCTTGTGAGTTCAAGCACCTTGTGGTTGTGATCGAGTTTGATGAGTCGTTTTGATTGACGTAGGCCTATTACATGGTTCCAGTGCTTGCGTCTTTTGCCCTCTTCCCATTTTTGCACCAGCTCTCTTCTGTGCGTCATTGGGAGTCCGCAAAACGGCTCTGGTCCTACAGGAGTAGCATTTGCACCTCTTTTTGCGAGTTCATCTGCCACTTCGTTGCCTTTAATATCCTCGTGCCCTGGGACCCACATGAGAGTCAACGGGTGTCATATCCAGTCCTCCAGCAGTGTTTTCTTCCTCTGATGTAGTCGGAGGGCCGCCACAAGTCCCTCCCTTTGTACCACTAGATGGATCGGTGTGAGGCCAATGATTGCCTCCACTTCCGCGGTTGGGGTCGTTTGTATGGCCCCTGGGATGCGTAGACATGCTAAACGTTGAAGCCTACTCAGCTTCTTTTGCGTGTCTAGTTCTTGGGTCTTTGCCCCCGCAAGCAGCATAGGTGACAATGAGTACCACCGCCGTTTTATATAGACAATACGTGAGCTTGGGCTTTAATCCCCGGTTTTTTCCATTAGCGGTCGACAGACCCTGAGCGACGTCGTTGCCTTGGCCATGATTTTATCGACATGCTGATTCCAAGTCAGTTTGGCATCCAGAATTATACTCATATACTTTACTTCGTTGGAGAGGTTTATCTCCATTCCATTCAGCGAGTGAGCCCTTATATGCAGCTTCCTCCTATGCGTGAATGGAACTATGATCGTTTTATTCGGGTTGAGACTTATTCCTTCCCGAACACACCAGTTATTGATTCTATCCAGCGCTTTTTGCATTAGGATTGTAAGAATGCCTTCATGCTTGCCCCTGATTATTACGACGATGTCATCTACTTAGCCTTGGGTTATGAAGCCCTTTCCATGCAGTTCATCCAGGAGTCCGCCCAGCACTATGGACCATAGTACGAAAAACATAAAGAACGGTTTCTAATAATTATATAATAATTTTTTATGTGATACAAATTTCTCAAAATCTAGATAAACAATACTTTAGAGAAACATGTATCTATTGTTGCTTTATTTAACATTGAGTATTAGAAGAATTCCAAACATGAACAAATATGCTTTAAAAACTAATTTTGTTAGAGGTTTAAAAAAGGTAAAAATCATAATAAATTGGTGGCTGGTTTTTAAAGATGGTACAAATATGCATTCAAAATCCAGAAGACTTAAACTTTGAGAAAACGGAATATATTGCTACTTTTTTTATTATTAGGTAATAAAGGGATTCGCGAAATCTTCTTTGGCGAGTGGTACAAATTTACATTCAAAACAAGGCAAACAGTAAACACTCTTAAAGCCTTAAAAAGATCAAAAAAGATAATCGAAACGGGAAGAAAATTGATTCACTGCTTTCTTGGCTGCCAGGTGCCCTTTGTTCAAATATACATTTTCTTAGCTACTAGATTTATTTATTTATTTAGGACTGTTTTTTTTTCTCCTAAAAATATACATATAAAAACAAATTAATTACAGAAACCATATGTAAAATTTTATTATGATAACATTGTTTTTTCCTCTCAAACCCTTATTGAACCATGTTGTTGGAAAGGCACAAATCCTCATCTATATCCGGAAACTCTTATATTTTCTTTAAAATAGTTTTTTGTCCACTTTTTAGGAGGAACTTTTTGGCAGTTTATGTCAGCATAAAATAACCACTGGATTTAAAAAAATCTATATATCTGGTATAGGTTTCTGTAAAAAATAAAAAATCTAAAAACTTAACAAGCTAAAAAATAGTTGGCTAGGAATTCACAAATCTTTTGTTTTGTGAATTTCCATGGTCTTTGGTTTGGTCCATACTTGACAGTGTCATTAGTTCGTAGTAAATGAGATGAGACCCTAGAACTTGGCTATAAAAAGGATTTCATCCCATTATCTGACATGTATGCAAGAGCAGGTAAGAATTTGCTAACAAAATTAAGCTATTTTATCATTTAAATTCCAAAAGAAAATAAGTTTATTTATGTATGTAGGTAAATAACTAACCGACTACAGAGTGACAGTAGAGCTCTGATACTTAGTTTTTATTCTTCTCAATATTGCACTATTTGTAGCCACACTTAATTAACAATTAGACGAATTTGAATAGTTTAAATTGAGTTGTTGCAATAAAGATGTCAATAGAATCAAAAATTTAAAAAAAATGTTAGATTAGAATTGTTTTTAGATTTGCATCCTATTATCTATCAAAATTTCTAAAGCTAGAGTAGACCAAAATTTGCAAAAGAACCCAAGATATTTTTACTAAGCTCTAGAAAAATTGGACCTTATGGAAAAAGTTATTGCTGTATTAATCTATTTTATAGCCTGCAAAATTCGAATTCAACATACCTTAAGTTTGTTGGTAAATTGTCGCCTGCTCTAACACAAACCTACATTTGAAGAAAAACTAAGCTATAAACAAGAATATATAATATAAATATATAATGGAAAACCCAAAGAAATTTGAAAATGGTTTTCGAATTATAACCACTGCATAATGTTTTGTCAAAAGGTTTTCAGTTGATCCATCAGAATCAAAATTTAAGATTAAAATTTCCGTTCAAAATCTGTAACTTCTTCTTAGGATAGACAATATTTCCGAATTATGATTCTATTCAAAAATCAAAACCGCACATTGTACAATACAAAATATACACATAGTATCAATAAAAATGAGCATATACAAACAATTTACAAAAATTTTCAATGATAAGCGTTTACAATAGTATTAATTATTACAAAAAATTTCAACAATAATAGCAAAAACTGCACACCGTCAACATGACATCGCAGAAACAAGTAATGGTATTTCTGTAGACAGCGCCATAGGAGATAAAAGTTTATCGGTAAACATTACCATTTGTTTTGTTTACAGGTAAGGTAATTTTGCAAATGACAATCTTATCAAAACACGAACTTGAAATACCAAGGACGAAATTATTAAATGGCAAGCAAAGTGTTATTTAAAAAAGTAAGTAAGATATATTCGCTACCACAGTACTGTAATGTGCGAATGTTTTGATTTACTGCTTAAATATATCAGTCTTGCTGACATTAACTAAAAATCCCTCCTAAAAGGGGAAAGAGAACTAGAAAAAAGTCAAATTAACGATTACGTTGGAAGAGGAGATCTGCTCCTCCAACGTTATGGTAAAAAATGGGTAGAGTAGATGAACATAGTTGATTGTTAATTTTGCCCTTCCTCAAATTTTTTATAAATATCTAAGATCAAAGATCCTAGTAAATATTTTTTTTTATTATAGATGGTAAGGCAAGTTTATTACAAACAATTACCACGTTTCAACCGTTATAGGTAAAACACTTAACTTAATTTTGGGGTTTTCATACATTACTACATAGTAACAATTTTTACAATAAAAGTCTTTTTCTAATTTTGAAACATGTTTATTTTATACTTTTACTGAATAAATGAAGAGAATGTTTACGACCGTTACTACACCGTTTAAAAAAATGGTGATGTGGCCATCATAGTACTTTCCCTATATTTTTCTCGAAAACCATTGAGTTTACGCAAAAATGCTATTCTTAACAATTTGTTCTGTTTGAATTCTCTACAATGATTTGTTACATAAATTTCATGTAACTCTTATAGTTTCTTAGCAATTGACAAAAAATGTCAAAATATTCAATTTTTTTTTCTCGAAAGTTAAGAATTGTATGAAAAATGTGTTTTTACAAAATGTATTCAGTTTCTTATTCCCTTCAGCTTTTGTTTGAAAAGTTTTGTAATATTTATATTAAAAGAAATATCGGAAAAACAAAAAACGTTTACTTTTCACACTTTTTATATATTTTAATAATGTAATTATCTGTAAATATGTCTGTTATGAAACATTAAAAAAGTATAAAAATAAGTAGGATAGAAGTAATATACGTGTAGATCAATCCTACCGACTGCGCCAATTTTAATGGGATGTATTAAATTTTATATTGTAATATAATTTTCAAAAAATAGTTACTATCATGTAATAAATTATCTTATAGGCAGGTAAATATTTTTCTGGTAACCTTGAATTTTCGGTGAACCCATCAAGTTACACACAAACGTGATGAAGGTCACTGATGACCCCAAGGTGTACAAAGTGTTAATTATAATCGCCAACGAAAGTTATAAAAACGATGAGTGAGGATTTCACGTGTGGGTCGTTTTATCTCGTCATTATAATTTATGATCGTGAAATTGTGCTTCAAACATATTTAATGTAATTAATTGTTTTGATTCATACCGACCATAAAATACTATTTTAGGTAAAAATGAAATAAAAATTAAAGTGGACAGTACACTATTTATAATTAAATTCGGTTACACCGCAAACAACTTATAATCATAATCAGTCGAACATGGTTTAACACTAACCCCGATTATGAATCACAGTAAGTGCCGACGACCACTGGAAGCTCTGATAATAAAATCGTACAAGTGGTTTGTAAGGAGATAATATTACAAGCAATTTCAATTACGTCCAGAGCGGTTCGGCTGCATTATGAAACTACTTGTTCCGGCAGTGGCTATGTAATCGGAATTACTTGTTTGTACGGTGCCGTTCGTAATTAGTTCTTAAAACCGAGCACTCCGCAGGTTTACACAAGGAGACCGATTCGCAATGACAAATCAATTATGCAAAAACCATTACGACATTGCACTTTAAACGGAAAACCGCCTACTTTTTTGCAGGTACACTGTACAGTGTTGGTAATCTGATGTACACAAATTTTGCTATATTTCTCACGGAAAATTTTGATCAGATCAGATAAAAGGAATTAAAGCAAACTTGGAATAAAATAAAACACACTTTCTTCAAAAATAATTTATATTTGTGAAGAAAGTGTTTTATTCTAAGTTTATACTGTTTTGCTTTATCTTCACTTAACTTAAGAACGAATTTCTATATAAAACAGCATAGTTTGAAATTTTGTATATATTGACAGATCCTAGCGACTGTGCCAATTTTTACATGTCCACTATAATGTGTAGTCATGTTTCTAATGGAAAGATTTGTTAGATCAGATCGGAAATATAATATCATGAATATCATATCAGATATCACCGTTTAATCTCAACCGGTATTGTAGGATCAATCTTCTAAAATGCCGGTTGAGATTAAAATGCTTACAAAACTGAAGAAATTCATTCAACGCCAACTTCATCGTCGTTATTTGTTGATTGTTCGTTAGATAATCGATGATTTGTTGGTTATATTCTCGATTGTAAAACTGATTGACTAATCTATTAATCACATAATGGATAAATTAAAGAACGATTAATCAAATCATCAATGGAAAAGTCGATTATGCAAACAAATCTTTTTAAAAACTATTACGATTATATTTGAGAAATAATCAAACATAATTAAAGGATTATGGCTTTAAGGGATCAAAAATCAAACATTAAAGCGTAGATCGATTACACAAATAAATTCCAAATTATTTTATAATTGAATAATCAAATTATTGTTTAAATGATTAATCAAATAATTAATTAATCGATTAATCAAGTGGGTGAGTATTTGTTTATACGTATATAATTTTAGATGTTTTGGAAATTTTAAAGATAAAACAAACACAGTGCACGGAAATAATAAACACCATTTCGTTTCGAATTACAAAAAAACTTAATGGTTTAAACCTTAACCGAATTTCGTGCAGCATAATTAATCATGAAAACTGTTTGTTTTGCCGACATTTTTTCGCAATTATCGAATAATCAGAATGTGAAATTTCACAACCAAGGTCGCCGTGCGTGCAGTCAGTTTGTGTGTGTGCGTGTGTGTATCACAAAAGGATTTTCCGATCGAGGGGCACATTTTCGCTAAAAATCATAATAATGATATTAATAATTGTACATAATGGATTATCTAATTGGGTATCCTTGGTTCGGCACCGCGTCTAGTGAAAGTGAGCGGTTATGTAAGGGAAATAATAATGGCGTTTTAATGGCGAATCCCGCCATAAACATGCACGTACGCGCACCTAGACCATTGGAAAATGCTAATTCTGAAAAGTCTATCGCATATTTCTAATCGACGAAAGGTTAAGTAACTGTCGGCGGCGCGACATTTTTTTCCCATTTATCCCATTTGATATTGCTTTGTACGGTAATTTAATTGGAATTCATTAACGCCGTCCGTTTGATAAGGTAAAAAAGGTTTAATTAAAAAACAACAGCACTTTATTAAATTGTAAATCATGTTTGTGTTACATAAAACACTTACAGTGATTTTATAATTAGTGTTAACGAGAAATGTCGATAACTATTTCTTATATTATTTGATTTATTGCTGAAATTAAGTAATTAATTCAACAATAAATAAATAATAATGACACGATATATAAGAACTAATCATTGATCAAACTATTTTAGTTTCGCGAAAAGGATCCTACCGACTGCACCAATTTTAGTCACTTAAGTATATCATATAAGCAATGAAAGAGAGTACATATTTTAACATGTTTTATTAAATTATAAATAGTATATACTTGACGAAAGCCACAAATAATTTTATGTAAGGAGCGTATTTATTAAAAATGCTATATACATATTAGGTCCTAAAACGATTTAGGTTAATAAACTTAAAGAGGAATACAACCAATTAGTTTTGATTTATTCAGATTAGTCTTCGCAAAATACATTTTCAAAGTAGTTATATAAAGGTATCTCCTTTAATCAATTGATACAATAACTGGAGAATTTGTAATTAATATTTTAATTACAAAAAGTAGTAGATATACAAAGTTTATAAAAAGAGCAAAATCTCACGCACTCTCTACAGCAATGTCGGTTTAAAATATATATGACGTCGTTACGGAATGTTTGCTAGAAAATCGACCAAGAATCATTGGAACACAATTGATGACCCTTCAGTGACCGACGATGCATCCACTGCAGTTCAACATTCTTTCTTCCACACAGACAACTATGTAATACTAATGCCAATGGATAAAAGATAATTAGATGAAAATTCCTGTCGAGAAGATAAAACAACGCCGGATTCCTCCAGTTAATTCCCCCGGTATCTCCAAATATTCCGAAAAGGTTGCACAACGAAAGCGTAATGAAGCAATAAAGCCACCGAGATAATAACCACAAAAGATCGAATTAATTGCGAGCTGGTATTCACTTGTCGTGCGGAATCAAGGTCTACGACGTATAAAATTTAAATAATGCGAAGCGGCAACAATAGCATTAACATCGGCACCCGTTCCATATATGACGTGACCTTACGGAAAAATTACACGTTCGAAATACTCGGAAACAATTATGATTATTGCCGCGATGCAAATTGGGGTGCACCTGTAGATTGATGTCGGAACAGAGGAGAAAGTTGGATGCGGTTCGACTCATCCGCATTTCTCATCCGAGGGAAAGTATTAATTGGTTTGATGTTAAATTGACCGCAACGGGGCGATTCGGTGGATCCCAGGCGAATATCTATCTTTGCGAGGAAAGTTTGCAGGAATGAACGAATTCGATTTCGATTTTATTGGTGCAAAAAATATCGAAACATATTTTTGAAATTAAAAGCATTAAGTTTTTAGAGGTAAACTTTTTTGATGATGTCAACAGTTAGAAGTTTACAGATGACAGTTGATGTATGCCAGTTAACAAAGGGTTGATATGATGGATCCCCGTCAATTGTTGCTGTCGAGTTTAATCTGATATGTTAACTGTTGCTTGTCATCTGTCAACTCCTAACTGTTGACTTCATCAAATTTTGAATTTTTTCTCTAAACATTTAATGAATTTATTTTTCAATTACATTGTAAGGGTTGTCATAAGTGATAAGTTGTCGATAATATGTAGCCTGTATTGTACCATCCATATCTTAATTGTTTGCTTTCAATTATCACATGTCAATTATCATCTACCCTTAACAACTTTCATATATAAATTGACATATGCCGTAATAATAGAAAAATAGTTTTAATTACCTTCGTCTTTCGTCTGTTTAAAGTCAGACTATCATGTCAAGTGACATCTGTTGAACAAAATCTGTCGTCATATTTATTTCGGATATATGTAATCTCTTATAGGTTATAAATTAAGTTGATTATACTCTGTTATCAGTAAAATATCATATATCTTCTTCGCATCTTCTCATAACATAAGAAATTCAAATAGAACTGTCTTATCAAAACAAACGTAGGTCTCTATATATGTTCCTCAAGGATCAGTTTTAGAACGTGATAAGAAAAATGTTGACAAAGTCACACTTTTAGCTGGGTTAATAATGTTAGTATTTAAAAAAATGGTGATGTGTCCATCATAGTACTTTCCCTAAATTTTTCTCGAAAACTATGAGATTTATGCAAAAAGGCTATTCTTAATAATTTATTCATTTTTTAATTCTCTACAATTATTTGTTATATAAATTTCATGTAACTCCAACAGTTAATTAGCAATTGTCAAAAAATATCTAAATTTTCAGTTTTTATTTTTTTTCTCAAAAGTTAAAAATATTATGAAAAATATGTTTAAATAAAACTTGTTCAGTTTTTTATTCTCTTTAACTTTTGTTTGAACTGTTTTTTAAAATTTTTCATATTTAGAAAAATATTACCAAAAAACAAAAAAACGTCTCGAGTAAACATCAACTTCCGGTCTACGAATGTTTACCAAAAGCTTTTCAGTTCCAGTTTTTAAAGATAAAACCTTAAGTTTAAAGTTTCATCTCAATCGGATTATTCGTTTTTGAGATACAGCACCCACCGACAGACAGACAGACAGACAGACAGACAGACAGACAGACGGACAGACACACACACAGACACAAAAATTTTTTTTCCAGAAATTAGTGCAATGGACTCAGGGGACTTCAAAACGGATATTTCCGCAAAAAAAAATTTTCAAAAAAAAATCACGATCACAATACTTCCCCTATATTTCATATAGGGAAAGTAAAAATATATTCCCGATGAATCATGAAATGAGTCCGTCTTATAAAAAAATAAAATTATGTAACACACAATTGAATCCCTTATATGCCCTGTTTTTTTACAATGGAAATAAACATATTCAGAAGAAGCTGGCTTTGATATAAATTTATATCCTAATTCATCTAGTTCTTTTAGACCTAAAGATGGGCTATTGTTTAGCAATGTATAAATGCAGAATAAAATAAATGTTATTTATTCACTATCTGATACCTTTGAGTGCCTATACTTTATACATCTATAAACAATCTGGTAATCACTGCTGATATCCAAACAATCCAAAACTAACTAAAAACCTATGAATGTTGATAGTGTTCCTCAGGAATTGAATTTAGGTCCAGCGTATTATATATCTTTATGATGAGAAATTAAACTTTGTCAGGATGCCGTTTTATTATGGTTTGAATTGAACCAAGGGAATATGAAGCGTAATATTAGTTCTAAATAAGTGAAATTAAAAACCGAGTGTTTTATATATCTTATATATAATGGAAATTCACTAAGTATCAGCCTCGTCAATGTAATATTACTTCTAACGATTTAGACCTTAAAAACTGAAACTTTAACTTTAAAACACAAGATATGAAAGGTGGAAAAATAATGAAAATACTACAAAATGGTTCAAAACTAAGGGGCATTTAAAGTCTAAAAAAACAGTAAAATATAAATATTCCACTATCTATACATGATGACGTATAAAAAAGAACATATATATATATATATATATATATATATATATATATATATATATATATATATATAATCAAAACTTGAATAAGAGGCTTTAATTGTGGTCATTTGTACATTATTAATGGGTTCAAGCTTCTACCCATCAGGACTACCAATGTTTAATATAAGTGGTACAAATTATAATTTTAGGAACAAAACAAGTGTTACTAACTTTATTAATATTAGGTGAAGATATTAATATCTGTTTCCATCGAGAGTGTAGGGCAACAAGCATTTACTTTATCAAATTATAATTGTTTATTTGTTTTAGATTTTTCAAAAGATATTCTGTTCGTGATCTTGAACTGAAGCAATACATTTACAAAGAAACATATTTTAAGGAAGATAAAGCTTAAACAAAATAAAAAGGTTATTGAGATACTTCAAAGTATTATTTTGACAGTCTTTAAAGATTCTTGATTAATTGATTACCCACTTATAGTTGTTTATTGGATCATAAATAAATAGATCAAAAATTTATAAAGGAACCTCAAAGTATGATGTTGTAGTTTTCAGTGGTATTCTTTCAAACGCTAAAAAATTATTAACTACGTGTAGCTTATTAAACATATCAGTAGTTTATAAATAAACAAGTCAAAATATTGTGGAGGAAACTCAAGATATGACATTCTAGTTCCTTCAGAAAGAAACCTCAAAAAATGATATTCTAAATATTTTTTTCAAACGCCAAAAAATACCTTATGAAGGACAGAAAGACCTCAGGTCTATAGCCCAGACGGACTAACACCATCTATTTGTACTCATTTATATCGTCAGTATGTATGTATTTCGTCCAAATAGAGTTTATTGTATACCTTACGGATTAACCACATAGCGTGTTTAACATTATCAGTAGATCATAAATTAATAGATCAACGTATGGCTCCAAATGCCAATTTTTTTAAGGGTTGATAACATGTAGCGCTTATTGACTACTATCAGTAAATCAAAAATAAACAGGTCAAAATTTACACCTTTTGAACATTCTTGGGCTAGGGAAAATATTCAAATCTTAGGTTTTAGTTTTAAGTCAAAAGTGGATATGAACACATATCAAGATTATCTCTTCAGTAAATATTTACAAATTGTTCCATACAGTCCAATTTGATGGCGATGGTCGAGGTGTTATTAATTATCGGGGTGATAAACATAGTAAGAATACATATATTAATTGATCTAAAATAACAACTCCAGAATGTGGACTCTAACATATATATATTTGATGCCAAGATACGTTTTACTTAATTAAGATCATAAGCCCATCATGGAATACTGTCACCTACTATGATCTGTCAATCAATTGGATACTAATGTCACATTGGGTATCTATAGTACTTCTTTTGACTTTTAATTTATTGTCGCTTCATAGCATAAGGAATTGATTCGACTGTCTTTTTTGTATTAGTATTTCTACTCGATTTCTTTTAATAGATCTACGACGGTATGCATTAAGAAGTTGTGGTTTCTTTATCTAATTTTAAATATACGTTCCAAGATGTGGAATTCAACATATTGGGTGGTTCCCTATATTCGTTAGGTTTTTGTTAATAATACAAGTGTTTTCCATCTGCGATTCTGGTTGTGTAATCGGGCAATTCAAATATGTGTTGGAAAGAGAACAGTTCGCTCTTTTCGTCTGTTTTCTTTTCTTTTCATTGACATTAGATTTGTTTGTGTTAGAGGCTTGTGAACATGTCGGAGAATAAGATGCATTTTCACCATATTTTGCATTATTATTTCAAGAATGGCAAGGGAGCTGCGGAGGCTCAACGAAAGGTATGCGGCATATACGTGGACGATTCCTTAACAGAATCTACAACTACGAAATGGTTTGCCAAAATTCGTTCTGAAAATACGAGTCGCTAAAGGAGCGAGAGATTGCGGAGACACTTAAAATAGGACAAGGAACCGTTCAAAGGCATTTGCAACATCTTGGCTACGTGTCCGCCTCTATGTTTGGGTGCCGCACAAATTGTCGAGGAGAACTTGGCTAACCGCATGTCCATCTGCAATTCACTTCTGAAGTGGCACGAAAGCGAACCGTTTTTAAAATATTTACTGGCGACGACAAAGTAGTGCAAAAGAGATCGCATTGAACCTCTGGCGAGCCGCCGAATGCCACCCGAAGGCTGACCTTCATCCGAAGAAGATTTTGCTATCTATACGATGGGATCATCGTGGTGTGCTATATTCTTCAGGGAAAAACAATTTATTCGGAGGTCTACTGCACGCACCTAACGAAATTGAACCAAATATTGCGACAGAAACGTCCAGTATTGATCAATCGCAAAGGTGTGATAATTCACCATGACAACGCTAGACACTACACCGCAATAATCACTCAACGAAAATGACAGTTTTTTATGGACCTTGCACCACACGACTACCATTTGTTCCGGTCCCTGCCTGCAAAGGTCCCTCAACGGGAAATCGTTCGCGAATCAGATAGCTGTGAAAAGGTACCTCGACAGGTTTTTTGCCTCCAAGCCTCAGACCTACTATGAAAGCGAAATAATGAAATTTTTGGAAGGATGGCAAGAGATCATCAACAAAAATGAAAACAAACTTGTTTCATTTTAGCCTTCAAAAACCGATCGAATATATGGAACCACCTAATATATATTTATGATGACATGTTTTACGTATATTTTTGAAGACAGTCCAGTGATCGTGGATTACTGTGACATACTGTGCTCTGTCAATCAATTTGATGCTAGTGTCATATTATGTAACTATAATATGCATATTTTGATGTTTACTTTGATCACCACATCAAAGGACAATTCCTTATCCGACCTTATTTATAGTATTAGTCATTCTTCTCATTGTTTTAAAAAACTTTGGTATGTATTAAGAAGTATATTTCTATATGTTTAATTCTAATTATAATATGGCTTCCAGCATATACAGGGTGTCCCGTTAATGCGAGAAAATGGCTAAACCATAGATTCCTGAGGTCAAAATATGACGATTTAATGCAACTTATCTATATCCAAAAATTTACACTTAAGCCGAAATTTGGCTTCAAAGTGTCAATTTTTTTTATTTCTTTTGTTTATAACTATTGAACGCTTTATTCGATTTGAATGAAATTTATTATTAATAACTACCATAATGTAATACATCATTTCAGTTATTACGGCTATTATTGGTTAACAAGAAGTATAAGAAACAGTAGTACTACCACTTAAAAACTAAAATATTTTTTTATTGGTGGGTCTAATAAAAACTAAAAAATACTGCTATTGATGCCAGGTTAGATTTTTTAAAGATCGCTTAATAATCGTGTTTTATTAATCAATTTGATGCCGGTGTCATATTGTGTAAACATATAGTAGACACCTGTAGAGTTTTAATTTATCGTCGCTTCATTGGTTAAGGAATTGGTTCGACCTTCTTTTTTCGCATTGAGTCAATCTTCTTGATTTTTCTAAAGATCTATGGTAGGCAATAAGAAGTAGTCCACTAAAGATCTTGAATAAAACATTCGAATAGAACTGTAACAGTTATGTCAAGGAATTTATTACTTACTATTATTGTGTATGTCCCTGAAAACACCGTTGAGCCTCTCTGTGTCTGTAATGTTATTACTTCCAAACTAGGTTTTCTTCGTTTATTTCAGGTGATTTTTAATTCGTTCAAAAATGTTTTATTAAGGGCTAAGAGAGAAGTTAGTCTTAAACAAGATCTATGAAGTAATAGCACTAGATTAAATAGAACTGAACTGCTAAGTCTCTCTTTATGGTTTATGAAGTTAAGGTTTTTGGATTAATATTTTGGGAAATATGGTCACAATATATGTATGTCATATCAACGCAAATCAACACACACTAAAGGGTGACATTTAAAAAAATTCCACAATATAAAGGTTATACTAATTTCCCGTCTAAAAAGAGCAATACGTACGCGCTAAATTAGGTTGTCGAAGCATTCTTCCGGCGACATCAGATGCAGAAAATGTAACACACTTTAAACTTGTCCAACCTTTTCGCTCCTTTAACGACAAGGGTCATAGAAATCGTCCGTGTAGAATCGCACTGGAGGTTCCTTATTTGGCGATAACGCGAGTCCAATGAAAAGAGCACAAATTAATTCCGCACATGTTCCGACACGACGACTACATATAAATCAATCCAGCCAATATCGAACAGAAATAATATTTTATAAATTATAATAAATAGTCGACTTTGAACGACCGATTATTACTCATAATCAATACAATATAAAGACATGAATATATGAAAATATTGATTGTTAACATAAGAATAGATGTACTTAATGTACAAAGTCTATAATTGATACAAAACCAAATGTGATATTGAAAATTGTTAGAGAATATTTACTTGTGGTTTCCTAATTTACAATTATCAGCACATGGCAGTTGAAGACAGAAAAGCTTCAAATATTCAATAGGGTAAAGACATCATTAAGATGTTAATTGCCTCTGGAAGACCAAGTACCCAAAAAATAGGAAGTTCTAAAAAAGTATTAAAATACATATTTGGAAATTATTTTTCTCCGTAAATTCTTATTGATTTGTTATATTACTTTGTTTCATGTTAGGTCGAAATTTTCGACATCATCAATCCAATTTTAAAAAAGTTCCTAGTTTTATATTATATTAATATTTTCAAAAGAAGGAGAAAGATGTTCTGAGTTTGCGATGGAATAGAGATTCATATCTTCCGAAGAATCTAACGTATAACCTTTCCAATTTTCCTTCAAACGCCAAAATTTTGGTAAATGATTAACTGCTTCAACATTATCCGTAGATCAAAAATAACCAGGTCAAAAATTACACCGACTGTTATCGATTTATTGATTTTACTTTTTAAATATTTTGGATCAATAACCACGAAATATTCTTATATTTTGCTATAATCTGCTTAAGAACCTAACTGTATACTTGCAACAAAACTGTCGCATTAAGTTCAATTACCTGAAAAGCTCGTTAGGTTTTGTTTTGAAAAAGTTCATTCGCATGCAAATTTTTGCTAAAAACAGTTTATAATAAATGGCCATCGTGAATATATTAATTACAAATAGAACCTCCCGTAACTCCCATACCTTGTAGACCATTAACGTTCCAGAATAACGTATTGTTATTAATTACTGTGTAATTTGTTGGCATTAGCGAATTCTTGTTGATTAATATATTGTTCCGCCCGATGGTAACTCTTTAATCTGTGCGTGTGCTTCGAATAAAATTACCACTAAATTAGAATATACCCGACTCCGAACGAGCCACCACCGTCGGGACGGATTGCCGTGGCATTACAATGATAATTAATTGAACGTGTAAATTCATTAAACAAGATCAACGCTGCGCGGCCGATCGGATGGTGATTGGTGTATAATTAAAATAAACCGCTAATGGGATATTGGCGTTGCTAGTTACGAGGTCGTCCACATTCTGAGCAATAAAGTGTGATCGTGAATGCGCCTAGTACGCTCTTTTCCTCGGTACGATCAATGAGAGAGGAGAAGAATAGATCGGTACGGACGGCGAAGAGACAATCGAAAGGTTTTGCCGCACAAGGTGAATATTAATAAGCAGCGCGGCGAGTTTCTTGGAGTTGCCACACAGAATATTGCGATAATTGCTGTCCTAAATACCGGCGATTTGTAGATATGTGAGATTCTTGAGTTTCTGCTGGTGGAAAATCAATCCGTGATCTTTTTTCAATAGAAATATGTATTATTGAAGCACTACACTATTCACCTTCAAATAAATGGGAATTATTTTCCTCTAGCCTTCAGCTTTTAATAATTTCTAATTGACCTAAAGGGTAATTTAGATGGAAGTTCTATTTAAGGAATACCAAAGCTACTGGATGTGGTTGTCATCCAAGATAATTCGGATGAAAATTTGCTTATCTGTAGCATTCCTATAGTTTTATCTACACCAGTTTTAGATCATTGCAATTAACCCATTACAAAACTCTACTCATTGGTTTATATTTTCAATTTCCTTAATTCCAGAAAAAGTGATTCGCGTAGGAACTACAGGGTATGTCTACAAAGTTCAAAGACTGAAAGATAACGAGGCATACGCGTGTCAGTTGTCTCCGAGGCGTTGGAGTCCAAAGATCGTTGGTGGAGTGAGTGCGTGTCATTGACCTCCGTCAGAAAAGATTTGTAGATGAGAATAGTTTGAGCAAACTTGTACCCAAAGTTCTGACAAATAAACGGAAGGTAGGGTGTTTAATTGTGTGCAAAAATGCTTTAAGACTATTCCATTGCTTTGTATAAAGTTGTTACTGATGATAAGACCTGAGTCTTAAATGAAACGTTAGTGCAGAGTGCACACCCTTATCTCCAAACCTAAAAAACTCGTATGAGCAAGTCATATGTGAAAAGCACTGTTCCACAAAGAGTTTTTTGAATGTCATGGATCAACTTTATGCTTGAGTGCTCCATTTGAAGGATATATAAGGACGAATGGGTTTTTCATCGAGATAATGCGCCCTCTAACAAGTCTCTCGCTGCTGTCGAAGTTTTGGCTCAGTTGAACATGTCAACCCTACTACAAGCCATATACAGCCTCGACGTTGCTCCCAGCAATGTTTGACTTTTTTGATAAGAATAAAGAAAGGAAAGCGATTCGACGATTCTAGCGGTCCGGGCAGTTTAGACTAGATCCCGTAAGGGGGAAAACACATGTAAAAAACATTTTTTTTCGATGTTTGCATAAAAACCTACCTTATACATTTAAGATTTAAGCAACGAAAAAGTATTCACGGACATATAACAGAGTTTCTACCTCCGTGCCATGAGCCGATTTTATCTTATAGTCTATGGAAATACAAACAATCGTTGTTTGTTTGTTATAAAGTCGCAGTTATTGTTGCCGTGAACAATGTATCCGAAACGTAATAAAGACGAGTGTCACCGTGTAAGTGGACTGAAAAAAAGACAGTTCAAAGGGAATCAGCACCGAAGACACCGAAGCATTTGAACTGCGGCTACAAAATTGTTCAAATTGCCGCATATATCACTGCTATTACATTCAACGAAGGATACAAATGTTTCTGCAAAAATCATTGGCCAAAATACTAGGATTTTCGTTGACAACTACGACGACGCCCGATACATCCGTTAGGAGCGGCGATCGCTAAATAGGAGCAAGGAAGCCAGAACGGCCAGAAAAAAGGCTCTAACCGAGCTTAACGACTTCTACAAACGTGAGGAAGGCACTCTCTATGTCCCGGGATCGCCGATTAATTGTAAGTTTACACAAATTACCCTTTTTCTAAACTTAAAACTTTAAACGCGTTTTTCTCGAAACCATGTTTTTGAAATTGGCGTACATGATAACTTTGTCAACTTTTATTCAAATCACTTGAATTTCTGTCTGCTCAACAGCTAATAAAATTTAGTTCTAAATGAACCTCCGAAATCAGAAAAAAAATTAATAATAAATAATTATTACGGGCCTACGAAATCCGAAAAAAGATTCAAATTTTGAACTTTTTTTTCAGCAAGTTGAAGAAATCATATATTTAGATTTTTTCTACTTTCTGCAGTTCATTTAGGATAAAATACGTCTAAGAAAAGGGTTGTGCAAGAAAAACTTAAAAAATAATTTTTCAGAGTGTGCGCCAATTATTCGGTATTTCCAACATGGTGGCACAATCGGTTGGATAGAGAGCTCACCAATGAGCGAAAAGACTTCAAATTTTCTAAAATTATAGCCTACTGTATGCCCAATAAAGTGCAGAAACCCTGAGGTTGTATCTTTTTTAGTTTGCTATAAAAAAAAAATCCAAAAAGGCTATTTTTATGACCGATTACATGTATTTCCCCCCTTAAGAGCCTTTTGCGCGAAGTCTTCAAGAAAGTTTATAATAAAGGAAGAAACGCTGGTAGCGCTGTTTTGGTGCTCAAGGGTCATATTGGGAAGATTCTTTGATAGCTATACAAAAATGTTTAATACATTTTGAATTCTCAGACCAGTCTGAAAACTTTGCAGTTTTTGACGAAAAGGTATTCTTAGTTAAATACAGAAGAGACCAATAACTACGGATTGTGTGTTCTTAAGGGGGTATCCCACCTTGACGGTTTCAAAAAATCGATTATTATTTTTTTGGCTTAAAATGTTCCTTGGGATGTGTTATTTAATGTAGTATGCATCCCAAGTCCGCCAGAAACATTTAACCTAGTTAACGAGACGATTTCCGAAAAAATGTCCCGGCGCGCTGTCTAAAGTTATTTTCTACTTGCAATTTACAGTGAAAGTGTTTTTTGAAGGGTGGTTTCACGGTTTTTTTTACCCTTATATTGTTCAAAATTACCCTTATGTTGATCAAAATTCGCGTTCAGCGACCCCGAAAACCCCTTATATGAACGTTTTGGCCGAAATCGCCGAGTACATTTTTTTTAAGTCCGCCATATTGGATCCGTCATCTTGTTTTTTTGAAATTTGACCTCACATTCGTGTTCAGAACACCCGAAAGCTTATAATGACCAGTTTTCGGCGTGCAAACTGAACACATCAAAAAGTTATCCGCAGTCAAACTTTTCCAAAACTTCAAATGCGTTTATCTCGAAATGATATTTTTAAAACTGGTGGGATATCTCACGCTCACAGTTTTTAACCGATTTCGATAAATCTTTGCGAAATCTATCGAGAATTAAATTCTACATCGAAATACTGGAGAATTTCGATTTTTTCAAATTTGGATTTTTAAACCACGATTTTGTAGCAAATTGTATAGGTCAAAAATGACCAAATCGTTACAAATGGCCGCCATTTTCGTAAAAATCACTTTTTCAAAAATCGGCTTCAGTATTTCAATGGCAAATCATGTTTACTTCTGGGGGATTATCTTGTATTTCTAACAGCTTCACTTGCCGAGCGGTGAGACATCCCACCGATGGGGAAAACCCGGCTGGAGGAAGGCTGCGCGACCTGGTGCAGCGGCTCCTGGGATCAGGCGATTCGCGCCAAAAAAATTGTAATTGATCGCAACAAAATGAGGAATAAAACCATGTAAAACTTTGTATGATCGCGAGTTATTTTCATGCCTAAAAAAAATTTCGAAAATACCCTATTTTTCGAACGCTCAAGGTGGGATACCCCCTTAAGGCCGTAAGTTTGAATTAAGAACTTTACACATTCAAATCAAATAGAGCCTCAGTAATCGATTTGTTCTACTTTCAAGAAAACTTTTTGAAGATAACTTACTATATATGTTATATTCTTGAAGTCATTATTTTGTTATATTATAAAATTAAACGTGAAAACATTGAATTATTGTATGACAACAACAGCCACAGACTGGTTTGATCTATTTTGGATATCTTCAGCGTAGCGCAGTTGAAGCTAAGTAAACGGAATTTTATATTCCATAATGTTGGTAAATACTCGGCAGATGTCAAAAAAAACATCATTAACAACCGCTGTTTCTAAGAAGAAGGTAGCAAAGTCGAAAATCAAAAATTACCCTAATTGTCCTACGAAAAAAGTACCCTACTAAAGCTCTCTCTCCAAAACTCTCCAAAAAGAAAGAAATCGATTACTATTTTTATAAATGTTGGAACAATGGTAGAACCTGAGGAGACAGTTACATCTAATAACATGTTTCTAATGCTGTTTAGTAGTAGTTCTATCCAGCAGAATATATAGATTCCAATGATATATAGAAACTATGATTCGCAATATTGATTGTAAAAAAATCTTATCTAGACCGGCTTTGGTTTATTAACAATTACACAAAACCATTATAGAATGTGGCATTAAGTTAGTTAGGGCAAGACAATGGCTTACTAGAGTTTTGTTATTATTGTTTCAGAAATTTGATTAGGAATAAAAGTATATCTTTGTAAAATAGAAAACCAACACCTACGCAAATTGTTTTCTTGGCTGAATTTTATGAAAAAACATTAAACCTTCACTGACATTATAAGATAGTTAAATGAGGTAGTAGCTATATTTAAATTGTATGATTCAAATAATGCTAACGTTGATTTGATTTTCCAAAATTTCTTGGCAGGATAAAGTGAAGGAAGTCATTAACAAAGTAATAGAGAGATATGGTTAAGCTAAAAGTAACAGATTTATGACTTTTAAGTGATTATTTACGTACACATGCGGAGACATTGTTAAAATTGCGATCATGTTCGAAGAGTGTTCTGTGAACAGGCTTGCTGTTTTCTTTCTTAGCAAAAACTTTCAGGAAATATATTTATTATGACACATAACTATTATTAACACATTCACAAACGTACTAATAGTCAGAGATTAATTCTCGGATTGTAAAATTCTAGATTCATTGTCAGATTTAGTAACTTCTTTAGTAACATTTGAATATCACTGGTTTTACGTTGGTGTCACGGAACAGCAGACGGTATTGTCAATATATTCCGTGATTGTCAGTAAAGATGAAAGTGAAATGTTTGTTTGCAAAGTTAGTTTATGTGATAAGGGACAAGGAATAAGCATTTTTTATTTAATCAAGATTAAAGTAAGTACAGTCGATAGTTATTTTCAATGAAAATTGTAGAATTATTTTCATTTTATGTTTTTACAAACAAACTTTGCACATGCTCCTCAACTGACAATCACGGGTTATATTGACAATACCATCAGCTGTTCCGTGATACCAACATAAAACCAGTGATATTTAAATGTAACTAAAAAAATACGACAATTAATCTAGGATTCTACAATCCGAGAATGAATCTCGGTCTATTAGTACGGCTGTCACAGAATTCCAAAAAGGTTAAACCATTATCAATGCCACCAAGAGTTTTTCTAGCATAGACAATTTTTAATGTATATGCGACTCCAGAGTACAGTGATGTATAAGAGGCGATTTTTTACCATCGACTTTACTCTTGGTTTATCAAGTTAAAACAGAATAATAAGGTCGATAAATTCTCTACAGCAAACTGACGAATTTGTTTAGATTATTAATAAATAATTAATGAAAAAGAGAGTCAAAACAGCAAAGAGGGTATGAATAAAAAATTTTCACTGCAATAATATACGTTCTTATAAATGAGTCAACAAAAATCTACAATATAGTTGATACTTGTTGAGCTACCCTCTTGATGGAACCAAATATGTAATTTTGGTGAAGAAAAACACTTATTATATTCCATATTGTTACTTTTATTTTCAGTTTCCTGACACGTGTTTCGATCATACTCGATCATTTTCAAAGGTTAAACAGTTTAATTGAGAGCTTATCCTAGCAGATTGGTTAGACAACATACCTGTTTTAAAAATTGGCGCAGTCGGTAGAATTATGAGAAAACAATGTCTTGCAATTATTTAGACTTATCGAAGAAGAATTTTTTGTCGGTGCTTTATTGTAGCCAATTACCAAATTCAGCAAACATTGTAGTTTAAATACTTCTGGAATAATACATTTAGTTATACCATAAATATAATATAAAGGTACCTCACTTCTATTCTTAATAATTTGTTAAAGTATTATAAATATACCTTCACTTCAAAAATTGTTTTGTAAAATAAACATTTCCAAAAATGGATTATTCTGAATCCAACCTCTATAAATCATCATAACGAATGATCTCATAATTTGGAAAACCAAATACACAATGTGTCTTCATTTTTTCTGATGTAAATTACGTCCACATTATAGTCATTTCTATATACTGGTATATAAACGAATCAACTTAACAATAGGCATAATATAAAGACGCAGAATAATTATCAAATTGCGGAGGAGATCATTTTCGTTAAATAATTCATGCGGCAGCAATGCGGGGGATGTTTGATTCTGGAATAATTAGTCAACGTCAATGAACTGCCGTGTCAACGTTCTATGCTAATCTAAATGATCAAAATGTAATATTTCTATAATGAAAAATATATAAAATACATTTATTTTCCATCGGCTTATCCTTGGGGCAATCGTGGATTGACGTTATTGAAGAATTAATAACAAACGAAGAATTACAACTTAATTGCGCGAAGAGCTGAAATGATTACACCGGTAAGTATCTTCAAGGTGTAAAACCGAAGGAATGTTTAGACTGTCATTAAAACAAACGCACGTCACGTGACGGCACGCTACCCAGATACAGTCGTGACATCTATGGCCTTAATTTGACACAAGCGAGTTGATCCCTATGTGACTATTACCAGTAATTGCAAACTCACGTAGGCCAAAAACCAAAAAGAGAAAAAAAATAAAACCCCGAAACCGACTTTCTTATCGGACTCATAAATAATTAATAATAATCGCGAGGAGGTTAAGCGTTAATGAGAATGTTAACAAAACGGTGTGTGTGGATATGAAGGATGGTACGATCTGAGGCATGGGAATGCGGCACCTCTGACATTTGATGCGTTTAATAGCTTTAATGGGAAATCACGTTTTTTCCTTCAATACCTCAGTGCGTTCGTAGACAATTTGAATATGTTAATTGTAGATACTGTAATTATTATACTGTTGATTTTGCAACAGTAAAAAAGTATCAAATAGAATATTTTTCTGTTTGGTAATATCTTTTTGAAAAATCAATTATTACTAATATCTGGAATTTTATTATGAAACAAAATGAAAATGCATGAAACAAAATTGTTAGATATAAAATTTTAAAATTAAAGTTGTTAAGAAACCTACTTATTTTTTTTAGAAAAATCTTTATTAAAAGATATAAAAGAGAAACATTCGATGCTTACTGAGGCCGTTATAATATGATAGTGAATTATTAATACTTTTTATCAAACAGAAAGTAATGTAAGAAAACAAATTGGTTTTAGAAGATACCCGATTTACAAATTGGCGCAGTCGATAGGATTGTGAAGAAACATTAACTTACAGAATTTGTTTAGAATAATCGAAGAAGAACTTTTAGACTGCAGTTAATAGTATGTCAATTACAAACATGTTCTTGTAAGGAACTTACATATAATATAACAATATTCTTTAAGAAATGTTAGTATTATTATAGAAATGCAGAATATATATTTGCATTATTTTGGACAAACAATTTAAGGTCAAAATTTGATTGTTTTGCGTGATTTTACGTACAAAGAATACACAAATTTTCGTAATATTGATTAAATCAATATTTAAGGTTAAAACCGTTTCGCAATGGAATCGGTAAAAATAAGACAATATGAAACAATAAGCGGTTATTGTCCATTGTTGGCAAACCGTCAATTAAGAAAATAAAGATCCCACAGAAGCGCTTTCGCAAAACATTTTTTTTCTGGTTGACAAAGAAGAACAATGCAATTAGACCATTTAGCACGTTAGGATTTCGGGTGTAGTGACGTGAAGAAGGTCGTAACGTTAATTGCTGCCTACAAAGGAAATGGCACCGACGGCACTCTCATTAACGCCCCGAAAATGTGGAGCACCGTGACTAAGCGATGAGTTTATCTCGGATCTGGCTTTTAAAAACTAACTGCAGTGAAATATGTTTGGAATGCAGAAGAAGGTGTCTATTGGTAACATCATTCGTTAACGTTAAATTTAACGTCCCGTAATTTCATCACCAGAAAAAAAAACGATTACCTTTTGATATTGGCACAGATATCATCTATTTTGCAATTATGTTGGCTAAATGGAAAAAAAAACGCAATTGCCATCCTTAGATAAGGTAAAGATATGATCCAAATATATTATCGTTTAATTATGAGAGTGAATAGTTCTTTTTATCGGCTCAAAATTGAGGTAGAGTTCTTAGTACCCATAGCATCTACGTTGCTATTATTAATGTATAATAATATAAGCGTGTACTTTCAAAATAGTCTTAGCGTTTGGATTTCCTTTGTTGGTATGCGGCGGTTTCCGGAAAAAGTTGCCGACCCTGCACCATATGGTAAACATCTCTCTCGAAATGGCCATCAAGGTACACGGAATGGCATTAATTCTGACAATCTTCCAATTTAATCCGACGCACGTCATTATAATATGCAAAATACGGTCGCGATTTTTCCGTATTGGGAATGTTTATTTACGTGAAGCCGACGAGAGGAATTGATATTTTGCGTCCGCTTCTCACATGTCGCATTTAAATAATGGCGAAGAATCGAGTTTATATTGGATGTTATAAATCTTATTATTAAGTGTAATTTCTATAGGTATTTTGGACAAACGAACGGATGTCCCATTTTAAAACCTAGGAAACAACAACTGAACTTCTATTTATTAATCGGATATAATTAAAGGAATTTATTAAATAATTAGGAACTGTAATTACTGCCTTCCTATGCACATTAATGATACATGAAGGCAAATATTTGATGAAACCAGAATTGATGTTATTGTTTCATCGAATATTTTTTTGTCTTGTGAATACGAGGGGGTACCTAGAAATAACCGGAATAGTAATATTGCGCATTGTATACTTATAGTGCCAGAATATGCCAACAGGAGCCTATTTAGGACCTCTTCAAAGTCATGCTACCAGGTGGCGCCAACTGACATTGACTCGCGCTTAATTTGCTAGATTGAAAAGGGAATCGATTTACCTATCTTGTAGGGGTAAAACGCAATATCAAAAAGGTTTTGGCAGATATCAAAGATAATGAATTTAAAAGCTGCAAGTGCAAGTGAGAACAATGAAGAATACTTTGAAGGACGGTTTTAAACTATAAAGAAATTGCTTCATTGACAAATGATTACAATAGAATAATTTTAGCAAGATGGAGCCATGTCACATGCACTTGTTAAATGAGACTTTAAAGGAAACATTTTTAAGTTATTAATAGGATGGGTATCACATTTAAATAACCTATTAAGGGGCAGGATTTGATAAAGTGGTGTTATTAAAAACAGATAGAAACAACCAAATATAATATTGGATTGACGATGAGGCTGAAATTCCATTATATAGGTGATAAATAAAACTCTTCAAAACCGAAGACTTTTATTTATCACCGAACCAAATGTAATGCATCATTTTCCACATTATTTTCACAGAAAATCATTAACATCTTGGTTTTAAAGAAACTTCATCTTAATAAGATTCAACTGTGGTAAAACAAAGTGATCCTGTTTTCTTTCTTCAGTATATTCAAGATGTACCACAAAGTAAACGCCTTCACAATTAAACACGTTCTACGTTTTATTTATTTCGGCAATTTTCGCAAACTTTACAAGAAACAAAACTTTCTCTTTTGTTTAAGTTCATTTCAATACGAAAAAGCAAAAAATAAAAGAAATAGGAAAAAATACTAAAGTTATTAGATAGATAATTATTTTAAATTTTTGTAGAATTCTAAAAAAAATTGATATATTATTATATTGCCTTTAGGTAAAAACTAGAGAAAAGTTCTCGTAAGAAAAATTACTAAAAAATTCTTAAACTTTCGAGGGTAATTATTGCACATTAGAAAGATAAATTGCGACAATATAAAATAAACATGCTAGAAAATTTCTTGAAATCCATCAGCTTAGAATTAATGACCCATACAATCACTTTCCTGTTGACACTGTTTGGTTTCCTTTGATTATAACTATTCGGATCGTAGTTTCCCGCGGAAGGAACTAGGTGGTAGTGGTTATCCTGTTTGTGCACATTTTACACAATTCGTTGGAAACGCGCTTGTTTTCATCAACGCGATAATAATTAATCATATTTCGCCCGTTGATAATAATGAATGTTTCGCTAACGAGCGAAATATATGATTCAATGGTCGCATTATTAGTCACTTGAAAACCGCAATGAGTCGTTCCTCGTAGTAAAGACGAAGACGCATGACTAAGTAGACTTTGGTTGGGATGGTTGGAGCGCATGCATATATTAATTATTCTTCCGCGGTTTACTCGCAGGTAACTGCTACGTGTCACAAATAGAACATGGAAATAACGACAGCTATTAAGTCTACTGTTTCAATGTTTACAGCTAATTGTACACCGCTGAGCGCATTAGAATCGCCTCTATTGCGCTATTATAATGCCTTAATGAATACCCAGTAAACGGACACGTCAATTATGGTTTAATTGAAAATGGATGGCGTAAAAGTGGATAGCCGTGAAAGTGGAGTATTTATCAAATATGAATTATGATTAGACGCATTTTTTATAATAAATCGTGCATACATCGAGCAGTGAATGCAATCAATTTTTGAAATCGCTTACCTATATTGTATTTTGAAATGGTGATGCTTTAGAATCTGAGATGTCTTACCTGAAAAAAAAAACATAAAAAATAAAACGTGTAACTAGAATATATGTACTGTCAAGATAATCATACGTGAACGCACTTTTCATCCCAAATGAGGGTGATTACATGTTTCTCATACAATTAAATTCCAACTTAAAATTAAATATATTTATTTTGGATTATACTGATTCTTCTGATCCAACCCTCTAATTTTATATGATAAAAATAAATAAATATTACGAGAAGAAATAAACTTTTAAACAAAAATAATTTTAAGACATAATATTTATCTCTTTACAATTAAATTTGCACTTAAAAGTGTTTTAAGAATTTGAGGGTGGGTCCTTACTAATGTACACTATTCTATTCTAACCATACCAACAGTACTAATTAAAATGTTGTTTTGGATTTTAATATTAAATAGAGCATAGACTCAATTAAAAATAAAACATGCGCCATCTTTTATGATAACAATAAATAATTATTGTAAAAATGTTATAAACGTATAAATCTAAACAACGCAATATGACTTGAATTTCCACATTTTATCAACATCAAGTGAATTATGAATTGATTAATTTTTAAATTTATACTAACTATTTTGGGGTTTCTGCTCATTAGGGAGATTTTCAAAAGACCCCAGGAGATTAACTACTACGCAAGATTTTGAGGTTAATATGTCCGAAAACACGCCGGATTTTCAAAAAGCTCAATTTTATCATTTGCATTGAATATGTTTGATAATTTTAGAAAGATATTTCATTTCATTTCTTTATTTCCAGAGCAAATGTGTAGAGTGTCAAGACATAATTCAGATATATAGTCATAAATATAAAACTTATTAACTAAAAAAACAATTTAAAATAGTGTGATTACAATTAAAAGTAAGAATTAAAAATAGCATGCACAAAAACATTAAATAAATAGTCAACTGATAAAATATATAGTCGACTGATAAAATGAATAATAATAGACAATGTCAAGTATAAAATTAATGAGACAGTTTGACGTTTGTCTATCGCAAATTACTATCACAGTGATTTAGAAATTCTTGTACAGAATAATACGAATTTTCTGTTAATAAATGTTTCATTCGTTTAGTGAATGTTGGTCCATTTAGATTTTTAAAATGTTTTGGAAGCACATTGTAAAGTTTTCTACACTGCACAATGTGCGAGTTATGGTAGTAAGAGTGTTGGTGTTTAGGTATTCTTGAAGTTCCTTCCCTAGTATTATATTTGTGAAAGACTTGACTATCTTCAAACAAATATATATTATTGTGTACAAATTTTACACTTTCATAAATGTACAGGCTGGCAAGTGGCATCATCCGCAACCGCTTGAAAAGCAAGCGACAACTGGTGTTCGGTTTTTGGTTACCTACTGTTCTAACAAGTCGTTTCTGCGTAAAGTAAATGCTTTCTTCCAATTTTGCTCTGTCGTATTTGCCCAAAATATGATTCCATATGTAATTTGCGATTGACAGTAAGACATATATATCACACGCGCAGCTTCTTTATATGAGCCGTTTATTTTGAAAGTGGCCCAAGTCCATTTTTATCTTTTTCAAGTTAACTGTGGTGACATTTATAACTTATGCTGAACTTTTAAAAAAATAAATCGGAATTGAAATATATTTAATACATTTGAAAATTTTGTAACACATATATTTTCATAATAATATAAATATTGAAAATTTAATTTTGAAAGTGACCTAAGTCCACTTTTCATTAAAAATGCCAAATAGTGCGGCCCAAAATCTTGAGAGCAGTGCTGAAGGTAATTTAAATTACATTATAATATTGAATTAAATTTTAAAGTATAATATTTAATTAAAGAAATTATTAAACCCATGGGAAAGGATAAAATCACAAGATTCCTTGATTCTCAAAGTGAAGAATTAAAATCCTACAACAAATATAGAAAAAGATAGAGACTTTTAGAACTTCATTCTTCAACAGAGGAAGAGGAACTAATTGAGAATGAGTATTTACAAAATAACAGCTTCAGAGAAGGATTCAGAGAAAACAGAAGTAATACTTATTTTCAGAAACTTTGTAAAATTAAACGAAATTCGGGGAAAAGATACTATACACAAACGGGAAAAGTTATACCTGCCATCATGTCGAAAAGACTGCTTAAAAAATTTAAAGAAACAGAAAGAAAACGTATTTTTGAAATGTTTTGGAACGTAGGAGATTTTAAAGAGCAAAATATATTGCAATACGAAGAGACCGAACAGAAAAAATATTGTTCAATCGATGGAAAATTATGTGGAAATCATAGACCCCAAATTTTTAATATCAGGTCATTCATTTTTACCGAATGACAGAGATTTTAGCTTTATAGAAATGTCGTTAAAAAGAAATCATTTGCCACAAGATTATTATAAAATAATGAAAAAATGTAGAAAACGTAATACTTTCATACTAAATGAAATGAAACAAGAGGATTTTATATCAACAAGACTCTTAAAAGAAGCAGTTTACAAAAGATCCAAAAATACCAACGGGGAAAAAATAAACTGGCTGCAAATATGCTGGATGCGATTTTTTAAGAAATAAACCACATAAAATTTTATATAAAACAACCATAGATGAGAATGCAGAGTTTAAAATTCTTGATTTATTGGCACGTCAGGGTAGACCTAAAAAATTTTGAAATATTGTATTGCCATCATTATACAAAAGTATAAGAAGCGCACATAATGGACTTACTGCGATATATAGCTCTGGAACACCATAACTACATTAAATCCCTTACACATACTGATAATGTTAACGAATAACTTGTTATTAAATTTAATTTTTTTCTTCTACAAATATAAAGTAAATAAAATGTTTTTTTAATTTTTTTTAACTTTATGTAAAAGACTTAAGCTCTTTCACATTTTATAACAAAACAAATTTTTATTTTGAAAGTGACCTAAGTCCCTTCAAGGTAAGCAAGGACATATTATACACTTAATAATAGCGATTTTTTTAATAGGAATTATTAAATTAACTCCTTTAAATACGATTTAGCATTGCGAGTCAATCATATACCTTACGTATATTTTTAATTTTGTAGAAACGCAAAACCTTAAATATTTCAATTTAGAGATAAATGGACTTAGGCCACTTTCAAAATAAACGGCTCATATAAGTCTTTCCGCGTAGAGTAAATGAGGTATGAGTATTTTACTATTTTTGAGCATAGATTATCAATATGATTATCCCATTTTAGATTGCTCTGGATAGTTAAGCCTAGAAACTTTACCTGGTCTGATTCCTCTACCATTTCTCCGTTCAAAAGGATATTTGTTTGGTCAGGTATTGATTTGTAATTAATGATATGAGTTTTTGCCACGTTTACGAGAAGATTGTTATTTTCCAACCAGATGCTTAGCTCATGTAAAACTTCGTTAGTGATATCATTTAGGTGAGATATTTCTTTATCACTTATGTTGATAGTAGTATCATCCGCAAACTATTAATGGAAAGTGGTATATCGTTTATGAACAAGAGAAATAGTAGAGGGCTTAAAATACTCCCCTGTGGTAGTCCTACTGTCAATTCTATGGTATTTGACATGTGTACGTTATCATTTATATTGGAAGTTGTTACTTGGATCCGATTGTTGAGATATGATGCAAGAAGGCGATGACAATTTCCTCTTATTCCATAGTTATAGAGTTTGCTCAACAATAACTCATGTGGCACGCAATCAAATGCTTTTGTAAGGTCTAAAAAGATCGAAAGTACTTTTAAGTTTTTGTCGATGTTGTCTAAGATATATTTTAGAAAATTCGCTATGGCATGTATTGTTGACCGCCCTTTACGGAAGCCGAATTGTTCCTTACATAAGATATTGTTGTGTTCAAAAAAATTATATAGTCTTTTAAATACTATTTTTTTCAAATATTTTCGAGAACGTCGGTAATATAGATATTGGTCGGTAGTTGTTTAGTAAATGTGGGTTTCCTTTTTTTTAATATCGGTGTAATTTTGCCTGTTTTTAGTAGTGATGGAAATGTGCCTTCTGAAAGAGATAAGTTAAGAGCGACGGATAGTGGATTAATTATACTAGTTATTATTTTCCTAAGCACCAACGCTGTTACGTTATCTATATCTAGAGAGTTAGTGGGTTTCATTTTAAGTGTGGTTTTTATTATTTCATCTTCTGTCACTGGGTAGAGAAATATGGAGTCTGCCACAAATGCGTTTAATGAATAATTTGAGTGAGTACTACTCATATGAATTTTGTTACCAACCGTACCAAAATACTGGTTCATCAGATTAACGATTTTTAGGTGGATCTTCTACTTTCATATTATTTTCGTTGTCAATAATATAGCTCAGGGTTTCTGGTATATTATTTTGCGTTTTTGATTTTAAGATGTTCCATAACGTTTTACTTTTATTATTTGATTTACTTATTATCACTGAATTATAGTTTCTTTTTGCTTGCTGTAGTGAATGACTGTATTTTTTTTTGAGATATTTGTATATGTAATTGGTTAGATTTTGTATATTTGTACTGTTGGTTACAAAATTCCATATCATTTTTTATTTGTCGAAGTGAATCAGTGTACCTTGGCGTTTTTGATTTGAAACTGTTTATAATTTTTTCTTTTGTTGGACAACATTGATTGTATATGCCTAAAAAGTGTTTGTAAAATTTAGTGAAATAGTCTTCGGAGCTTTTGCACCACTCTAATAGTACTTCCCAATTTTGTTGATGTAGAATATTATTTAGTGTGTCAATGTTGTTTTGTTTAAGATTTATTTTTTTAATTGTTTTCTTCTTAAACTTTTCTTTTGTTTTAATTTGAATTAATTGACCGTTATGGTCGGAAATATGAGTATCATTTACTCTTGCGCTTATATGTGGTATGTTTGTTATAATGTGATCTATGCAGGTTTTATTTGTATGAGTAATTCTAGTGGGGTCATTTATGGCTAACTCTAGATTATAACTATATATATATAGTAAATGTTTAAAGGCAGATATTTTATTTTCATTTTCGTTTAATATATCAATATTAAAATCACCACCGACCAATATATCAATGTTTTCCTTTATTAGGACATTATATAAAACATATTTTAACAGATAGGTCTGTTCGCTGACCTTTCGTAAATATTGTATTTAAGTGAACTGAAAGATTTATTTAAATTATGTGTTCTCGTATATATTAAAACTCTGGTCAATGGTAATTAAAATTATTAGTTCTTCTGTTTGTATTTGGAGAAAGCTCGATGTAATGTTTTGCTAGTTTGTATAACATTGTTGAGTTGACGTTAGTAGGCGCATCCAATAAAAACTGAAAAAATACTATTTTAAAGACCATTTCATTTTAAAACTTTTTTACCCCTTAATAATATTTGATATCTTGCACAATTTCCTCCCAAAAATAAAATATATTGGGGTAGAGTGCATCCATTCTACAAACCGTAAGTACGAGGGCGCCCTGAAATGTTTCCGGAATCGGCAAGAGATGGCGCACAATGGTTGATGTGGATTCCTTGTTCGGCATGGGCAATCTTTTTTATGGCAACTATAAAAATTTCAGACGTCTACTGTCAATATTTGTTATTTAAAAGGGTGTTTTGTACAGCAAGTCAGACGGTTTCACAAAATGGGAAAAAAATCGAATTTGGTGCAGTGATAAAACACTTCTGGATAACTGGAAAAACAGTCACGTAAATTCGAAATATTTTGCTAAAGGTTTATGGCGCATCTACTCCCACATTTTAGACCATAAGCATCTGGGTAAGCGAGTTCAAACATGGTCGCACAAGCAGAAGTGACAAACCACGCAGTGGGCGCCTAAACCGCTACTAACAATGAAATGGTGGACAAGATTCATGATGTCGTGTAGCCGATTGAAGCTAAAAGAGATAGTAGAGACAACAGCAGCTCAGACGAAGGCGTTGGCCATATCCTACACGAAATTTTAGGAGTGAAAGACTTTTCGGCGCGATGGGTAGCGCGTTTGTTCACACCGGAGCAAAAGCAAAAACGGGTGACCGTTTTGGAGAAGTGTCTGGTCAGGATTCAACGCAATCCAAGGGATTTCTTCATGCGTTTCGTAACCGTAGATGAGACTTGGATCCACCACTACATACGGGAGATCAAGGAACAGTCGAAGCAGTGGACTTTTCCGGGCAAAGCAGCTCCGAAGAAAGCAAAGACCGTTCCATCGGCCGGAAAGGTCATGGCGACAATTTTTTGGGATTTCCAAGGTGTAATCCTTATCAACTATCTGCAGAAGGGAAGGACGATCACGGGGCAATACTATAGCGATTTATTGACCAGATTTGATGTAGTATTGAAGGAGAAACGGCCTCGTTTGCACTTGAAAAAAGTGCTTTTATACCAAGATAATGCACCGGCTTATTCATCCGGCATCGTCGTGTCTAAATTGAATGAGTTGTACTACGAATTAGTCTCTCATCCTCCATATTCACCAGACCTAGGCCCCAGCGACATTTTCATATTCTCAAACCTGACTTTCCGACGGCTTCAAGAGACTGGAGCACCGTTTGAAAGTGTATTGATCTTCGAGGAGACTATATTGAAAAATAAAAATAAAAGACCACATCAATAACGTATTTTTCATGTTGATTCCGGAAACATTTCAGGGCGCCCTCGTAAATACTTTCACTGCCATCAACCTTTAAGTTCTTAAAATACCGCAGGTTGGTATTTAAGATTTAAAAAAAATCCAGAGTAATGTTTTACCTTATGTATGGTGCATGAGGATCCGCTATCCTAACCTCAAATTTCAATTGCAAAAGCAAGTAATAAATGTTATTAATTTTATTCGTCTCGTAAAACTAACTACACTTCTTTCCCAATTTAACGGTTTTTTATAGTTTCCGAGATTCCCATAGCGAACATCTAAAACACTCAGTCTGAATAGGTTGAGTGAGTAGCCACTATTCAACCTCTCAGTATACTGACCAACCTATTTAATTGAGATATTGTGTACAGGGTCCTTTAAAATAAGGAATATAAGCGACTGGAGATTCTCGGAAAGATCGATTTTTATTCTCTATTGTGCACTTTTTTACGTATTAAAAAATATGTTGTAAGTATTTTTTTACTTATGACGTCAATGTCATTCTTTTCATAGAATTTATTTTTTTATTTCACAAATTTTGAAGATTTATTAATTATCTTTACATTTATATAATTTTTGTGCAAAAATATTTATTATTTCACATTAAAATTGGCTATATAATAGATAATTTTTAGACTGCAAAATAACGTTAAATTAAATGTTTGAAATCCTACCACATTATTTTTTGGTTGTAATTAATACGATTTCGTATAGTATGGAATTTAGTATCTAGTTATCTTAAATGAAGTTTCAAACCTTCCAAAATATAAGGTTATTTGATATATAGACGATTTTTATATGACCCTATAGGAACTTGATTTTTTTTGGATTTTCGATCTGACCATTCAAGAGTCCTTCTTTTTCCGATTCAGCGTTTTGGAAGTACACTGAGGAGTACCGTCCTACTGAACGCATATATTTTCATTGATAAGATTGTGATAATTTATACTAAACCTTGGAATAATAAATAATAATAATATAATTCTGAAGTAAATGGAAATATTCTGCAAATTTAATATTTCCTTCTATCAAAAATAGAACTATGATATATTTCCCAATAATACCACACCACATATTGACTGACTTCTTTCGCATACTGGGTTTGAAAGGAAGTAACACCGATATCAGATTTGCTTCTGCTATCTGCTAACCAAGAGATAGGAAAGCAGGATACAAGCAACTGAAATGAAATATCCAAGAAAAGCGAGAGGAGTGACAAAAAATCATAGAATGAAGAATACAGAAATAAGAAACGATCTAGGAATACAGTCTACACTACACTTCATAGAAGAAAGACAGTTGCACTGGTGGGGAGATCTACAGAGAATGGAAGAAGCACAAGTAAAAAGAGTATGGGGAGCAAAAACACAAGAACGATAGAAGCAATAGAGATTTCGGAAAATACGGAAAAATATTTGTGAAGAAAATGGAAAAAAACCCAACACCTTTATGGTAAATGGGTACCAGATTAAATACACAGGGTGGGCCTCGAACAACGTCCTTTAAAAGTTTCGGGGTTCCTGCTTGAGGAAAAATCTGAAAAAAATCAACATTGCACGGTTGAATGTGATCTCCTCATGGAAAATATCTCAACTTTCTATCATTTCCGGTTGTACCGGAAACGGCTATCAACTTTGTTATTTTAAATGGAATATACTGTAATACGTCCCTCAATAAGTCCCCGGTCTAACACATATATAGAAATATTGTTAACAGACCCACGTGATTTTCGGGTAGTACTAACCTTCAAACAGCATGTGTCAAAATTTCATGGAATTCTGACCATTAGTTTAGTTTAAGTTACAGTTGTTTTAGTTACAATGGATATAAAGGAATTACATGTGTTGATTAAACACTGTTTTTTGATAGGGAAAAATACTGTTGGAGCAATATAGTGACTTCATAAGCATTATGGGGACTCTGCAGCAGGAAAATCAACTATTATTAACTGCTATGCTGAATTTAAACGCGGTCGTACAAGCATCGATGATGATAAACATTCTGTTCGCCCAAAATCGGTAGTTGTTCCGAAAGACATAAAAAATATCCACAAAAGAGTTTTACAAGACCGTAAAATGAAGTTATGTGAGTTAGCTGATATCTTGAAGATATAAGAAGGCAGTTTCTTTACAATTTTACATCAAAATTTGGGCATGCGCAAGTTGCTTCCGAAGTGAGTGCCGCTTTTCCTAACACTGGACCTCAACCAAAACGCGTCGACGATTCAGAGCGCTGTTTCGAGCTGTTCAAGGGAAACAAGAAGGATTTATTACATTACGAGGGTAGATTGAAAAGTTTCCGTAATGGGCAAGAAAACGCAGTAATTAAACAGGTTTATTTTTTTATTTTTCAACATAGTATCCTTGCAGGGTGATACACTTTTCCCAGCGGTGCTCCAACTTTTTTAAGCCTTCAGAAAAATATGATTTCGGGAACTCTGCAAAATAAGCTTTAGTGGAGTCCATGACCTCCTCATTTGACGTAAAGCGCTTGCCTCCGAGCCAAGTCTTCACGTTTGTGAACAAAAAGAAGTCGCACGGGGCCAGGTCTGGAGAGTACGGGGGATGCGGCACAACCTCGTAGCCCAATTCAACCAATTTAGCATTGGCGATTCGGGATGAATGGGCCGGCGCGTTGTTGTGGTAGAAGAGCACTTTTTCCGCTGCAAATGAGGCCGTTTCTCCTTCAATATGCCGTTGAATTGATCCAATAAATCGCTGTAGTATTGTCCCGTGATAGTTCTTCCCTTCTGCAAAAAGTCGATGTGTATCACAACTTGCGAATCCCAAAAAACGGTGGCCATGACCTTTTCAGCCGATGGGACAGTCTTTGCCTTCTTCGGAGCAGATTCGCCTGGAGAAATCCACTGTTTCGACTGCTGCTTGGTTTCTGGTGTGTAGTGGTGGATCCACGTTTCGTCCACGGTCACGAAACGGCGAAAAAAATCCGTTAAATTACGCTTTAACAAGGCCAAACACTCTTTCGAAGTGGTCACACGATTTTGCTTGTTGTCCATAGTCAGCAAACGCGGCACCCATCGCGCCGACAGCTTCCTCATGCCCAAATGTTCGTGCACAATATTTTGCACACGTTCATATAAGATGCCCGTGGTCTCTACTATTTCGCGCAACTTCACTCGTCGATCGGCTAACATGAGATCATGGACTTTGTCGACCATTTCTTCATTTGTGGCCGTTTTTGGACGTCCACTGCGTGGTTCATCCTTGGTGCTCGTACGGCCACGTTCGAACTCGCTCACCCAGAAACTAATAGTCGAAAATGAAGGTGTGGATGTGCCATGAACTTTCTGCAAAATATCTCGTATCTCTGTCGCCTTTTTCCCATCCATCCAGAAATGTTTGATGACTGCACGAAATTCGTTTTTATCCATTTTTGCAAAAGTGCCTGACTTGCTTCACAAGATATCCTAGTAAACAAAAACGGAACGACGCACGTGTCTTAAAGTTTGACAGCTTACCTAAAATAGGTTAGCCTTGACAACCATCATAACAATTCCACGATACGCGCGCCATCTCTTGCCCATTCCGGAAACTTTTCAATCTACCCTCGTAGTATGTGACAATTGATGAAACTTTGATCTACCACTACAAGTTTGAATCCAAAAAATCATCAGCTGAGTGGACAGCAGCCGGTGAAGGTCGTGCTAAGCGACCAAAAACTCAAAAATCGGCTTGCAAAATTATGGCATCCGTATTTTGGGATGCGCATTGAATTTTGTTCATCGACTATTTTGAGAAACTATCAATAGTGAATATTACATGACATTATTGGATTAATCGAGTACAGAAATCAAGAAAATGCGGCCCCACATGCAATAGAAAAAAGTGCTGTTTCACCAGAAACATTCTTCGTGTCACGACTCGATGAAAACAATGGTTAAACTTGATGAATTTCGCTTTGAATTGCCTTCCCACCCACTATACTCTTTAGATTTGGTCCTCAGTGACTAATGGCTATTTGCAAATATAAAAAAATACACCAGGATAAGAAATTTGGCTCAAATGAAGAAGTGATTGTCGAAGCTGAGGCTTATTTTGAGAGCAAAGACAAATCGTTTTACATAAAGGACATCGAAAAGTTAGATGAGTGTTAGAATGAATTTATCACTCTTGAAGGTGAGTATGTTGATGAATAAAATGGAATTTCTAAAACGAAATATGTTTTTCTTCGTTAGACCGGAGACTTATTGAGTGATGTGTTATATTATGTTATCTTTGAATTCCTTGTTCGATTGCCTGCCTCCCCATATGGATTTATGTCCACTTAACTATTTCAGTTCTTTTGTCAAATATTAACCTCAAATGAGACGTTTTTAAAAATGCCTATTATAACTTCAAGTGGGTTCAAGATAGAAATACAAGTAGCATCTTGATTGTAACGAATAGATCCCTCTACAATTAAAAAATATTACCAACTGTTAATTTTGACAATAGATATTTCAAAAATATCAATATTTCAGCGCCCACTTAAAAACATCATATTTCAATTTTTTAAAGGGAATGACCAATATTTTATCTCATAGTGTGATTCGCAAGACAATTTGCTACAAAAAGGTATTATATATTGCTATATCTGAAGCCTATAGTTTTTGAATTATTTCGAAATTTGTTTCCTCTCAGAATTTTTTCACATTTGAATAATTCCTGTTCTATTCACACGGGCACCATACTAGGCTTCTGTCAATATTTGTTTAATCGAACGGGTCAATATTTGTGTACGTTATTTGTGTTCTTGCATCTAATTACTTATTTGAAAATTATTTTATTTCAGTCTTCTTTCTTCTGTTTTATTTGTAAGTTGTAACTGGGGCTAAGTTTCGTTGAAAGCTCTGCAAATTCTCTCAACAATTCTGTTGCACTGGCCATGTACGACGAATAAATTGACAGAAGGCTACTATAGTGCTCGTGTGAATAGAATAGGAATTATTCAAATGTGAGAGGAAATAAATTTCGAAATAACTCAAAAGCTACTGGCTCTAGATATAGGGATGTATAATACTTTTTTTGTAGCAAATTGTCTTGCTAAACACACTATGAGATAAAATATTGGCCATTGCATTTGAAAAAATTTATATTTGGTGTTTTTAAGTGGGCTCTGAAATATTGATATTTTTGAAATACTAATTATCAAAATTGACACATGCCATTTTCTTCAGTTGTAGAGGAATCGATTAGGTACAATATAGTCTGTTCGTTGGATCTTTCGTCGTACATCACAAACTTTTGCTTCAAAAAACGACGAAAGTTTTACAGTGCGTTCTTTTTCTAACGCATTTGGTTTACTTTATCAGACTGAATGTTTTTGCGTCTTTTCTCGAAGCGATAATTTGTGACGTACGACGAAAGATCCAACGAACAGACTATACAAGATGCCGCTCTTTTGCCTATCTTGTACCTACTGGAAGTTACAGGCATTTTTCAAAATACCTATTTGAGGTCAATAATTGACAAATAAATTTTTAAATCTATATGGGGAGGTAGGCAATCGAATAAGGAATTCGAAAATAAAATATTACACAGTATGTTCCATTTAAAATAACAAAGTTGGTAGCCGTTTCCGGTACAGCCGGAAGTGATAGAAAGTCGAAATATTTTCCATGAGGAGATTTTTTTCAGATTTTTTTTCTTGCAGGAACCCCGTAAACTTTTATAGTTTTAAAAAAACATATAAAAAAAGATGAATGTGATTACTATATCATAAGTTAAACTTAACTAATTAGCTTAAACTAATCAATATCTCTAAAAAGTTTTGAGAGGGAAATATCCACCGAATGCTGTACTGAACCCTACAATCTCGCCATACGTATTACCAAAGATTGTAGGGTTCAGTACAGCATTCGGTGGATATTTCCCTCTCATAACTTTTTAGAGATATTGATTAGTTTAAGCTAATTAGTTAAGTTTAACTTATGATATAGTAATCACATTCATCTTTTTTTATATATTTTGTTATTACCATTGGAGAATTAAAGTGAGCAATGATATTGCAAATCTAAATAAACTCAAAAACTACGGATTTCTTGATGTCGATGTTTAGGTCCGCAAGCAAATTTGGATCATTGATGAGATCATTAGCAGTCTTGTATAGAAAAAGTAACAGAGCTACATCTCGACGACTTACAAGTGATTATAAATTAAACATGTCTAAAAGATTTTTCTAGTGAAATAATTGGTAGTTTAGATATGTTCCAGTAAATTTGAAATATAGTAATCGCACAAATCACTTTGGCATAATTTCAACTGCACGTTTTTGCTTGTATGCAATATGTATATGCAGGTGACCAAATTAAACTGCAGCATAAAGTTTAATAATCATATTTGTATCCCTAAAATCAGTATAAGTGCGTTTTATAAATCGAATAAACTTAATACAGGCACTGAAAATTTTGCTAACTTGAATTAGTTTCTAACCAATATTGTGGTGATAGATAGATCCATTTAAGCAGATGGTAACTACGTCTGGAAATACAATGAGGACATCATAATGGTCATTTTGTTCAATAACGTTTATCATAATTTCGCAAAAAATGCATCTATCAAAATCATCTACAAATAAATCATACACCGGACGCATTCATAATGCTAAATATTTTATTTTTCAAGATCGGTTAGCCCGGGCCAGATGTATCAAAGCCTTTTCAGGCTGTTAAGTTCTTCATTTGTAACAGTTTCTGTAGTTTTGGACTAATCCAGTTTTAATCTTTATAAAGATTACGATTTAGATGTGCATAGTTAAATAAATGACATACTTCTAGTTTTATGCGTTTCCTATTGCTATATACAATCATCATGAGAATTTCAAATGTATCATCATCTTTATTCATTAATTTAATCATCTCCTCAATTTCTTTCGTTTCAGCCTTCCGAGAATGAAAATGACTGAGGCACAATTTCGCTAATGTACTTTTCTGTGATATTAGAACATAAATAATGTGGCGAGTTCCTTCTTCCTCCCAAAAGAATTTAATTGTCTGCCCTTTTAGGCAAAGTTTTCATGTAATCACAACCAGATCTCTATAAATATCTTTGATAACAGTGTCACATAATGGACCCAGGGATCTAGAAGTAATATTCTGACTAATAGGAAATTGATTTTACGTTTGTTACGGTGACAAACATGTTGATAGTTTTAATAGTCCACTTGTTTATAGACATGATCAACTAGCTTAAAAGTAGTTCATTACAATTCATATTTTAGAAAATAACCAAAAGATTTATATGATCATTCAGAGCACTAATCTACTAGATGACTTTAGATTTAGCTTAAACTTTACATCAACTTAATACATGAAATCTCCTTTCCAAAAAGTGTTAAAATTGATTTAGTCACAGGTGCCAGAACCTTCACAAGATACTTTAGAGTACTTTAAAGTAACAAACCCATTTACACATAGACATACAGATGCACAAATAACATGGTAGAAGGACCACGTAGTCGAACGACTACTACTACTAGGTGAATTGATGTGGTTTTAATAAGTAAACGATAACATTGCTTCAAGTAAATCAGCATACTCAAAGGTCGTATCTATTGAAACAAGTTATTAGATCCCATTTACTCGTTTTAAGTAAAGTAGAGCGAAAAGATAATACGCGTACAACCTTAATACATTTCGTAGTTTCGGTAATCTATTTAAATTCGGGCGACACGTCCCAAATATGAAACGGACACACGACAATGAAATTAAAACGTTTCGTCGTGCGAAATCCTTGAACCCGCTACCAGCGCGCAATTACTTCCACGACGAACGCGTATTACCATTTAACCATTTACATTTTCAGTTAGTTATAATCGAAGCGATAACGCCATATCTTCCCACAAAAATAAACGCACAAACTCCCTATCGGCACAAGGTGAAACAATGGGAAATTACACATTCACCTCGGCGACACTTTACGACTCCGGCTGGTCCTTATTTTTCGCAACGAGCAATCTTTTCAAAAATCTAGACGGTGCCCAGCGCTGAATACTAATACGCTGGACACACAAACAATATGATTTTTGTTAGGATACGAACAGGCCTTGGCGTATTTTTATTGTGAATTAGTATGAGTGCGTGAAATTCTACAATTGTTGAACGATAATGATTATGCCCAGCGTATGACGTTTCTGATTTGGCTTAACCTGTTCGATTGATAATATGCGCACTTAAACAATGTACACTTTGTATTTACAAGGAATGACACATCGTTTTGTATATAATTGCAACATATAAGGTCAATTTTTACACTAGAGTACAGCAGGGGTCATGTCAATAAAAACAATAATAAATGCGTTCATGTTCTGCAAGTAAGCTTAAATATCTTTTGATATACACTATAGCACTATAAAAACAACTTCTTAATAATAAGAATTTAATAAAATACAACATTTTAAAATTCATAAACTGTCGTAAAATTTCAAAATTAAGAAAAATAATTAAGTCAAATAAATCGTAAAAATTTATTCATTTTCACGTTGGAATGTTTTTGAGTGAATTTTGTATAAAATAAATAACAAATAAATTAATTTTCGGTGATTTTAATTACAAAAATTAACCAATGTATCAAGTTTAAAATCACCTGCAGACACATGTTTCCATATTTTAGATCTCATCAGTACATCATTATTAAATTTTTTTTAAAACAATAATAAAAATTGAAAACTCAGGAGCATATAGCAACAGGCACGATAATACGATAATTAAATCTTATAAAGAGAGAATTAGAATTTGATAAAAAGGGAGGAAATCAATAATGGACACCATTTCAATAGGGTAGGATAATTGTACTAAACTTCTTATTGGAAATAGCTTTATGGACCAGCTCATCTCGAAACGTCATCAAATGGTTTTGGGGGCTAATTAAGTACTAATTAGAAATTTTCAAGGCCTTCGATGTTTATTATAAGGAAGGAAGATTCTCATCTATTTTGCAAAGGTTTGTAAGGGTTTGTAGTAAGCCCAAAATGGAGCTTCATATTTTACTCCTGCCGGGTCATCATAATGAAAGGGAAGCGAAATTTGACTATGAAGTAAAACACTCTAGCTATCCATAAAACAGTAAAGGGTGTCTCAAATTTACCTGAAATTTTAAATTGCGCGCCATATTTTTTGTGGCTAACATAGAATATTCATCTTTGACAACTGGCATCAGGAAGTATTGAGGTTTAGTCATGAATGATTACACGATCGAGCAACGCCTAGAAATTGTGAAAATTAATTACAGAAATGGTGAAAATTTTGCAGAGACGGTTCGAAAAGTCTGCACGTCTTTTGATCATCATAACGCACCATCTCGCAACACTGTGGTGCATTTAATTTAAAAAAATGAGGTTACAGGTTCAATTCTAACCTCGAAAAGCAGTGGCCGTTCTCGTACTGGTTGCTCGATTCGCCTTCGTGCTCAGCAATTAGACGTTTCAAGAAACTCTGTGCAGCGAATGTTGACTAAAGATCTGCATTTGCATGCCTACAAGATCCAATTGACACAAAACCTGCAACCACAAGATCAGGTGCAGCGCCGTATATTCGCCAATTGGATAGAGGCGCATTTTCAACTTACTGGCTACGTGAATAAACAGAACTGTCGAATTTGGGGGACCGAAAATCCTCAAGTGACCCAACAGCTTCCCATACATCCACCACGAGTCACTATTTGGTTGCGGATTTTGGGTTGGAGGAGTGATTGGGCCGTACTTTTTCGAGAATGCTGCGGGAATTATGGTTACTGTCAATGGTGTTCGTTATCGTGACATGATAACCGAATGAATTGGACTTGGAAGACATATTCTTTCAACAAGATGGTGCAACCTACCATACTGCGAACAGTTATTGCAGACAAAGTTCCATGGTCGTGTTATTTCGCGCCGCGATGTGAATTGGTCACCAAGATCGTGCGATCTGACGCCAGTAGTCCTCTTTCTTTGGGGTTTTCTGAAAGAAAAAGTGTATGCCAATGATCCACAGACCATTCCGGAGCTCAAGAAGGAAATTAGATGCGCCATTAATGAAATTAGTCCGCAATTATGCCAAAATGTAATTCAAAATTTTGTTAAAAGAATGACCATTTGCAAACAAGGTCGAGGCGCCCATTTATCGGATATTGTGTTCCACACATAACCTCCATGTTTGTACCTTATTGCAGTTCCTACAGTTAAAATAGGTTAAGTGATAGATTACAGTAATTGGTGATAGTGATATCGTATTTCGGCTTCTAAAGGGTGGGCCATCGCAAGGAATCTTTTTAAAATCTTAATAAAACACAAACGACTAGATGGAATTTCATGATCTTGCATTTATTTTGTAGCCAAGAGTATCCGGTTGTACATGGATTATGACATCAGTCAAATGGCTACCATGGCTGGCCTTACAATAGTCCATTCTCTCGACCCAATTTTTCAGTACATTATCCAACGTCTGCGGTTCTATCTCAGCAATGGCATTTTGGATATTGACTTTAAGATCGTCAATAGTTGCTGGATTGTTGGCATAACAGCGTTCTTTAATGGCACCCTAGAGATAAATGGCATGGGCATCAAATCACAGCTCCTCGCTGACCAATTCAAATCTCCACGACGGCTGATTACACGATTTTCGAACTTTGACCGCAATAAGTCGATAGTTTCGTTGCTAGTGTGGAATGACGCCCCATCTTGTTGGAACCAGATGTTGCTCACCACCAAACCAGCAAAGTTTGCTATCATTGTCCTATAGCGGTTTCCGTTGACCGTTTCGCCATAATCCGCACCATACAGTCACTCGTTCGGAATGCATTGGCTGCTCAACGATCACGTGTGGATTTTCCAATGCCCAAATCCTGCAGTTTTGCTTGTTTACATAGCCCCTGAGGTGAAAATGCGCTTCATCGGAAACGATAATTTTTCGCCAAAATTCACCATTGGCTTCCAGCTGCTCTAAGGCCCAATTAGCGAAGTTGTATCGAAGTGGATGGTCAACTCTCTTCAACTGCTGTGTTATTTGGACCTTATAGGCGAATAAACCGATGTCTTTATGCAAAATACGCCTCATGGTAGTGCGACTAATGTTCAATTGCTGAGAGCGATGAGGAGTCGATGTTCTAGGGTTGGCTTGTACACTACGGGCTACAGCAGCAATATTCTCGGGTGTACGAACCGGACAAGCGTGTGGAGCTTTAGTACGGTCCACCAGCATACCAGTTTCACGAACTTTGTGCACAATTTCTTCAGAACACTTGCATTTGGTGCATATTTGCGACCGAATTTTGTACATTCAAAGTAAATTTTTAACATTTCCCAACGTTCATCAAGCGTATAGCGTGCCATTTCGTTGACCGGGTCTTGTATACTGAAGAACTGTCATTCATCAGATGTCAAATATCACGACAGTAAAAATAGAGTGGTAGTTCAAAAAGATTCCAAGAGATGGCCCATCCTTTATAAGTGTTAGTGGTTTTTTAAACTTACCATACTTAGATGTTTTTGATAGTTCATGTTATACTTTGTTGATTATTTGACTCCTATATTGCAGACTCACAAATATATTTTATAATTTCTAATAGACTGTAGTAATTTTAATGTTTTGTGCCTCTTGTAGGTTCTTTGATAATTATAAAATAGCTTATAATACACTTTCTAAATAGTTTTTACAATATCTAGTAGACTGCAGGAGCTCATATAAGTTCTTTGATGATTATACAAATTATTTGATATTTTTGACAAGATTCGCCAGAAAAATATATGGAAAACGAAGACAAGATCCATTAGAAAAAGACGGTGTAATTTCGTTTATTCTTAAAACTTCGCCTTTTTTTATATATGCTATTTAATAATTAAAACCCTTTTAAGTTTATTATTTCACATCACACGATTATTTTTCTTTGGTGTTAAATAAATGTTTGTATTTACTTGTCGCGATTTAAAACTACTAGTATCTAAGGTCTTCTAAAGGTTCTGATTATATTTAGAACCAATAACTTTTAGAATTTCTTCAATATTCTGCAATACTCTGGCGATTGATTGGAATCTTCATTGCATACACTTTAGTTTAAATTAGACATTAGATATTGGTAAGTCTAGAGTAAGTCACAGTAGTCGACGCCTATACGTTCTTTGGCGATTATAAAAATTATTTGATTCTTCAGAAACAAACAAAAAATTATCTGTAGCATCATCTTAATAATTTTTAAACTATTGAAAATTGCATTATAGTTAGCAATTATTTTGGCAGTCCATATTGATTATTACCATTATTTTCTGTTCTTAATTAATCATCTAACATATAACAGTAATGTATGTTTCGCTCTAATTATTATTTGGCTTAAGTTTATTTTTTATTTTTAGTACGTTTGAATTAATTATCTATTTTATATCTAGCAAATGATGAACGAATAAGGAGAGCCGATATTTATAATATTGTTTTGTAGGGTTGTGGGACGTGATAGAGTGGGCTGGCGTCGCGTTACTATCTATTAAATTTATTAATTTATTGGTGAGGTCTCAGTATCAACTTGCATTATATTACAATTCTGATCTACACCGTGATAAATTACCAGCTAAACTAAAGACCATGCATGATTTTTGGCACAAACAGAGATGTCAATAGTTTAAAAAAAATATAATATTTTTTATTTACAATTTTATTGGTTGTTCGTAGGTGATCAAATTTTTCGAATTGATCAGAATTGATAAGCACACGACGTTCTCATGTATTTATTTAATTTATACGAGGCATTATCCGAAGCTACAAATTACGTGCAATTTAAATAAACGGTTTTTGCATAAAGTGCCAGCTAAATAAACAGAAAATATGCAATCGTAGATTAACCTACTGACAGGATTCGCACGAATATCCAACATCCTCGGCATGCAATCATGAATGGGTGGATTGCAAAATGGTCCCGTGCGATATTCTCCCATAGATATTATTCATAAGCATGGCGAGTTTAGAAAGGCTGGAAAGCGGATTACAGGGCCAACGAAAATAAATCATCCGTTCACCGTCGGGCGTCAACAAAGGCTCTTATCAGATTTCGGAACTTCGGATGTTAACGGTTTTCGACATCTAATTAATGAATTTGCAAAAAATATCTAACAAAAAATGAATATCTAAAATCTAAAATGGTACCAACATGAAATACCAAATTTGGTATTATGTTATCAGGAGATATATGTATTATGTGATAAAAATTGATCAATTTGCTTAAAAACGTGTTAAAAATATCGTCAAAAGATATGACTTCTAGAAGTCTACAGTATCCTATCAGACAGATCAATGAAGTTAGAAGTTTTGATAAAAAGTGTTAATTCTGGCTTAAATACCTGTTGATCATAATAAAGTCTATGTGATTCGATTCCATATTTACATATCATTCGCCCTTGTAAATAAAGATATGTTCTTTATGTATTGATTTCTATTGACTTAATTCTTGCTTACAAAAATTCATTAAACAAAAATTTTGATCGCAGAAATCACAAATAAGATTCGTTGGCAGTTTCAGAAATCTTCTTTTGATATATTTAAGCAAATGTGCTATTTTGATCCTTTTTGGGGCGACCTAAATCAATCATCAAGTAGAATAATAAATCCAAAAGGTTTGGTCTTAAAGATTTTTTAATTTATTATAAGTCTACGTATTCGTGTCTATCAATTATTTAATATAAGACGGTTTAATTAATTTTAAATATCAATCTTGAATAGGATCAATCAAAAGATATGACATCTAGAAGTCTACACAATCATATCAGTAACAGCAACAAAGAAACACATTTTTGCAGGTCCAATTTAAACACCTGGCATACAGAACGTAAATAATACAATACTCGAGGACCTTGAACTCCGCATAAAATACGTTTATTAATAAGAATGTAAGGTCTCACTTCGGGAATGGTAATTTACACTCTCATCATAATGGTCAGCCGTATTTTTTTATGTTTGTTTGGCTGTTACTCCGGTCCCACTTTAAATTATTATGTAATTATTATTTGTTAATAATGCGAATGTGTTTTTGTGCGTAATTATACAAGCGATTAAATACAAATGAGAAGTTATCTGTAACTGGTTATGACATTGATGTTTTTTCTCCCTTTTTCCTTCTTTGTCTGACTTTGATGAGCATTCGCCTGGATGATATGGGTGTGGTATTGCGAGGAACGCGTAAAATCTGAAAGTGTTCTTGCATAATTTTGCCGGTGTTTTATGGGTTTGAGGCGCATCGACAGCTAGGGTCATCATCCGGCCCGTGTGGTGTTGGATGGGTGAGGATGTGTACGGCTTGGGGCGGTTGTGATGTGGATTAGCTTCAGACACACTTTGTTACTATTGTTAGGTGGATGATAATAATGTTATATTTATAGACCGTATGGATTTATCGCGGTTTCGATCTTGGGCGTAACTGTAGCTTTAGAACGGGTTAATCTAATTTATCTTGGAATTGATATCAACAAATATTAGTTTAGATCAATTCAAAATATTTTAAATAGATTATAATATTTTTAATATAATTATTCACCATTCTATTAATCTCTGCGACAAAATACAAAATAATAAAATGTTCAAATTTGGACGAAAAGATCCACCATGATAAAATACAATAAATAATTAAGAACTTTTAGAAGCAATTAATTAAAAATATACAATAATTAAATTTGAGCAAAAAAATTGACCATCCTAAGATTTCATATGATAAAATATTGGGTTCTACCAAGCAGATTAACTAGAAGTCAACCCAAACCATAAACATCTACTTCTGAGGTTTTTTGGAGCGCCGCTTGGAACATTAAACATCCATTCTTTTGGGAACCGACACTATAAGCGTATTCTTATTATTTGCGTCTCTTCTGGATTATTTTTGGTTCGCCGTCGGATGAAATTATATTATTTAGACCAAACCGTTTAAAAATTTCATTTTGGATTTGTAAAACTTGACCAGTATATTCACTTTCGTTACATATAGACAAACAATACTTTGAGGTAAAACATAAGGATAATGACCGAGAACAAGTTCGGCTACTATTTCTCACTTCTCGCGTATCACATTCTAATTATTTTCGAATGCAGCAAGCTGAATTAATATGCTGCAATATGATATGGATTAAGCGCCTTTCGAAAAAGGTAAGACAACTCGATAGAAATCACGGCTAGGAAGTGCGGATGATCGAAGCAACTAGGCTAATCTGTCGTGGCTAATTTTAATGAGGCATGACACGGAATTGTTTTTTCTTGCTTGAAAAAAAAAACAGCAGACGATTTGCAATAAATATTTTAATCTTCTCGATCGTTACGATTTGTTATTCAGTTTGTATTAATAAGTTATTAAAGATATCTATATCTTAACATACTTTTCATCATGTTTTGCGTATTATGGGTTACCACGTTATAACGGTTGCAACCATTATCATGATTCACTCTAATAAATATTCTTTTATCGTAATTGGTGGTATAAAATGCAAGAATGGTGAATCTTTGACCAAATTTTAAAATATTTATAATGTATGTTGATTAGTATTAAAGTTGGAAGGCATGTTATGTAACCCATTCAATTACTGTAATTTAAATCCAGACCAGAAATTCAACCCTACATGTTTATTTAGTGTTTTTAGTTTATTATACTTTAGCTTCTTTCCAACATAATACATAAGAAAATACAAAAAGTTTTTATAAAACATACAATTTGAATGGATGAAGCTGGTCGGAGTTCATGCAGCTGCGATGATCTTCCACTTTAACCTTTTTTCTGGTAGATAGTGAAAGTAACTATTTCTTTCTTTTAACATTATTTTTGCCTTAATTTAGGCCTATTGTCCATCATTTTGGAGATTGGATTATATAAAATACATACAAATACATATGTTAGGTCTAGTTTATGCCCGAAAAATTGGATGACAAGATCTCTTCAGGACTGTAAAAACATTTACTTATTAAGTACTGTTTGTTTGTGTGTTAAAAGCAAGGTAGATGTTTTACATTCTCAGATAGCAAGTTATACAATTTTTGACCGTAAAAATTGACACCATTTTGAGACTTATGCATGAAATCCGGTCGTAAATGGTTTCGCGATCTTGTGTTATGGTCATGGGCCTAACTCGAGCAGTGATGCTAGAGTGTCCAGATTAATACGCCGTAGGTCGTATGGCTTTGGCACAAGGAAAAATAAACTGTTCTCAAAGAATTTCTAGAAAGACAATTCCCTAGTTGACGTAGTAAGTAGGTGGATTTGAAATTTCAGATTCATGAAACTGCCAAGATAATTTGGAATCCAAGTGAATACCGAGAAATTTTGCATGGTTTGTGGGTGTTTCCCTTTTGAGGGAAAATGTTAAGGTAATTGAGTTTCCAGAATTGACTGATAGTTTATTTGCAGCAAACCAAGTGGAAGCTTGATCTACTACAAACTTATTTTGTTGATGTCATCAGCGAATAAAACCGTTGAAGAATTAGTATACTGAGACGGTAAATCGTTAATGTAAATTTTAAAAAAGTAAAGGGCCCAAGATAGATCCTTGCGGGACATCGTAGTTGTTAAAAGTATTGTTAAAAGTTACCAACTGTTTTCTGCTACTCAGATACGAATTTATAATACGGCAGCTAGTAGGATGAAAATTATTATAATAATCAGCAGAAGAAATCATGAGAAACACAATCAAAGGCCTTACTTAGATCTAAAAAAGAGGCTACTGAATAGAAGTCAGTCCCCTTCGAAGCCTTGAGAGATTTCATCTGTGAAAGTTAATATTGCGTATCTCGTTGATCTTGCTCTTCAAAAACCAAATTGATTACTAGATATAATATTATTAATTTCCAGAAAGTCAACATCTTGCATGTATAACATTTTCTTGACTACTTTAGAGATTATAGGAAGAATTGAAATTGGTGTATAATTGTTACAGTCAGAATTTGTGGACTGGGATTACCAAAGCTCGTTGGAGGCACGATGGAAAGATGCCTTCATCGATGCAATTATTTATTAGGAGAGTCAAAGGAGTTATTATAACATCCACTATGCTTTTTAACAAACACGTACTCATTCCGTAAATGTCTCTACTGTTAGGATTTAATTTCTGAATAATAGTTCGAACAGTACTGGGACTAACATTTTTGAATTCAAAATAATTATTTGGTTGAACTAGCATTTTACTTAAAAAGATACTTGCAAAATGTTGAGAAGGCGGTAGAGTATTATATCGTCCACTACATGCGTAAAATATTCATTAAATGTATCCGAGTTATATTCAGAGTTTTTTTAACGTTTCATTGGCTGATATTTTTGAACTATTTAGTTCTTTATTGTATTTTGGTTGGTTTCAGTATTTTATATTCAGACAAAAGGTCTGGAAATCTGTTACTGTATTCCTTCAAAAAATATAACCATTCACGCATATAACAAAGTTCCGAATTATACGAGTTTTGCTTTTGAAAACCGCACTTTTTTTCAGGAAAATTGAGTCTAATGCCATATCGAAGAGTGTCCTTGAATTTGTTAAATTTTCCTTCCAGCCTTTCGTTTCTAATCAAAACCCCAATCGACATTTTCCAAATAGTTAAAGAAATTATATTTATCAATTTGGGTAAACGGTCTTACACGACGCTTATCAGGGGATGCGATCTTTTGAATTACTTTTAAGTTCATATGAATACCCACATGATTATGATTATATTCTTACAACCAATCGATATTTAGAATTGATTTTAATTCATCCCCACTGTTATTGAGAGACTGATCTGTGGTAAACTCTTTCATAGTAGATAATACCAAAAATCATACTAAATTCTGCACTCTTCTGTGCATATCCATATTTACAAAAAATATGATTTTCTGTCCTCTGGTCTTTATTTGGTGATGAGGTATTACCTTTATTATCTTTATTGCCATTCTGACCAAAACATTTGATTATTATCTGCCTTACATCCATTTGCTATCAGCCAGCTTTTTAAAGTTTTGATATCAAACAATTGCCTGTTAATGATTTAGAATGATATCTTCAACTACGTTAAAACTAAAATTCATAATTTTAAAACACTTTAACCTTCATAATACCAAACATTTTTAGTGTCAAGTAATACAGATGACCTAACCATTCTAGTAAGCGGGAAGTTTGGGACCACTGTATCAAACTTGATGCAGAGGGCACTAAATTCTGTAGAAAGATGGTAGAGGAATGAAGGGTTAACAGTAAACCCGGTCAAAACGGCACTCCCCTTTACTAGGAGACGAAAATCCGATGACATAAAATCACTACGTATGTATGAAATGGAAGTCCTGATCAAAAATGAAGTAAAATAACTAGGGGTCATACTTGATACCATATTAAACTTGAACTTCCACCTATAGATCATCAGTTAAAAGGCCATGAGAGGACTTTTTGCGATCAAAAAGATGGTAGGACGCACATGGGGACTGAGACCCAGTATGACCAAATGGCTCTACCCTGTGGTCATAACTCCTATTGTAACATACGCGGCACTCGCTTGGGGCGAAAAGACCCAAACCAAAAGCGCAGCAGTAAAACTTGAAAGAGTGCAAAGACAGGCGTGTCTGCTGATAACTGGGGTAATGAGAACAACGCCCACGGCACCCATGGAACACATAATATCGCTACCACCACTGCATCTGTTTGTTATGATGGAAGCTAGACAGGCAGCATATAGGATGCACATACATGGACACACTTTAAATGCGGGGTCATCAAGACAAGCAACATTTAAAGTACTAAAAGAAGAAGAGATCCTAAAAATGAGGTCCGATTTCACAAACAATCGTACACAGCGGAGTGAACATACCCGGGAACGAGTATAGGAACCATCTGGTACATAGACGGGGCCAAAAATACTAAAGGAACCGAGGCTATATAGGGTTCAACCGGAGCAAACAATTCGCGATTGCTCTGGGGATATACGTCTCCAGTTTCCAGGCCGAAATAGCCGCCATTGACTGATGTGCTCATCACATAATGGAGTTGGGACTTAACAAAGGACCAGGTACCATTATGACGGATAGCCAGGCAGCCATAAAAGCGCTATCTTCGCCGATAGTGCAGTCCAAGCTTGTGATGACCTGCATAAACTGACTGGACGCACTGGCGTCTACAAGAAAAACACAACTAGTGTGGATACCTAAGGACCAAAGAATTATTGGACACTTGGGGGGGGCGACTTGCTAGGCAAACAGGGGGCGACTTGCTAGCCAAACAGGGGGCAACAGGTGAATTCGTAGGACCTGAACCCGCTTTCGGTATACCCTATTAAACCGGAAAGGAAATAATCCCACGCAAACTAGCTGAGGAGCACAAAAAGGCACGGGATAACAAAATCGGAATGAGGCATACGAGATTCTTCCTAGATGGTCCTGTACCTGATAGCATGCTAAAGCTGTCAAGACTGAGTAGACTGAAACTAAGAAAAATCACAGGACTAGTCACTGGGCCCTGTGACCTGAATAAGCACAAACATAGGATGGGAATTGAAAAAGAGAAAAGCCCTCTATACCGTGGGTGTTTGGAAGAAGAGGAAACTTCCAAACACCTACTGTGTACTTGTGAAGCGTACAAAGGAGAACGCATGGCGATATTCTACAGGAAGCCTATGCTTCCTTTAGAATATCCCCTGGCAGAAGCTCCTGGCTTGATAGAAGACACAGGAGCACACAGGGAATAAAACATCCAGCGACACCACCTCAGGAGAAGAAAAAAAATACCTCAGGAAGTTATGAAATTTAAAAGTTAAAAACTATTGAATGCAATGAATTATTAACAAATTCGATTAACTTATTTTAAAGATAATGTATGTTTAAAAGATTTACATCTCTTTGGGTTGACATACAGAACAAACAACGATTATGTGATTACTACACATGAAGCGATAGCATTTATGACATGTTTGAGTATTCGAGGTTCTCGTGACTGAACCTGGGAAGTAGATGGTTCTACTGGATCTGTTTCTGTATCTACAAGTTGCTTTCCTAAATGTGATAGGAATTGTCTCCGTTTGTATCCTTTTTTTTATTTGCCAATCTTTATTTAGGTGACACCAAATAATATAAGCGTTTAAAGTACTAATATCTATAGTATCATTATTGTAGTCAATTATTATTTGTGGTTTGTTCTTTTCATTATCACAAATTTCGTCGGTTTAATGTATATTTGATAATTATGTAACCGTTTTCCCTTTTTTTGAACAGTAAGATGCCAACACTGCTTGGTTTTGGAATCCAAATTTAGTTGAATATACTTGTCTGCCATGTTACCAGTTCTTCTTGGGGCAGTTCTGGTATATTTTTTCTAATTATACCAAGCAATGTAAGATCATTCGTTTCTAATTCTCTTGAAATAGACTTGTGAAAAAAAAGTATCTGTCGTCACATTCCGACCTGATTTTTCCCTCAACCATTCGTTCACGCTGGTCGACCGTTTTTCAACTATAAACTTAGCAGTTGTAAACGTATGAAGTTTTACTATCACAAGCTGCCCAAATTTTTATACCGTACTTTCCTGGTTTATATGGTATATACTGCTTGAATGGACATCTACCACGAAAGGTAAGCAGCTGTTCATCTACTGTTATATCTTCATAACGCATATACATTTTTAAAGTGTAGGTAACCACAATTCAAAAAATGTTCGGATTAGCGATAGCTTATCTGAATCTCCATTCCTTCGTCTAGCTTCAGCATTATCAAAACGCAGATGCTGAGATTTTGTTGTAAACCTGTTTCGACTCATAGTTTGGTTGAAAATAGGGGGTCCATCTTCAAGATTCCACAAATTTGTAATTCATTCATTGTGAGCTTTATAAACTCTTGCCAGTATCAACAACCCAATAAATCGTAGCAACTCCTTATCATCTACAGTTTGCCATGAATCTCACTGCTTGAGTTGACATTCTGCATTTGTCCATTTTACGATATGATTTACAACATTGTCTCTAAAAATGAGGCAAAAAGTACTGCGGATTGAATTCACATTTCACTTTGCGTATCTCGTGAGACCTCCTTCGCGATGCATAACATTACGTTGTGGGCGTCTCCACTTCTTTCCTTTTGTGGTTCCAAATATCAATGTTCCAGTTTATTCTTCGTGGATGAGCAAAAATATTAGTTTATATGTAAAAAATATTTAGGGTCTCAGCAGACCCCAGTGGTATTACATGCAACTTTTTAAGTTTCTAGATACCCTATTTACTAAAATAAAATTCTACGTTGGTAAAATGTTAAAAATATCCCCACGTCAAAAGTATAAAATGGATTTACTGGAAGCGCTAGAAATTCATAAAGCCAAAATTAATCCCGGTTTTTCCCTTCTTAATGACCAGTCTGACCTGATGTACTCTCCTCTTTTCAAAGCCATATAATTTTAAGTACTTTATGTTTGATAATGAACAGTGAATATTCGAAACTATAGTCACAGCAATAAATATTTTTTGTGGTAAAACAAAGTTAAAGTGTTTTAAGTATATTTTTAAATTATTTTTAACAATAATCGTTACAAGGATTCAGGGACCCTACGGTATTATGAGGGTTAAGTTTGATAATGACTAGCTGTTAGTCGAATATATAATCACGTGTAATTGAAAAAAGTGGTAAAAATAAAACAAAGTCACTGCCTCCTTCTCCATTATAATATTTAAAAAGGTATTACAAGGGCAGCTCCTTTATGTAGCAATGTAAATTAGGAAAGGGGGTCTAATAAGGGTAGGGATCAAAACGAATCAAGTTATAGCCCTAAGAGGCTGACACTAAACACTAATTCTGCAGCAATGGAAACCGTAATGAAACCTCTCCGTATGTATGGGTAAATTAGGAAAGCTAGTCTAATAATGGCTAAACATGATAGTAAATGGTACCGTCACATACAACTCACCAATACGCTGAACCAAAACGAAACAAGTAACATCCCAGAGGTATCTAAACAATATCCTGGCTTGTTTTGGCATTACAAGGATAGCGCAAAACACCTACAATACAGCATTAAAAATTTTAATGCATTATCTCTGAACGAACACACTAGAAGTTTAAAGGAATACACTGTCAAAGAACTTGAGCAACAAAACACACATAAGCGGACTTCCCAAAATACTGGACGAAACAAAAGAGAGTTTAATGAATGCGTTGAGAATGAACTGGAGCAACAACGGTCACATAAGCGAACACATCAAAATACTAAACCTGCTTAAATCAGAGTATATTCAAATTCTTCAGATTAAATTTGACCTTCTTGAACTTGAAGAAAAAAATAATCCAACATCTGATAACGAACAACTTAATTAATTCATTTTATTTATATTAAAGATACCTGTAGGTACACAGAAATACGATAGTATAAATATAGAAAATGTTCTTCTACGAATAGAAACCACAATAAACGTGATATATATTGTCCAAACCGTTACCTTAAAGTTCTCCCTAATGTGAACTCAAAAACACAAGGAAATAGACGAGAAATGAGCAAGTAGACTCCATTCCCAAAAGAGAAGCCAATGTTCCTATTGCATGACTATAACCTTTGAATAAGCTATGAAAAACTATAAGATAACAGTGGTCCCACGATGGAAAAAATGCAAGTATTGATAATTCATTAAAACTAAGATTAAAATTTTCAATTTCCTAAGATGACACTATCCAGCAAAGTAGCACTTACATCTTGGGCAAAGAAAATAATACCACGTACGTATTTGTTGAAGAGACTAATGAAACAGATTAATCCATATTATGCTAGTGTGTGGCGTTAGCTACCATAAAATACGAAATGAAATACAAGATGATATCGACTATTACTGGCTTCCGAAATCTCAAAGCTGAAAAAGAAAGGACATAGTTTCGTATGTGTGTTCTTAGTAAATCTTTTGCATATTTTCTAAAGGTAAGAAAAATAAAGAACACCTATCTCATGATTTATTTTACCTTTATTTCTTTTTTATCTTTATAAAAGCTGTTAAAGAATGTTGTGTTTCAAAGTTTTTACACTATTTATTCTATTTTCCTCTGTTCTTGAGAATCGTGCTATAAAGTAATAAATTTAAAATACAAAAACACTTTATATCTGTGGTTCCGCAAGGTTAAGTTACGTCCCTGTTATAGTACTTCGTATTATTCTTGCGATAATGTAATATTAGCGCAAATTAATATTTTTCCGGAATTAGTAAAATAGAAATAAAATCACATTAATGAAAGGGTTAACTAAATGACATAAAATTAGGTTTAACCAATTTGAATATAACGATCTTTAAGGTCCAAAGAAGTGGATTACTTAATTGTGAAGTAGAGCATTTCGCCGCACACCTTGTTAACAAAATCCGAAAAAAGAAAACGGTTAAATTATGCATACGATGTGTTGATTTACAATCTTAATTGCCGGAGATAACTGTGAATCGACAAAACGGCGAATTTGTATCAAAGAGAGAGCATAGGTGCCCATTCGCTCCTAATAATGGTATCCATCCGCACGGAGGCAATAAAGAGGTCATTCAGACGCGAATCAATTACACCTATCAATACAGCGGCTCTGGATGGCCGTGGATGTGTGAATAGGCGAGTGGATAAATATGGTTTTGGGTGGCCGCGGGTTGGCGCACGCACGACGTACCGGACTGGAACGTGGGTGCTGAAAGGCTGAAGTAAAAACTGTAATTACAGCATCGACCCACACACATAATGGCACCCATCAACTTCTTCGTAGACCTGGTGCTCCACATCGGGATGACGGCACGGGGCCGTTACCTGCGCTACTCTACCTAACAATCATATCGGCTCGGCGCATGTAGGTAAGCGCACACGGGTACGGTACAGTTGCCCAGTTGCCGCATCGACTTGCCGCATCTTTCTCCACTCATCTCTTCGCAGACGACGCGATGACCGTTTTGTGTGTTTTACGCTCATAATTAATCCATAAATAATGCACACAATCGCCGACCTCAAGAAGTCGAGAGGATCAGGCGCAGGATGTCATCCGTTAGGTGACTCCAGTCCGATAATCACCGTATCAATATGACCAAACGTGTGAAAATTGAATGTTCAAACGAATTTACTACACTTAGAACTGGAACACTTCGCGTAATCCTTTATTTATGATGAGAAGAAGAAACTTTTTTTACAAAAGGTATCATTCTCCAATGGTATTTTGGCACATTTAGTAAATCCTTAACCTAAAATAGTCCTACCATCATATTAATAAATATTATAACAGGAATATTGAGCGATGGTATATTCAAATCTATTGTGGTAAAACAAAATGAAAAGTGTATTTATTTTTAATCAAAATGTACCACCAAGTAAACTCCGAAAACATTCAAGAATTATTCAAAATATTTTGATACACCAAGGGACCTAGATATAAATTCCTACATCTGATTCTAAATGGTAAAATATAAAAAAACGTTAGATTCGAGATATATTCCTCGTAGGAAAAAACTGTCGTGGTCTCGGAACTACGACAATCATCAGCGTTATACCACACGAACGCTGATGATCTCCTTCACGCGGCGGATCGAGGGAGCTTTAGAACATACATGTTCCATTGGAGATAAATTAGGGGATCTTGCAGGCCAATCTAAAAGCTCTACGCCAGAATTTTGTATAAAGTCGATGGTTTGACGAACCGTATACGGGCTGGCGTTGTCTTGCTGGAAAAGGTCAATATATGGTATTGCAAAAGGTTGTAGAACTTCAGCGACGTACCGTTGGGTTGTTAGACTAGCCCTAATGAACACCAGGGGGAGCTGGGTCCAAGACATAGCGCCCTATACCATGATGCCAGGAGTATTGGCTGTGTGGCGATCTGAGGCAAACTCTACATTTTGCCTTTTATCGCGAAATCGACGGACGAGACTACGTCCATCGTAGGCCCCTAAATAGAATCTGGACTCATCATTAAAGCCCATGGCAAAAACTCCTCGATTAAGTTTTTGTCTAGAAAACACGTCCTGTTGCAGTAACAAAGGCATCTAGAATTAGCCGCAAAGTGTCGTGACGATAGCGAATCGCAAGTAGTCTTATGTACCGTCCTTGACCACACTGTATAATTTTAGACCTACCAGAACGTCTCTGATAGTCATTTTCTTCAGACCATCTTCTCCATCGCATTAAGGGTGTAATTTCGAGACTTCGGTCTAATTCCCTCAAACTGAAGCCCACCTTTTTCATACCAACTATGCGACCTTTTTGAAAACCACTTAATTGAGAGATCGACGGAGTGCACGAATTCTAGACATTTTAGCAAAGCTTTTTCAATACACTGAAGAGCTCAGAAAGGATCAGAGTAGAACAGATGACTGGCTATTAACATTACTCAATTTGCTTTATTTTTCAGATAAGTGTAAAATTTGTACACAAAAGAATTGAGATAAAGCAGTAAAAACGTTATGGTTTTTTTTTTCTTCCTAAGGTCAACAAAACGTGCGTATTTGTTACTGGATTAAATCACATCTAAAGGTTGTTACATTACTTTTGAGCTATAGTATATAAAATTCTGCGAGGTTTTTTGAGTTTTGTGTTTGGTAAAGCCAATTTATTCCATTGTCCAGAAAACCGTTTGGAATCATTTGGTTAAAGCTGGTCTCAAGAAGAAGTTCCATGTGTGTCGTGTGGCACCCAAACATGGGGCTTCTTCATGAAACCAGTTTAATGCAAAAGAAACTTTTTGACCGAATTGATGCCGTCGATTAATTGCTTAAACGTAACAAAATCGTTACGAGAATTGTGACTAATCATAAAAAAATAGTCGCATGCGAGAACCACAACAAAAAGATTGTGGTCTAATTGCGATGAGCCGGCCCAAACGATCGCCAACCCCGTATAAAATGACTTGACCTTGAGTTTGTTGTTAAGAGTCGTGCCTATTTGACTATTTAAAGTAATTGCATATGGTAGGATAGTAACTACTGAATCCGTTATTCCACTATGTTGTCTCATCTAGCCTAAACGTCATTTACCAGCAAGACATTGCTTATTCACATATATTTCGTCAATCTGTGGTCAGAACATGTGTGGGATAATATGAGGATACACTTTACTTTGATTCAATCACAGATTCTAAAACGATTAATACAAATGTGATTCAAATGGTTTGGAAAGAGGTGCTACAAGGATTGTATTTTGTGGATCATATTTTCACTTCTAAAGGCATTGTGTATTGTTCACTCCTTTTACCTTTCTGGTATATAAACAATGTAGAATATCGTAGGTCTGTGTGAGAACATTCTAAGGCTCTATAAAGATTATTAAAATTCGAAGACAAAAAATACGTTAACCCTTAAATTATTGACGTTTACAAAAAAATGTACACAATATTAGTAAAAAAACAATGAGACAAACATTCCTTATTTTATGTAAAGAATACACTGTTAAAAATATGTATCAGTATAACATAATTTCGCTCAATTTATATTTGAAAGAAAAGTCAAAATTTTTTTTGAAGTAAAAAATACTAATTAAATATAAAAATCTTTAGAACCTTTAATTAATTCAAGTATACGTTCGTGGTGAGTTAAATAAAATTGGAAGACGTCTACTAATAAATTACATTTTTTTATTAAAATGTTAAATTTTTTAAAACAATTCGTGTGCTGGTGTTGAAAGTCGCGTGCAATTAAGTGAAGAAAATCGTAAACACTCACGTCGGCTTCTTATTAGCAAGACTGTTTATAGGTTAATCGTTGACGGGACAGCATTTTTGTTTGCAGAACACGAGCGTTTCTGCTAAGCGAGGATGCCGTAAACGTAATTAAATGCAACGCGAGTGCTAATGTCCGTTTGGGCCTTTTTGCCATCCGCAATTCTGGAGACTGCGCGGTGGCTCGAAATTAATTAAGACGGTTCACTGGAAACTGTCCCAATTAAAATGATTGCTCCTGTTGTTGATGATGATGACGATGATTGTCGGTTAAGTAGATGTTTACATAATGATTTGGCGACCGCGTTTTTGTTTCGTAAAGTGTATATAATCTAAGATAAGTTCGAAACTTGAAAATTGTTTGCACTGTTACTTATAATGATATAATAAATATAATCCGCATATCGTTGCTTTAGAATTATAGAGATATGTTTAGGTCGTTATTTTTTTACAAATTAATTGAAAAAAATAAATAAAAAAATAAAATAAAAAATATTTAAGAAAATATACTGTCAGCAATAAGTAAAATAACACCAAGAATCCGTCGCTAAAATTTTATGATAATTAAATAATACGTAAATAATCCACACTAAGTGAAATGAGTAAAATTTCAACAAAAAATCATGAAAACTTTTTCTTTAATTTCAATAATGAGTTGCTCCTCCACGATTTCTGGAGCAACTCGTCTAGGCATACTAGAAATCAAATTGTCAATGTCAGCCTGAGGGATTGCATCTTGAATTCACATCCTAATATCAGGTAAAGTGAGTGGGGGTGGTTGAAGATGGTCCAGTCTTTTGCCAATTGTATCCCACACGTGTTCAAAAGGTCTGGAGAACGAGGAGGCCATGGAAGTAAATCAACATTAGCTAGTTCCAGGAATTCCTTAGTAACCCTAGCGGTATGCGGCTTTGCATTATCCTGTTGAAAAATAGGGTTTTCCAACGTTCTCAGATAGGGTATTAATGTAGCGATTTGCGATTAATGTTCCTGGAACACAAGAGACTTACTTCCAAAACCTATCGCCCCCAATACCATCGCTCCGCGTGTAAGACCTGTATAGCGTTCCACCGCAAACTGTACATTTTCTCGTTCTCTCGGCAACAAACAAAATCTCGAATAATCGCTGAAGATAACCTGCCTCCATTGATCTACCCGTTGTAGTCTCTCATTGTACCATTCCAGACGGCACCTCTTATGGACTCCTCACCATAAAGCAAACAAAGAAAAGTACGGTACGTCTTGAGACCAAATGATCGAATTCTCCAGTAAAGTGATCGAACGAAGATTCATTGGTTAGTTGAACCTCTTCAGATGTTTCCAATGGCTCTTGTAGAAAATCGATCTCGACAGCGACGAGCCGAAGAGCTCGATTTTCACGTTCTGTAGTGTTTCTAGGGCGCCCAGGTCGTAATCTCCGCCGTTGTTCCTGTCCCTCAGTCCATCTACTTCAACATCGAGATATTGTACTGACACTTCTGCTAATTCGTTGGGCAATATCACGAATTGACAAACCTGCTTCTCTGAGCCCGCTTACTCTACCACGCTAATGAACTTGTCATCTTTTGATTTAAATGGGGAACCAATTAACTAATGTGCACAATAAAATTGTTATGTCACTGCTCAGTTAATTTAACAAAATAACAATAAAATTTCTTTAATTTTAATAATCCAAGGTAAATTGATCGTGATTTTTGTTGAAATTTTAATCATTTCTTAGTGTGGATTATTTACGTATTATCTGAAACTTTCATGAAAATTGAACGACGAATTCTTGGTGTTCTTTTATTTATGGTGACCAGTATATAACAACAATAATCCAACGCTCTACGAACTAATCTAAAATCCGCAATCTCCTCAATCCTCTATATAATTATTTCAACCAACTTCTATGTGATTCTACCTCTGTCATTTCTATTAATGAATATCTTCTATGTCTGAATGAAAAAGTCCAAATTTTTCGTTAGTCTCCGTGTTGTTTACGCAGAAATCCAAATCAATACTCAAAATTAAAAACCCCTAAGACATCATAATTCACTGCGAGATACAGACTGACAAATCCGGGCTAAAATACACCAAGTCGATAGCCATTAATCGGACTAAAATGAACTACATTTACTATTCTTTTTACTGATTTCTTTCACTCTTCTGTTTTAAAAGTTCTTCTACTCATCATTTTTTTACCAATTATATTCTACCCAATTTTCCACTTTATTATATTTCTACTCTTCTTTAATTCCTCATTCTTTCAATTACGTGATCCTTTGTAATTAAAATAACATTTGTTATTCTACTCTCCTTTCATCTGTATACACGACTTAACGTTTTTACCATTCATTATTGTTTTATTATTAGTTTACTGTGTACTTTTTCTTGTAATAGTACCCCATTTTCTATAGTTGGTAAATTAACATGTTATCAACATTGCATATTCTAAGAAATAATGATTATTTATTTTGAAGGCATTCGAAGAAATAAGTTAGTAAAACACAACTTTGATTTTGCTGTTGTTATCTACTGTTGCGAGAGAGTATTATTAATTAACATATGAGATAGACCGTTTTATAATTTTGTAACACTCATTATACAAAGTTTTTCTTATCCTTTTATTTGGTATTGAGGTAAGACAATTGTTACATTTTCAAATTTGGTTTATTTAGTACGCTATAGTTGGTTTCATATTCTGTTTTTGCAATTCTTTCAGCAATTTTCATTAAAAAAACGCTTGTTTCAATTCGTCGATATTTCGTATTAACTCCGAGTTATAATTAGGTGTAGTAAAAAGAAATCTTTTATTTTTCCAATAGATGGCTTTACTTATCTTTATCTCGCGTTGTATAAGTTTGATCGAGTTCCACTAGATGGCATTCAAAAGAGAGATCTCGTACTAAAAAAACTTTTCTGGCAGTTTTGTGATTAATTGACTCAGTTTTGTTTGGGCGCGCATCAAAGTGTTCATGGTCCTGATAATATAATTGCCAATGGCGCGCAATTTCGGTTTCAACGATTTCTTTCCTGTAACTTTGATGTGAAAGATGCACATCGCCCTGGAAGGCCAATTATCGATGATATCGTCGAGTCCGATCCTCATGTAAGCACTGATTGCCCAAGAGCTAATGATTGCACAAAAAATTGTTTGGAACCATTTGAATAAGGCTGGATACAAAAAGAAATTCGATGTATGGATGCCACAGTGAACACAAAAAAATCTCATGGACCGAATTGCTGCTGAATCGCAACATAATCGACCCATTTCTGAAGCGGTTGGTGGCTGGTGATGAAAAGTGGATCACTTACGATAACGTCAAGCAAAAAAAAAGTTTTCCTGTGTGTTTGGTGGGATTGGCAGGGAATTATCTACTATGAGCTGCTCCCCCACCGCAACACTCTTAACTCGGAACTGTACTATCAACAATTTGACGTTTGAATCAATAGGAGAGGCCTTGTGTTCCATCAGGCCAACGCCAGGCCATATACATGGATAGTTAAAGCTCTGAAAGCTTGGTTGGGAGGTTCTTATGCATCCACCTTATAGTCCGGACCTGGAACCAAATGATTACCATCTGCTCCTGATCATGGCGAACAATTTTGCTGGTGGAAAATTCACCGTAAGGGGGCTTGTAAAAATCGACTGACACAATTCTTTTTACCAATAGGTAGGAGGACTTCTATGAAATTACCCTCAAAATGGCAATAAGTTACCGAACAAAACGGCGCATATTTGACCTAAATCGGATCATTCTTAGTATGGTAATTAAATTCAACTACATGCAAAAATAATGGATTTCTTTTTACTCCACCTAATATTATAATGTAATTTTTACTGGACATCATCAATAGTTGTGGTTCTTGCAAGACTTATATGTTTGATTTCTATTATAACTTCTTCGATTAGTATCATGATGCTATTTCTTCTTTAATCTCCCCTTTATTTCATTGGCTCAAATATATTCTGCTGTTATTATACTACTGCATTAAAATAAAACTGTTTACTAATCTGTTTTATTTCGTTTCTTCAATCTTACTGTGAAGATTTCTTATTAGTCAGGGATCTAGTTTTTCTTGGGTTCCAGCATTTTGTTTGCTATAGTGCATTTTCCTCATGCTTCTTTCGGGCAAGACTGTTTGTAGGTTTTACAATTTTTAACAACATTCCTTTATTAAAAATTCAACTATTTTTAACAAATATGTAGTTCATTCAGATATTTCTTGCTTTTAGTACCGTTTTAACAAATTACTTGCTAATATAACCTGGCAGTATTAAAGCCTATTTTTTACAGTTAACGTTCTATTATTTCCATTCTAAAACAGTTGCTAGCTTAGTATGAATATTTTCTGTATGTCTCTTTCTGAACTCCTCCTGTGTTTATTATACTTTTTATTTAGAGTTCACCATATTTTATCATCTTTCTCCCTTTTTATATAATTATTTTACCTTTGAGTTTGTCTCAATCTTTCATGAACAGCTAAGCTTTCTGATTTGATTGTTTGGATACATTTTTTTCATTTCTGATTCTATCTTAATTTTCGTGTCTTCTGGTTTTGTAAGAACATGTTTTGTTTACCTTCTCCCGAACTACTCCTCTTTAATACTTTTATTCGGATATTTTGTTTGCTTTTTTGTATATTCTTCTATAATCTTCTGCAATGATTATTTAGTACGTTTAGCACCATCTATATATTATCCTTCTGAGCATGTTTCACAAAAAATTTTAAGCAGCTGTGCTTGTTTGCTTTAAACCGTTTACTTCAGGCCTTCAATTCATGTTATTTAGAAATATTGTTTTGGGTATTCATTTCTGATTCAATCCTTACTTAGTTTGTAATTTTTTATTTTCTCCTAATTTTTGGACTCGTGGTTTACTTATTAGTATTTTTATTTTTTATTTAATTTTTCAGTGCTTTCTTTGCATTTTCTATGTTTTAACTCCTCTTAGTATTTTCTACTTCTGGAAATACTTTTTTATTTAGTTATTGTTATTAATTTCAGATCCATTCCTTATTTTGCAACTTTGCTTGTATCTGGATTTTTTTTCCTTTATTTTGAATTTTATCTTTAGGTTTGCTTTTACTGCATTTTTATAGGGTTCAACGATATTATTATGGATTTAGAATTTACTGTTCTTTTTCTTTGTCAACTTAAATCATAGCTTTCTTAAGCGGCTACGTTAATGATTCTTTCAAAAATTCTAATTATTTTTCAATTCCTATTCGGTTTTCTGGAAGTATATTCGTGTTATTGGTCATTGTTATTTTTCTGGCCCATTCCTTATACTGCTACCTGCTTTTTCTTCTAATTTTTGATTCCTCTAATTTTCCGGCTTACTGTGAATGTCTCCTTATGAACTCCTCCTAAGGATTTTACACTTTTTTTACATTTCGCCATTTGATCTGCTATTTTGTATTTTCTCTACCTTTCTTTCCTGTTTTTGCAATAATTATTTGTTTGTATATTTTTTGGCCACATTCTGTTTATTTCTTCTGCTACTTTTACAACTTATTTTTCGATAATGATTTATAAAAATCTTTAATCATTTTGTGTACTTTGTTTTTAGGTGTAATTGCTATTTCTTTCCTGATTCAAAAAATGTCTCCTACTTTTTTAGCTTTTCGAGTATTCTGACTTCTGTTAATATTTCTTTTTATTGTTCTCCCTAGCTCGTACCTTTTTGTTTACTTTTAGATTTTCTTTATTTTTCTCATCTGTTCTTCTGCATTTGCTCGTTCTTATTATATTTTTTGACAGCTCTTTTTGTAGTAGTTGTTGTGATTGGTTATCGACCACGTGGTCCCTCCGCCGTGTGATTTGTGTATTTGTATGTGTGTATCGCCCCCGTCACTCTAAAGCACCATTAATTGTATCCCAATGGTGAATGGTACCGGTTACCCATCCAACTACTGACCTGAACCAACGTTGCTGCACGACACGTCAGTTCGGGGCCTTAACCGAATGCGCCAACACCGTTGTATTTGTATTTATATTTATTTCTCAGCAATCTAGCCCATAATTTCCTTAAACCCTTTCCGCAGCTAAGTTTATGATTTCTTTCAAAGCTTTACCATTTTCCGCCATTCTTTGTTTCCTATAGTTAATTTACTTCTTAATCTATACTAATAAATTATGTACTAACCTAGCGTAAATGGCCTATACACCACTGTAATAAGAATTAGCCGAGCGTACTCTTAACCTACTTCAATGTACTATATACACTCAATTTCATATGAAATGTACCACCCAGAAATAATAATACGATTGATGCGAAACTTTTTTTTTTCGTTGGTACATACAAAATGATTAAACTATCAAAAAAAACTTTAATTTAACAGAAAATAATAATAATGAGTTACATCGCCTGGCACAGTAATGCAAAAATTTACCATTCTAGACATACTTAGAATCAAATGGTGTATATCTGCTTGAGGCATCTAATTCTAAGCAACTTCTATCTGAAGTCTCAGATCATCTAAGTGGTCAGGATGTCTGGACATATTGCGGACTATATTACCCATTTATGTCCCAGACATGCTCGTTGGGGTTTAAGTCGGGAGACCTTGCTGGCTAAGGCAACTTTTGCAGATCCACTTCTTCCAAGAACACCCTTTTAATGTTTACCGTGTGGGGTCTAGCTTTATCTTGCTGGAAAATCCCATTAGGTAGCGTCTGCATAAATGGCACCGCAACGGGATCCAATATATTATCAATGTATCGACGAGCGTTTAATGTACCTGGATTGGACACCAAAGGTGATTTTCGTTCCAAAAAGATTGCACCCGGTGTAAAGTTGTATGGCGTCTTTCAACAAATTCTAAATTTCTTCGTTCTCCTCGATATCGACCACCCTTCTACGTTTATCATTAAACAAAACCTGGATTCATCGCTAAACGTGATGTTGTTCCATTCTTCAACCCAACCCTCCCGCTCTTGACACCATGCCAGACGAGCAGCTTTCTGAGGTGGGGTTAGTGGAAGACTTCTAAATGGATAGTAAGAATGGAGGCCAAAGGACGCACTTCGTGTAAAATTGTCACCATTAAATCTGGTCGTTTACAGCTCTTACCTAATCTATGGTAACAGACCTGGTTGTTTGAAATCGGTTCTGTGTGGCCATTCGTATCAGAAGCCGACCTTCATAGGCGTTACTACTCCCCGACGTAGTAGTAGCAGTCTACCTGCCCAACTATGTCTGGCTATTAAGACCATATTCTCGCTACAATTTTGTGATCTCGATTCATTTTTCTGCCAATTTCTCGAACGATAAAACTGCTTCTTTCGTGTAGATAATTCGACGAAGTTTGGGAAAAAATTGGGTGTCTTACTCTGGGCATTATGAACTGTCACGGTGACAACTTCAGATTAAACTGCTGATAAATTCTAAGTAAATAGTATTTAATGCCTATATAAAAAGTTGTGGAATTTTAAGATAACCATGACGAAAAAACCAACCTTTTCGTTGAGAGTTAAATCATTTTGTACTAACGAATAAACAATTATTTTCATTTTAGTTTCGCATCAATCGTATTATTCTTTCTAGGTGGTGCATTTCATATTAAAGAGAGTGGAGAGTGTATTAATCAATCGCCATCTTGAACTGCCTTAATTAATAATGTATTGGCCCAGCGTTCTCTTGACCTCGAAGGTTTCAAAAATACTGACTTAACCAATATTTAACATATTGGACTAGTTTAGGGATGTATTAGGCTAATACCAAATGTCTTGAGGCAGGTCAAGAGTTACTAGATATATACGTATTTCACTTATGCACATGTAAATGCATAGATAAAGAACATATTTATAATTTTATTATAAAAAATAGAACTGGTCGTGCATAGAATTATAAAAAATTACATTTTTCTAAAAAATAAAAATAAAAGAAACGAAACAAACAACGTAAAACAACGTAAAGGACTTATATATTTTTATTATGAAAAATAAATGGTTAAGCCATTCAATTAAGATGAAATAATTTAAAGATGCTACTAAGGATAAAAACACCAACACTTTCTTTACAAAATAAATCTCAAATAAAAATAATTTGTGAAGAAAGTGTTACTGTTTTTATTCCAAGTTTATTAATTAGATCTTTACGTAACACAAGAACGTATTCCACTACTAGAATTATCTGAAAGTGGGTAAGAAAAAATCAATTAAAAAAAAAACCTTCAGATCATGTTTAAATTCTTATTAAAAATAGTTTTGATAATAGAAATATGTTTTAGATACAAATTATATTTAAAATCCTTGGAATAGGACGTGCAAAAGGTGAAATCATCCAAAGGGTAAAAATAATTAGGAAATTATCCTTCAATTCATACGAAATATCCTGAAGACAATCTGAAATAACCAAAACTATCTGATATGATACTAATCATTAAAAATTTTATTATGAATAATTACAAAGGTCCAAATGGTAAAATCATCAGAAGGATCAAAATAGTTTTGAATTACTTTTTATTTTCTAAAATTTAGTTGTAGTGTATAATTCTAGTGAAGGCCCAACTTTGAAAGGTATAAAAAATTGATCTAAATATGCTAGAAATAGAAAACATATTACTTCAGTAGTCAGAACTCCTGAAGAATATTATTAGTAGCTGTCAAATATAAAATCTCGAGTAGAACACGAAAATCTGTGAATTCTTCAAGTTCAATGCTCAAAATGTTTAACTGTATGTGTTCTTTTAATAGATCTTACAAAGTAAATAAACTATTTTTTCAAATTGGTAGAATTTAAACTAATTAAAAATGTGTTAATTATATTATAATAAATTTTGATCCCTAGGAATGTACACCATTTATTTTCTGTACTTCATCACAATAACGGAATAAATTAATGCGGAAACTGTTGTCTTCAAAACTATAAGCAAATATTTAATAAGATCTAAATTTAATTCTGGAGAATTAGCATATAGCATTAATGATTTCCTAAATTGTTAGATCAAACATACACACTCCGATATAATTATAGATTTCTACAGGAAAAATCGAAATTACGGCGCGGCAGAAACCCGTAATAATTTAATTTGCGATGCCTCCAAACACATCTTCACATCGTGAAAATTGGTCGCTTCCTATCGAACGAAACTAGTTTTGGCTTGACCGAGGGAAAAAAAGAGAAACACTGTCGTTACGTTCCTTATTTGCATTATATAGCAGTTAAAGTGCGAACGGCAATTTATGTCCAATTTTCTTATTACGCACAGAAAATACTGCATTAAAATATTTTCAGTTCATTGATTAATGTTATTATTTCGAATTTCATAAGTATTTTATTAACTTTGTTTTATATAAAAGTGTAAAGCGACAACCTGTGATTCCACGTGATTGCACTGAGAAAATTGATTGAATTGGTTAAATTGGCGGAATTTTTGCTATTTTTTATTAGAAAATGCTATTTTAAGAAACATAATTTTCACCAATTGGCCAATTATGATAGATGGTATTTATCAGACTGCAAAATATGCAATATTTCACTTGGTGTGTAAAAGGTTGCGCCATATTGTTGACGCACCCCTATTTCAAAATAATGACCAGAAGAACTAAAGAAAACATAGTGACCAGCTATTTTTTTGGAAATATACTCTGTTATAAAGTCTTGATAATTGAAAAATCTTCAAATATATAATGGTGTTCCTTGGGTTTACCTATTGAGTCCTAACCAATCTATAATGCTTATTAATGTTTTACCATTGCATGCGATGCACGTACTTAATACCTTATTTTAAAATGGTGCTACAGACTTATCATACTGTTAAAAATTCTCTAATTTACGTTTTGCAAATCATCAACGCAACAAAACACATCGTCCGCCACTGTGTTAACTTGATGAATGCGCCATTCCTTGAAGACAATCACATTAAAACCAGTAATTTCGGACGATAAGGTGTCGTTCGGAATTATAACTACGCAATAAACGGCTGCAATTATGCTAGGCACCTGTATAATTTTGAAAACAGTACCCATAAGATATTCAATTCTTTCGGTTTCCAAGAGAGCGTGTTCAAAGTTGGCCGAAGACGTGCAATTTGCTCGAGTCCTCCAGGTGGCGCAATTGAAATACATTTGCATCGTGTTTCCGGCGGGGAAGGCACCCGGCCGGCCAAATGATAATATAATTATGTGTGCGTAATAATGAGAGTAATGACGGTCGGTACGTGAATGGGCGCCGTAAACGCTCGTCCATTATTACCATCGGCGCACAGCGCACATTCGTACATTTGCATCCGAGCGTTCGGAATTTATTGAATCTAGATGGCCGCGCGGTGAATTAATTGAAGCATTCAATGTTTGCCCGTTTAATTCGCAATCAAGATTTTATTGGATTAGTGCGCGCCAGTTGGTTTATTGCGCTGATGAAATCGTGTAATCGATGCTCCGAGTTGTTCCAACCTTCGGAATGGTAATAACCATCGTTCAAATGTTGACAGTAAAAGAATATTTTATTGATTGGTTTCAGCAATAGCAAATCTGATCGAAGTCTACATTGTATTTCACTGCTTAATTTTATTATAAACCCTAAGAGAAATAAGTATACTACAGGACTTATGGACCTCTCATTAGCTATACCCCTAGAAGCACACAACTACTCTGCAAGCAGAGATCGTTGGCATCATCCAAGGGGCGAAAAAAATCCTACACCGTGACATCCGTGATAGGAACATCCAAATCCATACAGACAGTAGGGCAGCAATACTAGCAGTGAGTGGTCATAAGATCACCTCAAGACTAGTAAAAGAATGTCACAACACCCTGAAACAAGCAGCACAATCAAACAGTATTGAGCTGCGCTGGGTCAAGGAACACAATAATGAAGAAGGCAACAGAAGGCAGACGAGTTGGCGCGAGCTGGATCGGTCAACGATCGCGCCAACACCGAAATGCCTCACTGACATCTTCAAACAGAATACTCTCAAGATGCTAAAACAACGTTGGGACAACACCTCAGGCTGCAGACAGGGCAAGGAAGCAATACGCTCATCCAATCTGAAAACAGCTGAATATTATTTGCGACTATCCCGGGGGAATCTGCGTCTTATCACAGGTATCCTTACGGGTCACTGTCAGCTAAGGAAACACTTGTTTACTATGGGACTGGTGGAAACACCCATATGTAGAGCATGTGAAGAAGAGGACGAGACAGTGGAACATGTGTTAACCACCTGCCCGGCTCTCGCCCACCTTAGAGAGTCCATGCTATAGGAGCTCTGGCCGAACATGGCCAACATAAGGGATAACCCTCCAAGCGTTGTGCTGTCCACCTTGGGTGGCTAAATGAGTGATAGAACAACGCAGGGCTGTCCCAGTCAGGGGGATGATTTGATCACCCTTGGCAAACTTAATCCAGATCCAGAAGTGTACTACAGGTGAACAAAATTATCTTTGGAAAACTGTATTATTCATATTTCTTTTGATAATTATCTAACTAAAGAGGTACATTAAACATAAAACATGAAGTAAAAAATTTAAAAAGGAATATTCTATATAATAGATCAAACAAGTTTCATTATTATTATTGTTGAAAAAAAAAATTATTTCAGATAAGATGATTCTAAAGATATTACGCAACTCTTATGAGCCATAGTAGTGGCGACCATTATTTTTCAACAAGGCGGCGCAATTGGACAATTTTGTTATTCCTAGTCATATGATTTCATTTGAAACACTCACTAAAAATTGTTGAAAAACTCTATTTATCGGTGAAGGTGAGCAGTCTCTCTTCAAAATATTTAAATTCTGAATTCTAAAACATTTCAATAATTCTTCTTGAGAAAGATTCATATCCTTAAAATGAATATGAGAATATACAAAAAACTGAAATCAAATATAAATCCATATACATTGCAATTTTATAAAGCAGACAGAGAAGAATGATGGTAAAAATACAATCTACAACTTTGCAAATGAATTATCAGCCCTTCTTTTCGAAGAATATTTGACGATTAAAGACACTTCTATTGAGGTCACAAGAAGAAACATATTGAAATCCAGAATTGTTGTATTGATCATACATTTGCAAAATATATCCATGTGAATGCGAGCCTCTATATCCTAATCATTTAAAAATTCTATGTTACTAACCACTATGCAACGCCAGTGTAACTGTCCATAAAAGGAGTTGGCAAAGAAATGATGGGAATGCGAGGCAAAGTATAGCACGTGTTAAAAAGTTATCTGTCACTTCGAGAACAGGCTGTTCTTTAAGATAGTTCAGTGTGGAATTCCACAGAGAACAGTTCTGGGACCACTCCTGTTCATATTATACATAAACTGTATGATTGCATTAAATATAAATGGTAGGCACAATTAATTTGTTTGCTGATGATACTGCGAGCTATTACTCTACGGTATAATAGAATGGGGGAATGCAGCCAAATGTTACATTAACAGAATATTCGTTTGGCAAAATGATTTTTTTTTTCAAATTATGCTAAAAATATATAAATTTTAGATACCCCAGTGATCTACTTTTTGAAGAAGCAAATGCCATGAATATTCATCGTTTATATTCTAAAGTAGTTATATTATACCAACATCAAGCAAATGAAAACCTGACAAAAGTTTCGCATTCTTGCCCTACAAGAAGAAGAGAGAGGAACCTTGTTTCTTTCCCAGCGTAAGAACGAAATTAGAAAACGTACCCATCTTTACCTAGGGCTATGGAATGTCGAATAAAAACTAAAGAATAAGCTAACCAACAATATAAACTAGCATAAAGATATCACACATAACTTTTTATACTGTAAGATACATATTTCATAATTATCCGATTTAACTTAAGAAAGAAATATACATGTTAAAAAAAAGAATATTCCAATTTTAAATTTATAAATCTTTTATTGTTACAAAAATTAATCAACATCGTATAAGTAATTTCGACTAGATCAAACTAAACATTTTACCCAATACAACATTTTTAATATATCTTACGACACAGAATTATGGAAAATAAATGAAGTAACCTATAAGTAGAAAGAAGAAGAGAATTCAACTTGTTTTAAGAAAAAGATCTTAATTAAAACCTTTTTTCGAACTATGGAGTTTCAACGAAAATTAAGAGCGAATTTTTAAATATTCATATTATAATACCCGACGCATAAAAGAGTAATCTATGAGTAAAAAGAAGAAGATAATTCAGAAAAATTTATAAGTAAAGAATTTAACAAATTTCTATTTTCGTTTTAGAATTTAGAAGAAACCAATATCAAAATGCGAGATTTCAAAAGATATTGAATCGCTGAATGAACAACGACAAAAAAATTAATTTAAACTTGTTGAAACGGTTTGAAATACAGGGTGCGGCAAAACAGACAGTGCACTTTGGAACGCTCAGTACATCCCGTGTGGTGGGGGTACCTACCTGGGAAAGATCTCATTGTATCGGGGCGGTCATGCAGTTTTTAGTCGTTACCATGGTTTGGTCTGGAGAACGCTCCCAAGAAATGTTGAACCGGATCCATGCGAGGTCAACTTTTTTCAGTAGTGACGAGGCCTACTTCTATCTCTGTGGAAGGGTGAATAAACAAAATTTTTGATAATGGGCTGTAAATAACCCAAGGCAACTTTACGAGAGACCACTTCACTCCCCAAAAGTCACCGTGTGGTGTGCGATTTCCAAATTTGGGATGATTGGGCCTTATTTTTTTGAAGAGATGTTGGAATTTTTTTTTCAACCTCGTTTGGAAGAACTGATGGAGGAAGCAGATCTGGGAGACACCTGGTTTCAGCAAGACGGGGCTATGGCCCATACTGCTCGAGTTTCAATGACGAAACTGCGACAGGTGTTCCCTGGGCGCCTTGTTTCTCTGAGAGGTGATGTGAAGTGGCCCGCACGCTCCCCTGATCTGAGCATTTGCGACTTCTTCCTGTGGGGCTACCTGAAGGAAAAGGTTTTTAGGCATCGACCTCGCACCTTGAAGAACTCAGGGATCGAATTCGGGAGGAAATCGCGGCTACACCCATCGAGATGTGCCAAAATGCGGCCGAAATTTTCAGAAAGCGCCTTCATCAATATATCGCTGCTGGGGGTCATCATCTTTCTGATGTCATCTTCAGGACTTAATGCATAAAACGGCATGATGTACCCATTAAGATAAAATAAACCCCATTTCTTTAAATTGCGCCGTTTTTTTTAATAGCCCTTCAAAACTGCACTGTCTGTTTTGCCGCACCTTGTATATTATTTTTAGATAAAAAAGTCAATATGCGATCATTGTAGTAGCTATAAAAAATGAACTACCATAAAAACAATATAAAACCGGGATTCCCAAATCATTGAGGGAAAAACTTTCAAAGAGAAAATAATTTCGAAAAAGTGGTAATTGAATACTTCAATATTCTACCACTAAGATGAATTAAGAATGATGTGGGTGAATATTTTTAGAGAATTATAGAACCATTAAAATTTGACGACATAAAATCATGGAAGTATAAACATCAGCAATGCAAAGTACAGCACTCTTATACCCTTTGCTAAGAATTTTTTATACTTATCCTGATTTGCAAGTACAGCCATCTAAATTATCCTATTTGCAACACTAGATTTAACTCATTTTCAGATGTAATTAGATATAATTTATTTATCATGTTTTCAAAAACGATCATTATTTAATGAACTGATTGACGAGGCACTTCAATTAAAAATCAATATTATATTTAATTAATGTTTCACCATACTGTGGCTTCTCCAAGTGAAGAATAGTAAACAATTGCAGTGAGTTAAATAAAAATTTCAAAGTAAAAAATATCTTATTTTATTAAATATAGATCAATATTTACATACAAAAATGAAATAAGGTTAACCGATGATTTATCAACTCTATATCCTAGATAGCAGGAGAAGAGCTCATGATGGAATTCACACTAACAAATGCTTCCAACAGCACTAATTCTAAAATTCTAGAGATTCCTAGTCCGTTTACCTTTTAAAGAGAAATTTACCAGTTCAAGACTTCTTAACAATATCCTTGTTCTAAATTCTGAATCAGTATTATAGATTACACAAAGTTTACCCAAATATCCTCAAATAAAAATCTAAATAAAATTGAAATTTGTAAAGTTGCTAGAGAAGTATGATCATAGAAATATAAATCTACTACATTACTATTGTAATAGAAGTCGACTACTTTGAGATGAATTTAACATGGAATTTTAAACTTGAAAACTTCTCCATTGAGACAAATACTTGAATTCCGAAAGATTCCACAAAATAGAACCTAACGATAAGTAACAAATATCAATTAATATATAATATAACTTTATAAAGCTGATAGAGAAGTACTACGTAAGAAATGTAGTATATATGGCTATGCTTTAAACAAGACGCTACAATGCTAATATAAACAGAAATCTTCAGTCTTGTAAAGTTAATACTTGATGCGCTGCACTCTTGATGGAAACATATATTAATATGGGTAAATAGTAACTCTTGTTTTGTTCCATATTTTAACTTTTAACTTTGATAATGGTCTGCGAAGACCGAAACACGTGTCAGTAAATGAAAATAAAAACAATATGGAACAAAACAAGAGTTACTATTCAGTCTTGTTACCAATTTATTTATTATTTACTTGAGTGCTTTTTCTTTGAAGACGAATATTTAAATACAGAGTTAATACACAAAATATAAACTAGCGTCAATTACAAGGTGTCCCAAAATGTGGACCACGCGTTGTGTGCGCGATTCTGCGACTGTAGCGCGTAGTTCCTGCAATATTCGAAGTTTTCACCATTTAAATGAGGATGCTTAGCGCCTTGGCTTCTCATTCGAAAATGGCGAAGAAGTTTGAAGAGACCGGTACCACATTGAAGAAACCAAAAACGAGCAGACCAAGAATATCAAGAATAGTAGAGAAGGTGGATAGTGTTAATAAATTAGTTCATGACGATCGTTTCAATTGTGAAACTTTGTTTGTTGATAGTGAAGTACAGTGATAAAAATAAAATGGTGTTAAATATATATGATTACAAACCTCAAATTAACAGATATACTATACTGTATTATGTTATATATTTGATACCTTTCTTTTAGATGTTCCTCTACACTTAACCTGATTATTCAAATAACTATTATCAAAAGCATAACGATTGCTTATCTTTAAATGTAAAAACGGAAATTAAATTTTTGTATACTAGATATGCATTATTTTCTTCCTTCGTTTAGAAATAAAAAGTATATTTCACTTACCAGTAATAATTTCAGAAAGGATATAGAAAAGGCGTTCTTACCTGAAACAAAATAAAAATGTTAATTATTTTGGAACAATAAGATACATTTTTATAGACCAATAACCGCCATTAAAATAAAATTTAGAAAAATGTAGGTATCGTTATCATTTGAGTACAGTAGACTAGAATTGGTAGGACATAATTAAAAAAAAACAATCCTTTTATTGCAAGCATGTTTACTTTTCTGATTTAACTTCTGAATTAGTAGTGGTAGTAGTGTTTGGCTATCGACCACGTGGTCCTTCCGCAGTGTGATTTTTGTATTTGTGTGTGTGTGTAAATTAGCTTGTTACTTTAAAGCCTTGTTTCTCAAACTTTTTGAAGTCGGGGAACACTAAACTATTCTCTGGTATATTTTTAGGCGGAACATCTACAATACAGCAAAAACTTTAAAACAGGGAGCTAACCTGTTTGAAACTAAACGAACAATAAACAACACAATGTTCGCAAAAGCACTTCATTATTATAGGGCAAAAAAGAAACGGAATCGTGTCGCAGCATGTGATTGGCAACCCCCTGCTTCCAAGTGCTACTTTTAGAAATATGGTAAATTTATGGTATACCGGGTGACCCATTTTAATAAATCCACTGGAATATCTCGACACATATGCGACCTACAAAAAAATATTCCAAATAAAAGTTTATCTATCACGAATTCGAAAAAAAAGTTCAAATGAAATCTTCATATTTTTTATGTAGAATCCGAACCTGCAATAAAAAATAAGGGTTCCCATTTAAGATATAAAAGTTGACCTCCTGCCCCGCCCCCTGGAGGGTGGGGGTGAACAAATTTGTATAGGATTAGATGGCCCTTTCGAAACCATCAAACTTTTATTTGGGACATTTTTTGTAAGACGCATATGTGTCGAGATATTCCAGTGGATTTATTAAAATGGGTCACCCGGTATAAATAAAATATGTATCGATATTAATTGATGCAAATCTTAAACTCAATGCGATTCATGAGCTTGACGATCTATATAGATCTCAGCGATATTGGGACGAATAAATGATAACCCCACACGTATTTCTTCTTCAAAATTCCTCTCGCGTTTGTTTGTCTTTATATTGACTATAGTTGAAAATCTTGCTTCACAAAAAAATGACGTGGAAAATAACGATAATATGTATCTTTAACAGAGATCCAAAAATTTTCAGGAGTGTTTTCATAGAACTGTAATTTTAATCCACGATCTGAAGAAGGGACGTCAAATCCTCTTCTTCATTTAAAGTAAAACTAGAAAATTCGGAAGAAATAAATAGATTTATTGTTCAATCATATTTTTCTGTGTTTAACAATGGAAAATATTTTTCAAATGTTTCTTCTATTGTTAATAAATGTTTCATTATTAGAGAAACAATTGCCTCATTGGAATTTTGCACAGAGGGAAACATTCCTGTGTTTCTCTCTCTTACGTGTATTTTCCATAGTAAAACTCTCTTTTTCATTGCACATAATTTGCCAGTCGATGTAAGAATGTTTTCACCCTTTCCTTGCATTGAAGTATTTAGAAATATCAGACCAATACCCCAAATTGTGTCACAAATCATCATTTTCAGATAATTTACAAAAATTTGATTTTCTGTTTCAAAAAAAAAAAACAAGTAATTGATTTTTTAATTTCAATACACGATTTAAAAAAACATGTTTGAAAATTCGGCTTTTCATCGGTCTCATTTAAATAAAATTAACCATGGTAACTACTTGGTCAAATACTTCGTTTAATTTCTTGGGCATTGTCTTTATGACAAGTACTTCTCGGCGCAAGAAAACAATGATGAAATATTATATTTGAATTTATGGTTTTAGCTAAAGCCACAAATCCTTTGATTGATCCTGTCATGGACGCTGCTCCATCGGTACAAATACCGACACAATGATCCTATGATAATTTTAAAGCATTCAAATACGATGTTATTGCATCAAACAAGTCCTGACCAGTTGTACGACTCAAAAGTTCTTTGCAGCATAAAAGATGATTTATTATCTTTTGTTCATAAATAAATCGTACAAAGCCTAAGAATTGCGCCTTGCCACTTATATCAGTTGATTCGTCTACTTGTAATGCAAAAAGCATATTAACAAGCGTACCTGCGACTGTTCTTTCAATGTTGCAGAACATGTCTTTAATTCTTCGAATCGTATCATCAAATCCCGGAATCTTCAAAATTTTCTTCTTTGCTTCTTCCTCAAACATAATTGTCACTATTTTACAGTAGGCAGGTAAAATGGCAGATTCTGCTATTGGGTGTGGTTTAATTTTAATGCTACTAACTCAGCAATTTTATACGACGCAAGTTGAACTTTATCACTTACTTTAATTGGTTTTTCAAATTGTTTTCCTTTTCCCAGTTCGCCTTGCATTTCTAAAAGCCTTTTAAAATATTCTTTGTTTATTATTAAAAGAATTTTATGTTCAGTTGACGCCTTAATTTAGCGGGCGCCATCGCGATATTGGCTAATTTATTTCCGCATACAATGCAGAGCGGAGTAGAACAATCTGTATTTTCGGTCCAGGTAAATCCAAATTTTAAGTATTTTTCGTCATACAAACGATTGACATTTCAAGTTGATTTCACAATTTTTCTATTTTCTTCATTCTATTCAATTCTATTGGTCCTGGCAATAGCTTTGTCATTATCATAATCAAGACACATTTAAAGTGTAGTTACGGATGTCGGGCGCGTTTACAACGAATTTATCGAAGGGGATTCCCCTAGCGAGAGAATAAAGTAACACGTATGCGACCGACATCTGTAACGACGTCAGACTTTAATTGTGGAATCTACAATTAATCCACAATCGGCTTAAGCAGAATTTTGATAACTGCAATAATATTTTATGTTTCCAAGGAGTAATTTCCCAATTGTACATTTGGAGCACCAGTGTTCCGCGGAACACGCGTTGAGAACCAAGGCTTTAAAGGATCGCCCCCTCACTCTAAAGCACAATTAATTGTATCCCAATGGTGAATGGTACCGGTCATGTACCCATCCAATTACTGACCCGAACCAATGTTGCTGCACATCAATTCGGGGCTGTAACCGAATGCGCCACCACCGGCGCACAGTGTGCCAAATCCGTGCGCGAGCGCCAGGGGGGGTTTTGAAGAAAAAAAATTAAATTGAAAATTTCGAAAAAAAAAACATATCCACTCGATTGTAGATACATGAAACCCTTTAGATCTTGCATATTTATATTTTTTAACCCTCTATGTTATTCGCAATTAACGCTTAAACTTGATCGATTTAGAAAACAACGATTTTACGGCATTTCACGCGCAATGTTAAATAATTTATTACATAGGTTGTAGATGAACTATCAATATAATATTATACACAATTGTTTATAACATAATACTGTACATCATGGTTAAATAATCATGTCTCTAAATATTATAGAATAAAAGTTAAAAAATTTTGAATATGAATAATATTTTAAATATAAATTTTAACTTTAAATAGAGTTATATAAAAAATTCAAACTCGATGAAGTTTGGGAGTATCACCAAAAATTAGTTCAATGTTTTCTCTAACTGCCCTCAAAATTTCGTATCTCCACTCCTGCATATTTTTGGTCTTTTTGATTTTTATATTTGGCGCTACCTATCAAAATTGGGACGAGCGAATCCGTATGCAGTATCGCGGAGTCGAGCGCACTATTTCAAGCAGCACGCATAAACATAAAATAAAAACGCACTTGTAAATATTCAAAAAAAATATGGCAGTTACAGAAAACCCAGACAAATGTTTCTATGGCAGTGTCAATCCTCATAATTTGCGATTTTCTGAAAAAAAAATATTTATCAGAATATTTATAAAATTTGTCTGATATTGTAGACCGAAATTATTTATTTTGTAATGTCTGATTTACTTACTTATTTAAAATGGAAAATTGTTAGTATTCTCATCAGTCAATTCGTAGTCAGTGCCATTTATGTCCGTTTTTTATAAATTAATTTTACATCGCTTCTCAAACACGATATGACACTGAAGAGGAAGAAACTGATAAGGATACTTAATTGTTTATAATATAATACTGTATATTAAGTAAAAAATCAAGTTTCTAAATAATTTGGAACGAAAGTTCAAATTTTTGAACATAAATAATATTTTAAATATAAATTTTTATATAAAAAGTGTCAATTCGATGAGGTCTAAAAATATCACCAAAAATTACTTTAATATTTTCTCTAGCCACCCTCAAAATTTCGTATCTTCACCGGTGCATATTTTGGTCTTTTTAATTTTTTTATTCGGCGCTACCTATCAAAATTGGGTCGAGCGAGCCCGTGTTTAACTTTAGAAATTGTCAAAAATGTCAACTCAATGAGATCTAGAAATATCACTAAAAATTACTTTAATGTTTTCTCTAACTACTCTCAAAATTTCGTAACTCGACCGGTGCATATTTTGGGTCTTTTTAATTTTTTTATTCGGCGCTACCTATAAAAATTGGGTCGAGCGAGCCCCTGTTTAACTTTAGAAATTGTCAAAAATGTCAACTCAATGAGGTCTAGAAATATCATTAAAAATTACTTTAATGTTTTCTCTAACTACCCACAAAATTTCGTAACTCCACCGGTGCATATTTTGGGTCTTTTTAATTTTTTTATTCGGCGCTACCTATAAAAATTGGGTCGAGCGAAACCGTGTTCAACTTTAGAAATTGTTATATAAAAAATGTTAATTCGATGAGGTCTAGAAATATCATTAAAAATTACTTAAAGGTTTTCTTTAACTACCCTTAAAAGTTCGTATCTCCACCTGTGCATATTAAGCTCTTTTTAATTTTTTATTCGGCACTACCTATGAAAATTGGGTATAGCGAGCCCGTGTTTAACTTTAGAAATTGTTATATAAAAAATGTCAATTCGATGAGGTATAGAAATATCACCAAAAATTACTTTAATGTTTTCTTAAACTACCCTTAAAATTTCGTAACTCCACCGGTGCATATTTTGGGTCTTTTTAATTTTTTTATTCGGCACTACCTATGAAAATTGGGTATAGCGAGCCCGTGTTTAACTTTAGAAATTGTCAAAAAATGTCAACTCAATGAGGTCTAGAAATATCACCAGAAATTACTTTAATGTTTTCTTTAATTACCCTTAAAATTTCGTATCTCTACACGTGCATATTTGGGGTCACCAAATAAAATTGGGTCGAGCGCACTATCCTCGAACAGCAAGCAATATGATTTTTTCTTTGGGGCCGAACAAAAAAAGAAAACGCACTAATAAATATTTAAAAATTTTAAGGCAATTTCAGAAAACACTGATAAATGTGTATATTATGGCCTTATTCCTCACAGTCTACGATTTTTCTAATATATAACATAGTGAAAGTATTTCTCCTCTGAGGATTTATTGCACTGTTATCATTTAAATCACACTAGAAAATTATGAGTTTCTTAGTATTGATATATAAGGGCACATGTGCATCTTTCCTTGAGAAGGGTCATCTGGTTTGTGTTTGGTGCTGTCATTCACCGAAATAAATGGTATTGCTGTCACATATTTTACGGTTCGAGTACCTAAAACACGATTTTCTAAATTTTCTTAAATATCCGTTTAGTTTTGAACAGGGTCTCAAACTATCCACACATCTTTCTGTGCCGTAAGCGAACGATTGAACATTATAAATTAGTTATTAATTTATTAAGTTAATGTTAAGTGTTTAAAATAATTTCATTGTTTAGTTAATTTTAACTAGAGTATTTAGAGGATTTTGAGTATTTTTTGTGTATAAAATAGATTAGTTTAGTGTTTAATAGATGTAATTAAAATAGTGTTCAGTATAATTTAATTGATCCAAAACGCTCAGTCATAATGGAGAAAAATAATATTACAAACGGTGATTTATATAAGGTATGGCACGAACTAAAATCTAAACACCCTATTAACTCGCAAAGTACTATTGATCATTTAATTTAATATATTGAAAATGTTTCGGCAAAAAACAATAATAAAAATAGTATTCTTAAAAAAGTTAAAGGTTTCTGCAGTACTCTTAATAAAAAGTGGAAAATGTGCTCAAGATGTCATTTGAACTTTATTAAACAAAATAAAAATTGGTTACCTCTTCCTTTTAAATATAATGAGGATTCTACTTTAATTGAAAATACAAGCCAATTTGAAAATACAGAAAATATACCACCACTACCAAGTACATCAGGTACAAATTTTACATCACAAAGTAATACATATAAAAGGAGAATAACTAATTTATTGATTAACGAAAATTCACCAGAACAAATATTTTCAGCAGCAAAAAAAATTTTACGCGATAAAGGAAATATAGCAGCAGCCAAAATAGTAGAAAGTGCTTCCTCGGATTCAGAAGAAAAAATTAAAAAAATGTTAACTTATTTGAAAAAAAAATGAAGTTGAAATTGCAAGAAAACTTACAGATGAAGAAGCTTTATCACTAATTATTGATTCAAAACTGACGGTAGCAAGTTACAAAAATTTAAGAAAAAAACTACGTTTTCATGGAGTAAAAGATCTTTTACCACCTTACAATAAAATAAAAATAACGAAAACAATGTGTTACCCGCCTAATATTTCTATTTCACAAAATGGAGCATCAGTACCATTGCAGACCCTTCTTGAGCATACTTTAAGTAGATTAGTATTAACAATTAAATTTCCTCCAGATATTTCATTAAAAAAATTAATTTTCATGTTAAAATATGGATGCGATGGAAGCTAAGGGCACTATACTTATATGCAAAAGCCATCTGATGATAGTAGTACAGATGAAGACGAAATTACCGAAAAGAGTGTCTTTATGTTTTCACTGGTTCCACTTAGATTATTGTCGGATGAAAGTGTTATTTGGAAAAACGAAAAACCTTCATCTATTAAATTATGTAGACCCATAAAATGTATTTATGCAAAAGAAACAAAACAACTTATTCTAGATGAAGTTAAAAATATGAGGCAAGAGGTGAATTTATTAAAAAAACAACAAATTTGTATTAATGGTAACCATGTAGAGGTAGAATTTAATTTGTTGTTTACAATGATCGACGGTAAAGTTATAAATACTTTAACAAATACTCCGAGCACAAATTGTTTTATATGCAAATGTAGACCGAAGGAAATGAATGATATTGATAGAATTAAAAATATTCCTATTATCGAAACTAATTCAAATTATGGTATTTCTCCCCTCCATGCATGGATTAAGTTCATGGAATGTGTTCTTCATATCTCCTATAAGTTAGATTTGAAGAAACCAACTACTCACGGATGTACAATAGAAGAGAAAAATAATATATTAAGTAGGAAAACTAGAATAAAAAAACTGTTACGTAAAGAGTTAGGGATTAGGGTTGATGTTGTTGTGCAAGGACAAGGTATTTCGAATACTGGCAACGTATCTCGAATATTTTTTCGAAATTATGAGAAAGTAGCCGTTATCACTGAATTAAATGAAGAATTATTAAACAGATTTTATACAATTCTTATAACAATTTCCAGTTCGCGTAAAATAAACGCATTAATGTTTGACAAATATGCAGAAGATACGGCTCGACTTTACACTTCATTATATGGCTGGTATAGAATGCCTCCTAGTGTCCATAAAATTTTAATTCACGGGAGCAAAATAATTGAACAATGTCTTGTACCAATTGGTGAACTTTCGGAAGAGGCACAGGAAGCAACAAATAAAATATATAAGAGAGTTAGGGAAAATCACACTAGGAAAAACTCTAGGATTAATACAATTCAAGATTTATTTAATATGCTTCTTATATGTTCGGATCCTTTAATATCGTCTTTGAGAAATGAAGTCAAAATTAATAAAAAACAACTACCCACAGAAGCTAAAAATTTAATTATTTATGAATCGGACACAAGTGACACTGAAGACGAACAGACTGATGAGGATACTGACTATTTTTTATTTTAAATGAGTATAATAATAATAATAATTCAAAATAAATTTAATGAATATTCTAATTAACATTTTTTGAAAAACCCAAATGGTGATTACTCGGTCTTTCATAGAAATATTTATCAATGTTTTCTGTAACTGCCTTAAAATTTTGGAAATTTTAAAAGTGCGTTTGTTTGGCGCCAACGTAAAAATCATATAGTGCGCTCGACCCAATTTTATTTGGTGGCGACGAATAAACAACAAATAAAAAACCACTAATATGCACCGGTGGAGATACGAAATTTTAAAGGTAGTTAAAAAAAACATTAAAGTAATTTTTGGTGATATTTCTAGACCTCATTGAGTTGACATTTTTTGACAATTTCTAAAGTTAAACACGGGCTCGCTATACCCAATTTTCATAGGTAGTGCCGAATAAAAAAATTAAAAAGAGCCTAAATATGCACAGGTGGAGATACGAACTTTTAAGGGTTGTTAAAGAAAACCTTTAAGTAATTTTTAATGATATTTGTAGACCTCATCGAATTAACATTTTTATATAACAATTTCTAAAGTTGAACACGGGTTCCCTCGACCCAATTTTTATAGGTAGCGCCGAATAAAAAAAATAAAAAGAGCCTAAATATGCACCGGTGGAGATACGAAATTTTGAGGGTGGCTAGAGAAAATATTAGAGTAATTTTTGGTGATATTTTTAGACCTCATCGAATTGACACTGTTTATATAAAAATTTCTAAAATTAAAATTTATATTTAAAATGTTATTTATGTTCAAAAATTTGAACTTTCGTTCCAAATTATTTAGAAACTTGATTTTTTACTTAAAAAAAGAAAACCTTTAAGTAATTTTTAATGATATTTCTATACCTCATCAAATTGACATTTTTTATATAACAATTTCTATAGTTGAACACGGTTTCGCTCGACCCAATTTTTATAGGTAGCGCCGAATAAAAAAATTAAAAAGAGCTTAATATGCACAGGTGGAGATACGAACTTTTAAGGGTAGTTAAAGAAAACCTTTAAGTAATTTTTAATGATATTTCTAGACCTCATCGAATTAACATTTTTTATATAACAATTTCTAAAGTTGAACACGGTTTCGCTCGACCCAATTTTTATAGGTAGCGCCGAATAAAAAAATTAAAAAGACCCAAAATATGCACCGGTGGAGTTATGAAATTTTGTGGGTAGTTAGAGAAAACATTAAAGTAATTTTTAATGATATTTCTAGACCTCATTGAGTTGACATTTTTGACAATTTCTAAAGTTAAACAGGGGCTCGCTCGACCCAATTTTTATAGGTAGCGCCGAATAAAAAAATTAAAAAGACCAAAATATGCACCGGTGGAGATACGAAATTTTGAGGGTGGCTAGAGAAAATATTAGAGTAATTTTTGGTGATATTTTTAGACCTCATCGAATTGACACTGTTTATATAAAAATTTCTAAAATTAAAATTTATATTTAAAATGTTATTTATGTTCAAAAATTTGAACTTTCGTTCCAAATTATGTAGAAACTTGATTTTTTACTTAATATACAGTATTATATTATAAACAATTAAGTATCCTTATCAGTTTATTCCTCTTCAGTGTCATATCGTGTTTGAGAAGCGATGTAAAATTAATTTATAAAAAACGGACATAAATGGCACTGACTACGAATTGACTGATGAGAATACTAACAATTTTCCATTTTAAATAAGTAAGTAAATCAGACATTACAAAATAAATAATTTCGGTCTACAATATCAGACAAATTTTATAAATATTCTGATAAATATTTTTTTTTTCAGAAAATCGCAAATTATGAGGATTGACACTGCCATAGAAACATTTGTCTGGGTTTTCTGTAACTGCCATATTTTTTTTGAATATTTACAAGTGCGTTTTTATTTTATGTTTATGCGTGCTGCTTAAAATAGTGCGCTCGACTCCGCGATACTGCATACGGATTCGCTCGTCCCAATTTTGATAGGTAGCGCCAAATATAAAAATCAAAAAGACCAAAAATATGCAGGAGTGGAGATACGAAATTTTGAGGGCAGTTAGAGAAAACATTGAACTAATTTTTGGTGATACTCCCAAACTTCATCGAGTTTGAATTTTTTATATAACTCTATCTAAAGTTAAAATTTATATTTAAAATATTATTCATATTCAAAAATGTTTAGCTCTTATTCTAAAATATTTAGACACATGATTTTGTAACTATAACGTACAGTATTATATTATAAACAATTGTGTATAATATTATATTGATAGTGCATCTACAATCTATGTAATAAATTATTTAACATTGCGCGTGAAATGTCGTAAAATTGATGTTTTCTAAATCGATCAAGTTTAAGCGTTAATTGCGAATAATATAGAGGGTTAAAAAATATAAATATGCAAGATCTAAAGGGTTTCATGTATCTACAATCGAGTGGATATGTTTTTTTTTTCGAAATTTTCAATTTAATTTTTTTTCCTCAAAACCCCCCCTGGCGCTCGCGCTCGGATTTGGCACACTGTGCGGCGTGAGCATCTACCACATTAAGTCACTATGTGGGAAATCAATTATAACATTATTTCGATATTAAAAATTTACCTAAATTCTCACCTATAGTCATTATTTATCAAAACCTCCTTAATACAATAAGAATAAACCTATATTTATAGGAAATCCCGAGGACTTACAATGAAACTTCATGATTTTGTAAAAGATCTTGGTACAAAAAACAATTGGCCAATATTTATATTATGAAAATTTTGGATTTCTTTTGTTACGATGTTTATATGTATTTGTATTTATATCATGGAGTACTTTAACCATCCTTGTCCAAGCCCAAAAATGTGTAAGTTCGTCTAATTTTTATTTAGAAAATTAATTATAAATGTTTTATAATTTATTTAAATAAATTTGTTTCATAATTGTATATAAGATTTTGGTATAAAGAAACAATTTCCAAATAATTTGTGGTCTTGATAATGTTATTGTTAGATATTTTTAATGTAATTTGAAGGATCAAATGACTTGATTGCCGATATTTTATATTTTAGTTTTAGATTTCATATTTACAGTAGATCTAAAAAAGCTTAAAAATCAAAGAAATCTCATGATATTATGGAAGATCTTAATGTGATGACAATTTTGCATTTCTTTTCTTAAGTTGTTTTTCTGCATATCATGGAAGAGTTAGCCATCCATGTCCGAGAACCAAAATATGTGATTTTTATTTAGGAAAATTTATTTTAAATCTTTATCATAAGGTTGTATAATTTATAAGATATGGGGGAGGCAACCAGTTCTGATAACGAAGAAACTTTCTGTTGGTGATCTTGACTATTACTCCTGTGGTCATAATGAAGATTTTTATGATTATTAAAGCAAAATAAGTAGAAAAACTGTAGCTCTCAAAAAGTCAAAAGGTTTGGAATAAAAGAAACTTCCCTGTTCTCATAGATATTATTTTATAGAGATTATTAAGTGTTTTTGTTTTGATTTAAGTAGTATATTGATCCGAAATTCTATAAATCCATTTTAGTACAAATATTGGACGTTCTTTTAAAATAGACAACTAACAATTGTCACCTGAAGTTTCCAATAACAGTCAAACATACGACTTTTTCTGGCGTAAATATCGAGAAACCATTAAGGTAAAACAACATAACAAGATAATCTATAGCAAGAATATCAATAGCTAATAAAAAAAGAGAACTGACATTAAATTAACTAGTTAACTAGGGCACTAGTTCTTTTAGTCTGAAAGTTGTTATTAATTTCCTTTAAGGACCACCCTTATTACTGCGCATTCTAGAGAAATATCTAAATTTCATTCCAACAGAAAACACTAACCCGATAGGTATCGAGAATAAATTACAAACACATCGAACACGAACAACGAAACCAAACACTACGGAATAATCTCCCCACAGCTGGCGGCAATAGATAAGTATTACGAGGTTCCCCTATGCGATAGGATGGTAGTCGACACCTTAATGAATTATTGAAAGATGCACGCGGAATACTAATCTAGATGCAAATTACGAGTTGTAGAGGTGCAAACTGGCATTCGAATATGTCTGTACCAACAACACTCACCGGGTAGGTTAGATAATTTAAGACGATGAGGACGCGCGAAAGCGAGCGGATTGGAATTTGCATTTTATATAAAATAATTGCGCGATTAATAAACGCACGGACGCAGATACTACGCGCCCGCGAAAACTGGTATTTTAATTGATTTACGAAATTAAGTCGTGTATGACATAGCCAGATGGGGTGTGACCTATACGAGGGTTTTCTTAAAGTAAAGCTACGGAGCTTCATTTATCTTTAACCAAAGAGGTAACATTGTCAAAATTGATCAAGATCAAGATATGAATTAGAAATGATTATGGGACGTGATCAGAAATTAAATGGCTAGAATCTTGGATTTAATTTTTAGAGGTCAGTGCATGTTTCAGTTGTAATTCCGCAATTATAGCATTCTTTTTTCTTAAGATAGTCTTCTGAAGTACAAAAAACATTTGAATCAATAGTTTCAAGAAGATGGATATATATAGGTCTTTTAAAGAAACAGGTAAAGTAGGAGGTCGATTCTCTTATTTTGGACCAAAATTAGATGCGAAATTGATATGATTAATAATGCTCAAAAAATGAAGTCTAAAACTCGAGAAAATAGTAATTTAAGTATTCTGAACTAACTATTTTGTTTACCTTCTCATTAAAGGTAGAGACTTAAATCAGTGTATCTATATCAGTACCAGGATATAAATCTGAGACAATGGAAAGGTATGCCGCGTTATAAACATGTATACATCCTTTCGTGAAAATATGTATTATGATTTCGAAATTAAAACTCGCTTCCTTTGTGAATACCAAGTAGACCAATGGTCGCATCGGGGTACCGCTTTGAATACAGAATTGTGCTCGCGCCATTCCAAGGGCGCACAATTGTAGCTTTTACTTTTCGTCGAGCCAGAAGAACCGCAACATAAACATCAGCGGAGAAAAATTCTGTGTCACTAAATCAATTTCGGCTATTTCTCGCGTTAACGTTTAAGGGGTAGGCTCTAATTAAAAGCGCACCCTGTGCATCAGCCGAGCACAATGGTGAGACCGCTGGCCGGACTGTTTTATTGCGACGGCCCGGTTCTTAATGGTCTCCAGGTGTTCCCGCGTAATTGCACATCGCCAGGCCAATCAATCGCATTTTTTTTCGAAAACGGCACACCGGCATACCCACAAGAATATAAGGTATGTAAACTTAATAATAAAAAAAAAATACCTAGTGTCTATACATTTTACATATTTGCCATGTGATGTATAATTCCGATTTAATTAGACATTAAGCTCATAACTAACAATGTGAACAGACCAATAAACTATCTTAGAATATCTAGAAAAATCCTAATGTCATTCAATTTATCTTGTCTAAACTATTTTTAAAATGAAGAAAAAAACAGAAAACCACAACAAAGTACATAACATGTCCTTCAATTCTCCTAAATACTACAGCTAACATTTTGGCCTTAGTTTAACTTATATATTAGTTGATGAGATATCAATATTTAGTTCTTTGAAAAGTATTTTGAATTGGGCAATGGATTTAAATAAGTCCATCACCCATTTTTTGTTAAAACTTGCTCTACTTACACTATAAATGGTTTAATTTACATAAAATTTTTGAATAATTACTTAAGTAAAGAATCAAAAAGTATTCAAAAAAACATGTTAGAGAATCTAAATTATAAAAGAAGACAGATTGAAGGATTTTAAAGAATTTAGAATAATCTGACTGAAATGAAACTAAATAAGATCGTGTCAATCCACTTGTGCTCTAGTTAGGCGCAATTCACGTAATAAATATAAACACACCAATATTTTTGTTATGGGAACTGCATTTTGCGTTCGCGCATGAGTAATTTTAGTAAATGGGGTTAGAACCGTCGGTGTAGTTTCGCAGAAATTGCGTTCGGAATAGTTTTAGATTAATACAGGCCCCGGTGTGGATTTATTGCGAGAACGGCAGCGTTTCTACATTTGAATGGTGCATTAAACTAAATAGCAGAGGTATGGGAATAAATACTCTTATCTCAAGTGCTATCATATTAGAGATGATCGCCGTGTTCCGTTTTCTGCACAGCTAGATTTTCTCCGATACCACTACAAGTGCTCAATACATTCATTAGCTGATATGTGCGCAGTGAAGTTTCACAATCGTCTGTTTTTTCTTTCCTTTGCTGTGTGCCATTTTCACTTCTTCATTTTAAAGGTATTGAAGAGGTTCACTGTTCTTTTATATGCGGTAAGAATTGTATTAATCTTTAATAAAATGAAGAGTAATTTCTAATATTTAACAGATAATACTAAATATTATTATACAAAATGATTGCACGAAGTATTATAATTATTCCAATACACGGCCCTATAAAAAAAACAAATATTTGGCATTATGTAAATTATTTAAAGAATTAAAACCATGTAGAATCAGCGTAAACAGAAAGCGAATACATTATCTAAGTGATATAGATTGTATCAAATCTGCTATTTTGAAAACACTAGATCTACTAAATTTAAAATACCTAAATTATTAGAAGATCGAAAACTTTATGAACTCTATAAACATCTGGAACTCTTACAAATATAAAAACTATTGAAAATGTTACAACTACAAAGACAATCAAAATTATTACTCAGATTTTGGAATAAGTTAATTAAAATTAAATGCAAGTACAACGGATTTCAAAGAAACTTCTAAATATACAGATTTAGAATTAAAAATTTTAGAACTTTCCTAGGTTCTAGTGCTTTTTAAAGTTTTGTTTGGATATTAAACAGAAAGAACTCAAGATGTTCAATTATGAAAACATACTGCTAAGAACATTGACATTAAATAGCTGAAAGAGCTCTAAAACTGGAGGGGCGTAAGACTTAAGTTCTAGATTTTGTATTTTCAATTTAAGAAATAATTATAATTTTAAAATTGTACACCTATCGATATGTACATTTTTCTTGAATATTTTGAATATCAAAGTCGGAAATTTCAAAACCTCTTTTGAGAACTATTGAAAACCTTAGTACTCTAAAGAAACTCAAAAATTATTATTTTAATTTCACCCTAGGCTCAGGTATAAAATGCGTATTTTAGAACTTCCATGAATATTTATTTTTTTGAGCAGGTGAACCTTAAATTAGCAAAGCTATTCCATTTTTTGTAGCTGCAATTGGACAATTGTTGTTATAAATTTAGTTAGGTTTTGAAACTCATAATGAATAGACTCAAACTTGAGTATCATTTCCGAATTATTCAAATATATTTTGAAAATTAAACAACCATTTCATTTGTTCACAGACGTTTATGCCAATTAACAGAATTTCCGAATTTAGAGCGTTGATGATCCACAAGCGATCAGATTACTAACATATTTATTTGGTAATTGAAAAATATTGATGATGTCAGATATGTTCTTTTAGCAAGACGGCGCTGCAGGATACACTGGGCATAATATAATTAATTTTACTAATTGCTAATTGACGTAAAACTTTATAATCAGTTTTGCACCTATAAATAGAATAATTGAGAAAACATGTCCGTTGGATTAATACTTTTTTTTCCTGAGACGGCCCTCTTTACAGATCCGGATGCAGTGCAGCCTAGGTGGCGTATTGTACTCCCCTATATTGCCTTACTTACGCAACCATTCCAAACTCGATGACCTGTACTAACTTGTACAGGTCCTTCAGGGGTTGCGCATGGAAATAATTTGGTACCATCTGTCTCTTACCAAATGTGAGCTGTCTTTTGTTTTCCAGCGCATTTCAACTGCACAGAATGTTCATTGCTGTTTCCGGTGCCATATCACATAACCGACAGCTGGTGTCGCCGTTGTGTAGACCGATTTTACCTAGGTGTTCTTTAAAAGTCATGTGGTCTGTTAGTAGTCCTATAATTGTCTTCAGCTGTGCCCTACTTAGCCCCAGAAGTTCTGTAGCTTTGTCTTATGATGACCTTACTATGGTTAAGGCCTGGTCTGGTTTTCCACATTCCTTGTGTTTGTAGCGAATCCACTTTCTGGCTTCAAAGTGACCTACCTTATTTGTTATGCCCAAGACATGTTCAGGTCCCATAAATGATATGGTGGCTCCCTGCCTTGCTAATTCGTCAGCTTTTTTATTTTCCTCGATACCGGAGTGCCCCGGCGTCCAGACAAGTGTTACCTTGTTCTATCTGGCCAAGTAATTCAGAGTGTCGAAGCAGTCTCATATCAGTTTGGATGAAGTCTTTTGGCTTTGAAGAGCCTTCAGTGCCGCCTGGCTGTCAGACATGATATATATACACCTGTCTCGACAGACTGATGCCAAGCTACCCAGCGATTGGGCGTAACCTATCTTCATATTCTCGTTGTAGATTCCTGATCCTGTACCTGTGTATGATTTGGAACCATCCGTGTACCAGATCATGCTTTGTTTGTGGATATCCTTCCTAAGGCTATTCCGATCATTACGGTCTGGAACAATGACGAACAATGAAGAGTGCTTTTTCAAGGTGTGTGACTATCATATGGTCCGACCTCATTTGCAGGAGAGGTTCCCCTATGTCTGTCAAGAGTCTTCTGTGTGGGGTGTCAATTTTGACCGTTGCTAGCTGCAGTCTATAGAGTGCCAGAATGTGAAGTGGTATGAGGTCTAATAGCGTCTCCATTGCTGCAGTGGGCGTGGTTCTTATAGCCCCTGTTATGCTGATGCAGGCAAGTCTTTGGACCTTGCTGAGGATTTTTATGGTTGTGGGTCACCACACCAAAGCAGCATACATGATTGCGGGCCTAACCACTCTGGTGTACAGCCAGTATACCATCCCTGAGCTGAGCTCCCATTGTCTATTGTCTGTCGTACATACGTCTAATTACCGCAAATGCAATTTCCGACTTACGTTTAATTTTTGAAATGTACGAGGTCCAGGTGAGTTTGGAGTCAAAGATTACTCCTAAATACTTCACCTCACTCGACAATTCGAGGTTCTCACCATTTAAAAGGAGGAGTCCTAGGCCGTCCAATTTCCTCCTGCATGTAAGGTACAATAGTGGTTTTAGAGGATGAGACTCAATCTTTCTCTAGCACACCATCTGTTCACCACGTTCAGTGCTCGTTGCATGAGCTCTCTGATCGTATTGTTGAATTTTCCCTCAACGAGAATGACTAGGTTGTGTGGGTATCCCAAAGAAGATAATCCTTTATTGTTGAGTTCTACTAACAATCCATCCATGACTAGGTTCCACAGCAGGGGTGAGAGAACTCCTCCCTGCGGACAACCGTCAGCCACCGTGGACCCTTTGTCTTAGCATGCAGTCAGTCCAACTGCAACTAGTTTCCTCCAACCCCCGCTTCCTCAAGGCAAAAGTTATGGAGTTAAAGGATGTGTTATCAAATGCGCTTCAAAGGCAGCAAGTAGAATTTCATTGTTTTCTAGAGCAGTTTCTGCATTTCTTGTTAGTCGGCTGAGAGCTGCCTTAATACTTTTTAAACTATTGATAATATTAAAAAACTACTAAGGTATAAATTCTAGGATATACCCCTAAACTTAAGATTCGACTATCGAAATATTGATTATTAAATTCTAAAATTACGAATATTTAGGAGTTATATTAAATACAATTTCATAAATTGTAAATCGAATCCAAAATAGAATAGAATTCTCTAATTTAGAGTCTCTACTTAAGTAGTGGTTTTGTTTTAATATTTTCAATATTTCCAACTATGTTTAGAATGCCTAGGTGCATTCTTGTACTTCCGGTGTTTTTAAACTTTCAATAATAGGTATACAATGTGTTACTCCTAAATTAGGAAGCAATTAAATTGGAGTTTTAGAAACATAAATCTCCTCCGAAAGTACCAGAAGACTTAGAAATTCTTACTAATAGGTTGTCAAGTATGAAATGGAGCAAACTTCATGTTATTTATTTCAATCGCACACAACCTCATTTAGACACCGTATTTTGACATAATTTTTCGTGTGAAAGTACATTTTGTATAGGCGATTAAGTGAAACCAGCTAAATTCTTGTGTTTATGAAGTATAAAATCCAACTTGAAGCCACAACACGGTTGGTAGTAACCAATATCAATAGTGTGTTCGGCATTCAAGTGGCTACAAACGTGACTGAGGCTCGTTGGTTTAAAAAAAAATTTCGACTACTCTATTGAACTACGTGGTTGACCCAATACTCAGGTGGATAATGACGTCCTGAAAGCCTTTCTGGAAGCGAATCCATCCCAGCCAAAGTGCACATGAATTATTATTAATGTACAATGTATCAAAGCAAACAATCTAGACTCATTTGGCACAAATCGGTAAAGTGAAAAGACTAGACAAGTGTCTTTCTCTTCTTTCTCGCAACAAAGCCGAACCATTTTTATTCGAATTGTTACGTGGGATGAAAAATTGATCATGTACGATAATCCTAAGTGTTTATCGCAATGGCTGGACAAAGATGAATTACCAAAACACTATCCGAAACGAGACATCCACCAGAAGAAGCTGATAATCGTCGCTGTTTAGTGGTCTGGCTTAGGTGTCATCCACCATAGCTTTATAGAACCTGGCTAATCAATCACGACGGACGTCTATTGTTATCAACTAGACGAAATGATGATATATCTTGCGGGCAAACCGCCAAAATTAGTTAATCGGATGTCTTCAATCCTGCTGCATGACAACGCTCGACAACATGCCGCACGAATGACCGTGTCAAAGCTACAGGAGTTGGAGTTGGAAACTGTCCATCACCCACTGTACTCGCCCAACCTTGCCCCAACTGACTAACATTTCTTTCAAAATTTAAACAACTTTTATTCTGGAAAAAAATTCAATTCCACATAGGCGGTCAAAACGGCGTTTCAAGAGTTCATCGACTTACGTGATTCAGGCTTCTCCGGCAAAGGGATAAATGAGTTACCTCTAAAACGGAAAAAGTGTATCGATAATAATGCACCCATATTATCGATTTGATTAAAAATATAAAGATTTTATTGGAAAAAAATCGAATTCAATTACATGCATTTTTTTCTCCATTTCATACTTGACAACCTAATACAGGGTGCGGCAAAACAAACAGTGCAGTTTGGAACGCCCTCTACATCCCGTGTGGTGGGGGTACCTACCCGGGAGGGATCTCATTGTGCCGGGGGGGTCGTGCCGTTTTTAGTCGTTACCATGGTTTGGTCTGGAGAACGCTCCCAAGAAATGTTAAACCGGATCCATGCGATGTCAACTTTTTTCAGTAGTGACGAGGCCCACTTCCATCTCAGTGGAGGGGTGAATAAACAAAATTTTCGATACTGGGCTGTAAATAACCCAAGGCAACTTTACGAGAGACCACTTCACTCCCCAAAAATCACCGTGTGGTATGCGATTTCCAAATTTGGGGTGATTGGGCCTTATTTTTTTTAAAGAGATGTTGGAACTTTTTTTTTATGTCGTTTGGAAGAACTGATGAAGGAAGCAGATCTGGGAGACATCTGGTTTCAGCAGGACGGGGCTACGGCCCATAGTGCTCGAGTTTCAATGACGAAACTGCGACAGGTGTTCCCTGGGCGCCTTGTTTCTCTGAGAGGTGATGTGGAGTGGCCCGCACGCTCCCCTGATCTGAGCATTTGCGACTTCTTCCTGTGGGGCTACCTGAAGGAAAAGGTTTTTAGGCATCGACCTTGCACCTTAGAAGAACTCAGGGATCGAATTCGGGAGGAAATCGCGGCTACACCCATCGAGATGTGCCAAAATGCGGCCGAAAATTTCAGAAATCGCCTTCATCAATGTATCGCTGCTGGGGGTCATCATCTTTCTGATGTCATCTTCAGGACTTAATGCGCCGTTTATTTTTAATAACCCTTCAAAACTGCACTGTCTGTTTTGCCGCACCCTGTATATTTAAAACTATTAAAAATATTAGAACAAATCGAAAAACTAATAGAATTCTCTAATCCAAAATTTTTAGTAATTGTACAATTAAAACTCCACAGTAGTTGCTAAAAATTCTGGATTAGAAAATTCTATATTATTTTATTACTAAATTAGACTTAAAATAATTAACGATCATGGATCATATAATAATTAACGATCATAAGGGAGGCAAGCTTTTTCCCGAAAAGCACAGGTAGAATTAAAAATTATGAAAACTTAAAATATTAAAAATTCTAAGAAACTACTACTCAACGTTCTAAAGAAATAAAAGAATTTAAATACTTAAAATTGTAAATACATTTTTGATGATCTTAAATAAAGAAGGAATTAAGTCAAATGTGGAAGGAAAATACTCTTTTCAAAAGTTCAAGAAAACTTTAAATGCATCTAGAAACTATGAAGATCTTTGATAGTATTGAAAATATTCGAGCTAAAGTTTGTAACTTCCTAACGCAGAAATTATACAGCTTATTAATTTTAAAACTACGAACAATTCAAGTTTAAAACAAACTCTGTAATTAATTATTAACTTATATAGAATTCTTTAACTATCTCTAGAGTTCCAGCAATTAACTATAAAATTATTAATTATTCTCATGTCTTAGAATATTCTCATTGTATATATGTATGTCAATTTATCTAAATATATGTTTAAAAGACATTAAAAGCCTTGGAGCTATAGAAAACTTGAATTCAGTTTGTTAAACTCTTGTCCTAAACAACATGCTAAACTGAAAATATTAAAAATATAATTATAAGAAAGAAAACCAGAAAGATTTTTAAAATATTAATTCGTCCATATACGAATAAATAATTTGAAATTTGAAGAAACATATTTCCAAATCCTAGATCTTCAAATCAGATAATTAAGTTTTTCAAATATTGAACTTTTAGAGAATCCGAAGAAATTCTAGAATAATTTAAAGTTTTAGGGCATTCAAGAAATCTTTAGAGTATTTGGTGAACTTAGATCTCCAAAATGATTAAGTCTCATTAACATTTAACTTAGAGATCACAATAATTCATTAAAATTAAAATTGAAGAATTGAGTAATAAAATATATTAAAGTCCTTTTCAAGAATTAATTGGTTTATCCCCAGAAAACTTTAGAACATATAGAGATATTTGCAAACCTCTTGAATAATTACAAATTTAGAAGCTTTCAAGAACTTTAGAATATTTAGACATTACAGATCTATGGAAACCTCTAATAACTTAGATTTCAAGAACTACATTTTCATTATTGGGTGGTAAATTTTAATACTGGACTAAAGTGATCTGATCTAAATATAACCTGTTTGAATGATACAATTTTGAGACTAATAACACCAATTGTACTTATAAATGCAAAATAATAAAAGAAATTGTTACTAGTGAGATTATATACTAATTATATGTCATTCGCTCTCCTGCAGCAATTTTTGCCTCGCACCCTCTTGGCAACAACATATCTTGGTGCGGCCCTGACCGAATGACCTTGTCATCAATTACTAGTTGGAGATAATCTAACGGATGCGATTATTGCAGGATTCACTAGAAATTAATAATTTAAATGTACCATGACCCAAGCAACTGGTTCGTTGATATTCTTAGCGATTCGTATAAGGCTAAATGTTAAACACGCCATACATATACTGGATATAGAAAGCTATGCATTAATAACACAACAGAAATGTTAAATCAATAATAATTACTGCCAATTTACATACAAATTTATTTGCCCAGTAAATACCAGCAAGGTACGCGTGTTCGCAATGCAGTAGCGCAATTTCGACATAGGAGATTTCATACACTTGTTCGCTGACACGACAGGTCGCGCATTTCAATACTTCTCGTCGTTGGCTGCCAGTGAAAGTCGGCGTGGTGTTTTACGAGTGTTATCGGACATAATTCAGCTCCTGCATTTTCTGCAAATTCGTAGGATCGGCCGAGAAGGCGGAAATCTCCGCGAGCGCAATTTCGCAATGGCATCGTTTCAGCTGGTTATTGTTCAGAGCAGAACCACGATCGTTTCACCGTGATTATTGCGCTTAGAAAGTTATAGCATTACACTTCCTTTATGAAAAATTATTGTCCAGAATGATTGCCACATCCACGGTTGCATGATTCATTATTGTGCGGATTCAAGAAGGCTTGCACATGTACCATAACATTGTAAATAGATACGGCAGACTTTCGATTTAATGGGGCGGCAGGTAATTGTGACTATATCAAGCTAAAAGTAGAGATATACGGATTAATTGGGACCAATCAGTTTCTAAATAACGACTATCGTGTAAAACTAGATTGATTCTCTGTCCCCATTCTATTTTGGCTTCTAATTTTATTTTCTTCCAAAAACTAAAAACCTAGTAGTCAAAATAGAATAGTGTCAGAGAACCAATAGTTGGAAGCAGCCATACCATATATTAACTGAAAATATGGTATTACTTTCTACAAAATTACTTTAATGCAATGTCAATGCCAAAAAAGTTTGGTCGATCTTTAAAAATTGATATGAGCTACATATAATTATTTATAGCATACATTAACATATATTCGTAACGAATGGTCTTAAGATTAATATTTACATTCATGAAAATTTTCCTCAATAATAAATATAATTCATCTACAAACCGAGCATGTGAAAGTTTTTAATAACCCCATAATAAACACACGATGAACATCCATTACCACCATCACGTGGGCACCATCGGAGCCGTACTAATATTTATCACTTCCCCGTGCATAAACACATCGGAGAAAATCTGGTCCGTGGGCGAATGTTAATGGAGGTATTACACTCCCCATTGATAGTCGTTTCTTCCTGTGCTCTGTTTATAAATAATAAGAAGTAAATTGCGGTGTAATAAATCCGGGCAGATATTGTGTCCATATGTTCGTGGATATCTCGGCGTCCTCGATTCCTCCTTATCTTCACGATTTACAACACGCTGACAGTGACTAAGAAGTTTGTTTGGGCACGCTTCGAGGAGCAAATTAAATTATCATAAAGTTAATTATTGTTCACGTCCTATCTCAAACATATCTAAGTGCTATAATTAGATCAGATTGTTACGACGTAACAATCCTTGAAAGAATTTCAATTTCAAAACAATGGTATTTCTACTATTTCGGTATTATTAATGTCGTGACCAAATGTGGTACTATTACCTCTAAAATCAATAAAATCGTCAATTTTGCAAATTAAAATCCGAAAACCTTTGTCTGAAATTATAGCAAAGTCACAGAGCTTAAAGTTATAAACCAAGGCCATTACAAGTAAAACAAAAATTTCCGTCTAAAGCAGACATCCAATCACCTTGCAAATTGAAACTCCTCCGTGTGTGCAATATACAAACAAACCGCAAAATTAAGCTGTCAATCCGGATTATTCACGCGCAGAACGAGCACATATTAAAAAAATTATCCAAAACAAAAAAAAACAATTAAATTCCAAATATAATTATAACATAAATTAATCTAGACATCAGAATGCTAAATGTATATATTAAACTATATAGTTATTTTTCTTTGATGTAAGAATTAATTTTAATGTTTAAAAATAATGTATAGCTTGGCAACTTTCACCTGAACTACCATATGAGTATGTGTAAAATGTCTCATTCCATTTAAGAATTTTTTAATGTTTAAAATATATAATTTGTTTTAAAACTTCTCGTGATAAAAAAAATGTTGTTGAAAAGATTTTATCCTTAATTTCTGTTCATTACGTGTACACAAGCCATGTTATATAAATTATAATGGGGGTTTCCACCAGTCCAGTCTAGTAAACAAGTGTTTCCTTAGCTGACAGTGACCCGTAAGGATACCTGTGATAAGACGCAGATTCCCCCGGGATAGTCGCAAATAATATTCAGCTGTTTTCAGATTGGGTGAGCGCATTGCTGAGAGGTCCATTTGTTGCGAGTAAATTCCCGCCCCGGATCCTCTTTTGGTTTTAGAACCATCGGTGTTAATTTGGAGGGTTTCCTCACCCTCTACACTCCCCGTTCCTTTTTTTTATCGATACACTATAGGGTCTATTGAAGACGTAGCAGGGTGGCAAATTGTCTGTCTTCCTCCCAAGGAAGAGTGTCTTCTTGACAGCCTCCTCTAAAAGTTGACAGTGTCTGCCAGCCCTGCCTCCTTTGAACCAGAGTCCAACTGAGTTTAGGCGCAATGCTGCCGCCGTGGCCATCTCCTCTACATATAAGTCGAGAGGTGGAAGGCAGAGCATTGCTTCCATTGCTGCAGTGGGTGCTGTTGGCATTGCTCCGGTCGTGCTGAGGCATGCTATCCTTTGCAACTGAGTAAGCTGCTTTGCTGAGGTTTTCTGTCTGGCTCTGGGCCACCAAACCAGTGCTCCATAGATTAGCATTGGTCTTACTACCGGTGTGTACAGCCAAAGTGATATCTTGGGAGATAGCCCCCATGTCTGCCCCACAGCCCTCCGGCATTGCCAGAGGGAGACGCATGCTTTTTTTACATTTCATTTTGAGATGTGGTTCCCACCTCAGCTTGCCGTCGAGGGTCACTCCCAGGTATTTGACTTCCGACGACAATGGCAACTGGGTGTTGAGGAGCTTAGGAAGCTTTAGCTTACCTAGTTTCCTTTTCTTTGTGAAGAGGACCATTTCAGTCTTTGACGGGTTTATGGTCAGAGACTGGTCATTACACCAGTGTTCAATTATTTTGAGGGCTTCCTGCACCAAGCTGCATAGCACCGTCTCAAATCTGCCTGTTAGCAGGATGGTTATGTCATCTGCATATCCTATGGTGTGGAAGCCATTGTCGTTAAGTCGCCGCAGTAGGCTGTCAACAACTATGTTGAGTGGTGAGAGTACTCCACCCTGTGGGCAGCCTTTAGCAACGATCTTTCTGACAGTGGTGTTTCCTACATTTACTGTGACTGCCATATTCTCCAGCATGCTTTTAATTCATCCACTAACTGTGGGGTTCACACCATGCGTGGAGAGAGCAGTTTCCATTTTTCTGAAGGTCGTTTTATCAAAAGCACCTTCTATGTCAATGAACACGCCCAAGGTGGACATTTTGTTGTCCAGAGATCTTTCGATTCGGTCTACAACAGTGTGAAGAGCTGACTCCGTTGATCTCCCCTGAGTGTATGCATATTGGTTATCGTGGATCGGATTCGTAATCAAAGCCGTCTCGCACTATTTAATCTTTCGCACAATTTCTCTAACATTTTCAGGAGAAATGACGTTAGACTAATTGGGCGGTGTGATTTGGCTAGTGTATAATCTATACGACCAGGTTTCGGTATGAAGATAACTTTTACTTCTCTCTATGCTAGAGGGATGTATCTGAACGCAATACATGAAGATTTTGGCTAGGTGGGCTGATAATATGTCCAGCCCCCATTGGAGGAGGGCCGGGAATATACCGTCCAAGCCTGGCGCTTAAAATGGTGAGAAGCTTTTGATTGTCCAGGTTATACGTGTCCGTTCCGTGAGGTGATCTGCCACCTCCCAATCCTCCTTGGAGGGGTTTGAGGGTATGGGTTCTGACCAACCTTCATCGGAGGTGTTCGTATATCCTGGAAAATGGGTGTTGATGAGAATCTCAGCTGCTTCCGAGAGGTTAGAAGAGTAACTTCCATTATCTCGTTGAGCGCGAGGGAGAGAGAAAGAAGTGGATGAGCGAGGAATACAAAGAACGCATGCTGTGTAAGCAAATTGAGAAAAATACAGTACAATACTATACACATCATTTCATTGCCAAAAAGTGGTTTATCAATATTTTGAGGTAAGCTGAACATAAATCTAAGGTCTTTAACTTTATTTATCTCAACAGTCGTATGCAACGTTTTTTTTTAACTTTAGATTCGGACTTATAATAAAATCATATTATTGTCAAAACAGGTGTTAGTAGAGCATTACTTATATGTTCAATATTCATATTCATAGGACATGTCTGGCTAACTTTAGTAATACTTTCTTGAAGCAAATTGCGAAGCAGGTTCTTATTTTCTTATGAACACTCCAACAAGCACACTTTTGTTACCTAAAAATAATTTTTATAAGAACTCATAACATTTGAGCACTTAGAAATCAGTAAAATTTTTAATGAAACCTTCTATCTTTTACTTGTTTATCTAAATTTTTAGGTATACTAAACATAAGTCTGAGGTAAGACTCTGACAAGCAAATTTTAACTTCCTTTATCTCAAAAACACTTAAAAACAGGAAACATTTGTAATAAAATCTCTATACTATACTGTTCTATATCAATATGTTAATATTCCAAAAAAGTTATTAATAGAGCATTGCTGAAATTTTTTAATAATTATATATTGATAGAGCGGGGCAACTATAAAATATGTAGATGATACGATCATACTAGGCGATAGAGTAGAAGAGCTTCAGTACTGTTTAGAGATAAATACTACTAAAACCAAATTCATGGTATTCAACCGTGTAACACATGTGAATCTTTACCTAAACTCCACATTGATTGAAAGAGTGGCTAACTTTAAATACCTTCACAAAACATAATCAAGGCATCGATATCAAGAGCCGCATAGAACTAACACGTGTGCCATTTAATAAAATGAGGTCATCTCTCTGTGATGTTAATTTAAAGTTACGACGAAGATTAGTTAAGTGCTATATTTGATCAACACTTTTTTACGGTATGGAATCATGAACGCTGAATGAAAGTGAGTAGCATGAACCACATCGAAGCACTCAAGATATGGTTGCATAGAAGAATGCTACGTATACCACGTAACAAACTGTAAAGTAGGGTGAGGTTGCTCAAGTCGTATCCCATAAGAAAAGAACTTTATAAAACTTAGGATTTATTAAATAAATAGAAATTAAATGTGTTATTCAGAACTTAAATATGTAGATAGTAGTAGATAGTATTTATTTTATCCATTGTGCTTATGTACATCGGTACAATTAAGTCAACTTTTTTCCTAAGTCGTACCACCTATAGCCCAAGTCGTGCCACTTATAACCTAAGTCGTACCTAGGAATTCAATTAAACAAAGATAATAATTAAAACCTAATTTTTATTCATATTTTTACAAATGCATTCAATTAGTAAAATCAATACATACAATATTGTGGTTCAATCCAGTGCAAATATCGTGCACCCAAGATTTGCATTTTAAGCATTGAATCTTTTCCGTCCGATCGTCTCCATAAATGAAACAAAACCAATCGCTATTTTTCTTTTTAATTTTTGATGCCAATTCCTTTTTATTAATTGCTGTATTTCTTCTTTTATTTGCCGTATTTTTTATGCTTTCTATATTTCGACTGATGAGGTAGAGCATCTATGGAACCTTTTGCATTGGTTTATTATAAGGATCGGAGCTAAAGTATTTAATTGCATTTCTATTTGGAAAAAATATTACTTCAGTGCCTACAGTCGCCTAAAGTATATAATCACAGTATAATGATTCGAGTGAAAGAACACCAGAAGTAGTGAACTTAATTAATGTATGCATTTTATGTATTTTTCATTAGATCTTGTAAAGTAATGAACTAACTAAATATTTCCAGATTATTGATGACCAATGGAGTAGTGCGTAACGAGTATTCAATCTCAACTGTAGAAGCGTAAACATCATCGTCAAAATTATGCTTGTTGCATTACCAGAAGATTTGAAACCATTCAAAGCAATATTAATATATATCTTATCCTTAGCTTCGTTATAATTGGTTTCTAGAGATTTAAAAGAGATCTGTCCAAAGGTTGGAGGCGATGGGTTGTTTGAGAAGGAAATGAAAACATACTAATGCTATAAATGCAAGCTAGTTCCATAGCTTCAATATTTTTTATATGGGTAGTGTCTCCATCCAAAAGAAGAAGTATTTGCTTATAGTTACTATTCTCCAACTTTGTATTCTTGATGACATCTTCCAACCACTGAACAAAAAGTTCTGACGTTATCCACCCGTTTTTAGAGCATCCAAATACCCTGTGGTGCTATTTTCTCTAAGGAATCGTTCATCCTCATGCGTTTAAATATTAATATAGGAGGTATGTATTCACTTGCAGCATTCATACAGCATACACTTGTAGTGGTCAAATCCCTTTCACCACTTGTAATTGAAAGCCCTGGCCTTGGCCATTAATGTTGCGTCTGGAGTACGTAAAGATAAACTAAGATTATCCTTCAAGAATTTATAATACCACTTCTTCCCTGCAGTTTCTTTTTCTCTATTGAAACAGAGTGGTAATTTAAATTTTTGCGCCATCTGATAAGCAAATATTCTTAGATCAGTTGCAGTAATCCTAAAAAAGCTTGATACTAAATTAAGAATGTGCGCAACCAACTCCTTCTCCATATGTTCAGTTATATCCTTAGGGCTTCAAATTTTGATATTCTTATTTAATCCTTTAAAATGACGACGTAACGTTGGTTTGAGGATGTAATATTGATCCTTAATTGAATCCAATAACTCCTTCCGATAATTTGTTTAACTAAATTTAGAATGTGCGCAACCAACTCCTTCTCCATATGTTCAGTTATATCCTTGGGCCTTCAAATTTTGACATTCTTATTTAATCCTTTAAAATGACGACGTAACGTTGGTTTGGGAGTGTAATATTGAACCTTAATTGAATCCAATAACTCCTTCCGATAATTTGTTTAACGCCTCGTTCATATTTTCTTGTTTTCATGCATTATAAATTCGCGTTGACTGCCTTTATATGATTATGGCTTAAAATATGAATGTAGAAAACATCATATGAGAATAGGGAAAACACAAATCAATTTCGTCGTACCAGTACGATTTAGGAATACTAAATATTAACCTAATATTGAATACAATTAACATAATTTCGTTTCGACCAAAGGCTTAAGTGAATTGTACTAAACCTACGAGGGTTGGGGCATAAGTCATGGCAACTTTTTTTTGTAGATATGTGAATGGATCACAGGCAGGCATAGTATGTATGCAGAACAACAGATGGCTCTGTGATAGCTGGTAGTAGCGCAGCGAGGGCTCTGAAATCAGTCATTTGGTGAGTGTCGTACGAGATGGAAGTAACCCGTGTTGAGTGGCGCGCTTACATCAAAATAACCGTTCTTCGAGGCAGAAATGCGATGGAATGTCACCGTGAATTAGTAGAAGCCCTTGGGAATAATGCCCTACCATATCGTACAGTAGGAAAGTTTCAGCAAGGACGTGTGTCAACCAGTGATGAGCAACGTTCGGGACGACCGGTGAGTGTGCGGACCGGCTTGGTACGTGCCGTCATCGAGCAGCTCATGGATGAAGATAGACGATGGACGTTACTGGAGTTAGAGAGGGCAAGTGGCATCGAGGAATCCACAGGATTTGCGTAATGAGCTACAGCTACGCAAAATCGCTTCGCGGTGGGTACCGCATGCACTGACGGAAGTTCAAAGGTGGGTACGCTTTGCAATATGCTCCGACCACATTGTACGCTAGCGACAGGACGGCGATCAATTCTTATCACGAATAATCGCCATCGATGAATTTTGGGCCAGGGCATACGAACCTGAACTGAAACGTCAGTCCGCGAAGTGGCGACATCCTGGACCACCAAGTTCCGTCAGAATCCTTCCCCAGACAAATTGATGGTGATCGTCGCGTATGACGTCAAGGGTGTCATTGTTTGCCACTTTGTTCCTCATGGCAGAACAGTGACCGCACAGTACTACAGGGACTTCCTGGTGCGACAGGTACGACGTGGCGTTCGGGATAAACGTCCGGATCTTGTGGACAGTGCAATAATCCACGACAATGCAAGACCACATAAAGTGTGTGTACGGCAGCTACTCCGACGTTGGGGATGGGAAGAATTGGAGCACCCACCGGACTCTCCTGACCTTTCGCCCTGTGACTTTGATCTCATTCCCAAGATTAAGGAACCAATACGTGGTAGGCGGTTTGCAACACGAGAGGACATTGTCATGTCAACTTTATATGTACTGTGTTATCATTATTTTGCACGGTGAAGGCCATATTGTCCTGTATACTACTGTAATAATTAGATATTTCAGTGCTATTCATTGTCCACATATGTAGTTAAGACCTTGTCCTTTCGTCTGTATATGTCACATTTTCCAACCGGACTGGTATCTTCAAGAAAAAAAAAATAGTTGCCGTGACTTTTACCCCAACCCTCATATATTTAATAAGACACAAAATTTTATCAATAATTTACTTCCAAGATTTACTACCAAAAATATGAAGAAAATTATAAGAAAATTGAAATAAACTTACTTGCTGTAAAATATCACAAGTGGTTTGTTTACATCAAATATTAATAAGTCACACGACGTGGTTGACTAAGATGTATATTTGGTTACCGATGATTGTGCTGTTGTCGCTGTGTTTGTGCTAAATCATGTGGTACGACTTGTGCAACCTTACCTTACTTCAAAGAGAACAAGGCACATTAAAGAAGAGAACATGGCATGAAATTTAGTGGAACTTTCTAGAAATTTAAACTCATAAAACTTAAATACTTAATAATCAGATTAAATTTCTAATATAATACCCTAACTAAAATTATCAATATTTTCTAATAGTAATTCACTTTTCCTATTGAAACGTGTATACTTTGGGATATTTTCTAATATAAAATATTCTGAACAGAAATCTGAATTCATAAATTTCTAACAAGCACACTTTACCGATATTTATTTCGAAAATGGTATCCAATTATTTTTTTCTGACTTCAGATTCGGACCAAAAATACTTGGAACCAGGTAAAATTTCTAATGAAGTCTTACAACTTTGCCCAGATTATACTGTTACCAAAACCCTACCATTGCTGAAAATGTTCTTCAAATTTATATTTATAGAGCTTGACCATTGTGCATTAGTGAAACCTACTAAAAATATTGCAAAATAGGTTCTTCATATCTCCTCGTGCAAAGTGCAATAACAGTCAAACCTAGTTGGCAAATGATGAGTTCATTTTCTGACATTTTGAAGTCTTATATATCGAAATCTAAAATTTATATTTTTTTTTTACTTTTATAGTACTAAATATCCAAATTCTGTATTATATACTGTCTACTAAAAAAAATAATAAACTGATTTTGCACATATTTCGAGCTTTGGATATAAGACATATATCATTTAAAAGCTACATCTCAAATCTATTGCATTACCAAGAACGTTAAAGAAAGACTATGTCACATCAACAAAAAAATATCACTGCTTTTACTACGAAAATCATATAAAACACAAATGTCATATATTAGCAGAATTTGATAATTAAACATTAGTGAACCTTTTGAAGAAGGCATTGATTCATTTCATACATAGCATAATTGCAGTTGAAGATAACTGGCGGTAAATGAGTCAACTTTATTAGATTATACGAATACTAGGACAGAAACTAAGGCTCATGCTTCAAATAGCATAATCCTCATGCTTCAAATAGCAATATCAGAGCCGTTCTAAATCAGAAATAATCTCAATGGTGATTGATATCAGCAGATAATATTAGTTGAGATGATAATTATGAAGACGATTATAATAATATAGAGCTTTGTAATTACAACTTAAAAATGTTTGTACCTACCATATATTGAACATGTTTATTTTGAAAACTAAATTTCTATTTAGCGAATAAAGATAAACAGAGGAGTAATTAATAACAAAGTCATTTCTTATGTTATCTACTACAATAGTAGATGTTTCAGTGCATTCCAGTATGAAAAAATCTTAAATTTTTTTCATTTCAACAAGACGGTGTAACATACTACACTGCATATAAGCTTCATTCCAACAGATGGGTTTCCACAACTGACTACCATAATATTCGCATTTGAATACAACTACGAAGAATTTTGAAGTATTTGGTTAAGTTCAAGGGAGTTTGATGAGGATAAAGATAACATCAAAGTCATTTCAGATAAAATCAAAATTTACAAAACACAAAAAGGATAATTATAGCGGCTCTCACTATTCTGATATACTTTTATAGTTTAAAACAAATATATACTGGTAGAAAACTATGGCTATCAAATTCAATAAAGATTACTAGTATTAAAAAAAATCTTGTGTCTATAAAATTTAGAAATTACGTGATTATAGTTGTACCGAATACAGTGTATTAAATGCAAATTAATAACTAGCTTGGGTTCACAAAAAATTAAAAGAATATACGTTTACAAAAATAAATTATAACATAAAAAATAATCTTTATTAACATTTAAACAAATCAAATATGTATAAGAACATAAGTCGCATAATTTGAATAAAATAAAATAAACACAAACGCCCGTTCATTGAACTATAACATTTCAAACAGGTGTAATATTAATGACGAGTAAAAAATCAATGAAACCGAATAAATAATAATAGCGACCCCGCAGACAAAACAGCAATAACAATAAAATTTCACTTTCATGTTCGACTGGTTTCCGCATGCACCAGTAAACTTTGCCGCGAAACAGGAATAAAAAAAAACAAAACGCTCTCAAAGTTTCAGAATGATGCATACGGAATCCGTGTATGTGAATGCAGCAGAGATTAACATTATTCAAAAAATACGCCATTATGGTGCGTGTACTTATTCTAACAGAAAATAAGTTTCCGTTCCTCTCTGTCATCGAAAGCAACTGTCGCGGTGAGATCGAAACCGGTCCACTACAATCGTTGACGGAAAAAGAACGGATCAAAAATACATAAATAGGAATCTGATCTTTTACACTTATATGCTAATATTTACAATTAATTTTGCCTAGTTTACGATGATACATAAATTTTAAGAATATAAATTCTGCCTTTATAAAAGGAAATCTAGAAAATTCCGTTTTGGGGAAAACATGTTGATGTCTGTAGTTATTAATAAATTATAATCATCCAGGAATAACCTAACAAATTTAATATTAATGTTTTATCCTTCTGTATCAAAATGTTAATGTAAACATTTAGAAATACTACACGTAAACTCTAAACATTTAATTATTTAACAGTTGTATTACAAAATAAAGTGTCTTATATTTATTTATAAGAAAACGTTTTTGCGATACAAATAGGATTTAAATTATAAGAAACTGTTTAGTTGATTAATAACACTTCTAATTGTAGAAATAGGATTACCCAACGGTAAAAATAAAATCATTGTGATACCAATAAGTTTTATGGTCTTTGAAATTATAAGCAAAATTGCGGTTTTTAAATAAAATATGGAAAAAATAAAGATTGTAAACACTGGTGATCATAACCTTCATTCAAAATAAAAGCTTAAAATCTTAAAAAAATATAATAAAATGCTGACTCAGTGTAATATTTCGACCGAACATTTTTACATATTAGTGAATAATAATAAAAATACGACGTCAGTTGTTTGTTATAAACAGTTTATTTACATAGTTTATTTTAATAAAATAGCGGATACCTAAAACCACAAATTTAAATAATATATTTTTCTGTGATTCTTATTGTAAAAGATTTATTTATTTAAATCAGCAAGTTTTTTCATAAGATATTTTGACCGCAAAAGGTAAATTTTTATTATTGTGTAAACAAATTTTGTTTTGTCTAGAATAATTAATATTAAAAATGGTTATACTACTAATAAACACCCATTTTATAATAGTAACATTATTCCTTCGAGAAATTTATAGTTTATGTAGTTAATTTAATATAGTTTATTCACTGAGACTGAAAGTAAGTAAAACTATAAAGTCTACAATAACAAACGACACAAAATTCGCATTCGGTCGTGGCGAAAGTCAACGTTAGAAAGTTGACCAATAACAATAATGGTTCTTAAAAGCATCGTGAGTGATCATCTGAGGTAACAAACACAATTACACCTACGTGGTGGAAAAATACTTGAAGAATATTATTAACACTATAATACAAACAAAAAGGTGATGTATACATTGTGCGGAAGAGTTTATAATTATTTAAATTAATATATCTATTTTGTCCTCTAAAAATATGATTGTGAGATTTGTTTTTTTTTCAATTTCTTAAAAATAAAAGCTGTAATGATGAGATTTTAAAGATCTAAACGCGTGTCTGTGGAAATAATGTATCCATTAAACTTAATAGATACATTATTTCATCTTAAAGACTCATTGTTGTAGATTAGATGGATCGAAATGAAATGTTTTGTATTTTGAAATTATTACTTTTTGTATATAAAAATTTGAGTTGAGAATTTTAAACTAATGAAATGATAAAATAATCAATTAATAAAGAAGATAAAATAATCAATTAATATGTCTTCTTTAATAAAACAAGCATTTAATATAGACGTCGGTGTAAAAATTAAATCATGGAGTATACGATTGATTACTCAATTACGCAAATAATAATACTAATCAATCAACAAATTGCCTATTCAAAGAATCGATTCATCGATTATTCAAGTAATTTACTAACCGATCAATCAAACAATCGATCAATCGATAAGTCAAATAATCGAATCACAATCACAGACCTACTTACAACGCTAATACATTTAACAATAAGTTTTAAGACTTTTAAATGCTCATACGATTCGTATCCTAATTACGCATTAAGGGTTTATTTCCAGGAAAATCATGAGACAATATTCAAGTATCGACTTTTCTCTAATGTCCAAACAATGACAAAAAAGTCATGTCTCCAATTACAAATCTACTATTGGTGAATACCAAACCTCATTATATACAACTAATATGACAACTAAAGATGATATTTTGAAAACCACCTGCATACTCCATTACAGAAAAATACTAAGCAAGAGAGAGATCTAATTTCATTCACAACCTATTATCCACGCACACTAATTTGAAAAATTAGGAGAATTAAAACTCTTGTTATGTTCCATTACTTTATTTTTAGTTAACTGACACGTGTTTCGGTCCTTGCGGATCATTATCAAAGTTAAAACTAAATTTAGTTTTAACTTTTTTACAGAAATTAAAGTAATGGAACATAACAAGAGTTTTACTTCTCCTAATTTGAAAATTTGGTTCCATCAAGAGAGTAGCAGAACAAATATCGATCACACTAATTTGTTTAATAAGCAAAATGTACTCGTTTGAGAATGTGACTGGTTCATCTAGCCATTCTTTGAAGAAAATGTAGAAAATGAAACCAAATCTCAATAAGAGAAATATGTTACTTGTAATAAAGAATACATAAAATGAAATGGTAGTAGCAAAATAAAAGTATTATCCATAAAGATTACTATTTCTTTTTGAAGATAAAATATTTATATACTTTTTCAGCGATCGATTCAGTAAGTTTAGTTGAAGGAAACATCTGGTTTTAACTTTAACCCACATTCCAGAAAAGTGAGAACAATGCAATTTGGGTTTCCTTTGGCGACGAAAGCCTCATCACTTCAATACTAGAACCTGAGCTAAGAGGCATAATAAGTACAAAAATCGAGTCCTAGTACCATAGAATCACACACCCGTTTTAATCATACCTTCTTGCTATAGATACAATATAAGGTTTAAAAAACATTGTAATATAATTAGAGCACATTGCTTCATCCGATCAAGTAATTTCACTTTTTTGATAGCAGTCATTAGGGACCTATACATTCATACAATATCAGGTCACCACAGCTAATAATACTACTTTATATGCTCCTAATCTGAAAATAATATAAAATAGGGTAAAGATATCATAATGTTTCACCAACAAATAAGTGAGAAAATGATTCAAGAAATATATAAAATAAGCATAAGCATTGTAGTAACAAGTATCTAACTGAAAGTGATAATCTAAAACTTAAACTATTTTAAAAGTGAACCATTAAAGGTTTTAATGAATGATCGTTTTAGTAACAACAGATATAACTAAAACAGATTCTTGGGAAGATACAAGATATTGACTAAAACTTTTTATTTGATCCAAGATAAATATGTGAGGTTAATTCACTTTAATCTGGAAGATTACATTTACTTCCGATATACACTTTGGATATGTTAGCATAATTTCTAAATCAAAAATCTAGGAGGTTGGATTATAAATTTTGTAATATTAAGTTAGAAAGGAGTACAAAGTTGTTAATAAATAAATAAATAATAAATGTTGTCAATAGATAATTTATGAAGATCTATTAAAAAGCTTATATAATGTTTTGACACTATTTATGGTTCAAAATTTGATTGCCTTTTTATTTCGGCTAGTAGCCAATTAAGGTTTCTAGCAAGCTAAAGAACACAAAATCATTAACAATGAATCACACAAAAAACGTATGAAGACATTACGCGTCAACATCTTCCAAAATATCTTCTATGCAATAATAATAACTAAAAATCCATTTTTTAATCCAAATAATATTCTAATGTCTTATAGAAAGGTGCTTGATAAGATTTGATAAATTGCAATCAAAACATTCGTGATGGTCAAAAAGTTTTTTTTTTGTTTTTGTAGTAATATCGGTAAATTATACAAAAATATATGCGGCGAATCACACCACAATACCCTACAATTACAATCGACAACATCACTCGTATACCTGCAAATACCTAGGCATCAAAACTCTCCTTTAAACCCCATGCCCCATCTATAAAAACTAAAATCACAAACAGGACCCGGCAGTTCAAATCACTCACCTATAAACAACAAGGTATATCAATTAAAATTGCTATACATACATTCATCGGAATGCCAGAAAAGAAACATGTTCTTAAAATTAGATGTGATCAAATGATTAAACCAAAATATTAAAATAACTGACAATAACAGGTATGGACCAATTTCGATTTATTTTAGATCTCATCAGCGTGGCGCAGTTGGAAACAGGGAAACGTAGTTTTCTTAAAATCATATCATTAAATGCAAAACATCTTTAGAATGTGATTCAAAACTCATTGTATATCTACAATATGTGGACGGTTGTTCCAAATTTAGACTTCTGGGTGATACCCTGCAATGATTCTGCAACATCCATTTTATACGTAATCTTTAGTTTCCACCGAATCAGGCATATCCGATTTATTTGCAGGTTATCCTTAAAGAACTTATCTACCAGACCTACCAACGTTCGGATCTTGAGTTACAACCTAAGTTTTCTTCGCTGTTTTCTTGACTAGTAATAGTAAATCATTATATGTATTATTGAAAATGATCGAAAAATTTATTACGCAACTGAAAATAAAATAATGAAACATAAAAGTTTTACTTTCCCGCCCTTCTGTCTCCTTCTCCTGTACTAATCTAACCGAAATCTTTACCCCAGATCAATCTACTCTCATTCATTTATTCATAAAACGTCTACTAGATTTTAATGAGTTTGTCATGTTTACACTTAAAAATATTACAAAATATATTTCCAAAAAAATGAAGATTACTTACTTTTTGATTTTCTAAACAATACCCAAAAAGAGTTTTTCAGTGTCAGCTTTAAAAATACAGCTAGTTTCGCAACTTGTAATAAATCAATTTGTGTTTACCTGATGTGTTTGGAATCAAATTAAAACTCGGTTTTTATTTCTATGCTATACTCCTAGTACATTCACTATTTGATAATTTAAAATACTAAAAAATGTATGTATCCCATGGAGTTTTTCATCACCTTCCAAAATAACTTTTGATTTCAACTGATTAATTAAGTCATATTAATTTCAAGATTCCAAAGATACCAAATGTTTTTGATTATTGAAATATTACCTAAAATACTCACCTTTTCCATTCCTAACCTTACCAGTACCATATAATACAAAGGAATTAGTGTGTCGGATGTATATTACCTTAAGCAAGTTAATAAAACGTTTTGAAATAATGCTTCATATTCCTAAAGCCAAAGTTGTATGAAACAATTCCAGTAATAGCATTGAACAATAAAAAATAAAACAATTATTTAGTGCATGCATAATAAACTTCTAACGAATAATTAATTCTATTTTATTAATATTGTAGTTTTTAAATTGAATCTATTTGAAGGATTTTTGAATCAATTTGTTATGCGTCGCTAAAAAAATATATACTAATATCAAAAAACAACAAACCATAAGATTAGAAACGCATTATTGTTCAAAATGTATACCCTATAAATTCCTCATAGTTTTTCAACAAGAAAATTAGGTTTGTTCTATTTTAATAGCTTCATAAAAGAATATACAGTGTGAAAACTTTATCTGGAATAAAATTCATAACTTTGATATAGGCCATTTTTGCAAAAAAATCCCTAAACAAGTTACGTATTGCTTTTTCCTGTACATATTTCTATGTATTTGCTGCTTGTTCATCGCTTCTCCGAAATGCCCACCCACCCCCGACCGTTTTTAATGGAAAGGTATGTCACGTGACATCTCGTTTGGAAGATCTCTTCGCAAGGAATACAAAATACTACTTATTTCTTAAATATCTTCAAAGCCCACGTGATAAAATGAAAACTAATTTTACATTGAACACGTTTCGGCATAAAGTTGTATGTTTTTGATATGGGATTTGATGATTTGGAACCACGTTGCTTAGTTACTAGCGATAATAATAGTCACATACGCTCGTTAAGTTGTTCTAAAATGCTGTATTTAACCAAAAATCTCCGTATCGAGATTCTGATGATGATAACCAGATTTCTTTAGCATTAATCCTTTTTTCCGACGAATGTATTTTTACCTTACATGGTGATTCGTCCAAATTGTCGTTATTGGGATGACCATAACCCTCATTGGATGCGAGAAACTCAGTTTCCGCAAAAAGTCAATGTATGGGCTGGACTAATAGGTGATCAGATTGTAGGAGCAGTATTCTTCGATGGTAATCTTGAAGGAGCAGCATATCTTACATTTCTTCAAAACGACCTCATACCAGTTACCCACTTTATTTCCAAATCCGTTAGATCCGGATTTACCTAATGAACGAATATGGCATCAACAGGGCGGAGCTCCACCCCATTATGCTGTGATCGTTCGTAGATATTTAGACGAAGTTTTTCCCAATAGATGAATTGGAAGAATGGAATGGAAGACGAGATTTTCGGATCTTAGTCGCCTTAACTTTTTTGTAACAAAACCGAACGACATTAATGACCTTAAGCAATGTATTAGCCATGAAATACGGCAAGTCATACAAGAAATGTTAAAAAATATTGGAGATGCATGTTATCATCGTTTTGCACTTTGCCAAGAAAGAAACGGTGCCCATTTTGCATTTGTCGCATTAAATAATATTCAAGAAATAAATACTGTGTTGTATTCCTTGCGAAGAGATCTTTCAAACGAGGTGTTACTTGATGTACCTTTGAAAAAACAAAAAATCGGAGGTGGGTGGGCACTTCCGGAAACAGACAAACAAATAGCATACACCTAAAAATTAGGGCAAGAAAAAACAATACGTAAAGTGTTTCGGGATTTTTCTTTTTGCAAAACTCGCCTATATCGAAGTTCTGAAATTTAAATTTTCCACACTCTATATTTAACTGATTGAGGTTAGAGGCAATTACTTCGTGATACATTTAAATTAAATAAATATATATATATATATATATATATATATATATATATATATATATATCAATAATTTTCCTTACAAAATTTATAGTTTTGAGAGAAATTACTTTGTATCTTTTAGAAGATCAATTGTAGTGTAGAAATAGACTAATTGGATTTGGAAAAGAAAAAAATTAATTTAATTGAGGTTCGAACACAATGAGATGCACATTTGGCTTCAAACGTGGTTTTCCGAATATAGGCAATTTCGATATGAACAATTGTGTTATTAACATTTCAATACAAATTGTACAGAAAAGTTCGAATCAGAATTGAAACACAACCAAACTAGTCAATTTGACTACATTAACAACTGTACTAATAGTCAAGAGATTAATTCTCGGATTGCAGAATCCTAGATTCATTGTCAGATTTAGTAACTTTTTTAGTAACATTTGAATATCACTAGTTTTACGTTGGTGTCACGGAACAGCTGACGGTATTGTCAATATATTCCGTGATTGTCAGTAAAGAAGAACGTGAAATGTTTGTTTGCAAAGTTAGTTTGTGTGATAAGGGACAAGGAATAAACTTTTTTTTTATTTAGTCAAGATTAAAGTAAGTACAGTCAATAATTATTTTCAATGAAAATTGTAGAATTATTTTCATTTAATGTTTTTGCAAACAAAGTTTGCACGTGCTCCTCAACTGACAATCACGGTTTAAATTGACAATACCATCAGCTGTTCCGTGATACTAACATAAAACCAGTGATATTTAAATGTAAGTAAAAAATACGACAATTAATCTAGGATTCTACAATCCTAGAATTAATCTCGGTCTATTAGTACGGCTGTTAAGGTCTTGTTTTCCAGATGAGGGTAGTTCCAAAAAAGGTTTTCTAAAAAAGTATTTTGCTTCAACCATTAACAATCAATAGGAAATTGTAGGGATAAAGCAAGAATTTCAGGAATGTAAAAAAATGTTTATGTCTGTTGATAAACATGTATGAAAAAGCAAATCATCATTTTGGTTATGAAATGGTTAGCTTCGCATAAAAATCAAACAATAAACATTTTTTCTTCTACCATGATCAAAATTATAATTTAAAAAAATATATCTTTGGGATTAAGAAGTTAAATTTTTTAAAGCAGTAAAATTTTGTACAGATTATGGCTCAATTTCAGGACAAAGGAAAGGAAAGATAATTCGTACATCTCTATAACCTTATCAATTACCAAAATATAAAATCACCATATGCATTCTCTTCTGAAATTTAAAAACTTTAAAAAAAAAATTAAAAAATGTAAAAACTAAAAACTAGAGAATCTTTGAATTATAAACATCAAAAACCATTTAAAATATGCTAAACTTTAAAAGATTTTGAAGCCTAAATAACAATAGGTTCAGCACACTAAAAACTTTTTGTTTAAATTTAAAAACTTCGAAATGAAAAATTTAATCAAAAACAATCAAACTTAAAATTTAAAAAAAAAACGGAAATATAAAAATAAAGTATTGAATTGAAACATAATGTACAAAACACTATAAAATTTGTAATTTAAAATCTTGAATATTCTATTAATTAAAACAATGAAAGAAAACCACGAAAAAACAAATACAATATTTGAATAAAATACAAAGTAATTTCTCTCAAATACAGTTACAACAATATAATTATATATAAGAACTTTTAGATCATGGTATCTTAGAGAACTAAGTTTTAAAATCTTAATATGTACTTGCTTTTATTTATGTTTAATATTAAAAGAAACAAATTACCAAATTGATCAACTCGAAAGTTTCAAGATAAAAAAAAACTACATTACTTGTTTTTTTGTATTTATAGGAAATAATAATATAAACAAATCATCAAATGTATCATATTGTTTTCTTGTACAAATAAGTTTCTCAACATATAAGGTCTTGTAGTTTTTTTTTTTTAGAAAATCTCTTCCTAATGTCTGAAATAAGATCGCCAAACATTGTTTAACAGAATAAAGTTAGTAAGGCTTTGACTATATGTTTTAGAACAAAAAAAGTATTTCACAATAATTTTAGACTTTTTGAAGTTTTACGATGGACGGTATGAATTTTTTAACCAAAAAATTAACAATAATATATCTTTAATCAATTCCTTACTTAACCCATGGTGAAACTATTGAACTATTTTTATTAGAACTAAATACACTTGGTTTGTTTCATAAAATAAAACAAACAAACCAAGTGTTTTTATTTCTAATCAAAATAGTAACAAAAGTATACCTATTGCTATCGTGCTTGGCTTTAATATATTTAGTTTAGTTTATTTATATTCATTATTTTAAAAATTATATTTCTTTATTTACTTTAATGCTATCATATACGTAACATTCCAATAAATATAAAATTTGTAAAATAATACTTCTAAATTGTTTATAGATAAAAACAGACATCATTTTGCAATAAATTTACTTGATGTGAAAAAAGGTTTTCGAAATTAGAAAGTTTTGGGTAAATGTACTATTTCATTTAATTTATTAGCTGCTATGTCTTCCTTCAAACCAAAAATATTGTCCACATCATCAGTTTTTAAACGATATAGTTGTAGTTTTTTTTGTCAATGATAAAAACTCATGTTTCCATTATTATTATTGATTTTCACATCAAGATTTTCAAAATTAAAAAGAATGTGGTTAAATGTAAACTCATTTCCTTAAACGATACAATTGTCTTTTTCGCCGTTAACAACGTCCCATATTTTCATCTTCAATTTTAGATCTTTTGACCAATGTAAAGTATAAAAAGGACTTCATGGTTACACAAATGAATAAATAAATGAAACGGAATTAATTTATCACTATAAATACTAATCCATAAATATTATCCTTCGATTCAATTAAAAATATTATCACTCAGTACCATATATATCACAAATAACCAATTATTCAATACAATAGCGATAGGCTTTACCCATCATTATAGGAGAATTCAAACTAGTGATTCCAAAACTTTATTATTTATTAACAAGAAAAGCGAAAGTATATACTTTAAGCCCCAAAAGATTTCCAAGTTTTATTGCCTGTGATTATATTTACATATTTTGAATACCATAAGTTTTTCCGAAAGTAATCAAAATAAATAATATAACAAATAAAACTATATATTTTTTCAACTAATAAATTTCGTAGCAATTTTTTGCTAAAATTTTTGGAATCGCTACATTAAGTAAACCAGAATACGTTTAATGATACCGATTAGGATTAGTTAAATCTAGTAAATCTGGTACCACAATGATCATCGACACCTTTCAACATGATCAATTGTAAAGGGGTTCTGAATCGGTAGGTAATTAGAATGATTATACAATTTTCTAACGAAATAAATAAGTAATTTTATTTGAAAACTTACGAGTAATTATTTAATTATAACAGAAAAAAAAAACGTTGGGCATATCTGGGTTAATATTCCCAGGATTCGGTCGGATGGATTGTATACGGTGGGGTCGGATTTAATTTGATTACCTAGCGGAACCGACTTTCCTTTTTTAATTGGCCCTTTCTTGAAAACAATCTGGGTCAACGGATACTGACCCTTAAAACACACGGTATACAGTCGATCCAAAAGAACGTACAGACAGAGTGCGGTAATGAGATCACGTTGTTTTTCTTTTATTCTTCGGAAGGGTAATCGGAGCACTTGTTTATTAAAAAATCCGGCGTTTCACTTTTATCACTAGACGACGAACTGAAGAATTTTATCTCGAGATCCCTGTGGCCGTTCAGCGAGGTGACGATCTCCGTGGATACCTCTAGATCGCGTGAAGACCTGGGCAGAGAGTTTTTGTTGTCCTCGTCTATGGAGAAAGTAGATATGCTGTCGATGAGGGCTTCCGAAATTGGGGACGAGTAGCGCTTGGGGATGTCGGGGAACTGGAACGGCGGCGTGGTTAGGAATGGAGAGTAGCAACTCCTATCGATGTCCCAGATTTGTCCCGAGGGATCACAGTATCTGCACTGACACACACTTTCCACGTTTCCGTTGACGTCGGTAGCGTCTAGTTCCTCGATATCCTCAAATGAATGATGTAGTTTAGGGGTTTCGGAAATATCGCCGGTGGTGTTGCTGCTGTTCCCAACATTCTGCGTTTCGAACGGTTTGTAAGGAACGGGCTCGTAAGCGTAGGGTGCGAAAGGGATTACAGGTAAAGCGTTGATTAAGTCTATATCTGGACTGGCGCTATCCGTGGAGAACTGGTCCTCCTGGCTGGCCGGCCTAAGAAGGTGCGGAGGCTTCCTATCCTTTTTCCGGCGCTTCCTAGGTTTGATAATCCGGGGTAGACAATTGTCTGAGTTTGCCGAGCCCGAACTTTCATCACTCGCCACACTAACAGTGTCCGTACAAACTTCCTGCTTTTTCACCTCCGCTTTAGCCGTTGTGTTGCGGTTCTTATTTTTCCGATATTTATTGTTTGATAAGATTAATGGTACCCCCTGCGTGTGCACAGCCAACCGCGACAACGGGGTTGTTTGCGGCTCGTGCTGATTGCCCCAACATCTCTGATGGTTGGAAAACGAAATCAAAGGCATCCCACCCGCCCATCGTTCACCCGAATTACATCTCTGCAGTCTGTACCTGGAATCTACATATCCAGGAGGCTGGTAGACGATATCCTGGTGGTTGACATAATGCTTCTTGTGCCTCGATTGCTGCGAGGAAATTAGGCACGCACCGATATACCTTTCGACTTCTAGTGCACCCGAGGACGCGGGGCTCATGTCTAAACCAAGACGAAACACACACCTGTAAGTCAGCACATGGCAGGTGAGGTACTAGGTGAGACACGCGACACACCGCGGGCGGACAAAGTCAGACTGGCGAGCCGGAGCGCCGCCGTACCATGAGGCCTTTGTGGTGGGGCTCCTCTCCACAGCCGCACGCTGCACTAACCTACTTCGCAGCGACGAAACAAAGAGAGCGCGCGAGCCACCCACACAACTAGGTCACCGGAGTTTAGATAGTAGGACGGGCGGAGAAATGGAGAAAATCTGAAATGCATCATCCCCCTAACCAACGGACACTCTTCTCTCGAGAGCCGAGGAGACGGTCCGTCGTCCGATGACCCCGTTTAGGTACTACACGCGTATGTGTTAGTGGGTCGGGGTCATAACACCACTCAGCCTTACCAGCGCCGCATCCGCGTCTCCTCCTCGACACGCACCCTAGAAAACTTTCACTTCGGACGGGTCCCGAGTCACTTTTACAATCACTAAATAAACCTCTTCTTCTTTCTTCCGCCGTACGAATGTAAACGTCTATTTGCATCGATGAGGATTACACTTGATCACACCGTCGCACACCACTGATTTTTGATTTATAACACTAGTCGAACTGCTCTACAATATACCTTCAGACATTTAGTCATTAACGCGTAATTAATTTAAACGCACACCTCGTTATTTATTATCATTAGAATATTTACTGCCGTAACGAGTCATAAATTCGAATAATAGACTCAGTCGACTCTATATTAAAAGAAAAATTGTTACATCAAATGATTACAATAAATTAATTCGATTGCCGGGAAAACGATAAATACTCGATAAAATTACCCACATAATAATATTAATTAATGGCGATATTAGTAATGCAGTACCACCACATGTGCTGTAATTGATTACTTTTAATCAAATCAGAAGGTTATATAATTAAACTACACGACTACAAAACCTTTTTTAATACACTCTAGTACAAACACATAATTTTAAGGTTATATGTTTAATTTTTAAAATCATATCATAAAATATTCAATAATCATATTTATTGTATTATATGTCAACTTAAGTAGTGTACAAATGAAATCATTTCTTAGGGAAAAAAATGCCATTATTGGCTAAACAATTGAAAAATGATTATTTTTAAGTGATAATAGAGCAGTACAGTGAGAATTTTGTGAATTCAAGATTGCTGCTGTTAAAATGTGAAGTAAGGCAACATCCTTCTGATTCAAAATAAAATAAAACGAATAACTTTGTTTATATCACTTTTTTAATAACACTTATTGTTGTTGTTGAAGTTGTTGAAAATATAGTAACAAGTGTAACAATTAAAAAAGTGCTATAAACAAATTTATTCGTTTTATTTTTTTTTTTTAATCATAAAAATGTATCACGAAGTGAAAGCCTCTACAATTACTTATTTAAAATCCTTCTCCTTATTAGCAATAGTTTAATTCAAGTTCTAAATAAGCAGTCTATAAAAACAACATGGTGTAATTCAATGTATTCTTTAATTTACTTAATTTGATGATACTGGACCTAATTTTGATTAGTTTACTACTTAAAGGAATGTACTGAAAAACTTTAGGACGTGTAATTGCAATTTTCACTTTAAGGGAGAGAACCTTTTTCAAATGAGAATGATGATCAAGAGAAAAGTAAGGCAAAAACTTCCACAGCAAACTTCACATTTTTAGACAAATTAACCAACATTAATATTGTCATCACAAATAAAAATATGATAATTTTATTAAAGCTTACAATTTTTTTTTTATTGTGTTCGTTCTTCCCTTTTTACCTATTGGCATATTTCCTGCTTAAATGCTAGCCTCGATCTTCAAAACTACTTCGTTTTCTCCTAAAAGTCGAGGCTTTAGTTACATTAAGGGAAATTATTTCTGAAAGGGAGCTGGAGTGTTGCTTATGAAATGAAAATAAAAGCAAAATCTTTCAGCTGAAGTTTGAAACGGTAAGATTAAATACAAGTAAATTGTAGTCTTTACTAAAGAGGTGTCAAATCATAATATAGACCAAAAAGTAGATACATTATTTATTTTGATAGATAATTGGTAGCCTAGTATACAGTATAAAAGTGCATTGCCTTCTTAAATAGTTTGGTAAAAGGTTTCTATCCTGAGGATATTTGCTCATATTTTTTTTTTAAATATACCCATGTTCCATCACCTGGAGATTTTTTTGACTCGGATTCTTCATTTGGCTTCAGATGATAGAATTTTCTATCGGAATTTAAGAAATTCCTTTGGTGTATTGATTGCCCACTAGACATGGAGCAATTTTGAATCGCTCAAAGGTAAATTATTCGTTATTATGAAATTTTGCAATTCCAAACTGATTGCAAAAAAATATGTGCACGATATTTAGTGGACACTTTTGAAAAAGTGTGCCATCGATTATCTAAGCGTACTGGTAAATGCCACCGCCTCAATTAACGACAACCAGAGCACACCTGCCGATCTTGTGCAGGTGTAAAAGAGGCTTCCAGAAAATTTTCGACGGTTATAATTAACTGGGTCGTACTGTTTGTTGAATTTGCTTAATAATCGTAGACGGTCGTAACTGCTAATTAAGCATCATTTGCTCCTTTTAATTGTCTCAACGCCGGTACAGTTACAGAACTTACCTACATTACGAGCGAATCGTGTGACAATTAAATGAACACAGCATTACATCCAACACGATATATATTGGCTTTTTTCTAAATTTGTATCCAGCATCTTTAGTTATTTATTTTACTGTCTTCCTAATAATTATTAATAAATTATGAATGCAGATGATAATTATTATATCAATGCTTGCCATAATGAGTTTTGCTTAATATAGAGTTGTAGACCTTGGAATGGATTTAAATTAACTTGAATTCTTTCATATTTATCCTTAGAACAATATTTTTTGTTTTGCATTGTGAATAATTTGGAATAATATCCAAAGATCTTTAATTCAAATATCTCCTATTATAGTTTAATACAATACTATATTTTATTTCAAATAATAAACTTAAAAAATTGCAAAGATGATAAAAAGGGAATACATTTCATATAAGAAATAAATATAAATACTAAATTAAACATTTTATGATCTAACGGTCATAACCTTCATTATAATTCTCTATTTATAGTTAATTTAATTACTTAGCAAATTATCATTTCCTTCATATTGGTTTAAAAATTGTAGAAAGTTCGATAAATAATTGCGCAATTAGACAATTATAAAACGCGGCGCTATTGTTTAGTAAAATGTAAACTTCTTATTATATTGTCTATGTATAAGGAATAATGATCGGTTGAAAGTGTAATCGTTTTTTGGGTTTGGCTCATCGTGTCGTGATAGGATTTTCCGTATAAGTCCACTCAATGCCTGAAACCATTGTGAGATATTGGAATAAACCAATCTGACCTATAACAAATCCTATTATTCAATTTCGAAACATTGTATTAGTCAGGTGCTGGGCTTGGGAAACTCTATTGTACATTTCCTGGTTGAGTGTTTATGGTGCCTGTTAACAACTTTGCTACTAATTTCCAAATAACACTCCATTTTTAAATCTAAACAACACTGTTCTGTATCAAAATACTTGAGTTTAAGATTTGTTGAATACGAATTTGAGATCAGAAAAATATGTGTGATATTAACAAAGTTACTCGTATTTCTAATTCAGAAAGGCTTTGCCAAAATAAACTTTTGTTTAATTTAAGTTTTTTCTAAATAGGAAAACAAGACAAAAAAGCCTTAAGTATTTTTGAATTTAATATAAAACAAATTAGTATTTCTCTTCCAGTTTTCACGTTAAAGGACCGTATGCTGAAATATTTATTAATATATCATTATTAATCTTCATCTCAAGCAAGAAATAAAAACATTAAATTAAACTCCAAATTCGTTTAACACGAGAATACATCCTTTTCAGGTCACGAATCTCATTACAAATCTTAATAAAAACGGTTAAAAAAAATTAAACGGCTCCTCCCAAATATTAACAAATTAATCGCGTGGAAACAAATTTAAAAAAAAAAACGTATTCCAATCACTCCGAACAATTGACGAAACGCCCGCCGATATAATCCGTCTCTTCCACTATCGAGAAAACAATGCCAAGAACCATTTATGGTTATTAGCATACAATAAACCGTTGTGTCCCAGTTCTTATCTCTTATAATTTTGACGATCCAGTAATTTAGAATAATTTGAATCACTTTGAAGCGGACTCAAAACCACCGTTTTTTCGCTGTTACAAAATAACCATCGTCCCGAATATATAAACAGAATAAATGTGTGCCGCTCGCATAACTGAATTTGTTATTAGTAATTATATATTGACGAAAATTTAGATTTCAGTAACAATTATTTTACATAAAACAAATCTATATTTTAAATAAATAAAAGGGAAACGTCCCAAGCGAATCGACTCAGTCAGATAAATTAGTTTAAATTAAAAAGTGATAGCAGTGAATGATGAATAATTTTCATTTATTTCTTCTTGAGCGACTTACTTTATCGCACACTTCAGAGAATAATTATTGAAAGCTAGAAAGCGCCCAGAACAAAATTATTAACTATTTGTTTCTGGTTAAGTGAATTAATCAGAATCAATCAAAATCAAAGTGAGCTACTGTAAACAAGCTCAAGTGTCATTTGGTGAGAACGAGTAATAGATAATTCTTGAATGTTGTTATGTTTGATAATGAACAGTGAATGTTCGAAACTATAGTCACAGCAATAAATATTTTTTGTGGTAAAACAAAGTTAAAGTGTTTTAATTATCTGAGTAATAGATAATGTCAGCGTGGAGCCCTAATAAAAACATAAGCCTTTTTAGTTCAGTGAATCGACTCTTTAAGTAAGTTAATCAGAGACAAGCGAGTGAAATAGTGGGAAGAAGTCGAAGAGAAGTGAGAGCGAGTAATAGAATATGACAGAAAGTGCCCATAATAAAATCATCATCAAACTATTTTCTTTTTCTTGAAAATTAGATATACCAGGTGTAAATACAAGTATTTAAAGAAGAATACAGATGTCCAAGAGAATATTGGCACCCTCAGCATCATGGACAAAAACCAGGGTTAGAATGGAAAAACGTCGCAGCTGCATGAACTCCGCCCAGCTTCATCCATCCAAAATTTTTGTACGTTTTGTTATATATTTGTGTATATTCATATGCATTTTTTTAGGAAGCTAAAGACTAATAAACATATGCATAAGTGTTTTCCGGTTTGAGTAAGAGATGGCGCCCGCGATGGTACGAAGCGGCACGCATTTCTTTTCTTGTTAAATCAAAAGAAAAAGGCTGCTGAAAGTTAACCTTTGCTGGTAGAAACATGTTGTGAAAACGCTCCATCGCTTAAAACATGTAAGACATGATTTCAACAATTTAAAGGTGATTTTAATGTCAAAGACACTGAGCGTTCTGATAGACCACAAAAATGCGATTACATTACATGTGTCACAAAAAACAATCAGCAGACGTTTACCAGTAATGGGGAAGATCAATAAACTCGGTTTATGAGTCCCACATGATTTGAATGAACGTCAAATGAAAAATCGTAGTCACTTGTGAAGTGCTGCTTCAACCCCACGAAAGGAAATTAATTTTTTCATTGAATTGTGACGGGTGACGAAAAATGGATTTATTTTGAAAACGCGAAGCCGAAAAAATCCTGGCTTTCACCAGGCGAAGTCGGTCCTTCAAAACCAAGGCCAAATCGCTTCGGCAAGAAGACCGTGCTCTATGTCTGGTGGGAGCAGATCAGTAATGTGTATTATGAATTCTTGAAGCCCGGCGATACCGTTAATACACAACGCTATCGCCAAAAATGATTAATTTAAATTTAAACCGAAATAGGCTAGAAGACATGGCAAAGTGATTTTGTTACACGACAATGCGCCGTCTCACACAGCAAAACCAGTAAAAGAAACCTTTAAATCGCTTGAATGGGACATCCTTCCACGCCCACCGAATTCGCTAGATCTGACGCCATCTGACTATCACCTTTTCGCATTAATGGGGCACGCGCTCGCAGAGAAGCACTTCATTAATAATAATAATAATAATAATAATAATAATTTTATTCGTCTTAGTGGTTGAGTTAACAACAAGAGACATGTCAAATATACAAGTACAAATATAAAATTAGGGTAAATACAAAACAAAAATAGTTAAAGTCAATATGTGATTTCAGCTGGGTGCTTCCATTAGACAGATAGAATTAGAAAATTCATTTAAATTATAAAAAGCTGATTGCTGTAGAAATCCCTTTAATGTGATTTTAAATTTTTTGTAGCATAATAAAGTCATCGACTTATGGAGTTGATTGTATAGGGTGATTCCGCTATACAATGGCGACTTTTTATAATATGAATGCTTACATTGCTTTAAAACAAGTTTCTCTTTATTACGTGTCGCGTAGTCGTGTATGTTACTATGTTTAGTAAAATTTTCCCTATTTGAATGGATGTAACATAATATTTTTAATATATATATGGAGGGTAACGTTAATAATTTGTATTCTATAAATTTAGTTTTGCATGTTTCGGTATACTTTAGATTGAATATTAATCTTATAATACGTTTTTGTGTTATAAACAATCTCTCCATATCACTCGACAAACCCCATAACACAATGTTATATGTTAAATATGAGTATACGACGGCGTAGTAAATATTGATAATGCAGTTAAGATCTAACTGATTTTTGAGGCGGGATATTAGATAGTATGCTTTATTTACTTTTTTACACGTTTGATCAATATGCTCATGCCATAAAAAGAAGCGATCTATTATTATGCCTAAGTATTTTGATGATGTGACAGTTTCAATGTTATTGTTTTCAAGTGTGAATGCGATATTATCTGACTTTTTATGTATATTGGATAAGTGCATAATTTCTGTTTTTGCAATATTTACAATTAAGTTATTGATTCGACACCAATTGGTAAACTGATTGATAACGTCAGTAACTTTATTTTTTGCTCCTGCTAGAGTATAATCCGATACAACAATTGCTGTATCGTCCGCATACATAAACACTTGCCCGGTAATAATATAATTTGGTAAGTCATTGACGAAGAGTAAAAATAATAACGGACCTAGATTGCTCCCTTGAGGTGTACCCATGTTTAATGTATATTCAGGTGATTTAGTGTTTCCATATTTAACTATATATTTACGGTTAGTGAGATATGATACTAACCAGCTATTAATGCAACCCCTGAAACCAATATTATATAACTTTTTGCTCAGCAACTCGATATTAATACAGTAGACGCCGCTTATTAGAATCACGGATAATGTTATCAATCGGATATTGTTATCACTTTTGCGAAGAACGGGCCGAACGTGTAATACTACATACAAAAATTTTCGTTTATAGTAATCATGATTTCGGTTTATGTTATCATTTTTACTTTCCCTATGTACGAAGTATATATAGGGGAAGTATTGTGATCGTGATTCTTTTTTGAAAAATTTTTTTTGCGGAAATATCCGTTTTGAGGTCCCCCGAGTTCATTAAACTAATTTCTGGAAAAAAAAAATTGTGTCTGTGTGTGTGTCTGTCTGTCTGTCTGTCCGTGGGTGCTGTATCTCAAAAACGACTGATCCGATTGAGATGAAACTTTAAACTTAAGGTTTTAAACTGGAACTGAAACGCTTTTGGTAAACATTCATAAACCGGAAGTGGGTGTTTACTCGAGGCGTTTTTTGTTTTTTTCCGATATTTTTTTTAATATGAAAAATATTACAAAACTTTTCGAACAAAAGTTAAAGAGAATGAGAAACTGAACAAATTTTGTTAAAATATATTTTTCATAAAATTCTTAACTTTCGAGAAAAAAAAATAAAAATTGAAATTTTTGACATTTTTTGCCAATTGCTAATAAACTATTGAAGCAACATGAAAGTTATATAACAAATAATTGTAGACAATTCAAAATGTTACGTTATTATAGTTTGTTACGTTATATATTTTTATTTAAAATAAAGTTTTGTTTTTCGGCTATTATTATCAATCGGTTATTGTTATCAAAAACCCCGAGTCCCGTTGTGATCACATTAAGCGGCGTGCACTGTAGTATCAAATGCTTTTTTAAGATCAAATAGTATTAGGAACGTTTCTTTTTTGTCGTCCATATGGTTTAGGCAGTGTTGTACTAAATCTATACCCGCAGTTTCGGTAGATTTCCCTGGCAAAAATCCATGCTGACATTTGTTTAATATATTAAATTTATTTAGAAACGAGAACATTCTTGTACACATAACTTTTTCTATAATTTTTGAAACGACACTAAGAATACATATGGGCCTATAGTTGCTTATGTCAGACGTGTCGCCTTTTTTAAATATGGGGATTATTTGGCCTATCTTAAGTATTGTTGGAAATTTGCCCTGCGAGACCGAGATATTTATAATGTCTACCAAAAATGGGGCAATGATATCTGCATTTATTTTGATTAATTTTAACGGAAATTCATCAAATCCTGAACAATTTTTGTTAGGTAGTAGGTGTATGATATTAATTATTTCACTCTCTGTAATAGGTACAAATGAAAAGGTGTTAGGATATATAATATTACTGGTTAAATCACTTGTATCATCAGTAGTAAATTTTAAATCAGTTATAGATTTTTTGAAGAAACTTGCAAAGTCATTTGAGATTTCCTGATTATTTTTATTTGATTCAATTATATGTTGTTTTTTATTTTTAATTTGAACAAGGTTCCATAATGCTTTTACCTTATTACTTGAGTTATAGATTTTGTTAGCTGAATACTGCTTTTTTTCAACGTCAATGAGAGTATTCAGTTTTTTCTTTTTAGATTTGTATAATTGAAGCACATCCTCTGAACCTGTTAATTTTAAAAGCGAGTCTAGAGCTTTAACATCATTATATAAATTTTGAAGTTCTGACGAAAAAATAATTTTCTGTTGTTTTTTCTGATTGGACTTTAGCATTTTCTTTACGGGAAAGCTTACTTCTAGACTCCATTTTATTTGTTGATAAAAATAGTTATAAATAACGTCAATATCATCATTATTACACCATTGTATATACATACTGTGTTTGATGAAGTGTTGTCTAAACTGTATCATATTGTTTACTGAAAAGTTCCGTGCCGTGATATAAGTGCTCTCTTTAGGTTTATGTGATTTTAATTTTATATCGATCATTTGTGCATAATGGTCTGATAGACCTGGATTAAAATTATATGTAGCCGCTACTATATCGATATCATTTATGATAATATAATCAATGGAAGTCATTGTCGGTTCATCAGTGTTCGGTAATTTTTGAATTCGAGTGATGTCATTTATAATCGAGATTAAATTATGAGCGTTTAAAATATCATTTAAGTAATTATGCATTTTACTTTCATAGGCTTTATCAATATTTAAATCGCCACATATTATAATATTTTCAAATTGTTGGTTTATTACATCTAAAATTTGATTTAGTTGATTAAAAAATAATGCACAAATATCATTTGTATTACAGGGAGGTCGGTAAATCGATAACACACATGTTTTTGTTGATACTGATATTCCGCAGCATTCAATAGTATTTTCAATGCAAAAGTTTTTAAGGAATTTTAAAGGATGTGTTAAGTGTGAATGTTTGTGTTTTATGAGGAATTTCGAGGAAGTTGGAAAATGGCTAGATGAATGGTTCTCCGCAAAAGACAAGCAGTTTTTCTGGCATGGTATTTACATAAGTTACCTGAAAGTTGTGCATATACCTGGTATAACAAATGAATTCAAAAATATACATCAAATTTTCGACGAAGGAAGCTCAGACGGAATTCACATTCACAAATTATATTTTTCCACTCAAATCCTTCCTTTGTCATGATGTTGGGGGAGCAGGTATCCACTTAGACATCCGTATTTCTTTATAGATGCTTTTCATTAGTTCTTTTGTTAGAAGACGCTTTTCGGCTGTTTATATCAACATTACAGTTTTTTATGAGTCCGGTCATATTAATCAGATAAAATAATCATTTAAGAAAAATAATTGTTCCTGAAGTCTATAACAAAATCATTAAGTTTTTTTGCTGTCAATAATGATGATTCATTTTGATTAACTTCAATGGCTAAACTTATTGCTCAATTCAGTAAAGAATTCATAAATATTTGAAGGTATCCATTGTAAAATTATCTGATGTAAACAAACTTTTTGAAGTGAGTGAGATGTGAACAAGTCGAAGAACCATTTAATAAAAGCGAACGATTAAAGATAACTAAAATCTCATCAATGCTATTGAAAATGTAATCGAACCTTCACTTAACCTAATTTTGTTGTCTATCTGTGTAGTAACTCCTGGGAGATTTTATTCAGTTAGTTGAGCTACTTCAAACAGTATCAAAACGTGCCTCCAGTGAACGTTGACTTATTTTGTTTATTCATGTTTCTTGATTGGTTTTTTGATCAGTGAATCAAAAGTTTTCAAAACATGCCTCCAGTGAATATTGACTCATTTTGTTTATTCATATTTTCTTGTTTGGGTTCTTGATCAGTGAACCGACTCTTTAATGTGACGCGCCTAATTTTAGCTATTTCTTTATTTAAAACGCGTGGGTGTTGGGTGTATTGAGGTTATTAATTGAGTAATCGTATTAGTGGAAGAAATCATAGTGGTAAAAGCAGCAGTAATCATAGTATAGTGGTAGCAATAGAAGTAATAGTTTTAGTAGTATCATTCGTAGTAGCGACAATAGTAGTAGTAGTAGAAGTAATAACTGTGGTTGTTAATCCTTCTGTTATTGTTTTTTTTTGGAATTGTTGTTGTTGTGATTATAGATGTAATGATGTATTAATAACAGTAATTATAGCACTAGTAGTAGAAGTAGCAGGAGTAATGGTAGTAGTAGAAGCAGCTATAATAATAATAATAATAACGGAATAGTAGCAATAGTACAAAACAGTAGAATAGTAGTAGTAATAGTAGCGACAATAGTAGTAGTAGAAGTAGTAATTGTGGTTGATGTTGCTTCTGTTATTGTTTTTGCTACTGTTCATATTTCTGACGATAGATGAATAGATATAGTAATAGTAGTAGCAGTAGCAGTATTAGTAATCGTAGTAATGGTAGAAGAGCAGTGGTGATAGTAGTAATATCATTAGCAACAGCAATGGTAGCAGCAATAGTATTAGCGAATATAGTATCTGTGGCAGTAGAAGAAGTAGTAGTGGAAGTAGTAATCAAGCTTGTTGTTTTATTGTTTTTTTTTCATTGTATTGTTATTGTGACTATAAATGTGAGGATAAATATACAATCAAGAAAACATCTGTTGTCTAAAGCATTTCATCAAATTTTTCCAATTGAGTGAATATACCACCAACAAGTATAGGAACTGCCAATAGCGACAATTAAATCTATAATTATCTGAGCACACTGTGGTTGTTGTTATCAGACGGAACCAAAATTCAGAGATTTTACTAGGGATTATAGTACTTATTTTTGTAACATCTTTGGTTTTGTGGTTATTGTTTTTATTCTTATTTATGCGTTTAAATTAATGCCATATGAAATGTTACAAATGACCAATGACATCCTAATGATGAATAAAACTAATATCTAAAGAAAATCCTTCCTTTGTGTTAAGAAGTTTATTTAATGTGCAGGTAGAAATAAAGCAATACCAAATGTATGAATGGGAATTGATAATGTATACACCATACAGTAATGCTGAGAACATTTTTCAAATATTATACTCCAAATTTTTAAGTGATTTTGTGTATGAAATCAGGCAAATACTGCCTGGGATACAAACAAACCTTGAAGACCCTTAGGCAGGGAAAGGCCAAACTCATAATCATCGCCAACAACACGCCACCGCTGAGGAAATGTGAAATTGAATATTACGCCATGTTGGCTAAGACGGGAGTCCACCACTACACAGGCAACAACATTGAACTGGGCACAGCTTGTGGTAAATACTTCAGGGTGTGCGTCATGTCGATCACGGATCCGGGTGATTCGGACATCATCCGCTCGATGCCCACAGGTGACCAACCTGCGCAATGATTTCTATAAATAAATAAGTTTATATTTTAAGTGCATTGTTGTTGTTGTTGTTGTATTTACATATATCTTTTGATGAATTTATTTAATAGATCTTGCAAACTAAACTAATATTCTGTAAGTAGGTTATTCAACGGATAAGAATTAGAATAGTCTAGTCTAACCTGCTATGTATTTGTAATATAATATAACCACAAAATGAGTCAATTCAGTCAGATTGATCTGTTTTAAATATAAGGTACCTCGTTTTAAATTAAATACCCTCCTGTGGTGACACAGCGATTAAATCAATTCCGAGAGCAATCAATCAAATACCTGCTATAAGCCTTTAACATTATTTTTACTAGTTTAATGAATCAACTCTTTGATGTGAATCAGATCTTGCAAGCCAGAGAAAGTCATTTTTCTAAAGTTCTGAAACGTATTTATAGAAAATGTATATAGTGCTAATAACCAGATTATAAATACATTTGGACCTTTTGTTCTTATAAAATGGTTAACTTGCCAGATCTGATTCACACTAAAAAGTCTATTCATAAAACTAATAACCAAGAGTCAAAGAGAGGGTTTAGGCTTAGATTAGTCGCTTTTGGAATTGATTAAATGACTGTGTCATATCAGGAGGGTGTTCGAATAAAAACGATGTACAAAAACCCAAATGTGTTACAAATACACTACATGAAAATATACACTACTATTCTACCTTATTAACTTAAGGTAGAGTGTGTGAATTAAAATGAATTTGTGACGGCGTATTTATATGGACTCCGCGAAAATTAATAGCTAAAAAATGTTGAATTAATACTAAAAATGAATCCTTAAAATCACCATGATTCTTTTGCTTGCCACGAAGAGAGCAAAACTGTCGCCTCATTTAGTTTGGAGCATCATCAGGAACAACAATGCTTTCTTGTTCAAGAAGCGCAACATCAGCAAGGCTTTCAGTACTGAAAGCCAAAACCACACCAATCTGAGCGCCTACATGAATAATGGTTGATTCCTCTCCATCACCGCTGCTCCGGACAAGAAGGGATTCACTATGTCCTACAAAAAAGCAAAACAGCAATACAGGCCCAAGAAGAACATTGTCAAGAACACCATGTAATCCGGCCCATGCCGTTCCCTTCTCAAACTTTTGATGGATAAGAACAGATACCGCACAGATTTGACAAAGGCCGCCCTCTGCAGAGCCAGTGCAGTCCTCAAGTCGCAGAAGGCGGTGGCTGTTAGAAAGCAGAAGGCCAAGAAGGCCGTATATTTTTTTATATTTTTAAGTTCTAATTAAAGAAGAGCAGTTTGCCAAACTTGAATAACTATGGGAACAAGAAAGAACAAGAATAGACTGCTAGAAGATGGAAACATTCTAGACAACCTTAAACGTTTTTTTTTTGCCTTTCGTATGAACAAGATAAGGAAATCATAAATGAGAAGCTCCAAGAACTTTATAAGAGAAATTAAAATCAGCAAGAATTTGCGCAGAGGGAAACACTTATTGCAGCATGCAAGAACTGCCAAATTTTATGTCATAAAACAGTACTAAAAGGAAAATAAGTTAAAGACTTCAATAAGTCTAGATGACCTTGAAATATACGCGCCTATCACGAAATCAAAAAGGGAAAAACAATAAAAGCGAAGCTCCAAGAAATGTATGAGAATCATCAAAATCTGCAAAAAATTACGTAGAAGAAAAACTTATAGTAGCACGAGAAATAAGAATAACTATAAAAAATATCAGTACTATATGGATCACTCAAATGGAGAAGAGTAAGATAAACAACTGAATAGTTCAAAACTTTAAAAAATAAACACTGGCATCGACCTTTTGAAGTAGCATAGTACTTTTCTCATTTTAAGTTTCTAATGATACCATGTAGCGGAATGTAATGTGCTCAGTTATTTTTATAGAAATGAAAATGATTAGTAGAGCAACAAATCGGTGAATAGATTACAGATGTGGGAAAAATAAATATTACATTGATAAGGCTGTTACTTGGCGAAACTCCATTATGAACTTATAATAAAAAACACGATCGTTTTGAGTTTAGCTTTATTTTGCAGGTACTGCTATAATAAAGCTAAACTCAAAACGATCGTGTTTTCATTATAAGGGAAAAATAAAGTTGAAAAAGTTTCATGTGCTTAAGAGCAGGTGTTTGATTGGAAATATATTACAAAACGATATGGAAGATTTGTAATATGCTCTTAGATGTCCAAAAAACTTGTTGATAAAATTGTTCAAAAGATATAATAATTTTACATTAAATAGAAATAATCTTGGATAATAAACTATACAACATCGTGTATATTATTATTCCTGTTAGAAAGAAACAGGATAAACTCTTATTGCCCTTAATAATGATCTTAATTGTATTCTTCTCCATTTGAACGAGACAAATTATCACTTTATATAAATTGAGAATATACCATAGTGTGATATAAGCCACGATCTCTTTAATTACGTTGAGTAAAAGTCAAAAAGGATGCCGATTACAGTACCATGTCGTAAAAGCAAAACAAAATACTCCATTTCATTTCCAGGTACTAATGGTACCGGCAATTAAGTTTTCATGTAATTTTCCATTAATGCCATTCCTTTCAGATGTTAGATATGGCTATCCTCCGCCCAACTCGATTAAAAATCGGTACACCGGTACCGACCTAGAGATCTGATCGAGATAGACCTTCTTGTGCATCGCCTAGGAGATCTACAAGAGATGCGATCGAGGAAAGCCGAAATTAGGTGCGGAAGCTCTTATCTGACGAACGTGACGTCCTGGAATTTAATTAAGACGAGCCAAAATCCGGCGTTTGCCTTATTTGACCTTAACAAAATAGTGAAATTATACATATATATATATATATATATATATATATATATATATATATATATATATATATATATATATATAATTTTGTTTATTGCTTCAGGGTCGACAATGCGACACCTGTCGCCCGGCAACAATGGGGCAAGTCGGATGTTTACAATATGAGACATATAAGTACATAGGTCATTAGGCTTGGCCACTTTACAAGGACACTTTTATTTATGCTGGCCGGCATGTAGATTCATAGAAATGTCGTGCGTTTTGTAATCGCGGCAGGTAAAACGAAAGGTTGCGCTTTTTCGTGTATCACGTTCATGACGGTTTGATGACTTTGTCTAGCACTAATCGTTGACACTGATCCACGCTAGTAAGAACTGATTTCGTGCCATAAGTATTTGTGGATAACGAATATCATTACAACATTAACACAATTATGTTGAATTCTTGATAAGATTATTAATAATATTAAATCACCTAACACTTCGGAATATTGAGGTAGACTAAAAATATGGTCATTGGATCCTATCAGTGTTGTAGATTTAGAAATTTAGATTTTAGAATTTAGATTATAGCAAATATAATGTATTTTAATAAACATTTACAAACACAAATTTAGAGATATTTTTGCTTTTAATTGAATATTAATTAAATACTAACTAGTAAATTCTACCTGAAAAATGAAGATTTAAATTTTGTGTGAATCTAGTGGTATTAATAATCTAAATAGAGAAAATTATCTTTATTCAGTCACTTAGATGTACAACTGTATTATATATATATAATATACACATTTTAATATCAATGTAAGGCCTAATTAATAAATATTATAACCCGCATATTATAAAAGTAATTTATGATATAACCACGGTCATTTATTCTTGCAAACATCCAATTGGTTCGATTTGTTTTTAGTATTCATCACTTTCTAATATTCGGTGTTTTTACATATGTTCCACGCTTCGGTCTACTTTTCATCGCCTATAATGTTCAATTATCGTGCTGGAAATCGGGTCAATTTCACCTATCAAGACTTATCGAGTCTACGCCGGCCGATTAAAGATTCTGCGCTCGCATGGAGAAATTGTCTGCATGTCCCATTGTTGAGCGCGGATTTCACCTTTTCCAAGAGACGAGCCCATCATTTGCGGTTGGTTACTTCACTTCTTTAAAACACGGTTATGAAGATATCAATTGACGGCTCGTGAAATGACTTGGATTGTAAGGAATAGAGTACTGCTGATGCTGCTGTCAATTAATTAAATCTCACTTGGTACATAATTTATTCTATACATTAATGGAATGTTTTATCGTTATTGAAATATTTTAATTAGCATCCTATTATATGTAAATGGTGATAAAGGCGAAAAATAAAGATTTATTGTCAATATAATGTGGCGTTGTTATTTGCATATTTCATTGTTTTGAGTCTTCTAATTAATTTCTTGTCAATTTTTGATCAATGACTGCAGCCGAACATAAATTTTAGATTCGCTTAAATGAGGCGCCAAGCACACCTCTCTTTCGAAAATGGATAAAGACCGGTACAACATTGGAAACCCCAAAAAAACAGGATAAACTAATATTACCAAGAAAGGCAGAGAACGCGAATAGTGTTAACAAGTCTGTTCGTGACCATTCATTTCGGAAGCCTAGATCGTCATTACAACCTATTATACAAAAAGAGCTAAAGCTGCACACCTACAAAATTCAATTGGTTTGAGAATTAAAGCCCCAGGATGCCAGTCAAAGTAAAATTTACCCTGACAAATTGAGAGGTGACATATATTGGCCTCCACGCACTCCTGATTTAACCCCCTAGGGACTTTTCCTGTGGGGTTATCTCAAATCTAAAATTTACGCCAATCGACCAATTTCTCTGACGCATTTAAAAGAAAATATCCATTACGAAGTAGCAGCCATCCCAGAGTCTATCTGGAAATAGGAAATTTTAATGGAAGATATTATTTTTAAGAAATAAATTCGCAACTTGTATAGTTTAATAATGGTTCACTAAATATAAACTCTCTTTTTGGACATCCTGTACATCAGTGGTAACTTAATTTAGGTTAGGCTTTCAGTCTTGATCTAACATTTAATTGGATATATCGATTCTGATGACCTTTGGAGCATTTGTAATATCTTGTTTCTTTTTTCTCTCTCACGCTTTCTATTGGAACACTCAAAACAAATTTGTCACCTCAATGAAGGAGCACATTTTATATGATGGAACATATTTTATTACTAATTAAAAATTAAAGAATCAAGTGAACGTAAAATTAATGATTAATATGATAATGTGGATCAGGATTAGCGTTCCATGTCGGCAAGGAACCTCAGACGCTTCATAGACGATTCTGAAATTAACTTTTTCCCAACCAGCCGATCCAGTTATGTCCGCCAGAAAATATATACCGTAGCTTTCTCTGCACAGTCATCCGCCGGCAAAAAGTCCGTAAAACAATAATTCCGTCACAGTTTAAACGGACGGTATTAAGGAATTTGCATGCCATTAGCGGATCCGAAATCGCCTTGTCACTCGTAGATAAACCAAAGTGAACCGCAGTGAAAATTGTACAGGTGATAGCCGTAATTGCACGATTGCATTTAATGTAAAATAATATGTAAACGAAACCAATTAATAAAATTTTCCAGCAATGCAAATAGCTTCGCCCAAAAGGCATACCGTCACGAAGCGGCGTGTCGTAACTGGGAAAAGGTTGCGACTTACGCAAGCCGATCCGAAGAACAAAGAGTAGCAGCAAATGAGTGCGCAAGCCGTAGTCCAGAAAATCATTGTAAAACGGTTCAGGTGAAATCGATTTGTGCGTGAAACAATTAAGATATTAGAAAGTAAACACAATTAATCGTTTCACAAGATCAGGAAAGTCTGTGACGACGGCGGAGGGAGAAGAAAAAAAAAATGATTGGATTGTCACGGGCGACGATTTTATGTCAGCCTGACTAGTCTAGCGTTGCTTAATTTAGGTTTTCAAACAGGAATTAATTTTGTGATGTAATTACATAATCTCGTAACCAGCCTTGGATGATAAAATTTTGGTCAGAATCAAAAATACTTGATTCTTTATTTACTTGTGATTCCTGCTTATAAAAAAATAAATCAAAGAAAGCATATAAGAATCGTGGAGGAATTATAATATAATTTGTAATTATATGAAACAAAACAGCATATTTGCTAGTCCCTTTTTTGAAAATTTCTGTTCTGTCAATATCCCTAATTATTCTGAAGTTCCAAAATTAACATGAAAGTAAAGTATTTTTACTACTTTTAATAGTAGTAAAAGAGACTTTATGTTTTTAATTTCTCAGCCTATTTAAGCTCCATCAATATTCAAGATTTACCAACAATTTTATAGGCTACTAAAGAAACCTCATCGTTGCAAATTTTAATTATTATTACTTTTACGAACTGGTTATTGCTATTAATCCGAAGGTATAATCAACTGGACGATTGATTGTAATTCGGCTATCTCTAAGTACGGATAATGGCGGCCTTTTTAACTGGGTTAGTCGATGCTAATTGGGCTTAATGGGTGGTCACCGTCGTTTTATTGATGTCTCCGTACTCGTGTCTCAATTTGCAAGTATGCAGTTGCTCGTGATGAATTTTGATGTAATAATAGAGCGAAATGGAAATAAATTGATACATTTATTATCCAACATTGTACATGTTGACCCGCGAGTCATGTTCAACAGAGACGACGCGACAATAATAATAATGATGGCCAGTCGACAGATATAATCGGTTATTATCTGTAATAAAGTATGCACAGTTCGTTTGCCTTTCGCGGACGTGTGACGGATTTGCATTGCTTTAATGTATTACCGTAGAAAATTATATGCAGGTTACATGCTACGGATGAATTGCTTCGATTAATATTAAATTTATTAAACACCTATTAAAAAATTTAATATTAAAATCCCACCAATCTTTTATAAATTTATATATATTTTAAATACAAAGAGCACTTTTGTATTGTCCTATATAAATTGTTAATATTGAAAAAATTGAATTTCTTCATTAATAAAGTCTAGTTTCCCATCGAATCGAAAATACATTCGTGGCCGTCTTTGTTTAAAAAATGTAAATTATGGACAGTGTTTTAATCATTAGTAATAAATTGCATTTAAATCGAATAGAGCATTGAATTGTTTTTAATCTTTGATCCAGTCATTTCGCTACATTAATGGGACACCCTGAATATATAAATAAGAAGTCTTCAAATTTTCCAGTAATAAAAGTTTACAAATTAAAAAGAAATAAAAGGAAAATCATCAAAATACTGATAACATTTTAAAATCATTAAAATAATTGAATAGTTTATTTCAAAAAATAAATCTTCAATGTGTTCAAAATTCAAAATAAACTTAAATAATTGCACATATCTTAAAATTACTTAGTAATCTAAAACTAACTAAAACAATTTCTATGTTCTGAAGTTAAAAATTAGAGCTATTAAAAACTTTGCAAAAACAAGAGTAAAAACAAAAACATATAATCTCCATATAATCTTAAAATTAAAGAAAAATCTACATATTTTTACCAATCAAATATGTAAAGAATCTTTAATTATTAAAGTTTATTAATACAAGTTATGAAAATTTGTAAAGTAATAAAAAAACTTATAAACCAAACATTTATTAAAAACCAAAGCTTCTCGTCCATTTCTTGTAACCAATCTTTAGTACTTCCTTTTATATAAATCGATTTTTCGAAATTTGTAGGAAAATACTTTTTTAATTTTTTAAACAACCGGCTGCTTAATGTATGAGTCAGGAATACGCTTTCCCACCCATTTATTCCTCATCAAGGTGTACCCCAAGGCTCTCCCCTTTCCCCACTCCTATATAATATCTTTGAGCATGACATATATAATCCCAACCCTCAATATCTAAACCTTTCAGCCTACTGTCTTCTTTTTGCAGATGACACCGCATTAATTGCACATGCTCCCACAATATCTAAGGCTATGAACACACTACAAGGGTTGATCGACATTCTAGAGCATTGGTTCGCCAAATGGAGAATCTCAATAAACCCTAGTAAATCCCATCTGCTCATTCCTTCCCATCGTGCTTCAAACTCTCCCTTTTCTATATCCTTAAATAACACCCAAATACCTCCATCCCAAAATTGTAAATACCTAGGAATATCACTAGACCCCAAATTTACTTTCAAGGCACACACAACGAGTCTTAAGCTAAAAGTCAAGAATAGGGCTCGACACTTCAGAACTCTTACCTATCATAATAGAGGCATTTCTATTAAAACGGCGATTCGCGTATACAAAATGATTTGTCGGATATTACTTGATTATGCAGCTATCCTATTTCTTAAGCCTGCCCCCCTTATTTAAAAAAAAATCCAAGTGGGTGAACGATCAGCCCTTAGAATAATTAGAAAAAACACGAAAATATTTCGTAAAATCTACAACAAATGAGTCTTATTTTTTGATTTTACGAAATATTTTCGTGTTTTTTCTAATTATTAGTTAATTTTCTACAACGTAAAGGACTTATATATTTTTATTAGCCCTTAGAATATTAACAAAAATTAGGCATCCTAACAATCCCCTCTACAATCCCTCTAACACCTTACTATACGAAAAAACACAGGTAATCCCAATAGAACAACGAACAGCAGCCAAATTTTCCACTAATCCCCACATTCGTGACGTCCTAAATCATCTCTGTATTCCTCGTAATCCTAATATACCTCCTGAATCATTACACCCCAGCACCACCATTTACCAATTCATTTCCTCATCATCTTGATTCATAAGACTGACAACGACATTCACTGACGAACGAGATCGGGCTGAAAGACCACCGGTCGATAGCCGTTGAGTAGAAAATCAACTATACCAGAATGTATTTTATTTTATCCATTAAATGTATTATATTTTATTTTTTTCGGTGAATAAAGATGTTTAGTAGTAGTACTTATAAATCACTAAAGTGAAATAATGATAATAAAAGTATTATGACTGATCTTACAGACCAGACAATTAGAGAACTTAAGGTTTAGTGAAAAGGCATTTGAAAAAAAGAATTTCTTACAACATAAAATTATTTTCGAAATATTTAGTATAGAAATTATTAATTTGACTTTTTGAATGTTGATTTCGGTCTGACATCTGATTTTGGATAATTTTGCCCTATCACGTAAGGTTTACAAATAGTAAACTAAATTGAAAAAAGTCTTAAACAATCTTTAATTTCTTTTCTTTTGAGAAGATCTTTCTTCTTTAATGAAAAACTTCGTTTAATGGATTTTCTTCTGTATTATAGGGCCGGATTGTCCCTTTTTATTACCCAGCAGTAATCAGCCAGCATTGAAATATTCCACCGACCTTGATACCTGTGTTCCATTTCTTTTATATCTTCGTGGAACCTCTCACCTTGCTCCTCACTCACATCACCAAGATTTTCGGGAAAGTAATCAAGATGCGAGTGTAAAAAGTGAACTTTTTTGTGCTCATAATACGTTAAAATTTCATATATTTCTGTAGCATGTTTTTTACAATTTCCTTGTTGTTTTCAAAAAAACTTTAAATAACATTAACAAATGAAATCCATGCATCTTTCTCAGTTTCCGTCATGGTATATAAATTCTTGATCTTTCGTTAATCTTCTTATTTGACAACTGGCAAAAATTCCTTCCTTTAATTTTGCATCTGAGATAGCGGGAAATTTTCAACAGAGGTACTTGAAACAGTCTCCATATTTATTGAAAGCTTTAACATATTGTTTCATCAATCCTAGTTTAATATGCAGTGGGTGTAACAAGATTTTTTGTGGATCAACAAGACTTTCGTACATTTTTTGATCCGGGAATTAAATTATTTCTTTTTCTCTTATTCTTCCAATGTTGATGTCTACTTCGACTGCCCCACTTACACAAAAAAACATGGGTACTTCGTATACCGTGATTTAACTGCTGTCTTAGTAAAAGCCTCACAATTTTCAAATCACTACAAATTTTCCAACTATGATCATTGTATTTGATTTTTTCAAGTAGTATTTTAAGATTTTCGTAGCTTTCCTTCATTTGCACAGAATGGGTAACCAGTACCGATGAAAAAAACATTCCCATTATGCAAGATAACAGCTTTAAGGCTTCCTTTGAATAAATAAATAAAAAGCCACCAATCATCGAGATTGTCTGTGCCTTCAAGTTTGTTTATCAGACTGGAAATGTCGGTGCAATAAACTAGACAACCACTTTCTTCAAAATAGCTGGAATACTCAGACTCGCATTTCCTAAATAGGAGATTTTAACGTCTTTTGCCAGTAAATTTTTGCTTTGAAGTCTGGATGCCAAAATTTCGGAAAGATCCTTTGAAAGAGCTAAGTCTCTAATTAAGTCGTAAGTAATAATTGCGGTTGCTTAGAAACGCTCGATATTTTTCTGACATCGCTAAAGTTGTTTTCATCAACTTCAGGTTCTGAACTGCTGAACATGTTCTAAAATTGTTGGTTTCTCAGGTATTGACACGTCTGAACCATGTGGCACTGGCCTATTGGTGTTTTAACAGTGATATAATTTTACGTCTAAATTTCTTGACTACAAAACAACCATAGTAAAAAGTATCTCGCTTATTTTGACCAAGTCTTGGTATTTTAAACACGAATTTAACTGCAGAAAGGAAAGCTCACTAAACTCACTAATCAATGACTGCCTAGACCAAACGTAAGCAGACTAATGATTGCGCTTTTTACACAAAGACGTCTATTTATAACTCATTCGCCGACGGTCTAACTGCAAATCAGGGAATCCCAGCAATTAAATTTGACTTTTGGGAATTCCCCTATACTATTCTATTGATTTCTACAAAATTTAATGTCAGTGGCGTAGCGATGTTTAGTATGTCATTTAATTTTTATTCGCAAATATTTAAAAAAACGTAAATAAGACACCTTATAAAATTATGCGTGATGCAAACAAAAAATGTTGATTCTCTACTAGTTTAGCCACCAAAACTTCAAAAAAATGAACAAATCTAAAACATATTTTTTTTGTTAGAGTGTATTATCAGCTATCAAGATATAGAAAACTGTCTATTATTGAAATTATTAACTGTTCGAAGATCAATTTAAAACATTTGGCAACTGTCAAAATTTAAATTGTCAAAGTTTAGGCATTTTTCATTTATTGAAACTGTCATGTATTAGAATTTAAAAACTTATATATTTTTAGAATTATCAACTGTGAAAATTTGTGAAGTCTTTTATCAAATTTGTGAACTGTTAAAATATATTTTTTAATAATAAAACAAATATCAAAATTATTGTAGTCAATTTTTATTAAAAATATAGAAATTATATATACAATAATCTTTATTTGGACAATACAAAATACATAATAACAATAAATATGAACACAATACAAATAGTTGGTGTTAGTCCGTCTAGGCTATAGACCTGAGGTTTTTCAGCCCAGTTATAGAAATTATTAACTGCCAAAATGTATAAAAACTACCTATTATTAAAATTGTTAACTGTATAAATATCAATTTAAAAAAAAACTGTCAAAATTTAAATTGTCAAAGTTTAGGCAGTTTTCTTTTGTCAGATTTGTTGGATATTAAAATTTTGGAAATCGTTTGTTTTTAGAATAGTCAACTGATAAAATTTGTCAAGTTGTAATAGAGTTATCGAATGTGAAAGTATTAATTTTGAAAGATTACAGAATTCTCTATTATCAAAGTTGTACTATATTGTCAAAATATCCATAATCAAAATTATCATCAAATCATATCATTTATAAAATTTTACGTCTTTTTCTAATTTGTGAAAAAATTTACAATTGATATTTGATTAATAGTCGACAAATTTTTAAATTAAAAAAATTTAATTAAAAATTTGTTGACTATCAAATATCAATTGTAAAATGTTTCATTTGTCTCCTAATCAAAGGTCAAATGTTAAAAATTCCCTATAATTCACATTTTGGGAATTGTCAACCGTCAGCCTGATAATCATCAAAAACCTGGAAGTTATCTCTTATTACAGGTGTCCAATGTCAAAAATATTATTATTATTACCAAAATTTAGACAGTTTTTATTATCAAGAGTCAAAATTTAGAAGATTATTTATTATTAAAATTCTCCCTTATCAACACCACCACATAGTAACGGTCGCCACCATTCTTATGATTACCTTATCAAAGTTATCAATTGGTCAAAATATCAATGGTTAAAGTTTAGGCAGTTCTATTGTTAAAATTAACAACTGTGAAAGTGTATAAAATGATTAATTATGAAAATTTGTCTCTGATCAATTGTAAACATATTTAAGTTAACAACTAGGAGTAGATCTTGTACTTTCTGTAGTGGTAACAATGATGTCCTTCACTAATAATTGACTAATCAACTCGCAGTTGAAAAGAAGGGACCTACCCCAATTCATCACTCTAGCGTATGTTTTCTTATCTCAAAAAATGTATTAATGTTATAGGGCAATCTTGATCTATCCTAATAAACTCTACATATTTTAAAGGACACTTTTTGCCTATTGCAATATACAGGGTCCTGCAACAGTGCGTCAGGCTTTCGTAGCGCCTTTCTCGTAAGAGATAGAAAAAAATGTTTCGTATAAAAATTTATTGATTTAAAAATCTCTATTCCGTAAAATTATTTTCAAATATACAGGGTGTCCCAATTTTGCGGTATAACAAAAGCAAATATTTTTTTTAATGGAACACCCTTTATATTTTTTCATTTTCTAATTTGGATAATATTTTATAACTTGAACCTTTTTCTGGTTTTTGATTTCGATATGCCATTTCCGAGTTATTGACGTTTTTCTGAAAAAAATTTAAAAAGCGGAGGTTCACAAAAAAAAAATATTCTGATGTTCTATTTAAAATTTAAGAAATTTTCTTTTTCCTATGGTTGGTCATAATTACTGTTTAGGTACCAGTGTTAAAAATTTTCACTTTGGAGGAACCCTGCCTTTGAATCAGACACGCCATTTTCTAAAATTTCAAAATGTCGTAACTCTTTTTTTTTAATGGAATCATATATTTTTTTAAATTTTATATTATTCTGCATCTAATTTCCTACAAAAAATATTAAGCATACCCTATACCTAAAAGTGATATTTTTCAAGATATAAAAGAATGTATATTTCAAACGGTCCTTGAATTGAATTTGTTTTTGAATAGATAGCCATGACTGAAAATATGCATCTGTCAATTAAACAATTAGTTTGACATGTAAATCTCTTTGATATTTGCTGCAAAGTGATTATCTCCGTTTCGCGGTATAAGTAGACAGCAAATTATCATCATGGATTTCGAAAAGGGCGAACGGAGGAGAAATGTTTTAGGAACTTACTCAATAGATTTATTGAAATGAGAAGTGTGATTTACAAAAAACAAGAAAGAAGAAAGCCTATCATCAACGAGGAAAACCAACTTTCAGTGCTATTAACAGCAACTGAGCATCCCAACGTAAACCAAAAAGACATTGGTGAAGGAACTGACATAAGCGAGAAGTTAGTACAAAGCATTCTGAAGAAAAATCGATATCATGCATACCATATTCAGCTACATCAAGAACTGAGTAATACTGATTTTCAATTTCGTTCCGAATTTTGTATCTGGGGAAGACAGGAAATTCAGGAGATCCCATAACAACGCATCTGTCAACAGGCAATTTTCACTATTATTCATCTGATAATCCGCATGTTATGAGACAAGTTGATCATCAGCATCGACGGTCTTTGAATGTCTGGGGCGGAATTTTTGGAAACCATGTAGTAGGTCCACATTTCTCCGAGGGCCATCTCAATAGGCCTATGTATTTGCACTTCCTGAATTGAATTACCCGGAACGTTAGCTAATATACCCTAATAACAAGAAACAGGGTATGGTTTTAACAAGACGGAGCACCTGTTCAATTTTCGCAAGACGTGAGGGCATTTAATTTTTCCCAAACAGTGGATTGGTAGGAATGGACCCACCAAATGGCCTACTAGATCTCCGGATCTAACAAAACCTGACGTTTTCTTGTGGGAATACTTAAAAGAGATTGTTTTTTAAGGAACCACCAACAGCACCAATGAATATGCATCAACGAATTGTGGAAAGGTCTTTTCAGCGGCGAATTACAGTCGACACTGTCTATAGTGAAACTCTATATAGTGAAAAACTCTATATAGTGAAATTTTTTCAAACCCCAAAATATTTTAATGAAATTTCATGTAAAAAGCACTGCATATAGTGAATCTGTAAAAGAGGAACACTCTATATAATAAAATTTTTACCGGAATTTCATGTATAAATTTTTATGCATTTATTGAGATTTTGGCTACTTCAGGTTTCCCATTTCTACCTAACATTAGCACGAACTGAATTTTGATGACTCACTGTTTTGAAAAGGTTCTTAAAGCGTTTATAACGCCTAACAGGCAAAATGTAAATCAAGTACAATAGATTTCAGTGAGAAACACGGGGAAGTACCCCGGGGAAACCCATTTTATATGTAGTAGAATTTTAAATGTACATATGTATGTATGTATTAACAGATTTTGTATTATGCATTTTTTTTATTTCGTTTGTAGTATTTAGCCCTCTACATACATATGTAATGTGTACAGTATGTGCATTATGTACATGCTATGTATTTAAACGTTTAAATGTTTAATAAAGTTTTTTAATAAGTAATTCAATTTTGAAATTTTTGTTTCTCTTTATATAGTGAAAAACTCTATATAGTGAAATTTCGGTCAACATTTTGGCCTTTCACTATATAGAGAGTCGACTGTAATTTGTGCCTAAATGAAAATTGAAGACATTTTGAACATTTACTGTAGTAAATAATTTTGTTATCTTTCCCGGCTTTGGAATAAAATAATGAATCGTATTATCTGTTTCTGTTTATCTCACATTGACACTTACTTGCATTTTGTTAGTTATTTTGCCTCAGCATGATCAACTCCGTACATAGAAATATGTATAATTAAATGGTTATTTTTATGAACACTATTAAATATCTCAATAACTATGGGGTTTAGACATATTATTATTTGCAAAGTTTGGCATTTCTTTCTAATCTAATCGAATAATAAGAAAAATAATTGTTTTCGCCCATCTGGGTAGCGCTGAGCATAAATTCTTTAGGCTTGCAAACAATTAATTCCACCTTCTCCAGTAGCATATATCACATCAATTAATTCTTCTCAAAAATTGCATTGTTATAATCGTAACGTACAATGCAACCATACATACCAAACTTATTGTTTAATTGACAGATACATTTTTTTTCAGTCATAGCTATCTATTAAAAACAAATTCGTATTCAAGAACCGTTTGAAATATAAATCCTTTTATATCTTGAAAAATATTAATTTTAGGTATAGGGTATGCTTAGTATTTTGTGTAGGAAATTAGGTGCAGAATAATATAAAAAATTTAAAAAATATATGATTCCATTTAAAAAACAAGAGTTACGACAATTTGAAATTTTAGAAAATGGCGTGTCTGATACAAAGGCAGGGTTCCTCAAAAGTGAAAATTTTTAACACTGGTACCTAAACAGTACTTATGACCACCCATAGGAAAAAGAAAATTTCTTAAATTTTAAATAGAACATCAGAATATTTTTTTTGTGAACATTCGCTTTTTACATTTTTTTTTTAGAAAAACGTCAATAACTCGGAAATGCCATATCTAAATTAAAAACAAAAAAAGGTTCAAGTTATAAAATATTATCCAAATTAGAATTTGAAAGAATATACAGGGTGTTCCATTTAAAAAAATGTTTGCTTTTGTTATACCGCAAAATTGGGACACCCTTTATATTTGAAAATAATTTTACGGCATAGAGATTTTTAAATCAATAAATTTTTATACGAAACATTTTCTCCTATCTCTTACGAGAAAGGCGCTAGGAAAGCCCGACGCACTGTTGCAGGACCCTGTATACTAAATATTTAATATTGCTCTTCATATAACCCAATAACTATGTCACTGACCTAGCGTACTCTTGACCTGGGTTAATAAATTATTTATTACCCTCTCGTACTCTTGACCTATTCAAAAAAAATAATATCATAGCGTACCTATTTCAATAAATTATTCATTGTTCTACGCTTTCTTTACTTGATAAATAAATAAAATAAAGGAGGATAATTATAAATTACCCTAGCGTACATCTGATCTATCCTAAAAAATATTCATTGTCCTAGTATATTATGTAAAACTAATAAATTATTTATAATTCGAGCGTACTCTTGACCTACCCCAATAAATTGTTAATTGTTCTAGAGTTATCTTAACCTATATTAATAAATTATACATTAACCTGGCACACTCCTAGCCTTTCTCAATAAATCATTCGTTACGGGCCACAAAGTAAACGTAAACTCAGGAACGTCAATGCAACTTCCAAAGTTGACAATCATGAAGCGCCTATAGAGATTCGAATCTGCAAAGCAAGGTTTTTTTTGTTCGTTAAGAACCGACCAGGAAGCAGACAGTAGAAAGACGTTATGTAAAGAATTGATAAAATAATAATAAATAAATAAGAAAAATTAAAGAACCTTCAGTCATATTAATAGTATATCAATTTAGTTTCTCAGGCTTATATTGCTCGCAGCTTACATTGAGAATATATATGATATATTTTTTTCTAGGCCCCCCACCTTAACTTTACTTACCATCTGTCACGAATTTAAAACAGCCATTGTCCCCTGTCCACAAGGGGTCGTTATCGCCCACGTTGAGAACCTATGATGTATGTGCAATAAGTTATCAATATTATTATTATATTTCGAAAAGTAATTCTAAAATATACACTTTGTTTTAACAAAAAATATATAATTTCGAAGAAATCTTTTAAAAATAAAGCATTATTCAAAACTATAGCATAATTGAGACAATTACAAGTAATTCAGGCCAGTTTATCAATAGGAATATCAGGCCATGCTGGCACAAAAACTTATAGAACTAGTTTTGATAAAATAGCAAATGTTTCGATTTTTTTTTACTAGATAACGTAAATTAAATGTATGATTGTTTTAAACATTATTAACAGATTGTATAATGCTTTTGAATATTTTTGTCTCAAAATTTTCCTCAGTTAATAAGTTATTTGATTAAGGCATTGATATTTCAAAATCCGCCTCTTAACATTTCGTATTCACTTCGAATTTCATTGTCTAGATAAGTTTATTTTGAGCTACAAAAATAAATTATTTTCATATTTTACTGTAAAGAGAATGATTTCGACCGTTACTAAGTGACTGTTTTATTGTCAAAAAAATATTTATTTATTCATAGATTAGAAATTGAGGTCAATTATATACGTTTAAATATTATTAATTAATTAATAATATAAATAATAAAATACAACAGCTATCCACAATCCAATTTATAAGCTTCTGGATTAGTTAATACATCATAAAAATTAAATTTTATTCGATAAATATAGAAGATCCACTGACCGTTGGTAACTAGGGTAAATCACCGAAAAAATAATATTTAATCATTTATATAACGAACACGCTTTCACATTTCTACACGTTGTAAAAAAATACTTAAAATTGAAGATATCTATGATTGCGCAAAATGTGTAAATATTTACATGACCCCTGTTCCATCTGCGCAGATCGAATTGATACCCGAGGAAATATATTGTTACAAAATCAGGCAAGAAAGTGTGTTAATACGCGAACGGCGCGGGAATAAGATGTAAAAGTACTTAATAAAACCCAGGTGTACCCATACCCGGAGGAGCACCTCGAGTGACGGGCTGACGGCCAGAACGGTAGGTCGGTGGGTAGGTAGGTAGGTAAGTCAGTGTGCGTCGTCTGGTGAAACTGGGTCACAAGAGTCATCTCTCGAAAGTGGCTTTATTACTTTGGTAAACCTCACGGGCCGCAACATCAACCAGAATCGATTTTAATGGCCACGCGGACTGGATATGTAAATTAGTCTCTTCATTCTACATAACGTGACGTTAACTGCGGCGATTTGGTACACGGGTTAATGTTATATTAATTATTATCTTAACTACTTACTCTTCAGTATCACCTACTTAAGACAACAACTGTAATATTATTCATAAATGGAAGAAAAAAGAGGTGCCGATAAAAAGAAGTGGATTAATTCCACCGTACGTTCATCAGAACTAATTAAGCGAGCTTTACGATAATTAGGAGTGAAATCGCGATATCTTACAGAAAACGCCCACTCCATCCGTAATTAACAATTACAAACGGTGCTGCTGCGTTTACCTGAAAGCTACCGTTTTGTGAATCATTCTGTAGTTAAGGATCTGGTGAAAGTTTCTTATAATCATTACAGAGAAGCTATAGCAACACTCACCATGTGAATTTTGATGTTCACTTACCTGAAACAAAAAAAATACGTATTAAATAAACAATACTTGTTATTTTAACAAGGTAATTTTTCTGTCATAATAATAGAGATCATACGACAAGTTTTTCTTTATCTAATGATAATTCGCACCTGATTCAAAACAATAATTATACTAATCTTTAACGTCGAATAAGAGAAAAAGGCCAATTTTTATACCATTATTGACCAAACAAATTTACCGAAGATTTGATTTTTTTGCTCACAGTCATCAACACCTGATTACAAAATAGGAATTATAGGTCATTCGTACGGGTCGCAACGTTACGTGACCACCAGATATAATTCAACAAAATCGAAAATAATTTGGCCACGGTTTTCTCATAAAATATTGCGCAAATGATGAAATTTTTTTCACACCTGTTATGGTTATATACAAATAGAGAAAAAAAAGTGTATTAGAGTTTCTAAAAGTAATCAATTTAGAATCTTCAATAACTTGTAATATGAAATAACCAATTATACATAAGGAACACAATTTTTTTTATTGGTAAAGAATTTTATAATTGTCACAACGATTGTTATTTTTTGTAGATACATTTTTTGTAACAGAGAAAAGTTATTCACTAGAAGAATGCACATTAAGTCGAGGTCAGATCGTTTTCAATTGTTTATTTTTAGGAAATTCGAGCGGAATCATTAATAACGGCCGTCGATTCTGCTCATTCCACTTGACATTTCACGCCGCTTCGGCTCAAGGTTAGTGGTCAATGAATTGGTTGAAATAATTACAATCAATGTTGTGACCATAAATGATAAAACTCAAAACCATTGCAGCCCGCTGACAGAATTAATAAATGTCGTAATGGCTGAAAATAAATGACTCCGCTAAATGTAACAAAAATTAACAACTCAAATATGTACAAAAAAAATACAAGTAAATTAGAAAAAAGCTAATTTAGACCAAAACGCAAGAATTAACCTAATCTACCTTAAACCTAAAGTGCGCCTTGAAAAAGATGGGAAAATTATGATTCACCCTGTAGAATATTCATATAATATTAAACATTCATCATGCCTTCGTATGTTTTCAACAAATAACAATAACAAGTATTAGTGAATTTTCTACAACGTAAAGGACTTATATATTTTATTATTAAACAATAACAAGCTATAAGCTTTGAAATACCTAGAATCTATATAATATTGCTTGAAAGCTTGTTCAAAATAACTTTCATTGCATTATGATTGCACTTACTATGTACTAACCACTACAATTAAAGTTTTAATTTAGTGCTTAAACCATGAATTACCACGTAGTAACGATCGTAACCATCATTATGATTTTAATTGAAAATAATAGTAGGCAATAAATCATTAGATGATGTGTTTCATAACATGAAGACACGAATGGTGACCACTTTTACAGATGTAAGAAAGTATTTCTGTGTCAAATTTGAATAACCTCGATTAGTTAGTTACATTATAGCATAAAATCAGAACGTATTCAATTAATTAAGACCAACCTGAAATGCTAAATTGAATTCCCAACAACCCCACCCTAGGCAGTGCGGGACGTGAATTGGCAAATACCCATTATAGCCATAATTATTATTTATTTATAGTGAAAATAATAAATCTTATATGGAAACGATTCGTATCACTCCCTGTTATTAGTTGGGTATTTAAAATAATCCATCTCGGAGGGATTGCCAATTATGTAAGTCACGATGATTAAAGGCGAGCAGTGCGTAATTAATGGCCGAAGCAGCCGTGGATTAGGAACTGTATTTGTAAATGCTGGGAATCAATCCGGCGCAAGTATTGGGAGATTGCATTCTCAGATAAGATCCGATAATTATTAATTTCCTACATCGGCCTAGAGAGAATTCACTGACCGTTTCAACGCGTTTTTTTATATACCCGATCTCACATCTTTCCGGTAATTTATGCGTCGCTGATAAATTAGTCGCCAGATTAATTACGTCAAAAATCTAACGTATAACTGTTCGATGCAGTGTGGCATCCGCTCAATATCTATGTCAATTTATTTAATGTGAAATGTAACATAACTTTCAACTTTTCATTTTTGAACGTACATTTTTAATGACATAATTAATTGAAGATGTTAATTGAACACCTCGCTAATATGTTAATTACCTCTAAATCATGATTACAACTTTGTTTAATGTTTTCAATTCAATTAAGATAAACTAGATATCATTGATGAATTGAAAATCATTGGCATAAGGCACCTGTTTAATTATAAGTAAAAAAAATAAAAACGCACGATATTATATTATTATTCTTCACTTACATCTTTTCTTCATCAGTCAGCTGATACACGACAATTTGACACGAACTTGTACGAGGTATGTTCATTTAGTACTTGAATTATTTGAATAACGCGAGTGATCAGTATATTATAGCTTGTAAATATATTAATTTGTTAAATAGCTACAGGTTGTTTAGAAAATTGCAATTTTTTGCTTAGCGGACTTCAAATCAAATGACATTGATGAGTTGCTATCAAATTTTATGTAAAACTAGGACTGAAATAATGCCATACTTAACAAAACTTACGGTGATGTTACTATGCATGAAGCTTATAAAACTAATCGATAGTCTATTAAAGAGTCTCACCGAAAAAGAAGATATGGCTCGAGAGCCTACCGAAGGAAAATAATCTCCTGGGGAACGAAAAGGAACTTCAAATCATTGATCTAAAGGATCTACCGGAACCCAGAAGATTGCTAACTTTCCACAACAGAATATCGATGCAGAACAACATAAGCACCGATACCTGGAGAGTAGTAAATAAAAGGCCAGTCCCCAAGGGAACTAAGGACATCATACTGATGAACAAGGTCTCCTGGAGAAAATGGAGCAAAAGGAAGAAGCTGCAATTCGGCCTTTCAACTATTACCCTCAATGCGCTGGCTTCAAAGACAGTCGTCAAACCGGAGGAGACCGAAGAGGCATCAATGGAAATTACTACAATTTAATATACACCACTACATGGCGGCATCTGCTGCCTTCAGTGCATATAAGAGAAAATAATGACATTGCATTTGTACAAGAGCCATGGCTTCACAGGTGAAAACTAAAGAGGTTAAACATACAAGAAATGCGGCTGATTTTGGCCGAACCTATGTGTAACCCATGTATAATAGTAAAACATGAACTGAATTTAATGCCATTATGGGACATAATGTGGCAGCACGGTTGGAAGTAGTAGAAAGGGGAACGCGGAGGGAGTTTATACTTGGATCCGGTTACAACCAACCAGGACCTCCGCCGCCAGACGAGGTTAAGCGGGAGCCAAAATGGCATACCGCTGATCCTTGGATGGGATGCTAGCGCACACTACATCATATGGGGAAGCACGAACATCAATCCAAGAGATGAGAAACGATTAGATTTTATCTTAGAGAATTTTATCCCCCACATTTTATAACAATTCCATTAAAAAAGTGAAGAGACTCTTGGCAAAAATTCTGTGCGGACATAGAATCACTTTCTACAAGGTCCCATCTACTCAAGACGCTCAGCAATGATCATGTTGGAAACATCGGCTCAGTGCTGACCAAAAATGGAAAGTACACAGACTCGGTAGACGAGAGCCTGCAAGTATTACTGCAGACGCTCTTCCCGGGTTCTGCAATACTTGACAATCCTGTTTCCAAGGCCCTAAGCGAGCCCAACACGGGGTTCCAAAACTGGACTGGGATACAGCAAAAACGATAATCAAACCCTTTGACATTGAATGGGGAGGGGAATTAACACATTAAAATAATTCAAATCATGAGGACCTGATAGGATATATCCTGTTATGCTTCAAAAGGGGATAGCAACGCTGAAGAAACTACTATATGATATCCTTAGAGAAAGCCTTGCCCTTACATCGCAAGCAGTTGGCGGTCTGTAAAGGTAGTATTTATACCCAATCCAGGGCGTGTTTCATATGCCCAGGCCAAATCCTACAGATCGATTAGTGTCGCGACCGAGGTCGCGAATTCGCGGTAATCGTAGGCCGTTCGCCCTTCACTCCAGGTCCTAAGCACTTTTCGGGTGAATTATGGCTTCTTCTCTGTTTAAGATACCGTAATTACCATAAACTATTGGGATAATATTCTACGAATTTTGTGTTTGTTGAGCTGCACTGCAACGTAATCCTGAAAACTTTCTAACTTACGCAGTGTTGCCGAACTCTTTTTGTGCATAGTGTATGTGCTATCTTTATATAGTTAAGTCCACCCTTCCTAGTGGTGGAAATATATTTCAGAACCAGACCACACCCCCGGGTTTTGGGGGTAATACTTTTTCCTTGTTTGTAAATTTTTGTAAATATTTAGTGTTCCTCTTGTTATTAAAAATTAAAAAGTGGTGCTTTACTTGTATTAAATCCAAAACCGACGACGACCTTTAGACACGAACAGTCAGTTTGTCATCATTTAATCTAAAACTACTAGAACAACTAGTAGACAGGAACATACGCGAAGAAGTCAGAAAGGACTCACCACTACACCGCCAACAATACACCTATCAAGCAGCTAGTTCATGTGAACTAGCAATCCATTAGCTAGTGAGCAGATGCGAAAGGACCATAAAATGCAACTTCGACCTGGAGAGCATCAGCAAAAGGGCCATAAGAGGACTTTTTGCAACCAGAAAATTGGTAGGACGCACATGGGGACTGAGACCCAGTATGAATAAATGGCTATACACCCAAACCAAAAGCGCAACAGTAAAACTTGAAAGAGTGCAAAGACAGGCGTGCCTGGTGCCTGCTAATCACTGTGTTGATTAGAGAACAACGCCAACAGCAGCCATGGAACACATACTATCGCTACCACCACTGCATCTACATTTTATGATGAAACCTAGACAGGCAGCTGTTACCAGCGCTGAGCACCGTCAACTGCATGTCAGCAACATGTGATGCATCATTTTTTCCAAATGAGTAAAGTTCGCGCCACATCGTAATATGTTAGTTTTTTTTTCTAGAGAACAGCGTCCTGTATATCATGATAGCTCAACTTCGTGGCGAGTTCTGCCGCCTTTCAAGCCGTTACCAGGGGTGTCCAAAATTCCTAGTAATCCCGAATTTGTCATATCTGGGAAGGGACTCAACTATAGTCATCCCAAAGATATAAGGCGTTTATGGCCTTTCACAGTTTGACTGCCTTAATGAGTTTAGGGCCATCATATCGTAAATCGAACCAATAAATATTCTCGTGCTGGTCAGGACCGTATTGTATAATTTTCTCTGTACAAATGTGTGCGTTGCAAAGACTTATTTTTGCAGGCGAATGATCTCCTTTTGTAAGAATCCTATACAAAGAAGCTGTTACTAGAGATTATGAAAACGAAAATATTTTCAATGCGTAGAAACGCGGATTTAAAGTTATAGCGGCCCCTTAATAAACAAAAATACCAAAACCGGGCCTGGGACAGCGTTGGGAGGATCCGTTGCGGCCCACCTATTGGGGGCTGGGGATGAGAGTTTGCGTTTGGTCCTTCATAAAAATTAGTGAAAGTTAAATACCCTAAAAGGTCATAAACGCCTTATATCTTTGGTTCAACTATACCTGCGACCGAACCGATCAACAAAGCGAATCTCACGTGTCGAAAACAAAAGGACCGGACATGACATGTCACAGCACCGAATTCGAAAGTTAGAAACATTTTCTTCGCCATTCGCGAATATTCACGTATAGAGCCCACAAACTAGAAAACCATATAGGACATCGGATGGCTGAGAGGAAGGCGATTCGAACGACACCGAACACGAAGTGGTTACTCCTACTTCGAACCATGAGCTGTCATGATATATTATTAATATACACGTTGTCCCCTGAAATTTTGAATACGGGCATTTAAATGCGTTACTTGTTACTTAGTTACCACGCTCGTGACGTATTTTAATGGCCAGCGGGAAATAATCAGTAATTTCTAATTTGTAATAAAATAGGGAATTAAAATGAAACCTATTTACACAAGGTAACGAATAACAAATAACTAAAATGTTCATCTTATTAAATGTTTGAAAACATCTCCTTGTTGTGCCAAACAATATCCTAGACGATCATAAAATTCCTTATAACATTTTGAAGCTATGTCAAAATGACATCCATATTGCAGCAACAACCATGGCAACCAATAATAATCGAGATACAGTACAAACACATTACATTACTCATATTCAAAATTTCAGGGGACAACGTGTATAGTATTTTGCATATACGCATATTGTATTTTTTACTAAGTCAAACTGCGCTTATCGATATCTCTGTTTGATATTAATTCTCATTCAGTTAGGCCTATCTTTTCAGTACTTCAAAATGTACCTGAAACCTATAGGTAGCGCAATAATTCGGGGATGCCCAGATGCGGAATCTTCGCGCATACCTAGTGTTTTGATAAGCTATATTAAATTATGTTAAAAATTATAATTGTTATAATTATTTTTGTGGATCGGCGAGAGATCGGTGGTCGCTAGAGGGGTAAGAAAGGAAGAGAGTTGACCACCGACCAAATAAATACACTTGCCCTCGAAGGCTAAGGCATCTTTCAAAATAGTCTCTCTTTCGAAATCGTCGATCCACTAAGCGTCACGTAAGTTTTAATATTTATTTTGTTTTTCTTGTCGGGACCCAGTAGTCACTTGCAAATAAACGTGGTTTCATTTCTAATTGTAATTGTAAGTGTAAGCGATTTATTTTTTTTTTATCGTTCCGGGAGGTATTCCTCACTTTCGGCCAAAGCTCGAAAGAGCCTTGATAACATAGACTATAGGATGCACATAAATTAACACATTTTACATGTGGGGTCATCAAGACCAACAACATTTAAAGTACTACAAGACGAAGAGGTCCTAAAAATAAGATCAAATTTTAAAATTCGTACACCCATCCCGCAGATTTAAAACAATCATGCCACAGCAGATTGAATGGACAAATGGAACATACCCTGGAACGAGTTAAGGAACCATCTAGAACACAGACGGGGGGTCCAACCGGAACAAACAATTCGCGGTTGTTCTGGGGAGACATTCCTCCATCTTACAGACCGAATAGCCGCCATTGACTATGTCGGACAGCCAGGCTAGCCTCACCGATAGTTCAGTCCATGCTAATTAAGACCTGCATAAACAGGCTGAACGAACTGACGACAACAAGAAAAACACAACTAAAGGGTCCGCCAATAGGGACGCGCGAAGTTTGCCGGAAGGGTGCGGCCATGTTGTTCGAGGTAGAGCTGTCAAAGTTGCTGTCATTTGTTCACTATATAACCCCAAATCACCATGGCAAGTTTGAGTGTCGAGCAGCACGTGCAAATTATTAAATTGTTTTACGAAAATGGGTCATCAGTTCGAGCAACGTTCCGCGCACTTCGCCCATTTTTCGGTCGCGATGATCGGCCTGTAGAGTCGACTATCCGTCGATTGGTGGGTAAATTCGAGTCGACTGGTTCAGTAAACAACCAGCCAACACTGATACGTCGACGAAACGCCCGATCGAACGAAAATATCGCTGCTGTCCGTGAGAGTGTGCGCGAGAACCCGAGGCAGTTCATTTTTTGTCGTGCACAGGAACTTGGCCTTTCGGAGACATCAACTCGCAGAATTTTGCATCTGGATTTGGGTCTGCACCCGTACAAAATCCAATTGACCCAGGAGCTCAAGATAAACGACCACAAACAGCGTCCGGCGTTCGCTGACTGGGCTCTGGAGCAGTTGGAAGCAGACCCCCATTTTGGCCGAAAAATCATCTTCAGCGACGAGGCTCATTTCTGGATGAACGGGTATGTGAACAAGCAAAATTGCCGCATTTGGCACACGAGGTCAACCAAGTGGCAATGCATCCCCAGAAAGTCACTCTTTGGTGTGGATTTTGGGCCGGCGGCATCATCGGTCCGTACTTTTTCGAGAACGAAGCTGGGGCGGCCATAACCGTCAATGGGGAGCGCTACAGGTCGATGATAACCAACTTCTTTTGGCCTAAACTGGATGATATGGACACGGACGACATGTGGTTCCAGCAGGACGGCGCCACGTGCCACACAGCCCATGCCACAATGGACATTCTGCACGAGCGATTTCCGGACATGGTCATCTCGCGCGGAGGCGATATCAACTGGCCACCGAGATCGTGCGATTTAACGCCTTTAGACTTTTTTCTCTGGGGCTATCTCAAGTCGCTGGTCTACGCCAACAAGCCTCTAAACACCGATGACCTCAAAGTCTACATACGCAACGCCATCGCTCAAATTGAGGCCGATATGTGCTCCAGAGTCATCGAAAATTGGACCTCCCGGATCCGGGCTACCAAACGGAGCCGCGGTGGTTATTTGAACGATGTTATCTTCCATACTTAATGGGGTCGATTACCCTTTCGAATGAAAAATAAATTTCGTTTCTACCTCACACACAACTTGTTTTATTCAATTTTAAAGTTCACGCGCCCTTATTGGCGGACCCTATAGTATGGTTACCCAAAGACCAAGAAATTATTGGACACTTGGGAGCCGATTTGCTGGCCAAACAAGGGGCATCAACTGAATTCATAGGACCTGTACTCGCTTTCGGTATACAGCATGAAACCGGAAAATAAATAATCCGACGCAAGCTAGAAGAGAAGCATCAAAAGCCATAGCACAACCAAATGGGAATGAGGCATAGGAGACTCATTCTAGATGATCAGGTACTTGACAACATACTAATGCTGTCAGGGCTGAGCAGATTAAAACTAAGAAAAATTACAGGATTAGTCACTGGGCACTGTGACCTTAATAAGCACAAACATAGGATGGGAATTGGGGATAGCCCCATATGCCGTAGGTGTCTGGAAGAAAAGGAAACTCCCCAACACCTACTGTGTACATGCAAAGCATACCGACGACAACGCATGCAGAAATTGGGGATGCCTGTGCTTCCTAAAGAACAGCTCAAGAGCATCCCCAGGGAGAGGCTTCTGGACTTCATAGAGGACACAGGAGTACACAGGAAGTAAAACATAGAGAGGCGCACAAAAGGACCACGGAGAACGCAGTGCAGGGACGCTAAGCGAACGAGATTAGCAGAATTGATGATTGTAAAATCATGGGTTTGATTGGAAGATCTTTCAATGAAGAGAACGCCGGACGTCCTCCATCCGACTAAAATTTTAAGTATATTTACATATTTTATATTATAAATTTTGTATTATTTTGTATGAAAGGAGTACAAAGATATTAATAAATAATAATAATAAATAATTACCAAAAAAATCGCTCCTTTTTGCAAACTAATAGATCATTGTTCTTCCCCAACTCCCCTATTCACATGATTTTACTTCTTGTCCTAATCTAAAAGGAGCCCCAAAAAAGGAAAATTTAAGGAAATTGCTGAGATTGAGGTACTAGAATAAATTTTGCGGATTTAAAAAAAAGAGTTTGTTTTCTGCTTTGAGCAAGTATTTTTTTCAAATTTCTCTTTTAATAATGTTGGAAACCCTTCTAAATCCAAACTCTTAATTCCGCATCATAAAATTATACCACTCTACCACTCCAATAGCATAAATAATAACATAATTTACTCTACCTACTCCTGTCAAGACAGGGCAGAAAGACCGATGGTCGATAGCCCAAACTGACAGACTAACCCATTATACATAATTGTAAAAGTTTTTAAATTGTATATATGTATTTATATGTTCGAATAAAGGTTTTTTTTTGAACTGTTGCTAAAAATAGTTCAGTTGTTTAATAGAACTTTACACCTTCAATAAATCTTAAATTTCTTGACATTCCTTATTAGAGATTTTCAATCGTTTTCTTCTAGAAAAATTTTAAACTTATTTAGGAAAGTTTTTTACCACTTTTTAAAGTAAATTTTGAATTCTTTTTAGTGTTTACTATTTTAATATAAGTTTCTTCTAGAGCAAATTTTGTATTTTTGAACGTTTTTAACTATTTTCTAAGCAAATTTTTAGTTCTTTTTTAGTAGAATTTGAAATTTTATAACAAATTTCTAATGGTTTTTCTAGATGAAATTCAATCTAATTTGAACTCTTTTCCGGAAGTTTTCTTTTAAATAAATTAGAATATATTTTCAACACTTTTTAGAAAGTCCATAATGTACCAAATAACCCTTTTGTACAGTTCTGTAGTCCTATATAAAGGATAGAAGAATTTTTTAAGCAATTTTTCAACTTGGGGTCCTGTGCAGTTATGTTATAAAATTAAAATGGTGCAGTTAATGGGTTAAGCAGCTTAAACATATTTTTAAATTGCAATTAATTAAACTCGCTAATAAACAGGTAAACCGTTAAAATTTCTGAGCAAATATACGGAATAACTACAAATTATTTCCCCGGCGTGGAAGAAACGGCGACTATATGACCGCCGGCGGCACATGTGGCGGTGAACGTGTTAAATTTGCAACTGTTTCCTACAGAGAGGTAGGATAAAGGGTTGATAGAGAGCGCGACTGGATGTTATTCGATATTTTAATATTATTTATTACCATTGTATAAAAATATAAAATGGATAACTAACATTTCAAAAACAAATACATAATTAATTATGATGAACTCAGAAGAGATCATAAGTATACAATTTTTGTTGTTGTTTGTTTCACCATAGGATAAGTGAGAATTTAATTCATCGTACATTAACTAGTATTTAAATGATGTACTTTATACAATAGCTTTACTTTCTTTAACTTTTATCTTCATTAATCAAGAATTTTCAGAAGGCAATTGCGCAATTTAGTAATATTGCATGTTTTAGATTAGATATTCTTTTCTTTGCTACTCAATGCTGATTGTAGACCAGAAACGAGGTCAGAATCTTTTTATTGTATGTGATGATTATGTCCCTTATTAAGATACGAATCATTTACGAAGACAAATTATATTATATTGCAAAATTTATACGACCATCCATTGTTTCGAAAGTGCACAAGCGTGTTGCCCAATTATTTAATAATTCCTGATGATGGTCAATTATCCCAATTTTTGTTTGCACGACAGCTAGGGAAAAAGTGTCTCAGAAGAGAAGAATCGTGATGGATGTAAAAATACGTGCGGTGCGCGAGGGTATTGCGTAAAACGTAAATGCTTTAAGTGTATAATAAGTAGGTAGTGAGCAGATACACGTCTCTATTGTTGCTTAATTTCGAAATTAAATTATTTTACAGGAGTCGAAAAAGATGGCCAACATTTAATATAAAATAATTAAATTTTTTTTGGTTCCTCCTAAAGATTCATTGAAATGTTTTATCTTCTGTAACATAGGTTGCCTCCTCTATAATTAGTAAAGGTCATCGATTTTGCCTTAATAGTTAATAGAGAGTGACCATAGCAGAACACTTGTTGATTGAACACTTTGATTAATTGCATTAGTTTAAAAAATCTGACCTGGCCAGTTTTTTTTTAGTTTGATTTTCTTTTCTGACAGTATAATAATAATTATTCAACAACTTATCAATGTTGATATATAATTGTATGTGTATATTGGTATATAGTATACTTAGATTAGTAATTTGATGTAATTTAATATTAAAAAAAAGGCAAACCATGTTATTGTACATTTTAATTCTCACTTCAAAAAAATAAGAATCATTGAGCGTTATTTAAGTTATATATATATTGATGTGAATCGAAAGGTAGGCAGGCCTATTGGAGTAACGAATCTAGGAGAAATCGTGCACTAGGTCAAGTTGTGAACATCTCGGCTGCCTCGTAAATTCAATTAGTGTCTGCCCAACAAACTGGAACTTCAAATCAATCAGTGCGTTCAAGTCGATTCGGTAAGGCACAATACTACGCATAATGATTAGATCTGTCCGGCCTCTGCATAACGACCCAGCAGGAAAGAAAGTTATGTGCGAACACCCAATCTTACCGACAGCGTTTATCTATAATGGGATGTACATTTAAATAAAATGCTTAAATAGTACATAATAAATATAAATAAATTGCACATAAATTGACTATAACAGACATTTAGATTGATTTTGTGATATAAGGTGCATTGACAACTAAGGTCACTTGCACATTCAAATTGGCGGAGGATGCTTGGGTTGATCATTAATCACATGAGAATTTTTTGCGCTCAAAATCCGACAGATTTGTTTATTAACTGGCTGTGCCTCATCACTAAAAATAATTCAGCCCGCAAATTAGTTAGTTAATTTGTTACAAATAACGTGTTGGCCTGATCTTGTTTACAGTTTATACACAAGCAGGTAACAATTTATACGGTATTGTTTGGAAAACACTTCCGTCAGACGTATAAATTAAATGATTCCTTAATAAATGTTGAACACAACTGGCAGGTGTAATCGTGATGATAGGATAGATCTAGGTCGGTCATTGTAATTAAAAATCTAATGATGCTAAGCAATCTAAGGGAATTCAAAAATTACATCTTATTTGGTCAGTCTTTAGAGCTTCAAATTAAAATATTTAATAAAAAATTGTATAAAATTAATTAGAAAAAAAAAAACACTCTTTGCTTACGATCAGTCCACTTAGGTTACTTTCACCACAAACTAATTACTTTTTCTCTCCCTCTCTATCTCTCTTCCTTTCTATCAATATTGTGATTAATTACCGTAACGAGGACCTGCGGGCGGGCTAATACATTTTGCAACGCTGTCCTTTCCCGGTTGTCAGCGTTTGGTCGAAAAGATGTGAGAAGTGAGAAACAATACCGACGCGAGAAATGGTGACTTTCACACAATGAATGGGATTTTAATAAAATCGAGGTTAAATTATTAGGAAACGGAGACGGTAAGTGTGCCCAGGCACCATTTCTAATTCGAAAACGGGCCCAAGCCAATCTCCTCACCTCGATTTCGGTAAGAATTTATCATCGCGTGCATTCCTACCTTGCGAACGCTAGCAACTACTTAAAGCAATTCTAATAGGAAGGGGTTGTAGTGATATAAGTAGCTTATCTTGCAATAAACTAATAAACCACAAAACAAATAGGTAATTCATTAAATAAAATACTTCAAGAAACAAATTAAAATAAAACTTTAAGATTTTTGGGCAATAAGCGTAGCAGGTATATGAATTCTTTAAAGAATTGTTGAGAATAGTACAGGTGTGGCGCTGGGCCATTATATCTTTCTAAATAAATAAAACCTTTCAAATATAAAAAATATTTGTTTAAGACTGGAGATTGGACTGAGGTGTTTTTATAATTTTTACACCACACACCTGCATATATCTTTATTGCTACCACTACTGCTCTTTTATTTTCTATAAACTATAGTGATAAATATAAGGTATGTGTTCTTACCTACATAACTACAACAATCATTGTACATGATGGATGTGTACTTACAAGCAATATTTCGTTTGTAAAAGTGAAAATAATAATAACTTAATGAAGATAAAGACAGCAAAAGATTTTGGTTAAAATTCTTCAAATTTTCAAAAATTACATGCTCTTTTCAACTTTGCGATAAAACCACTTTGTGCATGATAAATTTGCAGTTAAAAAACTATTATACCTGGTTATTTGAGTCAATATCCAATAATGAATTGCAACTGTTAAACTACAATATATACAGAGTTGATCGTTCTGAAAAGGGGGAAATTAGGGGCGGGGGTATTCTCATAGCCATTAAACGTTGTTTTAAATCATCATTAATATTGAAAGATAATTCTATTGAACATATATTTGCACTTTTAATATTAAATAACACCAGTTACATTATAGGGGGAGTATATATAGCACCTTCTTCGCCGATAGCTATTTATTCGGAGCATTGTAATACCGTTGAAAAAATAATTAATCAATATTCCAGTTATCAGTATTTGATTTGTGGCGATTATAATCTTCCTGATATCAAATGGAATAATACTCATACACTTGGTATTGTTAACGCAGTTGACAATAAATCACAGTTAGTTATTGATACCTATAATTTTCTGAATTTGGACCAAATTAACCATATTCCTAATAGTAGAAATGTTTATTTAGATTTAATTTTTTCAAATATCTCAAAATTCAAAGTAGAACTATCGGATAATTTGTTATCTAATACATGTCAACATCATTATGCATATGATATTAACATTTCTATGGGTGAAAATAAACGGCTACAATCCACAAGAAAATTGTATTTATATCATCAAGCTGATTTTAATGAATTAAATAAATTTTATAATGTCTGGTTCTGTTCATCCAAGTGGAAATCGGCTGTTACTGAGGGCGATATAAATACATTAGTCGATTTGTTCTACAATATTCTTAATGAAGGTATAAATAATTTTATTCCATATATATATGTTAATAATAAGATTAATTATTATCCCAGATGGATGTCAGATGAGCTAAAACAACTTATAAATAGGAAAAAACGCTCTCATATCAAATATAAACAATCCGGAAACTATGCTGACTACTTATTATTCAGATCATTACGTTCTCAATGTAAGGAGTTGTCGAAAATTTTGTATTCAAATTTTTTAAGTGATGTTGAATCAAGAATAAATAATAATCCCAATTATTTTTGGAAGTATATACAAAATTTGAAACATAATGAAACCATACCAGATGCTTTAGAATTTGAATCAAAAACAGCAATTAATGGTGATCAAATAGTTGATTTGTTCTCTGACTTTTTTGCTTCGGTTTATACCACGGATAATGGTTCATCTTTTGTCAATTCTTCAAATAAACCTAAAACTATCAATGATTCTAAATTATTTGTTTCTAAGAAGGATATTTTTAATGCAATCATTTCACTTAAACCGAATAAAAGTTCTGGCCCTGATGGAATTTCTCCTTATGTCATAATAAATTGCGTTTATTCTTTATGCAGTCCAATTTTTGACCTGTTTTCTATTTCCTTGTCGAAGGGTATATTCCCTTCGGCTTGGAAACTAAGTTATATACATCCTATCTTTAAAACAGGTAGGCGCGAATGCATCTCAAATTATAGAGGAGTATGCCTACAGTCTTGCATACCTAAATTATTGGATAAGATAGTGGCTAAACAGTTGTACTGGATGTGTAAAAATGTTTTATCTAAGAATCAGCATGGATTTGTCTCAGGACGGTCAACACTGACTAACCTGTTGTCCTTTGATCAACATCTGGTGAATGTTTTGGAGAAGAAGAGTCAAATGGATTGCATTTATTTGGATTTTTCAAAAGCATTCGACAGAGTTAACCACAAATTATTATTAAATAAATTGATCTCGCTCGGATTTAATAATGTAACTATTTGTTGGATATCTGAGTTTCTAACAGATAGATTTCAAATGGTAAAAGTTAATAACTTTATATCGAAAAAAATTTCAGTTACATCAGGTGTACCGCAAGGGTCCCATTGCGGACCTTTACTTTTCTTACTATTTGTTAACGATATAGATATTTTAATTTCGAATAGCGAGATGCTAATGTATGCTGATGACATCAAAATTTTTCGAGAAGTGAGCACCTTGGAGGACTGCATTAGCCTACAAGAAGATTTAGATAAAATTAACAAATGGTGCCACGATAATAAACTCTATCTGAAAGTAAGTAAGTGCAATAAAATATCCTTCTCTCGAAAAAAATCAACGGTGGCTTATACATACAAAATAGACAACAACCCGATATCCACTCTATCTGAGGTGAAGGACTTAGGAGTAATTTTTGATCAAACCCATTCATTTAACTCACATATTCTCAGTATTTCGAACAAAGCACTAAAAATGTGGGGCTTTATATTAAGGGTAGGCAAAGATCTTGGTCCAGTTTGTTTAAAAAGACTCTACTGTTCATTCGTTCGTTCAAATATGGAGTATGCATCAGTGATTTGGTCTCCATATACGTCAACAGACTCTAATCGACTTGAATCAATCCAAAATAAATTTCTTAGATCGATAGAGTTTCAAATGGGTTACCAACATATACCTGGTTGTTATTCTGACATAATGTGTGAATTAGTTATCAGAAGCCTGTCTGACCGTCGTGTTATAATGGATTTGTGCACACTTCATAAAATAATTAACTCTACAATAGACTGTCCGTATCTTTTAGAACAGCTGAACTTTTATGTACCTGCTCATTCAAGAATTCTTAGGAACTCCCAAATATTTCGAGTGAAGACCTTCAGTAGCAACCGCCTCCACTTCAATCCAATGGCGAGAATGATGAGAACAGCAAATCAACTTTCCGACGAATGGTGGTTTAACTTATTTAACACAAATTTTTATCTTTTTAAGCATTTGTTAATTAAATATTTATAATGTCTAACCTATAATTTCAGTTTAATTTTGCTATATATGTTAAGTGTCAACAAATACTGTATTTTATAGTATTATATATACATATATTTATTATTGTATATCTGTGATGTAATTTGTGTAAAAAGGGATCTCCCGTTAATGAATAAATAAATAAATAAATAAAATAAATAAATAAATAAATATACAATACAAATACAGCAGCCTGCAAAAGAGGCAATGCCAGGGAGGAATAGAAAAGTGCTAAGAAGAAGGTGACTGGTAGGTCATCAAATAGGCACTAATAAAACAATAGCGACGAAGAACTGACAATATGCAAAAAAAGAAAGGTATAATAACGATACAGCTCTACCGATAAATCTATCTAAAGATAATCCCCAGTTGAATTTGAGGGATATTTCACAGAAAATCTGAAGAAAAGTATAAACATTCTGTTAAGAATAAGCTAAGTTCGAATTCCCACCAACTAGAGAAAGTAATATACTAGTTGGTAAACAAGTTGATAAATAAACACCTTAAAGACTTTGGAATATGTTACCTATGAAATGCTAAAAATATACCACCTTCACTGCACTCATGAAGACAAGAAACTGGTAAATTAATTTCCAGAGAAACAAGTTAATAATAAACATCTTGAAGTCTTTGAATAGCCAGGAAATGCTAAATATAGATCGTCCACACCGCACTCTTTACGAAAAAAAAATCTATGAGAAAGTGAGTAATCTAGCAACAACCTATTGGAATGTGGATGAAACTATACTAAATAACCACAAAATTATTGCCGATAAACCAGTTGTTTTACCTTTTACCACTCGCTGGAAACTAGATTTAAAAGCACAAAAGGTACTATTGTATTTTCGGTATACGAGATAAACTCATAGATAAAGATTGAATAAGAACGCACAGAGAAGAAAAATCTTCAATTATATTCAACGCACTCTTAAAACTGGCTCATTAATATGGTAGATAAAACTTAAATAAATCACTGCTCAGATTAAGCCCCAAATTCAAATATATATCTGCATTTGCATTACATGAACAAAGCATATATTTTACAGGAATTAACACTTTAATGGGCCTGCTTCCTCTGCATAAATAAATAAGGTAAAGACAACTAAAACAACTCAGACCACAGAAGCAGAGAGAAGTGAAAATATTGGGTCTGCTCAAATCAGAGTACATATAAGAGAAAGAAACCAACAAACTAGCTGCTTCGTTAAATTTCATAAGACCCATTCATATGAGTTATGAAAATAAATTTCCCTGGATTGGGAAAAAGTGTCCAACAGAAGTCAAAATTTACAATCAGACCCAAGACAATCAAAATGGTTTATTAGCATCTCGGAAAAAAATGGACCAAACATCTCTTATGAGCACTAATACAGTTGAATTTATTTAATAAACTTAAATAAATAATTTCAATTTATATACCGGGTGTGGCACTTAAGACGCCTCGGACCATAGCTCCCTTACGATAAAAGCTATCGAAAAAAATCTAAGATCAAAGTGGTGCATAATTACCGTCGCTATATTTCAAAAATATTTCTAATCATCAGTGGCGTGCCGTACTCCAGTGGCGTACCAAACTTATGTTTTTTTTTAAATGGAATGCCCTATTTTTTATTGCAAATTTGGAAAGTGCTCGGAGAGTACTTATTTTTTTATCTAACATGTTATACACTTCACTTTAGCGATTTCGCTGTTATAACCCCTTCTTTCAAAATTGCGCCCCATTTTTGAGATTTTTTTGTGGAGAAACTAATTGACGCCGGCGCCTAAATTTTGAATTGAGGTACAGGTTAAGACGTCGTATACCTTCACATATTTTTTTTTCGGGTAATTTATGGAAAAAAAAAATTTTGATTGATCTTCGCATGTTGTCATTTTTTTCGAAAATTTCAAATGGCACCCCCCTAAAAAAATACGGCGTTGTACAGCCAAAACTCTAAATTTTTCATTGGTACAAAAAAAAAAATACACATTGCATAACAAAATTTCGGAGAAAAAAGGAATTTCATCGCAAATGTCGGGAAACGTTTTCGGTTCCCAAGTGTGCCATGAGAAAACAAAAGATTGGTAATTGTCAAAGTAAATTATTAGACGCCAGTAGCAGCCATAAGTCATTTTTGATAAACGTTCTAAAAATGTTCCGAACTCAAGAGGAAATGGTTGACATGATATTTATTCTTGGAGAATGTAACAAGAATTGTTTCTTGGCGTCACGAGTGTACGCTGCGAGATATCCGCACAGGGTACATCCAAATGAACGTGCGTTTCAAAAAGTGTTGGAGAGATTTACTACTACGGGAATTGTGAAACGGCCAAGGAGAATTAGAAAGAAGGCAGTTTTTACCGAAAATAATGAACTGCAGGTTCTGGAGGCAGTTATTGAAGATCCTCATACCAGTATCCGTGATATTAGTAGGAATCACGATATTTCAACGCGTACATCGTGTTCTTCAAAAGTACAAATTCCGTCCATTTAAGATTCAACTGCACCAAGAATTGCAACCTCAAGATTTTAATGCGAGGCAAGATTTCTGCATGTGGGCTATCAACAAAATTGAGCAGGGGGAATCATTTCTTATGCGCGTATTATTTTCTGATGAAGCGACGTTCCATAGAAATGGGCATGTCAATCGCCACAACTACCATTATTACGCCGATGAAAACCCACACGCCATGCGAATGATAAACCACAAGCAAAGATGGTCGCTGAATGTTTGGGGAGGCATACTTGGAGAACACCTTTTGGGTCCTTATTTCATCGAGGGGCACCTGAACGGTAACGACAGATAGTTTTCCAGCACGATGGGGCTCCTGCACATAATAGCCGCGTCGTTCGGGAATTTCTCGATGAAACGTTTGCGGACTCCTGGATTGGTCGTGGGGGTCTGGTGATCTTGGCGGCCACCTCACAGGACCCCCACGACCAATCCAGGAGTCCGCAAACTATATATAAAATATAAAATAAAATTAAAAAATTGTTGCATCGTTCTGATTATGATTTCAGACATGTAACGACAGCTAACAGTTATGTCATTCAATGCCCGGCGGTGCTTTAGTACGGGGAGTAGTTGTTTTAACTGTTGGCTGGAGTTTTTACATTTACTGTATAATGAGTGCAGACATGCTCATAGAAAAAAAATATTTAGGTTATAAATAAGGTCCGTAAATGTTTCAAACTAAATGTGCATTAATTAAAAATCTTGACTCTACTTTAAGACATAAAGTTAGATAATGATAAGACAATCCCCTCACCATGCAACTATTGTTAGTTCTGACAGTGTTGTTTTTTTGATTTCCCAAAAACTACTACTACTATTGGATTTATTAAATAAACTTAAATTTTTGTATAATTTTCAATTTATATGTAGGGTGGGTGGGCGCTTACTATCTCAACTCCCAATTATCAAATTACATTCAAGAAGAAAAACGATATAACTCTTATTTACACAATAAACAGGGGGAAATAAACCCACGTTTATAAACGCAATAAGGCAAGAGGTACTTGACTTGACCTTAGCTACAGCGTACGGCGCGCAATTGATAAAAAATTGGCGTGTACTCCCAGAGCCCTCCATGTAGGACCATCAAACGATCGCGTTCTATATGGAAGCTGGGAGTAACGAGTGTCTATTGTCCGAACTTCAAGGCCTCCAATATAACATCGCTACCACGGAGCAATTAGAACAGGCCTCACAACACCTAAGTAATACCATCATAGCAGCCTATGAGAAAAGCTGCCCGGTAAAGAAGGGAAACTTCTCGAGAAACGTTCCTTAGTGGAACAAGGAACTGGATCGACTCAGGACTTCCGCCCGGAAATCCTTCAACAGAGCCAAGAAAACAGGTAACTGGTCAGCCTACAGACAGGCTCTGACTAAATTCAATAAGCAATTGAGAGAGTCTGAGCCTGGAAGGCCTACTGCGAGGGGATCGACAATCTGACCCCAGCAAATAGACTCCGGAAGGTTCTATCAAAGGACCATACCAATGAGGTCGGCATCTTAAAACGAACTAGCGGCATTCACACCAAAGATCAACAGGAAAGTTTAGAGCTACTGCTAGGTACTCACTTTCCGAGATCAAAAGTAGTGACTAAAACACAATTGCGGCTAGTACCGACTCAGTGACTCACTGCTCCAATCGTGACAGCCGTTGCTTATCGGGGAAAATATTCACGCTCAGCAAAATGATTTGGGTCATAAACAGCTTCAAGCCATACAAATCCCCAGGAATGGACGGTATCTTCCCCGCGCTACTACACCGCGGCTTGGAAAAAATTGTTCCAGGACTCAGGGATATACCCCGTTTATGGAGGGAGGCAAAAGTGGTATTTATACCTAAAGTGGGCAATAGGCCTCTAGATGAATCTAAATCATATTGACCCATCAGCCGGTTACTCACTTATAAGAATACCCTTAAATGCCACGCAATTCGCATATCAAGCTGGCAAATCCACCGTCGATGCTCTACGTCGCCTCGTCAAAGAAGCAGAACGAGCCATCCTATACAAGGAAATATCAATCGGAATATTTGTAGACATAGAGAGGGCCTTTGACAACACCTCATTCTCTGCAATAAAACGAGCGGCTATAAATAAAGGACTACATCCTTCCACGATAAGATGGGTGGAGGCAATGCTTCAAAGCCGACTAGTAACGGCTTCTCTAGCAGGATCTTCAGTATTTATGACTGTAACAAAGGGGTGTCCTCAGGGGGGAGCTTTGTCCACCATATTATGGTCAATAGTTAGTGGTGGATGGACTCCTGGATGAACTCCATGGAAAGGACTTTATAACCCAAGACTACGCAGATGGCATCGCCGTAATAATCAGGGGCAAGCATGAAGGCATTCTTAAAATCCTAATGCAAAAAGCACTGAATAGCATCAATAACTGGTGGGTTCAGGAAGGACTAAGTATCAACCCAAATAAAACGATCATAGTTCCATTCACGCGTAGGAGGAAGCTGAACATAAGGGCTCCCTCGCTGAATGGAATAGAGATAAATCTCTCCAACGAAGTAAAGTACCTGGGTATAATTATATATAATTTGGATATCAAACTGACTTGGAATCAGCATGTCGATAAAATCATGGCGTAGGCAACGATGTCGCTTTGGGCCTGTCGGCGGCTTATGTGGAAAACCTGGGGATTAAAGCCCAAAATCACGTATTGGCTGAATAGAACGGCGGTGATACCTATTGTCACCTATGCTGCTCTCGTGTGGTGGCCGAAGGGAGGGATATCAGCCTGGTACACGGATGGTGCCAAAAATACCAGAGGTACTGGAATAGGCATTTATGCAATTGCAATTGATATGTGCGCCAGAGAATGCTTTGATAGACATCTGGGGCGCGTATATAGATCTGCTCAGACAGCCAAGCTGCATTTTGGGCCTATAGTCACGGCTCACAGACTGTCTGGGAATGTCGAAGATCCCTCTCGCAACTTTCGAAGACCCTCATGTGCAAATACCTCTCCTATAGGATCACAGCCACAAGGTGCTTGAACTCACAAGGAACGAGCTAAGAACTTTCAAAGGACTCATGGCAGGGCATTGTACCCTCCGATACCATTTGTGGAAAATAGGTAAAGTGGAAACTGCAGATTATGTGATTCGGCAGATGAAACGATCGAGCACATACTATGCACTTGTGTCGCGATTGTTCACAAGCGTCTTTCACACTTCGGTAGGGACCGATTATCCCAGGAAGAAGTGAGCAATATCATCCACAAGAAAGTTACCAGGTTCATGAAGGACGTGGAACTGATTGGGAAGTTATTGGTTAAGGGTAGAACAAAAGATCTTTTAGGTCGCAGTTGAAGAGAGGCTAACACATCTCACTAGCACCCTATGTTAACCTATAAACTATACACAATAAATAAAATACATAACTGCTTTAAACTAATATAAAATATATATTCATGTAAACTCTTACATATGTTTTAAAGATTGTAAGGTGGTTAATATAGATTTTAATTACTGCTGCTATTAAATTTATTGAAGAAATTTAATAGAGTGCTTTGGCTTAAATTTTTCAATGTAAATGAGAGTGGCCAGTAATTTTCCCTTTAGTTATTATTTCGCAAATAAACGACAATGGTTGTTTAGTGTAATCATTTAATATTTTTGGATAATTATTCTATTGCCACTATATATTTGATATATTTTAAATAACGAATAATATTCAGTTTTCTCTTAAATTACTGAATTATTAGAAAAGTTGACTGTTTAAAATACGATTATTAATTGGTAAATATGTGCAATAAACACATTAGTGCTACAGCAATTGATTATATAAGAAAAATTTTGGGTAAAGTCAATTTTGGGTATATGCAACCAAACATACATTTAAACTTTAGGCAGAGATTTTTTATCTAAATAAATTTTAATTGCATTAAATCTAGCAGCCTCATTTACACACATATCTATACACAAATAACGCATGTTAATGACCACGTAGGTAGCCAAGTAGTACTACGATTAATAAAATTCATTAGTGAGTATGTATTTTATTTATATATCTATTATTTATTGATAAGTGTGTCTAAACGGATCACTTTTCCTAAGTTTATATAGTTTTAACTTTCGTTTTGATACTTCATAACTTTTTACATTCTACTGGGTAAGAATGTGTCTGTTGTGACAAGCTTTATTTGCGTTATTTTCTAGAGAAATATTCGCACATACTATCAAGATCAGCACTTAAATTCTATGTATCCGCCGCTGCATCACAACGACATTCGTCATGACAATCACGTATCATCACTTGTTGTGTATTTTCCTCTTTTTTTTTGAGAAAATGATTTCGTGATTCAGTTACGGCTGCGTAACGTGGGAACGGAGAAAAGTTGCATAATATCGTCGATTTCAGATGATTCGATAAAAAAAATCGTGACACCGTTTTGTAAGTATTACATAAAAATAAATCACACCTGCAAACGTATGTAATTTTCGTGGGTTTAATTAAAAGATAAATACGTAAATGTTTTTTATTCCAATTCTAACAAAATAAAATGTGTTAAGAAATGTTCGCACATTGATAACGCTTATTTGTTCAGATCATGACCTTCTTGTAAGTAAAACGGTTTTTATAATGTTAAACGTTGCCTAACTCGATTAGTACAAAAATTTTGCCAATGTCAGAAGTACCACAAATAAAAATTGCTAACTTTTTTATAATGGTGACGAATAGACAGTCTGTGGCGGGCATGTTATTTTGTCAGCATTTGACAAATCTTGTTAATGTAAAATTAAATTATCACGGAAAATGACACAATTGAGAAGCCCGACCAAAAAGGCCAAGAAAAATATTATTGTTCCTAACAATGAACAGGAGTTTTTCTTTTCAGGACATCGATTTCTCGTAGTGCGTAAGAACTCATACTTGGCAACCAAAAACCAATATTTAGTGATATGAATATGAATGATTCCAGAAAATACAGCAAAAGCCACAGGGAACATTCAGCCTGAACTATTTGTGATCACAATGACAATTGGCCACTAAGATCATGTGATCTGACCTGGCCAAACATTTTCTTATGTAATTTTCTAAAGTTACAGAACTACACAAATAAGTCACAGTCGAAATATCTTCTCGAAGTGAACTTTCCTCACACTATCGCTCAAATTTAGCCGGATCTAAACGACAATCAATAAAAACTGGACCTTCTGGATCCGTGCCACTATATAAACCCGTGTGAAAGATGTTCTGTTTCATACATAATGAGCGTTTCAAATAAACACTAATAAATTCACTATTACCTCATACACCGTTGGTTTAATTTCATTTTAACATTCACCCATTTTACTGGAAAGCTCTTTATAAGAAGGGTTGTTCATTTTAAGATTCGCCTATTTTATTAGAGAACTCTTTACAAAAAGCGATTTTGTTCATCTCGTATTAAATTATTATCAGAATAATCTTCATACCTTACAACAGATTTCGAAAGATTTATGGATTGGAGCATTGAATATATAAACATTTGCGTGGCAGTGATCTACAATCAAAAACAATTATTCAAATGTGGAGCAATGCAAATAATGCGCCGTGGTAAAACGAAAACAATTGTAGGCGTTAAAAATGTAATGCCGTACAGCCGGCTAGGCAATAAAATCTCCCCCTTGCGTTAAATAGCGCGTTAGGAAATGAGTTACACAAAATTTAAATTGGTTTTACCGGCTTGATTTACGGCGAATAAATGTCACGGTTTAGTACTAAAAACCCAATTACCTACGCGGTACCGGTGAAACTTCATTTTGCGACATTTAACTTGCTCAAGAAATTTTAAACAAAAGTTAACCAATTGGTTGTTTTCGAACAAACGAACCTAATTATTAGTAGTTTAAATAAATACATTACTAAATTTGTATTACTATAATAATTTAAAAAACTGTGAAATAAATTAATGAACAAGTAATTTCATATAAAATGCTAACAAACCACTTTGCTCTAGTTAAACCGTCACGGATGTTCAACCTTTTCTTTCTTTTCTTTTCATAAACCAGGCGCCACGCTTCCCACACAACTTTCACGCGAAAGGAAAGTAAAGCCGTGTCTTTACCCCCAAGCGTCGAACAAATTATTTCAAAAATTGGTGACCATTATAGTACTTTCCCTATATTTTTCTCGAAAACTATACAGATTAGTACAGGTGTGCAAACAAATCTTTAGCCATTGGGATAGAATTAAAATAAATGATCATTTAAAGTAGTAATCCTTCAAAATAATAAATTCTACATTCACCAGAATAGTAAATACTCATAAAATTTTACTAAAAACTTTTCCGACGAAAAGATAAAACATTCGTTTAGAAATGTACATCGAAATCTTTAGCGATTTTTGAAGTACAATCGTAAATCTTACGATTTTCGCCCAACTTATAAATTCGAAAAAAATTACGGTCACGTATTTCGTACAGGGAAAGTAAAAAGAGCCACCAAATGGCCCATCACACCAAAACGCAATCGGTGACACCGTTTACGCACAGCGCTGTCAAATTCCATCGGTCAAACTTTCGCTACAGAGTTTTTCGGATTTGCAAGAGCGCGCGATGTGTATTTTAGAAAGTGACTGTGTGCATTTGGATGTAATGCACGTCGATTTTTTTTTTCGTTTCAAATCGAGAGCGATTCGTGACTTCCTTAGGTGGAAATCAATTATTCTATCTTTGTTTATGGGCACGCTCATTAAAGGTGAGAGACTGCATCGGGCATGGTTTTCAGTTGTTATTGTGAAATATTAAGGTGTTGATGAAATTACACCGTGTCTAATTAAAAACGTCTGTTGCAACAAAATAGTTTTGGCGTATAAACAGAATTTAAGGATTCTACAATTGGAATTGATACTCCAATCAAAGGTAATTGTTTTTGTAACTGCAAGATTTAATTAAAAGTTTTCTATTGGTGCGTTCAGGTGTTTAAGAGAAAGCATTTATTCCCCAGTACACATAATGTTAATATATCATAAAAAAAAGTAACCAAAAGTAGTAATTATTTCACCTTCGCCTAAATCCTTTAAATATTTCTTTCAGGTGGTATAATAAGCTACTTACAGGTATAAACAGGATTTCGGATACATGATGATATTGAACTCAATAACTTTGTTTTAACAATATATTTTTTCAAATATTTATATTTCATAATTGAACTGTTATACTGTCTGAATTTTCTTAATATTAACATGTCATAAGGTCTTAACTTTTATTATCCCCTTTAAAAGCACACGTAATTTACAAGTCATGCATGTTGAGCATTTACCGAATAAATACAACTCCCGTGTAGAATGCATTCATTGCATTCAATATTCTCGCTAAGGAACTTAAAAAAAATAAAGGTAGAACGCCGTATTGCCTCGTCATGACCGTCGCATCAACCGGGTGTAATTAAAATTCATTGACGGGTTATGAAGTACATTACCCACCATAGAGATTTGATTTTATCCTAGCAGAATATAATCCTAGCGAAAACAGTTCCTAGAATAAATATCTTTTTGTTAAATATTAATATAATGGCAACTGTAAATTGTTAATGTGATGTTGTTGGTTTAGAAAAAAATTAATTGCAAGGTGTTAGTAAGTGAGGGTTTTATGTTCTTATGATTGAAAATTCTGATTGAAATCTTGAGATTGGCTCAGACTGGCAATTACAAAAGTCAAGTTTATTTGCTAGGGCTGGGCTATTATTTTTTTTATTTAACTCACTTATAACATAATAAATCAATACACGTTGTACTTTAAACGAGTTGTATTTTTTCCATTTTTAATTGTTTATTTATTTTTGTTTATTTGAAATATTAGAATATATATGGATCTAAGGGGGATCATTCTATTCATGTCATACAAAGTGAATTAAAATATATTTATATATGATATTTTAAATATTTAATGCCACATAATATTTCTATTAAACTGGTCAAGTGTAAAATAACAAACAGAAGATTTAATCACATTATATCTGGCTTATACGAGGGATAGTAGGAAAGTAGTATCCGTTTGCACCATGCGGAGCGCTGGCGAATAGAGTAGCATGTTCAGTTATATTTCAGCTGTCAGTTGCATCTCGCTGGTATTAACTGCGCTGTTTATGTGAGTGTTTGTAATGTTCAAGCAAATACAGAACGCCACCCCTTGTGAAGTTAGAGCTGTGAATAGATTTCTCATTGTCAATTGAAGGATGTGTATGGACAAAATGTTATGGATGAGTCGTCTGTTGAGCGCTGGTGTCGTATTTTCAAATTAGAATGAGAGAACACCCAAATGATGAGTGTTTGTGACGGTCATCAATAATTGCCGGCGAACTTTCAACCATCCACCCTATAGTCCAGACTTAGCTCTTTTAGATTACCAACTATTTACAAAATCCAAGCACTTTTTGTCAGGAAATAAAGCTTACGCATCTCAATCGAGGTGCGACAAATGAATATGAAGCTGGGATACAAAATATAAAGTAATTTAGGTTAGTTCCCAAAAACTAATTCAATAACATAAAATATTGCATATAATTTTTAAATAAATAATAATAATATCTTTAGTCTTGAATAATATTTAAAAAAGGAGTTGGTACTATTGATAGTAAATAAATTATATATCATTATTCACAAATGAAACACTTTTAAACTTTGTCTGTATAACTGGTACTTTATTAAGTGACTAGTTACGACAATTTTAACTAGTTATTTTCAAAAAAAAATGCCTACCATCGAAACATACTTACAACATTCCATAAATAATTCTAAAAACAAATATAGAAAATAATACTTAATACGTTTTTATATCTATTGTTCTATCCTCTAATTATCACAGCTAGAAATAAAACATGAAAGCAATTTCTATATTGATAAATTGATGTAAGAAAAGAAAAGAGAAATAATGTACAGAAAACTGCAATTAAAATTGACCTTAATTTACCATTTGATTGTCTGGAATGATCATTGGATAGCCTTAAATTACCTTAGATAACTCTTGGATGAATATGAATTAAACTTTATCTACAGAAAGTAGACTCTAGTGCTTTTTTACGTTTTTATTGCACTGAAATGTCAAATTGTTTTTATTGTACATAAATGTCAAATTTGACAGACAGATAATATATTATAGCACAAAATTTCAACGAAAAACTGTATAATAAATATAAACGAAGTGGGAAGATATAATTTTATATAAGTCGAAGCGATTACAATAGAGCGAAACTTTTTTCCACAAAAAATAATGGCAACTGACATTTGTGCAAATTATTTACTGGTTGCTAAGTAACGTTTTCATCAATGCACTGTGGCTAATAGTTTAATATTCAACGAGTGGTAATGTAGGCAGGAACTCACGCGAATGAAATTTACAGCACTTTCCTAGAGGCTCGTGCTGTAATCATCCAAGTGAGTTATTGCCATTGCTACGAGTTAAATACTATACTTTATCTAAGACAATAACAATTTTTAGTAAAATATTTTACTTAATACAATATTTACTATATTCGGGAATTGCGCTGTCATAATTTTTTTGACATTTGTCAATTTTCAGCTAACTTGAAAATATAGATTCAAAGCCACACGCCGGTGGTGGCGCATCGGTTACGGCCCCGAACTGACGTGCAGCAACGTTGATTCGGGTCAGTAGTCGGATGGGTGACCGGTACCATTCACCTTTGGGATACAATTAATGGTGCTTTAGAGTGACGGGGGCGATCCTTTAAAGTAACAAGCTCATTTACACACACACAAATACACAAATGACACATGGCGGAAGGACCACGTGGTCGATAGCCTAACACTACTACTACTAAAGGGTCCGCCAATAGGGACGCGCGAAGTTTGCCGGAAGGGTGCGGCCATGTTGTTCGAGGTAGAGCTGTCAAAGTTGTTGTCATTTGTTCAGTATATAACCCCAAATCACCATGGCAAGTTTGAGTGTCGAGCAGCACGTGAAAATTATTAAATTGTTTTACGAAAATGGGTCATCAGTTCGAGCAACGTTCCGCGCACTTCGCCCATTTTACGGTCGCGATGATCGGCCTGTAGAGTCGACTATCCGTCGATTGGTGGGCAAATTCGAGTCGACTGGTTCAGTAAACAACCAGCCAACACTGACACGTCGACGAAACGCCCGATCGAACGAAAATATCGCTGCTGTCCGTGAGAGTGTGCGCGAGAACCCGAGGCAGTCCATTTCTTGTCGTGCACAGGAACTTGGCCTTTCGGAGACATCAACTCGCAGAATTTTGCATCTGGATTTGGGTCTGCACCCGTACAAAATCCAATTGACCCTGGAGCTCAACATAAACGACCACAGACAGCGTTGGGCGTTCGCTGACTGGGCTCTGGAGCAGTTGGAAGCAGACCCCCATTTTGGCCGAAAAATCATCTTCAGCGACGAGGCTCATTTCTGGATGAACGGGTATGTGAACAAGCAAAATTGCCGCATTTGGAGTGAGAACAACCCACACGAGGTCCACCAAGTGGCAATGCATCCCCAGAAAGTCACTGTTTGGTGTGGATTTTGGGCCGGCGCACAGTGGTTCCAAATGCCGAAAAGCTGGCCAAAAATCGCAAAAATGAAAGTTTGCTTTAGGGCCTTTTTAGTCCACAGTTATGTATATTGATACCTGCCCTGTCAGAATCCGCCGGTTTTATAGAGTCTAACCTGAATAGGTGGCTCTGGCCCCCCATTGTTTCCCGCGCGCCGTTTACCGCACGCCAGTTCCGTAAGCATCATATACTTGGCAGAGTGACCCGGAATCGATTAAAATGGATTATCCCAATACAACTAAGTACTTTTTAACAATATTACATGTTTATAATTCATTTTTATTATTATTTAACTAACGTATCGTAGAAAATATGGGTTTTTTTACTGACCGTTTTCTAAGTAAAAGTTTAAATGTTCATAACTAAAAAGTCCCACAACATCCCACTCTAGGATCAATTTTCTAGCATTATTTGACCCTTCCAGAATGAACTTCAAAAGAAATCAGCTGCCCAAATTTACCCCATTTTTAGAAATTCAATTTTGAAAAAATGGTGATATGGCCATCTTTCCCTATTTTTCTCGAAAACTATAAGGTTTACGCAAAAAAGTTATTCTTAAAAATTTGCTCATTTTTGTATTATTAACAATTACTTGTTATATAAATTTAATGTAGGTCCTTTAGTTTATTTGCAATATGAAAAACTGACAAAACTATTAGTTTTTAATTTTTTTCTCGCAAGTTAAGAATTTTATGAAAAAGATGTTCAAATAAAACATGTTCAGTTTTTCATTACCTTTAACTTTTGTTTAAAAAGTTTTGTAATATTTTTTAAATTTAAAAAAATATCGAGAAAAACAAAAAACGCCTCGAGTAAACATCCACTTGCGGTTTTTAAATGTTTACCAAAAGCTTTTCAGTTCTAGCTTTTAATGACAAAACCTTAAGTTTAAAGTTTCATCTCAATCGGATCATTAAAAGCCTATATAAAATTTTTCACGAAAATATAGCAATTTTGAACTTTTTGTCCGCCATATTGGATCGGTCATTTTGTTTTTCTGAAAATTTTAATTAAGTTTTTTTATCAGAGTCGTAAAAAAGCTATATACAATTTTTTATGCAAATCTGGCAGTTTTTAAATTTTTGGTTTGTCATATTGGATCCGCCATTTTGAATTTTTGAATTTTGAAATAAGATTTTTCTTTAGTTTCCTTAAAAGAACCTATATACAAATTTTCAATAAAATCCAACTACATCTTGTATTTATGACCACCTTTTCGGCATTTGGAACCACTGTGCGGCGGCATCATCGGTCCGTACTTTTTCGAGAACGAAGCTGGGGCGGCCATAACCGTCAATGGGGAGCGCTACAGGTCGATGATAACCAACTTCTTTTGGCCTACACTGGATGATATGGACACGGACGACATGTGGTTCCAGCAGGACGGCGCCACGTGCCACACAGCCCATGCCACAATGGACATTCTGCACGAGCGATTTCAGGACATGGTCATCTCGCGCGGAGGCGATATCAACTGGCCACCGAGATCGTGCGATTTAACGCCTTTAGACTTTTTTCTCTGGGGCTATCTCAAGTCGCTGGTCTACGCCAACAAGCCTCTAAACACCGATGACCTTAAAGTCAACATACGCGCAACGCCATCGCTCAAATTGAGGCCGATATGTGCTCCAGAGTCATCGAAAATTGGACCTCACGGATCCGGGCTACCAAACGGAGCCGCGGTGGTCATTTGAACGATGTTATCTTCCATACTTAATGGGGTCGAATACCCTTTCGAATGAAAAATAAATTTCGTTTCTACCTCACACACAACTTGTTTTATTCAATTTTAAAGTTCACGCGCCCTTATTGGCGGACCCTATACTACTACTAGATTCAAAGAAAAAACCATGACAACCTGATCGATATAATTAATAGCGTGAGTTATGATTCATAACTCACACCATTTAATTATATATACCATTATTTGTACTAATCTAGATTAATAATAAATATATAACCCAATAGGAGTAGATAAATTAAGTACATAATTTTATTCACTGAATAAAATTTGAGTTCTTAAACGCGAGTCCGTGCAATTAAAAATCACTTTTTACACTTGTACCTTAAATAACTACTCTGTGATCTTTAGATGACTATTAAATAAAATACTTAACGTTTCTATACCACTTTTCATTTACCATTATCAAACTAAATAAAAGAGGTGTAAAAAGGGCATTGCTTTTAATTAAATTATAATGTACCAACAAAATGAAAGCCTCAAAAATTTAAGAAATTACCTTGAATAACTGTTGGATGACCATGAATGGTAATCGGATGACTTTGAAGAATATTAAAAAATAATCATTGCAGTTAATTCAAATGACTTTCAGCTTTATATCACCTTAGCAGTTTTTAAATAACCTTCGATATTTTATTGAATAGCCTTAAATTACCATTGAGTGAATAACGGCTACTATTCCTGTACAAAGTTTAATAAATTAAGAAATACATCATTCTAATTGTAAAAAATACATACTCAAATACCAACTTAAAATGGTAGTTAGTTACACAAAAAGAGAAAAATATAAACAACATATGATTGCGGCCGAACTAGAAATAGCAACAACGTTAGTTCGGGTCAGCAATTGGATGGGTGACAGGGGGGCGATTCTTTAAAGTAAAAAGCTCCTTTACAGACACACACAAATATATAAATAACACGGCGGAAGGACCACGTGGTCGATAGCCAAAACACAATTAACCCTTTAAGTACTGAATTATTTGTAGATTTTTATGCATATATAACGGATTTAATTTGTTGCTATATGGATTAATATGTAAAAGTAATACATTTTATTTGGAGAGCCCGCTAGCAACTGGTTCTCTTTATCAACGCCTTTCATACCTGTATTATATTCTGTTACGCATGATGATTTAATAATTTTGTCAAAAGTGACACTTCTTTTTTCGCTACCTTATATTAACTAAATCAATTTTTGAACTTTTGCTAAGCATGTATACATCTTTCTTATCTTTCCATCTTAGTGCTAAAAAAAGGTGGGATGATAACATTTTGGCCTCTCATTTTTTTAGTTTGAGGGAAGCAAGCTCTTTTGATAACCTGACCAAGAGTCGCAAAGTCTATAGATTCAATGGATTAAAGTGAATATAATCAAACGTCCTTTGAATTTCATGAGAGATTTATTGAGTAGTACTGCGCTCTCTGAAGTATACATTTTCGAATGTATTATTTAGATAATCAACTAGATTTCTGATCTTCATAATTCTATCATTTCTATCCAAATTTTCGTTGTCTGTAAAGTGAAGGAATCTTGAGCTATCAAAAAACCTATCCCGTCACACAGTGGCCTCAAAAATTGGTTTATAATACTTCTTTTTGACCAATGTGAACTCAATTTAGATTTTCTTTTACTTGAGTCATAATAATACATAATGCAACATATTATTTCATTTCGACGAGTGTTAGGGGTGGAGAGGTCGACGCCGGAATATATATTGTTACAGGAGGCAGTGAAGAGAGTGGTGAGGTTCGAGATGAGAATGTGTGCGCTGGAAGAAGGGAGATTGGTGAAGGAGGTATGGTGGATGAGTAAGAGTATAGTGGAGGGTAGATGGAGAGCGGAGAGAAGGAGAATGTACGAAAGGGTAGGTTTGGCGGAGGTGGTGGTGAATGAATGGCTTGAGAAAGGGGTGAATGTGGCTGATTGGGTATATGAGAAGGAAAGAGAAGTGGAGAGACAAGAAAGGCAAGGCTGCATAGAGAGGAGTGAGTACAATGAGGGATATGGGAGATGGCAGGTGAATGGAAGAAAGCCGAAGTATTTAGAGAGCGGAATGGGGAGAGAGGATAAGGTGACAATGGCAAGGGCGAGTTGTGGGTCAGATGAAAGAGGGAGAAAGTGGTGGATGGGAGAGAGTTATGGGAAGTGCGTTTTGTGTAAGAATGGAAGGGATACTTGGAGGCATTTGGCGGAGGAATGCGAGGGGGTGAGTGAAGAGTGGGTGGAAGGGTGCAGGAGGGTGACGGACTGGATGAATGAGGATGGGGCCAGGGTAAATGTGCTTAGGAAAATAGGGTGGGAGAGAGGTAGGAGAAGAGTGGAGTGAAAGATATGGAAGGATTATATTTTTTGTTTATTATTAGAATATAGTTTAGTAGAGTTTGTTTATGTAATAATGCCAAATAAAGGTTTCTTTCTTCTTTCTTATTTCATTTCATTCTGAGTTACTAAAAGGGTGTCATAAACAAATGTCAAGCAATTGTTTGCGATCAACGCCTGCTCTTCAATTCAGATGACGACGATGATACTGAAATCTTGTTAACATTCACTTTAATGTTAAATATAACAACATTATACTACTATTGCTTAAAGCGTACTGCTGATTAGTTTCTCAAATCGTACCAGTACAATTTAAGCAATTAACCAATATTTTGAAAATAGTTTCTTTTTTGGAGCCATGGCGAAAAAAAAAATATGGACAGTGGAGTACAGAAAACATGAATAATGCTATTGAAGCTTATAAGAACAAGAAATATGGTTTCAAAGAATGCTGCCGATGATTTAAGATACCTACGCCTACATTAAAAAGGCATCTTAAAGAAAAAATAAAACAACTTCTATCACTGTTGAAAAGAAAAGGTTTTTTGAATGTACTTCCTCAAGATGTTGGAGAAAAACTAGTAAACCCTTATCATTCGATATTACAGAAAATTTAATTTTTTATTCGTTTATTAAAATCAATCCTGATCTGTCTGTACGGCAGAAAATAGATCAAGCAAGAGGCTTTAACATTATTATTGTACTCAATGTCCAATAATAGTATATTATACAACCAGCATTTAATGTTGGCCATTAAGATGCGAGTACTGCTTTATAAACCAAATGCTTTATATTTCTAACCAGTCAGTTGAATTGTTGTACTTATAAACAAACTAGGTACGATTCTGGAAATTAGCAAAATTAGCAAATAAATAGAATACCGGTTGCTTAAATCGAACTTCTGTAACATTTTTTTACGACTGTTTGCAAGATTATAACAACTGTATTAAAATTCTCATTAAGCTTATATACATGCTATTTATTGCTATGCTAGATTTTTGGACAAACTTCATATTATCAATATGTACTTTGTTAAGTAGTATGATTTTGGAAACTCTCCCCTAATTCATTAAACTCACATACACTTGACATCCCAATAAATTATTCCTAGCATACTCTTGACCTCTGTCGATAATTTATTTGTTGCCCTGGAGTACGATTGACCTACCCCTATAGAATTGTCATTGAGTACTCTTGGCTTATCCCACTAAATTATTTAGTGTATTAATGTAGTCTTGACCTATCCCAATAAATAATTTGTTAAAAGTTAAAAGTACTCCTGACCTACCTTAATTAATTATTCATTGTAATAGTGTTCTCTTGACCTGTCACAATTAATTATACATTGCCCTAGCATACTCTTGACCTACCCCAACAGATTATTAATTTTTCTGGACTTACTCTAGACCTATTCTAATTATTTATTGCCCTTTTTTACTATGGGCCTATTTAATAAATTGTACATTAGCCTAACATACTTCTGAACTTCCTAAATAAATTATTAATTATGCATCTATAAGGTTAATAATTAAGGTTAGATATTGTTTCAAACTCTATCTTCAAGATCAAGCAATTATATAATGCCAAAAATAAGGAAAATTTAGCAGAATGTGCTAATAAACAGGGTTCACTTAGTGACTGAAAGAAAAAAAAATGCCAGTTCAATTCGTGTTGAACTTTTTTATAAATGATTTAATTTGATATTTTATTTATTCAAAGCGAACCAAAAATAAGCGAGATCCAGCACCAAACGTTTTTCGTCAATCAACCTGTATAAATATGACTAAACTTGTTTGTAAGCTCTTATTAAAACTACTAATGTTTATTTAAATATTATTTAAAAACAGTTGACAAACAGTTTACTATCAAAATCAGTTTGACTTTGTAAAATAAATAGAATTTTAAAATAACTTCAGAAAATATGAAATCTTTAAATCTGTCAAAACTACAATTGAATAAATGTAATATACATAATAATGGAATAAATTTATTATTACAGTGACTGTACATATTTATGAAGAAAACCCGAAATTGAAATTATTAAATGTGAAAATGTGATCCCTACAACGGAAGACAATTACAACCGCCAAGTTTTTAAATAGGAATGATGGGCTTGTGATATATCGTTTGAATGTTCCTTTTTTCAATTTTGTTGCAAAAACTATGATTTAAAAAAATAAAACAAGTATGTCAATTTAACTTTTCCAAATCGCTGGATATGGAGGCGAGGATAGATAATGGCCACCTGAACTTTACTATTTGACTTCTGTTATGGGAATATGTGTAGAGTACTATACACAAAACTATACTACTATACTATAACATGATATATTATCTGGTTATTTATGTAATACTGTATATATCAAATTATTATTTTTATTTAGTGAGAGACATACTTCTAGTTTAACCATATCTTCATTTTTTATCTTAATCACCTTTGTCTCTAAAATATAATTGTCATTTCTCTTTGCTGTTAACTACTACAATATTAATTTAAAAATAATAGATACATTATTATTTTTTTTTTACCTTTCATTTTTCAAATGTTTAAAAAAGTGATAAGTGACAAAAGTTATTAAAATGATATTAATTATTAGAACCAAATTTCAAGTAATAAAATAAAAACCTTAATTGCTGGTAGATATTATTATTTAATATATATTTTATTTGTACTACTGAATAATAAAATATAATAATTTTAAGTAATTAAACAAATGCTATCTTGACCTTGAATCATTATGATTATGAGATGTGTAGGCACTTAATTAATTCTTACAGTACAAGGGCTGATTGCATTTTAAGCATACCTTCTAGATGTTTATATGACTACTATTTATAGTAGTCTCTATTTCCATTTAATATTTAATTCAAATTTTAATTAGCATGTAAATGTGTGTAGAATAAAAAGGTATAGTTACATTGTATCTATATAAAAATAGTTGAAAATCCATAATTTAATAAATATGATTTTGGACTTTTAAAGAAATAAATTTCTTCCTTTAATGTTACATCAGACATTTAAAAATCTGAAAAAATATTTTAAAAATCTAAAACACTATATATTATACTATTATATTATTACTTTATTAACACATAATAATGTACTATAATAATTAACATTATAATGCATTACTTTTTATTTAGTGTATTAGATGCTTGAAGTCATAACTTTGTGATACATCTTGAATCAGAAACTTTATCCAATGATAAATAAACCTGTACTTTTAATTTATTTAACCTTTCGCTATGTTTTTCTGTCTACTGTTAATCTCAATCTCAATTTTCTTCCATGTTATGCCTATTTTTATTATTAATAATAACTTATTACTTATTACTAATTATAATAAAATATATAAAAACTAAATATATCATAATGCGTGCGTACATTTGGTTGCCTAATAATAAATAAACATAAAAATCTGTCTTATCTTTCAGATTATAAATTATTTGCTTAATTATTATTAATTAAAATTATAGTCTAATTGGTAGGCCACAGTATTTTTAGTAAAGTATAAGAAATTGAAGAATAAAGCAGTTATTTAAATTAAAACTACAATAGATTTCAGAAAGTGGCTATTATCAATTAGTTACACTGATGTAACATAAAATCTGTGTACAATTTGGCTTTCAATTTACTTGAATAGAAATATCCTATGCTTTGAAAATCACATTTTATGTGATAAAATATGAAAGGACACTAGTTGATTCTTTTTAGTATTATTTTAAGTGTTTAAAACTGTATAGATAAAATACATAACCTTAAAATTTTACTAGAATTATTATTTTGGGACTTACCTTGCAGATTGTCGAGCATGTACGTAAGAAGCTTTTGAGTCCCATTGGGTTCACTGTATATCGTCAGGATATCCTTGTTCAGGGGATTTCCTTGCAGTCCTAATACCATCAGGTTGAATAACTTCCCCAATTCATAGGGCAATATACGAAGGTTATTGTGGCTCAGTAACAGTTCCCTGCAAAAGGAAAGAAATGAGAATTGTTGTTGAGCGCCGTTCATCATGAAACTTACAATTTGTAGAGAAATATAATGGGATTTTCGCAAAAAGGGAAGAATAACAAGAGGAAGGCCGGAACGACAGGTAAGTATTGTGGGTTGTATTGTTGGTACCGTTGGGATAATAATACTGGAGATACACTGGAATTAATTATTAGTAGGATTGTGACACAAATAAAGTTTGTTCTAATAATAATATGCTATGTACTATCATTTTGTAGTTGATTATTGTGAAATAATCAAATAATAGAGGAAGAATATTAAATTAAATATATTTTAATTATATGATACATAATGAACTTTATTCCAACATATATAATGTCAAACTTGTAATAAAACTCTAACACTCTTATTAGTGCCAATTATCTATTTTACACAAGTAACTCAATAATATTGTTCCTGCTCTTTTCAAAATTATTGTAACTTTCTTAACATATAAAAACAAAAGAAAAAACAAAAAAAAATGAGAATCAAATACAAGATATATAAAAACCATGTATTTATATGAATTAAGTGATTGTTTGAATATTAAAGTTAAAATTAGTTTACACAATTTTTATTTATTGATTCTTCTTGTGCCTTTTTACAAAAATGTAAAATACTATATTTTAACTCAAAATATACATCAACTTTATTTTCTGTTTGTATAATTTGAATAATATAATCAAAAATATACAGTTAATATTCTTTTATAAAGCATCTACGATAAAGATAAATATAACATAGCATAACAGTACAGTAAAAAAAATTTACATTTTTGTTTTTATTGTGATAAGCTTAGAAAAAAAAATGAGAAAATTGCAAATGAACAAATGATTTTTTTATTATATTAATAATTAGAGTTAGATTAGAAAGTGTAACCTTTTTTTATCATTTACATTAATATTACTTCACAATTTGTGAGCATTGCAAAATCCATTTCAACATTAGGTGGGAAATAATTGTGTAAGTAAACTAAGATGACAAGCTTTTCATTATCCATATATAATTTAAATTGAGTGGATAATTATGTTAACTGACCTGAGGTTGACGAGATCTCCAATTTCGGCAGGTAACGATCTTAGCTTGTTGTTTGACAGGTCGAGGGTCCTCAAGTTGGACAGACTGCTAATTTCTGGCGGAAGGCGGTACAGCAGATTGTTCTTGAGGTGCAGAGCAGTGAGGTTGGTCAGCTTGAACAGGTTCGGGCTCAGGTTACGGATCGTCCCTGTTATCTCCATCTCCGTCCAGAGGGACTTTTTCCCTGCCGCCACGTCTTCCGGTGACATGAATGTCTGAGTGCGCCTCGTCGACCCGTTGTTGTCATACTTGCTGATCTCTTTCGAATTTCGTGGCATAATATAACCTACAACAGTGCACCATGACATAACTGGGGTGATTTTTTTTTTGCTATTTTTATTGGGGTTTTCTTTTCGAATTTGGACTGGTTTCTACTGGAAATTTTGAAAAGCCGACAGACTACATCTTTTTGACAACTCGCTAGCACGGTCACACATGACAGATGTTTTTGTTGAGTGTCAGAAAAAAACATAATTTATGTGGGTTGGATTTAATACATTGGTACAAAAATTAACCGACAGAAACAATCAATAAATTAATTATCTGTGTGTATCTAGATTAAAAGAGGAAAATAATTGTTGAAAGAAAAATACTACCATAATGGGAAGGATTGCTAAACATCATCACCAACTGAAGAATGTAATGGACTTAAAATTAATGCCGTATACTCTGAATATTTATTTTATTTCTATATATTTTTATAGAGTAAATAAACTAAATAGTTAAATATTCTACAACAGACAAATGAAATATTATTTTCTTTTTGTTTTAATATATAATGACTGGATTCAAATTTTGGCATTCATTACTGTCGTATTGTTAACGAAAAGGAAAAGCAAACAGAGGCCAAATGGAGTTCAATAAGATAATTAAATCACCCTTACATGTTCAATATAGCAAAATAACATGATTAAAGGGTCGATTCCCTTAAAGTAACAGTTGAATGGTCTTGTAATAACTAATAAATACAACAAGACTTTATGTCTTCACATGCAATAAACTTTAAAAAAATACAAGATTTCCAATTAAAACCTTCCACACATTTTCTATAATAATAAATACTAGTTGAAAAATTCATGAATCTAGACTATTTAAAAACCTCTAGTTATGCAGATGCCCTTCACTGATAATAAGTTACACGATTGCAATATAACAATGCAAAAATATGAACCTGAATGCACACAGTAAAACACAATTTGACATATAATTGACTAGGTTTTTATTTTTAGAAATTCTTGGCCACAGCTCGACACCAAGATGAATAACATATGGAGAATGAAAATGTTCGTATTTATAAGAAATACGTTTCAATATTTACCAATGCTCATGGCTAAATTGGACTAATATAAATGAAATCAGTTAAGGCATTAAATTCCTTGTAAAATATATTTTCAGTAAAATATAATTTAAAATAAATAACAATATTTCTATTCAGAGTTCTATAATACAATTACAGATATTTTTAATTAATAGAATTGTCGTTCATTCATCAAGGCTTGCAATTAAATTATCCTCACCTCTTTTTACTGTATTTGATGTTAACCTCCCTTTAAATATTTCACTAATTGTACTTTTCTTCAAAACCATTTTGCAGAGTACTTTAAAATTGTCTGCACATTAAATAGCCCTAAATCAATCTGGAGGGTCTTTAAAGCTTTTGATGTGCACGCCCCTCAAACCCCTTAGTCACTCAACTGGTTTTGTTGCCAGAAATAAATTTGACAAATACTGGTTTTGTGAGGTGCCGAATTAAGGAGGGTGGGTACTTTTTTTACCCATTGAATTCACATTTTTAAGGGTGCATTATGCACATATTATATATATGAAGAGAAAGGGCCTGGAAACACTATTAGTAGCGCAATTTTTAAAAGCACTAACAACTACAATTTAGATCAAGCAGTCGAAAAACAATTATTTATTGTTATATATCATAAAAATACAAAAAATATTAATTGATAAGATATAATATATACTGGATAAATCAATCTTAATTATCATGAGTTGCTAATACCAAATTTGAGGTAATTACCAATACTGATTTATTGCATATGTAGTTTTGTCTAATAGATTTCGATATCTGTATATCATGTTTTACATTCATACTTGTAACAAATATCAAATGTAAAAAATATAAATGTAGGTTTCTTTTTTGTTGCTAACCACAGACATGTAAGATTCAATGAGGATTCAGAGAAATGCCTATAAATAATACTCCTAAAATATACACAATTAACAATGGAAAACTATTTCTAGAGTCTAGAATATCAGTTTACAACTGTTGAATCCTTAGAAATATAGAAATTTAAAAAATAATTTAACCTAAAAGTTCATTAATCCTTGAAAAAGATAAAATATTTACCTGCAAATTAAATGTAAACAAAAGGTTTTGAAATACAATAAGAGACAATTGAGCAAAAATATACTGTTACAATAAACATGTATTCAAGTGCACATTATTATCCTTTGCAAACTTATTATCAAAGTACACAAAAAATCTGATTAAAATTATCAGAATATTAATATCTCAGGCAAATTACATAGGAATTAAAAAGTGTATTCAAACACTCATGATAATATCTATTTACTATAGACTTATTTTACACTGTATTGAAAATTTAAATTCAGTAATACTTTTTTTATATATGAAACTATTTTTTATTTACCTACACTGAATTGAATAATTCACTATAGTTTAAAACATAGTGAAATAGTCTTTTTTTAATATATTGACTATCATTCGTAATTATTTTTAGCATGAAATTATTCAGTTTAAAAATGACATTATAGTTCTTTACAAAAAGAATGGTTCTGTTACTACGTGATAATCCATACCTACACTTAATTGAAAATTTCAGGATGTTCACTATAAATAATAATATTACTAAATTTTTCAATACAATTGTAGTTTATACATATAAATCATAAATTAAAGTATATGATGCATTGAAATAGAAATATTATTAATGTTACTCCACATGGTGAACAAAATAATCTAACGGAATATAGAAATATTAAAATCTTATGATAGTTTTAACCTACATATGTAATTAGTAAAATAATATTTTCTTCGTGTAAATTATACACCACAGCATAGTTATATGTTAACAATTATTTATTTTTTGCATTATTGGTTAAAAACAAGCCACATTTGTAAATTATAAAGTTTTAGGTTACAGCACATAAAAACAAAAGAAGAGCAGGTAAGTTTAAAAAAAGGTTTTAAGGTTAAGAAAGATACACAAGCACGAAATCAGTCCGTAGAAGTGTATACCACACCACCAACAACACTAATAACATAAAAATTACCCGTAATTCAAAATATAGGGTTATAACAGAGAGAAATAAGAGCACTTGTAACTAAAAAAATCAAGTTCAACAAACTTATGATGACCCTATGGGTAAACAACACAGATTACTACAATTCCAAAAGTTGATCACTAATCACCTGTGAGTATACATGGGATAATATGATAATATCATTTAAAACCCTGTGATAAGGACGCAATTTAAATTTTTAATGACGATAACAAAGAAATTTAGTTACGTACCGAAACGGTAAACATTGACGTGAATCCGATGGGATAGTTAAAGGGGGCAACTGGTATCCAGGGTTAATTTTAAACGGACTGAATTGCACGGAATCCCCTGAATGTTTCTATTTTACAACTGTGACGCACGATTTTCGCCAAAGAGGATATCAACATTGGGAGAACCCTTCCGGAATCGTCGGAAGCGGCGGCCGTACCGCCGCGATCATTAATTAAAAACGTTTATGTGTGTGTATTTACCTTCATCTACGCCTTAATTAGGTATAAAATGTAGTAGATATGCAAAAATATCCCCTTTTAATACAAATCACTTGATACAACAATTTTCGCCATAAAAACGTCAGTGTTACTAGCAAGCTGCGTAAATTTGACAGCGTGAAAATCCCTACGACGCCACCGTTCTCCGTTTCGTCGCAGTGCTTCTCGAAAAATGCACTTTTCCGCTACTCAAACACGAAAATTACACAAATCCGCTTTTGAAATTGTTCTTTAAACCCCAATCCATCTTACAATTACGTATTTACCTTCATTTTGCGCGCCCATTCCCATTCCGATGTATCTGCGTGTTTCTATATATAGGCAGGTGTATTGTGGTTATAGATTCAATTTATTTCCATCAAAACTAGTATTACGTTTATTTATAACACATTTATTAGATAATCCGTTTCATATTAAAATCGCGGTAATAAATTAATCCATCTTAAAACACACCTAACCATTTAATGTTTTTATTTAATACTGTTCACGCGATGGTATAGTTGTATATCCTAGATCTGATACGTTTTTCAAAAATTGTTTAAATATGCAAATTGTCGTAACGGTTGATGTAACTGTATTTCGTTGTTTGTTTTGATTCCGGTTGAATTACTTGTACTATAGATGTTATTGTCATTTTTACAATAAAATATTACGATTTCAAATGTGCGCTTACACAATTACGTTTTAATTATGAATTCATATAATTGAATTATATTTTTTAATGTAACCATATGCAACCCAAAATACAAAGACATATAATAATTGCATCATTGAAGATTTAGATTAATGAATATAAAATTTAATTTTTATGACCAAAAAAACTTCAACGTGATTAAATATTCTAGTTTCAAAGTAAATATAGAATTATTTAAAAATTAAGACAGTAGATTACTACTCATCATCCGATATGAATTAATTTTCTGTAAATTGTTTTGAAGTTAAAAATGTAACAGATTAAACAAATTATTTTTACTTTATAAATGTGTTCGTTAATTGCGAGGAAATTATATCACGAACCTCGCAAATTAAATAACTTTCTTCAAATCGTGAAAAAGTGCTTAATTATTATAATAAACATTTTGTTTTTCAAATAATTGTTCATAATCAGAAATTTTGAAGTAATAATCTGAAAAATCAAAAATAATTAAACACTTTTAAACTTCATCAAATAACTAGGAAGGCAGGGAATTAAATAAATTTAGTTTTATATTTTAAATCCATCTGGACACAAATAATCAAATGTCTGGTATATTCATATCATAGAAAATATACATATACATAACCTCACTCTGTTTTAAATTGCAGATGAAATCACAAATTACATTTTCAGGTTCATTAATTGCATTAGAAGCAAAAATATATCGATTATAACTACTACAACTATACAAAACTTATCTATGGTAGGAAAAACCTTAAATAATTTTGAGTTTTATTATTTATTACTTTAAAATTGATTGTCTATGAATACCCCACATAATTACACAAATTGTACTCTATTAAAACTAGTTGTAATAAATAAAGTACTTATATTCAAAATTATTTTGTATATTGGTCTTTTAGAAAGACAATAATGGAATCTGAAGAGGAAGATGAAATGTTACTGTTACTAAACTTCAAAGAAAAAATTGAACAGAAATTCTTCACAAAACCCAATCTCTTTTTCAAAATAGTCAATCTGGAAACCAAAAAACCATTCGTGCAAATTGGAGCACATGTATTTAATGGTGAGTCAATATTATTTATTTAGATTTTTTCACGTTAGCCATTATGTTATAACTATATATCCATATTATATATTTTAAAATAATGGTTGAAAAAGGGTATCTAATAATTGATATTTATATATATTTGTGTAACACATTTTACCCGTAAAGTGTGCGGATTTAATATTTGATTTTATCTTTAAATCTCAAATCATTTTGCGTCAAAACAAATGACAGCTGTATTCATATAATAGTGATAAAAACTACTGAATTATTTAAAAATGTTCCTACGTTTTCTCTTAGTTTTAATAATTCCCACTTTTTTTTTTTAAAGAAATTACAAATAAAATTTGATTATAAACAAAACATTCTTACCTTATTTTTAGGAGCGTATGAAGATTGTTTAGGCACAAATCTATTTTTTGAAGAACAAGATACACCACGTGAATGCTCTATATACGAATCTCAAACACCAATACACTTAAAGTACATTGGAAAGACCATAAAGGTCCTTACTCTCCGCTGGCAGAAAATCCCTGATGAGATCATCGAAGTGGACAACAAAGAATTAAGCGAGTTAGTATTCAGGGAATCATACGACACTGTTTTGAATAAAATTGTAAATGGAACACTTGATATAAATGATATAATTAAGCGCGACGATTCAAAATCGACCAAAGTACAGAGAAGTCTAAAAAAAATGGAATGTGAAGTACTACAGATGAATGAAAAGGAAGTGCAAGCATGTAAGGAGAACTTTATTGCTTCTCAAGAGGAAAATCCCACAAACTCCGGTGAGAAAAAAGTGGAGCCTAAAAGTATGTACAAAAGGTTGAAAGATTTGGTCAAGAAGCCTGATAGGACTCCTGAATATTATGAAACAAGAAATTTGGAGAGTTTTACTAGTAGCCATGACTTTTCTGTACTGAAGGAGATGTATTTAAAAGCTTTGGATTATCAAAAAATTAGTTTAATAATAGATGAGAAGAATATTGGCAATTATGTTGATATCTCAGCATCAATGAGAGATGGGATTATAACAACTAAAGATGAACATAAGTTGAATGATCATGACAAGCAAGTGTTGTTGAACTTGAATAATTTTGATAATTTAACAATCCCCACCAAGCTGATTTTATTGATCGAACATCTGAAAGAGGAAAAAGCGGAAATAGGAAAAATGTCTGTCGAGCAGTTACAGGAAAAGGATGAATTTGGTAGGACACCTAAGGACAGATATAAATTATTAAAATCACTTGCCAAGGATTTACAGTATTACTTATTTATGAGGATAAGAGAGAAGAATTTGAATGCAAAGGAAAGTAATGAATAGTTTTGTCAACATCATTATTATTATTGTATGTTTTGTCCTTAAAAAATATATACCTAAAAACTATGTATAAAATAATATGCTACTTTTCACTCTCGAAGCAAGCTAAGTCAGGAGGTGTCAACTTGGTATTTTTTAAGTACTCCGTCTTGAGTGTTTCTTTGGCTGTTAATCGTTTGTCTGGGTTGTATTCCAAAATTTTCTGAAAATTAACATTTTAAATTTATTACAGCAAACATTTAATAATAGTATTTACCATAAAGAAATTCTTTTCTTCTTCGTTGTGGAAATTAATTATTGTTGAGAGATCTTTCGCTTCCCATTTTGGAAATTTTTTGTTAAAGTCGGGTAGGGAAGTACATCCTGGCCAGTATTCTTCATTCGGTGTTCCACACACATTGAATATTTTGTAAATTTGATCTATTTCTGAATCTCCAGGAAATAAGGCACGTTTCAAGAACTGTACATAAAAAATAAAATATTACTGTATTGCATCCATCATTTTATAAAATTATGAGACTTCCAAATATTGAAAACAAGTTTTTATTTATTATAATATATGTGTATATTAAATAGAACTTTTGAAATATTTACAAACCATTTCTGCCATAATGCATGCCAAGCTCCAAATATCCACACTGGGACCATACATTTTTGCTCCCAGCAGTAATTCAGGAGCTCTATACCATAAAGTAACAACTTCGTGTGTATAAGTTCTGATGGGTACCATAAAACACCTGGATAAACCAAAATCGGCTAACTTGATATGGCCTTCTCTGTCGATTAAAATATTTTGAGGTTTGAGATCTCTGTGGAGGATCCTGTGTGAGTGCAAATAAGCAAGGCCTTCAAACAGCTGTTTCATGTAACTCTGAAAGCATTGCAAATTATCTGTATAAATAAACATTGAAATTAAAAATGTAAAGATACCTTAATTAAATCTTCAGATAATTTTGTTTTAGTGGTATCGAGGTAATTCCTCAGATCCATGTCTAGGTATTCAAAGACCAGATGAATCGACTTTGGGTCGCCACAGATGATGTCCAAGAGTTCAACGATCGAGGAATGATGTAAGTCTTTCAAGAGGCATATTTCCCTGAGGGCAGTCGAAGGTACACCCTCGGATTCACGATTTTCATATCTGAAGTATAATATTAAATAAAATGATGTCGTTATGATCCCATTAATATGTTCTACCCAAAGACATGTACAAAATTGTGTATTAATAAAAGCATAAATTTTACAGTGAACAAATAACATTTAAGACAAAATACATCAGAAGTTTTGTTTTTTTTATAAAATAAAAAAATATTACTATTTCTTCAGCATATATTTAGCTTAAGGGAATAGCAATTTGTTTTCACAACAAAATAGATGTTTTTAAACATTTAAATATAATGTAGAATGTATTTACTGATAGTTTTATGGTATTATTCAAGATCTTTGACAATCATTAATATGAACTTTTTTGAAACCAGCTTATTAGTTCATAGCCTAAGACAAAGAGAGGTATAGTCCATCCATTGGATCATCCGTCCTACGGATGATCCAATTATCAGACTGAATGTTTTTGTGTCGTTTCTTGAAGCGATATTTTGTGACGTAGGACGGAAGATCCAACGGATGGACTATCAATTAAATAATTATTGTGACTTTTTTGTTAATCAGAAGGATAAAAAATAAATTCAGATAAATTAATAACGTTACAAGCAATGAACATTAATGATGATATTAATAAATATTTTGATAATACATGATATAAAAACATTAAAAAGCATGCAAAAATTAACAAAACAATTTCAAAATAACAGAATTTAAAGACCTAGAACACATCTATAAAATATATAAGTACAATAATGACACCTTGTATCTCATTAAGTTAAATTAAAATTGCAATATAAGTACAATCTTTACTTCTCCTGCTTATAATAATATACATTTGAAAAATGTAACAAATATTACAATTAAAATTTCAAACAAACAATTTGAATTGAATAAAGTTTTTTATAACATGCTATAATTCTACGACTTAATCACTAAGCGCATTTGTCTGTGAATAAGAAAATGCCTCGTATGATCTTGTACATTTTGGAATTACTACAACTTACAAAAAAAATAATTACTTTTTATTTATTATGAAAATATAATTTGTTTTAATTAAAACAATATAAAAATGTCCAATCGTACACGTATCCGGTTAGTTGAATGGAGGCAGCGAAATAAGCTGAATCATGTGGTGCTACGATTGCAATGTGAACGTAAAACACACAGATTCAGCTCATCCAGACACCCAGTTAGTGGTGTTACTTTTAATACATAAGCACAATAAGCTGTGGGAAAACATGCACCTTTACACACATAAAAAAAAAACAATTACAATGTAATAACTTGCTTATAATTAAAATTTAACTAAACTTAATCATTACTTTACCATTTAATATTTGAATTATTATTAAAATTTGCAATAAAAAATTTAATAATTTTAATAACAAATTATTTTTTAACCCCTGAATACTGAATGGGCTGCTTGATTAGGCCCCCTACTCTTGTATTTGATGGTAATTTATTTATGTATTAATTAAAGAGAAATGATTTATGGTTGAATTCAATCAAGTGTATATTAAGGGGTTGAACGTAATATTTAGTTTTTAATTCTTAATAGCAAACGTTTTCATTCTGTTCGAAAAATAGCAAATTCAGCGCAATCTACTTATTACACATTTTAATACATCGCAATTTATACATTTTTTTAAAGAATTAATACGATAAAAAGGAGAACAAAAGCGATCGTTTTTATTTTTTATTTAAGTTTGTTTAAAACAAGCAAATAAAAACATCAGAGTGAAGAATTTTAACCAACAAATAATTAAGGTGAATAACACATACACACTAATATAGATTAATCATTACGGTGTAAGTTAGGGGGCCTTACCTGTCCAATTTCATTTTTTTGAGTGCCACACATTTGCCAGTGATTTTGTCGCGCGCCTTGAACACGACGCCGTACGTGCCCTCGCCCGCTTTTTTGATCTTGATAAACTTGTCCAGTTTGTTCGCATTTTGTGCTAGCGTTTCGGAAGACACGGACAACATTTTAATTGCCGCCTGACAGGAACTTTAGCGGGAAAACGATAAATAGCCTTGGGACTTGGGGCCATTTTTGTTGTTTGGTATGGAGTGCGCACGCGCACTGTGACGAGAGAAATCGAAATTTGTTGTAAGTGGTGACACCTGATGGTAAATTGCGTAACGATATTTTAAATTTCAAATATTTATAACATACAAAAATTTAAATTACACAAACTGTAACGATGATTTCAAATATAATTAGAAGATAATTGATTATTGTATTTTAATTTTAAATAATTAAGCACAATTACAAAAACAATATGCTTGACAAGGTATTGACAGAAAATTTGGTATTTTCATACAACCGAAAATGAAAATTCCAATTAGTATTTGTAAATACGAATATATTATAAAATATCATTTAACTTAAATAATAATTTATTCAATATTATTTACATTTGCATATTTACTAGATTATAATAGAATTACTTTTTGTAGCATGTTAAGCGCCATCTGTGAAAGAGGCTATTAATTAAAATTTCCAGAACTAGAATTACTATTTTTCTTTTCTATTTGTTTAATGTAATTTATTTTACATTATTAAATTTATAGTCATTTTAAAACACTTTATGTTTAATAATGACTAGCTGTTAATCGAAACTATGGTCACGTGCAATTTTAAATAAAGTATGTATAAAACAAAATCATATTTTAAACACATACTCTTTGGTTTCATTTAATTTAGTAGTGTATTTTCTAGGATTTAGTAGTAGTAGTAGTGTTAGGCTATCGACCACGTGGTCCTTCCGCCATGTGTCATTTGTGTGTGTGTAAATGAGCTTGTTACTTTAAAGGATCGCCCCCGTATTTTGTATTATTTCTAGATAAAGTCAAGAATTTTGAACCTAAAAAGTGAACGATTTTCGGCGTGTGCATTTAATTTATTTATCAACAAATTTCTATTTTCATTTATCATCAGTGTTAGATTTAAACAATCACTTTATGCAACCAATTGTACTCGGTTACACTCGGCAAGCAGAACATTCTTGGCGCGCTTAAGTTCCGCGCAGCGCTCCCGCTCACAAGAAGTCTGTGTGTAGCGTTCATCGTCTCAAGATCACTCAATGTACTGCTTAATCTAATAAAACACATGTTTGCCGCCATTACTGTCGTGAATCTCGGTTTAGTGCTATCCTCCTAAATCCTTCTAGTTATCTCCACATCCGAACAATCAGTCTTGCCAATCTCATTTTTCAAGTCAAAGCTTGCTCAAAATATTATATAAAATGTTCAATTATATTTTTACGGCTACCTCAGTAATTGATACTATATATTTTTGTATTGTAGAAAAACAATAAATATTAAATTATCTTCACAAAAATTACATAATTATTCCACACGAATTCAATTTTGCTTGCTCAAAATATTATATAAAATGTTCAATTATATTTTTACGGCTACCTCAGTAATTGATACTATATATTTTTGTATTGTAGAAAAACAATAAATATTAAATTATCTTCACAAAAATTACATAATTATTCCACACGAATTCAATTTTTGTAAAACGTCTTTTATTGATTAACATTTTCTTCATTGTAAAAAAATGGTTTACATTATTAAAAATAGACTTAACAGTAAAGTAATACTTTTGGTTTTAAAATCACAAAACATAACCTAAATAACAATCTGGACTGAATTACATGTTGAGTTTCTTCTTGTAATGTTGGAGGTATCCTTCGCCACCCTTAAATTGCTGAAATATGTAAAGTAATTGATGAAAAGAAGTACATAACGAATGTGACCAATGAATAAAAAATATTACCTCCCATATTGCCATTGAAAATTTAGTGATCACCTGTGTATTCTCACCATTGCTTTTCTTGAATTCGAGCAGCTCCCTTTTATCAACAGGAGATAAAATTGGACGACCATTTTTATCTATAATTCAATTATAAAGAAGATTTACAAACCAAATTATCCATAATATTTAGTCTTACATATTACATGAAATATTGTGACTGATATTAAATAAGAATTTGTATTTGTTAACGGGATTATTAATAATTTTTTTGATTATTGATAAGTACTAAACAAAAAATTTTATACTTCAGATTCTTTCTATACTACTTATAAGAGATAAAAAAAACACTGTATTATATTGAAGAACTAATTGCAAATAGGTAAATATTTGATAAATCATTTAATTAAAAATGATGTATTTAAACATTTCTGCTCTTACCAACATCAAGCTGTGCAAACCCATCACGAACCAAGAACGACGTATAAAATATGTTCTGCACAGACTCTCCAAAGTCGCTCGTGTCAATTACGTACTTATAATAACCTATTGGCTTGCTTCCATTTTTCTTATATTCATGAGCAAGTACATTAATCATAAAATTAATCTTGTCATTAATGACTTCGTCTTTCTTGTCACGTTCTGTGACTTTCATCAGCTTTGTTTCCACTAATTTATCTTTATTAGTAGCGGCACATCGCTGCTTTTCCTTAAGGGGGGCTGGATTCACATCAAATTTATATGCACCATAAAGAGGGGCAAACGATGGTACCTCTCTAATAATTTTGTTAGCAAAAGTAAACAGAGTGAAATAATCTTCTGCCGCTAAATTTTCTGGATCATTCGGATTCATAAAATTTATCTAAAATTGTACATATAATTTTTTTAACTAATTTATAAATACCTATAACAATTTAGAAAAATAATAATATAAAAGGTAATTGCCCAATAAATTTTTAGATCTAAATTTTAATAACAACATACTGGTCAACTCAGAAGGAAATTTAGGTAAATAAATAAAATTTTGAATACTTAAATTGTAATTAAATAAATATTATATAAAGTAATTTTCTATAAGTGAAACATACTTACAAGTTTATCTGCAAATTCAATTCCATCATACTCTTTTATATTGGAAGACACAGCATCGACACATTTTAAAACCAAGTTGCTGGCGGAATTAACCACCATAGCATCTAAAACTGTCTCAGAAGTATCTTTCACTCCTTCCCTAACAGGATTTTCGTTTTCAAGACTATTCAACTCTGCCAGAATTTGATGAACACCCATTATTGCACTCAATCCTGTATCGTCACTTTCATCTATATAAACAAAATTTAAAATTGGTGAGATTTATGTTAAAAACTATTTAGATTATCAGAAGTATTACAAGTAACACAGAAACAATAGTCATGGACTACAACAGCTATATAAAACAAGTAAAATTCTTAGTTTTGTATAGAAATTTCTTTTATAATTGCCATTGTTTTGTAGGTGACAATTTTTTTAAATTTCTTAATGTAATATTCTTACCGATAGTTTCAATCCTTTCAAGAAGACTTTTTAATTGTATTTTTTTCTCTATATTATTATTACTAGTGTCCATTTTGTATATTTAAAGTAAAATATTAAAAACAAAGCTAAAACATGTAAAATTGACTTTAACAAAAAGATTGTGTTAGTACGTCCGAGACGTATAATAACAAACAATCATAGAAAAATATTGGATAGAGAAATGTATAGCTCCCTCTAACGTTGCCATAAATTACCTTCTTATATATTAAGTTGTCTATAATAATTTTCGATAACTTTTTTAAATAATCAAATAAGAAAAGTTATAAGAGGAAAATATATTTCCAACACACTATGTAATATGTATAAATATATATGTGTTTATACTAAAATTATCGAGAGTGTATTACTAAGGGAATTAAAAGAATGCCCTCTTTGAGCAGGGTGAGTAAATTAAGTTTAATCCTTATTTATTAGGCATACTTGTTAATTTCATACTTAATACAATAATTTGTCTTAGTAATTTTTATGTCACAATGTTTGTCTAGAAATTAACAATATATTTTTCTACTATGTATAAAAAATCAAACTGAAGATATGCAGCCCATCATACAACTTTTAAATGGGCTTGCCTAAGGCGTATACAAACTTCGTAACCTGTCACTTTTTTAACCTTTTTCTAGCCTAAAATATGCATTTATGACTCATTGCTTTAAAAATATTACACAATATTATTGATAACAATAAGACGTGTTAATTATATATTATTATTATATTATTGCGAATGGGTAATGTTATTAAAATGAGTGAAAATTTGAAAAGCAGAGCCTCAGAGGTTGAAATAGAGACCGACGAGTCGAACGGTTTATATTTGTGCAACCGGTATATCCCTGAGGAAGTTCTTACCCTAATCTTAAGCTACGTCCCTCCTGCCGAACTGCTAAAACTAACCTTAGTGTGTAAGAATTGGAATCAGTTGATTAAGGATAACAGTGTGTGGCTAGAAATTTACAAGCGTAAATATCCAAAGAAGAAGGTGAAGCTGTTACCCTGGCAACTATACTACGTCCTACTGGCCACGAACTTTTTTGATACAAACCTTATACGTAATGGTAATGGTGAAAATAAGTTTAAGCACTGGACTATAACGAAAAACTATGGGGACGGTTTCAGAATCGAAAAGGTTCCTTGCGGTTCTTCAGAGTTACCAATAGGTGTTGAGGATTTCAATGGAAAGACCAGTTGTTTTGCGACATCTTTCTATGAGTGCTCCAAACACCAGGAGATTAGGCTGGACAGCAGGCGCAGGCCGGTATTCTCAGAAATTTTTCGCAAATACAAGCCTAACATTTTGGTCAGTGAGTGGATATGCGCTCGGCATGATTGCGGGTGTACTTATAAGATGAACGTACAACTAGAAGGAGAGAAGGGGGATTTGAAACACTATGAAAATGTTAGATCCTTTGAGCAGTGGGTTGATCCTCAATGGGAAAAGGTAAATATTGTATTGCGATTAATTAATAAAGATAAAGATAACAACCCTATATTTTTAATTTGATATATAATTAACACGTTCACTGCCAAGCGAACTTATGTAACAACATAAGTGCTAGTTTGACTGCCGCATGACTGCCGGCGGACATAGCTGATCTGTTTCGCCACCCCAAGTGTACCGCCGGCGGGTACAAATCAAAAAATGTTTTGTTGATATTTCACTTACTTACCATACTTGCGGCTTTTTAAAATAATCTAGTCATTCGGCTGTGAGCAAGGACAATTGAGATACAAGACAAGCAGCAATATAACACGATTGGCTACGTATGTAAAAAAGACAACCGGAGACGCTGATCAACTTGTACCATTTTGTCTGTAATAGTTTGATATTCATTAATATGTATATTTTCGACAAATCAGCCGCAACATCAAGTTTTAATATTATTTAAAGTAAAATGGTATTTCATTTTAATAAATTTATATTTTTACAGGTTGAAATAATAATTGATGATTATCCAGATGATTTGGTAAGGATCATTTTCGAGCACGAGGGCAGGGATAGGCAGTTCTGGAAGGGTCACTATGGATGCAAAATGGCCGGCGCAGTTGTGAAAGTGTTATTTGATTCGATTAATATAAATTGATTTAAAATTTATTCACTATATATTTGGCCCTAAAAACTAAAATTTAAAGCTACATGTTTTAACGGTAAATAATACATCCAGAGTGATATAGAATGATTGAGTGAGGGCATATTTTTATTTTATTTTTATTGAGAGAAGGAAAGATATAAATCAGTTTAGACTCTAAATATCAATTATATAATTATTTATATTATTTATCTATTTATTTAAATCATTTAATATGAAAATGTTTATTTTTTCATTTCATTTGTAATAAAATGTTATCGTGAAATTTTACAATAAGATAAATTAACTGTTGAGTCATTCGATTTGCATGTATCATAATTTAAAGTTTTAAATTGTAAAGGAAGTATAACGAAGTGATTCTAATTGCTAATTTATTTTATCATGAACTTCATGAGTTTAATTGTATTGGTCTATACTGCTACTATATTTATAACATAATTTTTCTTTTCTTTGTTAAAAATGTATCTATTTATTCATAGTTATGGAATAACTAATATTATTGAATTTGCCATCCCTCCTTTGGAATCGTGTAAAAATTGATAATTTTATTTCTATATCACTCATGTATAAATGCTTTAACTCAATTGTGATTATACTATTTATTGTCTTATAAAAGAAAATATCTGTTATGTAATTTTCTATTGAATTTGTTTATATACGTATATATATATTTATTTTTATCAATCCTCTATTTATTTTCCTGTCTTTTATATTGGGTAAGAGAGATTACATCTCAATATATGTCGTGAAGAATTATGACAGAATTTGTAAACATTAAAACATGATTAGTATAAACATTAACAAAAATGTTCTCAACGATGAAGTTTTCTATAAAATATAATTCAAATGTTTTGTTTTGTCCAATTAATTGATTTAGGAAAAAAAAATATTTTGTAGATATAAACTTCTTTAAATTGGAGAGAATGATCTATTACAAAAAAAAGTATTATTGAGATCAAATCAAATTAATCATTTAATTTTCTAAGTTTTAAAAGTCACTGTAGTGTTAACTACTAATTGATTAAATTTATTAATCAATTAAAAAAATTCAATAATTTTTTATTTTCTAGTATAATTAAATAATTGATTAATTTATAATTAACCCTAGTTGAAATAGAATTAATTTCTTGCAATGACATTAAACAGAAATAATTAGTCATTATTTAGCTTGACTATTTGTTGAACAAAACTTTTTCAAACTTTAAAACTAAAATTAATTTAAATTTACAGTGTGTAAAGTTATGGGGTTTCCTATAGGGAAATTTTAGGAGAAAAACTTAATTCTTTCTATAAAAAATTTTGCTTGCTTCGAAACCCCTTATAGTCAAAGAAAAATTCAGTAAATACTTAAGATAAGATAAAAAATTGAAATTATGTCAAGTTCTTGATTTTAACTATGACTAAGTCCGAGTTTTACATCAGTATCGTGTTACCTGGAATTGTCGACGTTAGACATAAGGCAACTGTGATTTCTATAAAACATTTATTGTTTTTCTTTTTGTAAACAAGGATGGCCACTAAACTGAGACATTTATCTATCTTATTATTTTCTGAATAGGAAAAAGAAATACAATAATTTAATTCTTAATTGTACAGTTATTCCATATACTCTCCTCAATTTCCAACACAATCTTCAAATTTTTTTCTAAATTGTTTGTAAACGTTGTTCAACATTTCAATATTAATTTCTCGAATAGCCTGCTCAGTCCGCATTTTTAGACAATTAATATCGTTTCTCATTGGTTCTTTGTACACTTTTTGCTTTAGGTAACCCCAAAGGAACAAATTAATGAGAGTTAAATCCGATGACCGAGCTGGCCAGTATATTGGCCCATGTCATCCAATCTATCTACCAGCAAAATGTAAATTTAGGAATTCTTTAACAATCAAGGTACTATGAGCTGGACACATATCTTGTTGGAAGTAGATGTGTCGCAATTCCTCTTGTTCAAGTGATGGCAATAAAAAAATTTGAATCATTTCCAAGTAAGTGAGTTGATTTAAAGTTCTATTAAAAAAATTGGGTCCAATAAATCTGTTAAACAACATTGCGCACCAAACATTAACTTTTTGATATCGCTGATTTCTGGCATTTTAACATTTACATTTGTATTATCCTTCGACCAATATCTACAATTTTGTGAAGAAACAGCACCATTTTTCGAAAGCGTTGCTTCATCACTAAACATTAAATTCTAATAAAATAAGCGATATTCCATAGGGTTCTCACAAATCCATAAGCAGAAATCAGGTCTAAACTGCAATTTCTAATGTAAGCCTGAATCTAGGTTAATACAGATGAATTTTATTCGCTTTATAAATTGTTTGCAGCAATGTATAACTAACATTGAGTTCAGTTGCTCACTGCTGTAAAGATTTCCTAGGTTGTTCCGCAACCGAATCGATGGCCATAATGGTCACAGCATCATCATCATTGTACACTTTGCGAGGTTTCTTTTAGTCAGCAATGGATCTCGTTTCATCAATTTTTTTAATTAATTTATTTAAAGCTGTTCTGCTTACACTTACATTCTCCGATACCATAACAGTTCACCAGGTAGATTAGCTGCTCTAACGTCAACATTTTTTCAAGTAAAGCTCCCTAAACTGTCAGTAACTGTAGTTTGTTAACGAGTAGAACATGGGTAATACATACTGATATAAAACTCGGACTTAGTCATATTTAAAATCAACAACTCGACATAATTTCAATTTTTTAAATCTTAATTAAGTGTTTACTAGATTTTTCTTTGACTATAAGAGGTTTTGAAGCAGGCAAATTTTTTTATAAAGAATAAGCTTTTTTCCTTTTAGGAAACCCCATCACTTTACACACTATATATACTGAGACAAATCATTTAAAAATCAATAAATGATGAATAAATATATTTTCTAGGAACATTTCAAATTTAATTTTACAAATACAAAAATGTTGCCAACCTTAGTTTATGGGGTAAATACCTAGAAAATACACATACATGGGTAAATGTATGTAAGAACCATAGAAAATATACATATACGTAGTAACGAGTAAGAAGATGGTTGATCAATAACAAACACTTTTTATACCATATTATAATTATTTTGTAATATTAACAGTAAGTATGTCCTTCGAGCTAAATGGTTTCTTCCTTTGTAAACACTACATCCCCAAAGAACTACTGACCTTAATTCTGAGCCATATTCTACCAGCACAATTAATCCCGCTGTCTTTAGTCTGTGAAGAATGGAATAATATAATTAAAGACAGTTCCTTGTGGCTAAAAATATTCAAACGAAAACACCCTGAACGTCCAGTGAAAAACGTACCTTGGTACGTGTATTACACACTCCTTTCCACTGACTTTTTCGACACAAATTTAATCAGGAAGCGAGATTGGAAATCTACTCAGGTTTGGGAATTTCACAAAGGACCGTTCAAGATAAAGAGCTGGCAGTACGATTGCATAAAAATTGATGCCGAATACTTCATCAATTTAATCGTGAGAGATGTATATTCTAAAATTCTTAAGAAGTACAAACCTGATATAATAGTCCAAACACCAAATGATAATAATTTTATTGATATTGTTGTAAAAGGAACTAGGACAGGAATTAAGAGTTATGGTAGAAGTAACTTGCAGAAAATCAATGAGACACAAACTGAGGTTATAATAATTTATTTATAAGCTTCTTAAATAATTGTATTCCTTATTATTAATGGATTATGATTATAAGTTTAAAATATAACAATACAAATTTGGTAATTAATAATAAAAATAATGATGTGTTGTATTTTAGGTCAATTATCTAATTAATGATTATCCAGATGATATAGAACAAATAGCTGTCTTTGTTGAGGTTGAAAGTGATAAAATTTCTTCATTAAAAATATCATTTGATTCAATACAGAACATTTAAATTTACATTGAGGTGGAAAATTGACAAGAAAGATTACTTTCCCCTTGTACATGTAATATGATTATATTACGACCAAGATGACAATGGCATCTGCTGATATATAAGATTCTGTATTTTTAGGTTTATTATAATCTTTAATTTCTGGCCCAATGCTTTGGGGTTTGTATTTAAGTAAAGTAATTGTACAATTGCAGTAGTAGTAGTTTGTGTTTTTACCTTATGACATTGGACTCTTGGCAATACTAAACAATTTTATATGATGATATGATATATAAAATTGTTTGGTATATTATTAAGCATTCGAATTTTAAAATTTTTCATTTTAAATATAAAATTCTTGCAAGATCGAAGTAAATGTATGCACCAGCAATAAAAAAATAAGGAACTTTATCAGACGATAAATAAAACTATAATTTGTTAATATCACACACAGATTTATTTAGTGACTATAGTTTCAACCTTTACAAGGCCATTATCAATACTAAACATGATAGTTTTATTTATTGTCTGATAAAGTTCCTGATTCAAAATGTATCACAAAGTTACGACTTCAAGCATCCAACAATGAATAAAAAATAAATTTATTTTGCTTTAAATTTCCAGAGAAATGAAAAGACTGTAAGGACTTACACAAGATATCTTCGGGATGCTAATCATCATTTAACTGTTCCAAAATTCAAGAACAGCAAAACAGTTTTTAAATAAATAATCTTATTTCATCTGACTTCTTGTAACACTATTATATTTTAATGAGGTCCCAATATTTTTACAATATATTGAACTGATTAATTTTTGATACACTGGCTTCTCAAATAATAATAATAATAATATTTATTTATCCAAATATAACCAAATAAGATACATAAAATATATGTATCATGATTAGCATACACACATAAGCATTGGATAAATAGGATATGCTCAGTTCACTGGAGTTCCAGTGTCTGATCTTCTGCGATCCTCAGTAACACATATTTATAAATCATAAATTATTCTGAATGAGCAATAATTACAAATTCCAAGCTTAATTTTAACAAGCATATCTCTATTATATGCAATAAATCCTTGGCAATTTTAGGGTTTATTAATAGATTCTCGGATGATTTTAAGCCCGATACTATTAAGTCACTTTATCGAGCACTTGTTTTACCTCACCTCGAGTACGCTTCATCAGTATGGTCACCTTACACCAGAACATCAATTCACAAACTTGAGATGGTGCAAAGTAAATTTTTAAAACTAATGTCATTCCGGCTGGGCCATAGCGCCACTGATTTTAGTCATAGTGGAATGTTAAAAACACTAAATTTTAATTCATTGGCCGAGAGAAGATTATTTCTTGATATGTCGTTTTTGTACAAGTTAATTAATGGGTTAATTAAGTGTAGTAATTTGCTCAAAAAGATTACATTCCATATACCACGCGGTCCTCAATCTAGATTTAAACCATTATTTCATTTGGCATTCCACCCGACTAAATATGGGATGTACAATCCCATTAGTCGTCTAATGCGTTTTGCAAATGAAATTAATAAGGACCCTAATTTCGACTTATTTTCTTTATCATTTTCTATTTTTAAAAAACGTTTACGACATATGGTTTTATCCGATCTCATTGAGTTATTTTAACCTGATTTAATTTTTTTTTTAATCTATTGTTTATTTGTATATAGTATGTTTTTATTGTTAATTTATTTTAATTTCTAGTATCTGATTTTATTTTATGTTTTGTTTGTCTTATTTATTTATTTTGTCGCGTTTGTAATTTACCTTTTTTAATGTAATTCCATCTGTGATATGTGCTTTTGCACACACCTAGTCTGTAATATCTGTGATACAACGCATTTTATTAATTTTATTTATATTATTTATTTACTTATTTTAGCTATTTTATCTATATTATTTTATTTATTTATTTGATTAATTTTACTTTTTTAACCGTGTCATTTTATTTATTTATCTATTTTATTACTTTTATATATGTTATTTATTATATTTTATTTTGTATATTTTGTCATTTTAGTTAATTTATTTACGTTAAGAGTAACATTGAGGAACATTGAATTATGATTTTTATTGAATCATTGGGGTTGGATAATTTAATTTAATTTTAAAACCACTTTTTGTATTACTTTATGTTTATTTTGTATTTTAAATGTATGCAGTATTGTTTTTTTGTAAAGGAGATTCCGTATAATAAAAATTATTATTATTATTATTATTATTATTGTACTATGTAGATATAAGCATAAACTTTCAACTATATTTCAAAAGTATCATTAGTTATTAGTTCCTTCAATCGTTTTTAAATTTAGTGTGTGACAAATCTATTTTATTATACATGTTAGGTTTAGACAGCAAACCTTTGCTTGTAACATTACTATTATAGACGTCTGTTCTAAATGTATAATTGCATTTATCTAGAAATCCCCTAATTGCTTTATATTATACTTTGAAGTTGAGTATTTTTATATAAGACTATAACAGAAAGTTATTACTTACTATACAACCTATTGATATACTGAGCATTGTGGTAAATGAATAAAATGTTTGGAAATCTTTTGGATATTCCAGAGAAGACAATATTGGTAGATTTTAAAATGAAGGCACCAAGTTCAAGTTGAAAAAGGTTAACCCTGAAGAAAATCAAGTAATGTAATATGTGTTATTTATTGTAAATTGTACAGCTATTAATACACAGAACTAAACATTGTTGAATACATTGGTACTGCAACACTATACATCCACTTGCCTGGAAGATTAAGTTAAGAAAATAAAGTTAAGCGTGGTACTTTAGACCACTTATAATTTATTAATAAAAAGGATATTAACAATAGAATTTCAAAATAGTGTATGAAATTATGAATAAGGACAAGTTAGGTTAGGATTTTATTTTGAATGTTCACAGTCTTACCAATATTAATATAAAAAAGAAAAAGTATTGATTTTATTTTATAAGAAAATAAATAAATATACGTGACATTAAAACGCATTTTTTATTTACCAAATTAAGAGAGTAATGCAATAAATTAATTACTCATCAATTATTGCAAAATCAAGCCGTAAAATTTAAGATGGGATAAATATTTTATATTAATATTAATCATTTAATATATACAAAAAATGATGTTATTAAGCTCATTGTCGAACACAAAGATTTTAAGGGCATTGGAAAATTACTGAAACTATAGTAAAGTAAAATTAGTTTCAACATATAATCTAGTGGATTATTTTTATAACATTGCCGGCAGTGATTATGACTTTGACACGAAAGTGGACTTTTCAAATTTGAAAATACCATTTTAAAATGTCGTACGAGCATACGATAGACAATTTAGATATATTCGTAAATCGTTTATACACCGAAATTGAAAATATAAATGCGCGTATCGGCAGTATTTCCGATACGATGACCGACGTGAAAGGATTCCGTGATTTGGTAAATTCGCAGCTCGAAGCACTCAAGTTTGCCATCAAGTACGAAATAGATGTCCTGAAGAATGAAATCTGTGGAGAAACGAAATCGTTCGACATAAAGGTTTATCAGGAAACGGAATTCAAACGGTTAGCTACCCAACGTTGCGCAATTGTGAATAACATTTCGTTTCTTTTTCAGAATTATGGACGAGCTGAATAAAGCAAAGCAATTGATTAAGCTACATCAATTATCTGGATTGATTGGAGATCATATTAGTGAAAAGTTTAAGTGAGTTCTACTGTACATTACGAAATAAAGGATTAATTTGTTCTGGGTTTTTCCATATTTCTTGTGCGATGTGACAGCGCTGCTTTCAAGTGTCAAAATTGATAAAGTTTGTAAAAAAAACACACGGGGCATTATGATTTAACTCGAATTTTGGGAAATTGGACAGTGCTTAATTAAAGCAGTGAATTCGCGGGTTCGTATGTGATTTTTGCCATATAGTGTTTGGGGAAAGGTAACATAACCTAGTGGGTTGCAAAATGAACATTGAGGAGAATCGTTTGCGGACTTTCATCGATTGGCCGAGCGATGCTCCTATTACCCCTAGCAGGATTGCCAAGGCAGGATTTTACTACACAAAAAGGAACATCACAGTGCAGTGCTTTGCTTGTCACATCACTATCTCAGAGTGGGCTTATGGGGATCAAGTTTTTGCGAAGCACAGAGCAGTTAACCCTCATTGCCCTTTCGTCCTGGATCCAGTTTTATCAGGCAATGTCCCCAACATATCCACGACACAAACAGACACCGGGCCATCGGAGCCCACTTATCAGGATGAAGAAGCTAGACTGTGCACATTTTACAATTGGCCGGTCACACATATCGTAACCCCCGAAAATCTGGCTAGGGCCGGATTCTTCTATCTCAAGCAGCAAGATCTCACGAAATGTGCTTTTTGCAAGGGAATTGTAGGAGCTTGGCAGGCAGGTGACGACCCTGATGTAGAACACAAGCGTCATTTTCCCAACTGTCCCTTCGTTATCGGAACAATTAATCCACGGATAGAGGCTGTAATGAGAAATATGACACGTGATTTGCACAATAGAAGCACGAATCTACCGAATATTAATTTGATTAGAGAGGGTAATCTTACCGAGCTTGGCGTACTTGCACATAAGGCTCCGAAGAAACCAAAGTATGGAACACTGGAGGCACGACTGAGCACTTATAGGAACTGGCCGGATGATTTAATTCAAACACCGGACGTTCTGGCGCAGGCTGGATTTTATTATGAGGGCTCTGGAGATCAGGTCAGGTGCTTTCATTGTGATGGTGGTTTGAAGCACTGGGATCCACATGACGAACCTTGGACGGAGCACGCTAGGTGGTTTCCGAATTGCGGCTTCGTTCTGCTGCTCAAGGGACAGGACTTTATCATCGCCTGTGCTCCCGAATTGGACGAAATCACAAATAAGGTACGTTTGCTTGTAAATGCTTAACATTGGCTTGTAATAGATTTTTATTTATAATTACATAATACAGTTATATTGAAACAGTTTTGTACAAAATAATATTCATTTTTTATGATCATCAGAATTGAATTATTATTTTGTTTATACGTGAATTGGAGAGTGGGGAAGTATCATGATGAAATATGTCAATAATCTTGATAATAATTTTGATACTATGTTTTTAATATACGTATTCTATAAATATTCATGATTTATATGGGTTTTGATAAATATTGATATATCATCATAAATATCTTAACCAGTTAACTGAGTTTGACAAGTATAGTCAATATCAATCAATTTTTGTGACACACAGAAATTCACACTTTCAATCAGAGGGCTCCAGTTAACTGAACATAAACACAACCCCACAAACATACACATTTAATAAGTATTATATTAACCAGTTAATTGTGTTGCTCCATTTTGAAAGTGCAAATTTCTGTGTCACAAAAATCGATCGATGATGAGTATACTTGTTAAACTCAGTAAATTGATTAATATAAATACCGTTACTACAAAATTGTTTAAAACAAAACATACAATATATTTGAAATTTTGCAGGTATGTGCAATGGGGCAAAATGCATTTGATGTACATTTTTTCTTTAATAATATGCTTTCGGTTTAACCGGAAATACCCTCAAATTCTTAAATTTAAATGGGACATCCTGTATATAACTCACTTTTTGTTATGGAATTAATAAATTTGTTTACTTTAGATTAATGAGAATAATAATTTAAACAAAATGAAATCAAATGTTCAAATTGCTGGCGGTACATCTCCCGACAATATGCCAGCCTATTAACAAATTCTTGAGTCACTCTTTCTAAGACTTATCTACCTATTATTTCACATTCACATCAATAATTCTTTGTCTCAATTCCTGTAAGCATCCCATTTAAATAAAAAAGTTGAGGGTACTTCCAGTTAAACTGGAAGTATATTATTAACAAAAAAATGTACATCATATTGTATTAAAGATATTTACTTGGTTCCAAAATTTATCCCAACCCTGTATATCTGATATTGTGTATCATTCAAACCCTGGAAAATTTCAAACCTAAACTTACAGAAAATATGTTTCGAAAAACTGAGAAGATGTAGTAATTTCTGAAGTGGTTTGCCTGAGAATCAGATGACTGATTCTTAACTTAACCAGGCCAAATCACCATTTTTATTTTACAATTTAATAATCAAAGAAATTGTTTCGGGTTGTAATCATAAATTAAATGATAACATTAAAATAAATAATTTTTTTCAAGTTACTGACCACAAACTCTATTATTACTCACGATCACATGCATAAGTTTGTTTGTATCAAATCACATGACTCTAGTGATAAGGTCAATTGGGTCCACTTGCACTGTGTAATGCAAACGGATGAATCATCTTAACTGGGACTTTTTTTAACACAGGAAGTGTTCCTTGAACTATATTGTCTTTTGTCTTGTGACTTTGTTTCAAAAATAATTTAATAATAGGTTTAAAATAGTGAGTATTTATTCATTGGGCATGATTTTTAATTGTTAATTTATTTAATGGGATAGTTGTATATAAATAAAGATAACAAGAAACTACTGAATTTTTAATTTTATTGATTGTCTCTTAATATGCTGATTTAAAAAAATTGAAAATCAATAATTAAACACACTTATTTTTCTGTGTGTACTTCGCTGTTTTATTTCAATACTAAACATACATTTCGAACATTATGTGTTCATTAAATATTAATAAAATAGTGAAGTAAGGACTGTAACTGTGTTTAATTATTGATTTAACTTTCTATAACCGTTGATTGAAATATTGTATAGATACCCAACCCACATGTATTTAATCGAGTCACCTCTAAACTGATCCCTCTTTTCCCCGCCTATCCCGACACTCACAGTAAAGTGCTGCTGCGGTGATAATTTTTTGAAATCCTATGTGTGTGGCAGTCAGTGGTGTTAAATAGAATTAAGGCTTAAACCTGAACTAGTTCGACACGCTAAAATCGTATTTTGTCGTGCATTCGGGACAACTCGAGGTTCATGCTGGTTGGATTTGATAGTGTCTAACCTGTAGACATCACATGTATCTATCCCTTTTTATATTCACCCAATCCATCTTTCAATACATACGCACGGGGAACATCGATGATTCATTATTTGTGCGAGTGGAGCTATAAAAAACCCCGAAATTAATTTCACATGTTTATTTGGAAATTAAATATATCTGCAATATTAGCATCATATGCATAGGTAGAGTAACTGTTACAGATTTACAAATAAATAAATTATCTTTGTCAAGATTTATAGCTGATAACTTAATAATACCTTTGATTGATATATTCAATTAATGACAATACAGTATTATTCCCAGAGGAAATTGCATGCCGCTGTTGCCTAAAATAATTTTGTATTATTTTTAATAGCGGACAACATAAACATATTTTAATGTGACTGGTTTGGCTTACAAATTCAGCGGCAGACAATGCTTAACAATTTTGATGAATTTGATTACTTTTTGTCAATCCTCGATTGTTGCATATCAGATCTGCTGAACATATTTTCAACCTATTTTAGTAATATTCAAATGTGTTTAATAATTAATTATAAAATTAAATAAAATGGTGCTTTGTATATTTATTTTTTGTTCATAGCTCCTGAAACCATGATATAAAAATAAGAAATAATTTTCATATGTCTCCTTGATAATTTTTATTAATTATCAATATCATTTTAAATAAAATAAAATACTTGTAAAAACTTTCATTCATATTATTATTATTTTATTTAATATTATTAATCTCCACGTAACTCATCAATCAACATTTCAATATTATTTTGTTTAATTTTTAGTTGTTTTTGGTATTATTTATTTGTATTATTAGAAAAAATTAATAAATGGTTTTGTTGCTTTTTTTAACTTGAATACTCTGAATCTAAAAAAAACATTTCATAACGGTCGCAACCATCACTATGATAAAAAATGGTGATGTGGCCATCATAGTACTTTCCCTATATTTTACTCGAAAACTATGAGGTTTGCGCAAAAATTCTTAATAATTTATTCAGTTTTCAATTCAATGTGATGGAATCGGCGTATCTACTAATTTTCATGAATGAGGTATAGGAGAGGCTTATCTAAAGGGGTCTGGTCAAAATTTAACAATCTGTATTTTTATTTATACATTTCAATTTCTTCCAACGTTGTTAATTTATTTTTGGCTGATTTTAGTAATTTTACATTTTTTAGGGGAAATTGGTGTCCGGTGACCTGAGCCCTTTAGATAATCCTTTAATATACCTCATTCCGAAAATCGCCACGCTGATCCCATCCCTCCCTCTGATAATTTTTCCCGATAATCCCTGTCGGTGTAAAAATAGTTTTAAGCATTAGTCATTGATAATGACAAGGTGCATGTACATGGTACTCGAAATGCACATCAGGCATATAAAATTAAAAGTGAAGGAAGGAAATAACAAAGTGTTTTAATTAAGAATTAAAAAACCAAAATTTTATTTAAAATTATTCATACACGTATTTATAAAAATTAACGTTATTTTAGCAAAGATAAGAATAAAATATTTTAAAAGGATTTGGTATGTATTTGTAGTTTTCTATGAGGTTTCGTAAATTTTTGACTGGCCTTTTCTCTTTTTGTTAAAAGTTTAATTTTATTTAAATTTAATGTGTGAAATAATTTGATTTTTATTAATTCGTTTAACATGTCGGTTTTATGACTAAAACATTGGTTCGATTTATTTAACCATCCGAAATGTTCATTGGATATATTTGTCACAACATGTTGTTTAAATTTGTAACAATTATAGTGAATATTAAAGCGTTTTAGCAATAAACATAATAATACACATTTTTATTGACAAACTTTATACATAATTACATTTAAATAATAAATAATGAATGATGTGTTAATGAGTTAGTTCGTCAAAAGGCTATCGACCAGAGGTCTTTCTGCCTTGTTTTGTCCAGTCATATGGCGTCAGTCGTTAATACGTAATGGGGTGAAATGATGAGATGAAGTCAAATAAGGTGGAATTAGGAATTTTAAATTTAGGGTTTATACTAGGATTTCTAGGAAGCGAATATAAGGATAGTATGTGGAAGTTGAAAGGATTTTTGGAGAATTTTTCTGAAAGGAATCGAAGGCGTTCTAGGATGGGGATAACTAGAGTGGTATTATAGAGAAGCTGGTTAGAAGGTTTGTATAGAGGATTAAGAGGATTGCGGAGTTTGGTTAGGGTACGGAGGGATGCTCGCTCGCTAACTTCCATATTGCGGGATGTTGGGTTGGTGGGGTTGAGATAGAGGGCACAACCATAGGCACGTAGTGAACGGCAGATCATCTTATATATTTTAACAGCTGTTCTTGTATTGATTCCTCTATTTTTATACGTTAAACTTCTAAAGCATTTTGCCCTTGAAGTAATTTTGCCTTTCATTATGGCTGTATGTTTTTTAAAATTTATTTTTTGATCTATGGTTATGCCCAGGTATTTTACGGAAACTGAGGGAGGGATCATAGTTTGGGAAATATGGACTTTGTAAGGTGAGTTATAGGTGCGATGATAAGGAATTAGGAGTTGTGATTTATGAGGATTTATTTTAATGTGCCATTTTGCAAACCAGCATTGAAGGGAGTCAATTAGCTCTTGAAGGGATTGAAGGGCTTTTGGTAGTGTGGGAGCATGTGTAATTAGGGCAGTATCATCAGCGAATTGTAGGAGGTATTTGGATGGATTGAACAATAAACATATTATTTCAGAAAAGGCATTTGTTGGCCTGCATAAATAATCAATGGTATTGTCATTGCCACCATAATCTCTATTAATTATCAACAACTCATTTCTATCGACGGGTATTTTCCCTTCTTTTTTACATTCCCTCTCGCAATTGGCGCATTTATTTTTCTTCAAAAATTTAAAGATTATATGTCCAGCTACATAGGTAATTACTTGTGATTCTAAATTATCAATTTTAATTTGTTGTTGCTCGTCTTCGTCGATTTCGCAATTTGCAGCTTCAACAGGCATCTGCAATGCTATTCGAAATTCTTTTACAGTGGTGTGTGCATTATAACCACATCTATGCCTAAGTACGGAAAAACAGTTTTCTATGGGGTCTTGATTTATTCTTGACGTTAATATATATTTAATATCTTCAAGTTACAATGATTCCCACAAAAGTAAAATAGATTTTATAGACCATATAAAACCTTGTATACAATGTATATTTTTTCTTTCCTTACCATTTTCAAAAAATTTTAAACCTTGAAAGTACGACAAAGCTTCTTCTAGTTTCTCTTCTGGTAATTTACGATTAACGGAGAGGCCACACTTATAGGGGTTTGAATCATTAACGACTCTAGTGTTTAATGAGTCAAATATATTATTGATTTTCTTCAAAAATATTGCCGTATTTATTGAAGATAGACTCGTTAATTCTTTTGTAACACTTGCTGTTAAAATTGCTGCAGAGACAGAATTGCTAAATATCTGAGCAGCATATTTCACACGCATTTTTTCAAACGTTGTGAGATTTATATGTTTTTCGGTAATTTTGACCATTGCTCTTGCAACTTTACTTTCCTTGTCGATTTTATAAGTGTCGATTATATCTTTCCAGGACACTTCTAAGTTATTTACCATTGTTTTTATTCTACTATTCATAAAATTATTTCTTAGACTTTTAAGTAAATGTGGGGGTCATAGCAAATGAAAATGACGTGTCTATTAATTTTTAGAATGGAGTATCTATTGTTGTGCCAAGTAACCTTATTGCATTTCTATTATTTGTTCCTTGATCACAAACGAAAACGCGAGGAACCATATCCAAAGAAAACAACTTATCTAATACCAATAAAATGAGCTTTAGTAAAATATTACCGTTCGTTGGACCAGATGAAATAAAATAACAGAATGGCATTTTCCAATTACATTGAAGTCCCCTTAAATAAAATACCAATGCATGATTACCATGTTTGTTGTTCCTACCAAGAGAACCGAAATCTTCAAATCCCTCTACAACATCCAAGACTTTGTTATAATCTAAACCTTTTTTCAAAATTATTTCGTCAAACATTATTAATCTTAATTTTTGAATCAAATTTGTATTTAGACCAGTTTGTAAATTAAAGATTTTCAACCAAGATTGACTTGTTGATACTCCAGGTAGCGCAAATTTTAAATGTTTTTGTAAGTATTTATAAGTACTTGGTGATTTATAATATAATGATAAAGACAGCTGTTTTTCCCGTGTTATCCATTCTGTTCTATATGTATGAAAACATTGCATGTATATGAGAGTTTTTACCGATGGAGCTCGATATTTTAATAAATTTTCTAAAATATTTTTAGTTGAAAATGATCTCATTTTCTTTTTGAGTCTATAATTTATATTACATTTAATATATTTGTTTTTTCTTAATTCGCAAACTCTTTTTTTAGCTTCACTTTGCGGGGCGATACTTGCGGAGATTCCATATTAATAATTTTCGAACTAATTACTGATATTGGGCTACTACTACTACATCTACTCCTACTACGTTTTTTAATAATATCGGCTACATACTCTTTGAATGAACTTGATCCTGCAGTAATATTTTCTTTCAGAGGGTAGGTCACAATGGGCATTCTCTTTTCGGAAACCGAAGATACTGTAGCTGATGTTGAAGGTTGTGTATCCATATCCATTCATAAATGAGATATTGATACTTATATAGTGTGATTAGTTTTGAGCACAATTCGTAATTCACTTATTATTATTACTTTTTAATGAGAAATGACCATAGGTTCCTAGGGCCAAAATATGATGATTTAGCACAACATATCTATATCCAAAAATTTACGATTAAGCTCTAATCAGATTTTAAAGTTTCAATAAATATTATTTCTTTTATTAATTAACTGCTTTATTTGAATTAAATTTATTACTAATGATTATCATAATATAACACATATAACATAAAAAATAATATATTTTTTATTGATGCATATAACAAAAAGTAAAAAAGTATTACATTTTACTTTGAAACTTTTTATGATATATATTATAATCTTCTGCTATTATCACACAAAAACATGTATTTTTGTTATCTAGTAAAAAACAAAATGTAATTTTCCATCGAATCGAAAATACAAAATTTTACACTAATTATTTCTAGTTAAAACATTGTCAATTTTTCAAATCAGTTTTTTAATTTAAGTAAATAAACACAGTTAATTTCTTTCTTCACTATTTTATTTAATCACTAAATGTACATTTCGAACACTATGTGTTGTCTAGAATTGACTGTCGATTAATTATTTTAATTTATGAAACAGTTGTTCTCTTTATTCTTTAAAAAATATTAAGTATTCAATTATTGTCTAATATTAATTAAGTATAAGTGAATATAAAAAGAAAAATTTTCTACTAACAACTTTCATATGTTGTAATAATTACAAGTAGAAAACGATGTGTCTTTAAATTGTTAAAATGTATTGATTTTTATTCCTTCATTTAAATACAATACAATACAATTGCAGTTATTTAAAAAAAATATCTATATTAAAAATAAGTCAAAATGAATATATTGTTATATTATTGTTATTAAAAATATAAATTTCATCTTAGTCGGGTTTATTTGATTAAAATATATATATATATATTCTTTTTAATAAAAAAAAGTGCTGATGAGTGTTTATTTACTCTAGACCCGGCACGCATTTATGAGTCAGCGTCCTGTCGCATCGTTCTCGCTTCCCGTGAAATTTTAGGCGGTCGGAATTTCACCGCCCGCAAATTCCCGAGCACGATCGTCTCAACGATGATTACAATACGTATAATTCAATACCATAGAAAACTACCCAAAGCTAAAGTAAACTGCAGTTCGCAGAACTAAATATGCGCCGTCTGTTGGTCAATATTTTCACTACTCATGCGTAATCTGTTGTTCGGCATCATTTAGTGACTCGCATTTCCCCATAAGGTTAGGCATCTATACAATATTTCAATCAACGCTATAACCTTAACATGTTCTTTTCTGAGTATTGTTATAAATCCATTTTTACAATGTATTATTTTATATTTATTTCAGATATTTAATGTTTTTTTTTAAAGAAGTCAATTGGTAATTTTCCAGGGTAATTGATTTTAAATTAAGAATATTATTTATTGTTTAATCAAGGTAATCTAGAATTTTATAATTCATCGACACAGTTTTAAAGAGTTCCCGTCTTCACTGGTAGATGTCTCCAGGTGTTTCGATTTCCGTTCATTCATGAACGAAACGGTGCATACGCCGTAAATGGGAATGCAATGCCTTGTTTGGTAACCGCGCGCTTTCTCGTAAATCATCTCTAAATGTGTTCTCGCAATAAAAGCCCCAACTGTACTTAAGTCGCCAATGTGGATAGAGAACGCGAAATCGATTAAGGTTTATTCTCATGTTAATCTGTACAGGCTGTACAAGCCTTCTAGCCTTCATTCATTAACCGGAATGTGATTAGTACGCTCAGCAATGGTTGCATTAAATTATTGGCATTTCAGTATCTATATTTAGGTATTTCATTAGGTGTTTTACACCAATGAGACGCCCCGTGTAAACGGCAGCTGCGGGCTAATGTCTTCAACATATAGATGCAAATGATGTTATTAAAAATAATATTTAAAACCTCTTGAGCACATAAAATTAAGTGAATGGGCGTTGGATGTTTATATTTGTGGATCTCGTTGGTTTATTTTTAAATATATAATGTAAATATATAAATCCTTTCAAAGAGAAAAATGATTCTTATTTAATCTAATATGGCTTTATTAACTTATTAGATTAATGCAAAAAGTTGTATTTATAAATTCATGAGTTGTCTGTTGACGTATGAGTTACTCCATAAAATTTATTCTCAACTTAATTTCTGATTAATCGAGTCCATTTCTAAACACACATAAAATTTAAGAAAAATTTTAATCCTAGGGTTGCCAACTATATTACACGTACACCATCATTATTCGATACCTCTAACTCAATGCTCTTCGTGTGTTTTAAGCTCAATGAAAACATCAATCACTTGTTTTGTGCTCTCATCATTACCATTGTTGGTTGCTAAAATCTATTAGCTGTTTAAATAAACTGAGCAAAAAGCTGCCCATTCGGAACTGTTTTTATGCATTGAAATGCATCATTAACTAGTATCATTGGTTCTTGTATTATGAACAAAAAATCATTTACTAAAAAATAACAGTTGTAGTTTCATATATTCTCGGGTTTCTAGTTTTGGCTCTCATCAACCGTTTTATAGAAGTATCCCGTGAATGTGGGGAAAATGGCTGGATCACAGATTCCTGCGGCCAAAATATGATGATTAAACACAATATATCCATATCCAAAAGTTTACGGTTAAGCTGAAAATAGTCTTTGAAGTTCAAAAAAAATATTAATTTTGTTAATTCAATTAGCATATTGAGAACGACGCTAGGTTAATGCAAACAAATTGTTAATATCGGTCAAAATTACGCTAGGTCAATAAATAATTTATTGGGGTAGGTCCAAAGTACGTTAGGGCATAATTCTGGATAATTCATTCTCTAACAATTTTTCTATGTTGAATTATAATTGTTTTTATATACGAAATTTTAGGAATTAAAAAAATATATCTTAAAGTTTTCAAAATTTGTTATTTCAAATTAGAAGATGTAGAGGACTAGATTTTTTTACGAATCTCATTGCTTAATTTTTTCAGAATTTTTTTTCCAAATTTCTACAATTTTTGTTACGATATTTAAAGTTGCAGAAATATCTAGAATTCTTTCACAACTTTTGATTTAATTTCCAAAAAATTTCTTCGAGTGGAATTTTCAAGAATTTTTATTTTCTTTAAAATTTTAAACATTTCCCATTAATTTTGTAACAAATCCCTAGAAACTTTCCTTCGACATATCTATTTTCTTTTAATAAATAAGTTGCAGATATTTTTTTTAGAGTTATAGAATTTTCTATTTTTTTTTATCATATTTTTCTATATTTTATAATTTTTATTCTCCAATTTTACAGAAATTTGTAATCATTTTCACATTATCTTTGCAGAAAATTTTCTTCAGATATCTAGAATTTTTCAACAACTTCTCTTTCAATTTTCGAGATTTTTTTTAGAAAACACTTAAATTTATAAGGATTTTTTTTTCAAATTTCGTTTTTTCTCGAACCTTATCTTCCAGATTTCTACAATTATCCAACAACGTTTTGTAATATTTATAGACGTTTATGGATTTTTCTTATAATTTTTGACAATGTTCAATTATTCTTTGCTTGATTGTTTTTTTTTTTTACTTTTTCTTACAACTTACAAGATTTTCTTAGAGAACTTAATAAGTTTCCCCCATTTTTTATTTTATTCTATTTACTCTATATTTTCGGCAATTTCTTTTAAAAAAGGTTAAATGAAAATAGTTTTTAAGTTTTTATACCACTATTTATTGTATAATATACACAAACAAAGTTTACAATATATTATCAATTTTGACACAACTATAGTTTCGACCTTTGCAGGTCATTATCAAGTGTTGAATGAAGAAGAATACAGGGTGTTAACAATTTATAGGGGAGGTATGAATTTTTAATGAACCTAATTAGGACTGAGATTTATTCTTCTTTTAGGTTTCTAAAAGAAATTAAATTGTTGAGAGAACTAGAAATTTTCAAATGCATTTTCTAGAAATTCCTCTTTTACTGATTTTTTTTCTTTCTTTATTTTTTTAACATATTTTTCTTTGACTTACATTTTTTAAGGAAATTTAACAATTTCTTTTCCAATTTTCCAGAAATTTGAAATAATTTTCACTTTATCTTTCTAAACATTTTTCTTCAGATATCTAGAATTTTACAACTTCTCTTTCAATTTGTGAGATTTTTTTTTAGAAAACCCTTAAATTTATAAGAAATTTCTGAAATTTTGCAGCAAATTTTCGTCCTACTTTTTCTGAAATATTTAGTTTAATTTTATTTTTTCTTTATTTTTTTTTACAAATACATGATTTTCTTAGAGAACTTAATAAGTTCTTCCATTTTTTGAGAAAATTTTTATTTTATATTTTCTGCAATTTTATTTTAGATTTCTAAAAATTTTCAATTTTCAATAAAAAATTTCTTTGAGAGGCCTAGAATTTTTCAAGTGTTTATTTTGAAATTGTTAAGCATTTTCTAGAAATTCCTCTTTCAAATTCCTAAAATTTTCCGGAATATATATTTTTTCCTTATATTTTTATCTTACATTTTTTAAGGAGATTTACCAATTTCTTCTCCAATTTTGCAGAAATTTTAAACAATTTTCACTTTATCTTTATATTTTCTTCAGATATCTAAAATTTTACAGCAACGTTTCTTTTAATTTGCGAGAAATTTTTTAGGAAACCCTTAAATTTATAAGAATTTCTGATATATTCCAAATTTTTGTCGTACCTTTTCTGAAATATTTATTGACTTTTATGGATTTTTCTTTCAATTTTTCTTTGCTTTATTGTTTTTTTTCTAATTTTTTCATACAAATTACAAGATTTCCTTAGAGAACTTATTGAGTTATCTAAGAAATCTTGTTACCTCCATTTTTTAAGTACATTTTATATTATATTTTTGGCAATTTTCTTATAGATTTCTAAAAAGTTTTAACAAAAATATCTTTGAGAGGACTAGAAGTGTTCATTTTTAAACTTTCCTGGAATTCCTATTTCAGATTCCTAGAATTTTTCAGAATTTTTTCCTCGAAAAATATAATCTTCTTCTAAAATATTATAAATTACAAATGTTTGTCTTCTAGATTTATATAATTTTATTAATGGTTTTGAAAACATTTTTTTCTTTAGCTTACAATTTTGAAAACTCTTTTTTCCAAATGAAAATATTTTCACAATTTCTCTTTTATTTACAGTACTTAATATTTTTTTCTTCATCCTTCCGCTAAATTTCTAGAACGTTTCAACAACTCCATTTTAATTTGGGAAAAAATTCTTAAAGCGATTAAAATGTTCAGGAAGTTTTCTTCAAATGTTTAACGGAATTTTCTAAATGTATCTCTTTTCAGTTGTAAGAATTTTATCTTGTCAAAATTTAAATTGAGAGCAATTTTGAACCAGATATGTAACTTTGGTGCATAAAAGCACTTGTTATAATAATAATAATAATAACATAACACTTGTTGTTACTTCCAGTTTCCTGACACTTAAAACGAACATAACAAATGTTTTTCTTCAGTAACTTTTTATAAATTGTTACAATCTTGTTCTTCGTTCTTTTAAACTATCCAGCATTAACGAAATTCAATTTTCCAGTAGTTTTACTTCAAAATTTTTAAACTTTTCAAGGTTTCCTCAGATTTTCTGTACAATAAGTTTATTATTATTATTATATTACAAGTAGCATGCCCTCTAGACACCCTTCAAAAATTTTTAATTAATTTGGAAAATAGTAGTGAAAAATTTTAATGTTATTAAAAAGAATACTAAAGGAAAGATTATTCTAATAAGGTCAAGTTTATAAAAAAGGTTTCAAATACCTTTTTTCTTAAATCTTGACCTTATTAGAATAATCGTTGCTTTTCTAAATTTTCAATTAAAATATTACATTAAAATTTTTCACAATCTGTCAATTAACCAAAATTAAATAAACATTAATTTTATTATTAGATATTACACGGTTTATCACGTGTTAATTAAAAATCTTCGTTCTAGAAATATACAGTAATTACAGTAAAGTGTATATTGATGTATACAACGTGCTCAAACTTTACAGAATCATTAATAATAATAACATCCAAATAGCTTTATCACGAACGATCTCGCATTAACCCGGTGATCCATCTAGCATGAGTGACCTAAGTTACCAAAGCGTTCTATTCAATAAAACCATAGATTTAAGCGTATTTTCAATTCAGTTTCAAAGTTCAATCAGCCAATCGTTCGAATTTGATCTGTTGTAACGTTGCGATTGGCGGGCCCGAAAATTCCTCGCTAATACGGACGGAGTTGAATGTTCTAAAAACCGGTCCAAAATTTGATATTCACGCCCCGCCGCGGCGGTGGTAACGTAAATTAAGGACCCGATGGACCGTAATGGCTAATTAGCGATCGGGCCGATTGGCGTATTGGATGATTGTGTTCAAAAAACATGAATATTCAATTCCGAGAAATGTGTTACGCGGCCTTATCAATATTTGCGTTGTGCAATAACGAGTAATGGAAATAACATCTTGTGCACACAATTGCAGCTACAATCATAATTGGTGTTCCCAGAAATCGTACATCACGTCGCAATATTTTCTGGCAAATTAACATTAATTCTTATGTGGATAAAGTGATTACAAGTCATTTTGTATTAATTCTTATTGTTATCTGGTACAGATTAAAATAGTAGTTCTTGCTGTATACATCTGTTCTTCTAAGTATATAATTCTTGCAGATGAAGGATATAAACATTTTTATTTCTATCGCTGTTGTTTTTTGGTTTTTCAAACAAAAATGTTCAGTTCATTCAAAAAATCGTGGCCTTAAATTTCAATTTCAATGTAGGTTTGGTACCTCTTTATTCATTTCTTATAATTATTGTCATTCATTAAATGCATGGATTATCTTAATTGGTTAATTTTTCAGTGCATTTTTGGAATATAATACACGTACAACAAGACTCTCATCCCGTGGTGTGTACGTGGTGCCGCAAGACCAACTCGATTTATTGTTACCAGTCGACCTTCCTTCTAGTGAAGAATTTTTCGATCGGCCGTTCGAGAACGTTACTGGGAAACTTTGACCGGCCCCGAGCATCCGGTGCCCCGTCCCTACCTTCGCCATTCCTCTACCTTCTCGCCGTCAATACCATCTGCATCTGCCCCCCTCCGTACCTTCCAGCCATTGTGTACCCCATAATCTGGTCCTTTGAGGGCGGCGGCCGCCACGAGGAATTCCCAAAGTAAACTCGCGCGCGTGATTATTACGCTCTTACCTGAAAATTTCCTAGGATTCTTTCCCTTAACGGCCGTATCGTCGTCATCTTGAATGGCACGAGTGGCCAAAAATAATGAGACTTTATGTTTGCCCAAATTAAGTACCTAATTACAATGTAATTCAAATACGCAGGAAGCATCTGTTATTTGCACTCGCACAATAATAATCTATACAAATATAAAACATGTGACGTTAGTGATATGCAAAATCAAAAACGCGTCATTCGCATTATCGTGGTTTTCTCCATCAAGTGTTTGCTCAATTCTTTGATTATATTACATAGTCATATACTTTAATATAACCTATCTATTACAATAAAGAATAATCTTCTTTTTCATTGTTATATTTAAACATATATACAGGGTGTTGGATGTTTTAACTCATTGATAATTTTTATGAAATCGCAATGAAGAGAATTTTGACATTATTTAATCCTTACAAGTTCACGCCAATGATTTAACATCCTGTATAATAAATATCGGTACGTCCTATAAACGACATAACATATATCTCGCGTAATTTATTTTAATGTGAGGTAAGATAAAATTGCTGGTAATTTGATAGCGAGTTTGCTCTTGACTACCTTGTGACAGTAAACACGTTTGCAGAAATGGATAAAATCACTAGCTTGGTGTTCAATTACACGTAAACAAAATTGATGATTGAAATATATAAATATATACCGGATCTAAACGTAAGGCGTGTAGAGCTTAACTGGTGCGCCTAATAATTATGACTAAATTCCAAAGGCAAAATAAAAACACACTGTAAATGGATAGGAATTAGGAGTGATACGCTTGTTCTGTTTCATATATTTACTATCAGTTTCCTGACACGTGTTTCGGCGATTGGTCGTCAAAGGAGTATAAAAATTAAAATAGTTTTATTTTTTAACTGATAGTAAATATATGAAACAGAACAAGTGTATCATGCCTAATTCCTATCCAGTGAGTTATGTGTTTCATCAAGAGTGTAGCAAAGCAAGTCATACAGTGTATATTGTTTATGCACCATTTAAGGCGTTTATTATATATATTAAAAACAATTAAGAAATGGAACAACTTCAAGCACTTTCTCAGATATTAGTAACTTATTTACAAATGAAAATGATGGTAGCGACCGTTACCATGTGGTATTTCATTTGCCCTTTTATTTACAAATATTTACAATAATGCATATATTCACAATGGTTGGTTTTAGTCCGTCAATGTCTTTCTGTCCATTTCTCAGATATTATTGTAAATTTATAGTTTTCTCTTTGTTTTTCAGTTTTCTATTATATCTTTTATTCTTTGTGTTTGAATCGTATGTTTATACCTTCTCCCTAGCATTTAGGGTTAATAAAATGCTTTTTTGCTTTTTTTATTTATTTATTTTTACGGCAAACGCCTTTTATATAAAATTACAAAATAAGTTTGACCACATTTGGTCAATGAAATTATTACAGCTTAATCTATTACATAATACTAAATTAACTATACAAAATTCTAAATGATACATATTAACTACTGTAATAGAACGTATATTACAAAATAAAAATTAAATTACGAAAATGTGAATACATATATAAATCACAAAACAAAATTACATACAATTTGTGCGCGAATACAAAAATCAAATTTATAAATTATTGAATAATTCTGTCTAAATATACAGTTCTGTTATATTTAAAGTACGCAGGTATCTGGAAAATAATTTTATATCATTAGAAGACGAAGTTAGATTTAGGTTGTAAATGATTAACAAAACGCATCATTCTGATTAATGGATCATTGATTAGATAATTTGACCTACAAAATGGAAGACGAAACACATCCGAATTTCTGGTTAAAGCTCCAACGCTATGGAATCTAAAATTTAAGCTAATTAAAATATTTTCACATTCTATGAATGAATTGACAACTTTAAATAAAAATGTAATATCAGCCAATATTCGTCTATGCTGTAGAGTCGGTAAATTTAAATTACCCCTAAGTCGTTCATAATTCAGAGCATTTATTTGAATACTCAATTTAAATGCTGCCATTCTCAAAAATTTATTTTGCATTTTGTTGAGTTCTCTAACTAAATACTTTTGATGCGGTGACCAGACACATGAAGCATATTCTAATCGAGATCGCACGAGTGAACAATATAAGAGTCTAATAGTGTTAACCGAAAAATCTTTCCCAATTCTCGAGATAAAACCTAATAATTTTAAACCACCATTTACAAGGGATTTAATATGATAAACAAAAGAAAGTTTAGAATCAAAAATAATTCCCAGGTCCCTAATTTCTGTAACCTTTTCAGGAACAATTCCATTTATAGCATAGTCAAAACTGAATGTACTGCGGCCACGAGAAAAAGACATTGATTTATACTTCCTGATATTTAAGTTTAGACCATTTGTTTCACACCAACTAGAGAGGTTGTTAATACCTGCTTGCAGATGTTCTGCGTCTTGAGGGCCATTTATTGTTTTAAAAAGCTTTAAATCATCGGCATATAGTAAAACTTCACAGAATTTAACACAATCTACAATATCATTAATGTATAAATTAAAAAGGATTGGTCCCAGATGAGACCCTTGAGGCACACCAGAGGTGACACTAATTACGTTGGACTCATGACTATTTATCTTAACACGTTGTACCCTATTATTCAGAAAACTTTTGATCCAATTTACCACCGATGAATTAAATCCTAGGTCCATTAATTTATTGAATAAAAGATCATGAGGAACTCTGTCGAAGGCCTTTGAAAAATCTGTGTAAATGGTATCTACTTGGTATTTATTTTCAAATGCCTTCAACAGAAATCCCTCATAACTTATTAAATTAGTTTCTGTAGAACGTCCTCTCAAAAAGCCATGCTGTTTACTCGTAATTATACGTCTACTTAACCAACCTAGTTGCTGTGACAAAATGAAGCCTAATAATTTAGGAATTGATGATTGCAAGCACACCCCTCTATAGTTCTCAATATCATTTCTGCATCCAGTTTTATAGATAGGAGTTATATAACTAACTTTCCAGGATTCTGGAACAGCTTGTTCTGAAATACTTCTTTGAAATAGTAAGGTTACAGGAGGAGTGAGAGTGCAAACACAATTCTTCAAAAACCAATTAGGAATATTATCGGGGCCACATGAAACGGATGGTTTAAGTTTACTAATTGCATCAAACACTAATTTAGCGTTTACATTAAACTTATAGCAAGGATCAATACAGTTAGATTTAGTGATATTGTGGAAAGAAGCCCTACTAACACTGTTTGCACTGTTGATACTATAAGCCGCCGAAAATGATTTCGCAAAGAGATTTACGGTATCTTGACTATTGTTACTTTGACAATTATTCAAATACATACTAACTGGTACACCCTTAATATTTTTGGATTCATCAACAAATTCCCAAAATGATTTGTATTTACAGTGCACTGATTTCTTTAATCTTATAAGATCTATTAGCTTTTTAGTAAACCATTTGGGATACATGTTGTTATAATGTGACTTTAATGGAACATATAAATTAATTACATGATACAAAATGTTATAGAAAATATTTACAGCTTCATTTATATCCGAACAACTACGAAATAAATCATCCCACGAAACACAAGCAAAAAAATTGTTAATTTCAAAATAATTCGCTTTCTTAAAATCTAAACGTTCTACATCTTCAACAATAGTAATCCTCACAGATCATGTCAATGTCATAGGCAATATGATGATACGAATTTTCACACAAAAGATCATTGACTGATTTAACATTAATATTACCTGCCGACCCAAACACCAGATCAAGAAATACTCCATTAGGATTAGGTATATCATTTAGTTGAGATAAGTTATAATAGCTAAATGACCCTACTATGCACTCAGCTTTATTTGTACACATGTTTGGAATATTCACTCCAAGAGAACTATTGCTCCATGTATCCGAGGGAAGATTGTAGTCTCCGCAAACTATTAAAGAATCAGGTTGATAATTATCTGCAACAAACTCTCGATGGAACTAAGAGGGGGTAAATATGCTGCTCCTATCACATACAATTTCTTGCTTCTTTTGAAGGAGATAAAGACATGCTCCACGTTAACTTGAGGAACCAATACGCGATGAGCACAAAAACCTTTTTTTATTCCAATAAGCACTCCTCCTCCCGTACACTTGTCGCTATTTAAATTTGACCTATCCATTCTAAAAACATCGAAATTGTTGAGTTTTAATTCGCTACTTTGTATATCAGGTGATAACCATGTTTCCAACAAAATGAATCCATCATACGAACTTAGCAAAACATTATTAGAAAATTTAGAAAGCTTTGTTTTCATACCGCCGACATTGTGAAAGTAAAATGTTAATTCGCTAGTTTTTTGCTTCAATAGGTTTAGGTTTCATTTTTACAATATTAGGTTTTCTATTGATGAATCGAATAGTTATATCGTTCTCTTCATTGTGGATCCTGGCGGCTAATTCTTCCCTGATTTTGTTTAAATGAGTACGCTCCAACGGAGTCATATCACCTCCTATCTTAATGTCTTGTGATAAATTCGACCTATTTTCTTTTCTTTTTAGTAATTATATCTTGTTTTTTGCTTACTATACCCCATTACTTAAACTTATAGTTAGATAGTTGATGAAACTAATACTCAAGTCTAGTTAGTTTCTCTTTTATTATTCTTTTTTTTTTTCAAAATGAACTTTTGTAATATTTTGAAGATTAAAATTTTCGTAGGTTTGAGATATTTTAAGGCTTCCAAAAAATATTTTTAGATATAGAAACAAAATTTAAAAAGCAATATGATGATATTTTACCAAAAACCAAATGAAATGTACAAACATATAAGCAATAAAAATATTTAAAGAATTAGAAATGTGTTGAAAATTTCATAAAAGTTAGTCACTTTTAAAATGGCCTACACGTGGTTGAAATTTTTTTGCATATTAAAATAAATACAAATTTCTAAGAAAAACCGGTAAAACACTCAAAGAACCAATTTTTTAAAAGAGTTGATATTTTAAATGTTTTTAATAAAAGTAAAACATTTTCTTTAAACAAGAAACAGATTTTTTTATATAGTTGAAAAATTGCATAAAATACAATTGAAACTTAAATTAATGATAATTAATTTTTAAATTGGAATATTACCAAAAAAAATTAAAATTGTTAAACACTTTCTAAAAATGTATACTAAAATTGATTTTAAATATTATCTAAGAAGAAGAAAAAATAATTTTACAAAATAATCACTCAAAAAAGGCTTATTCATTTATTCATTTAAACTTAATCGGACTATGTAAAATATAAATAAACTGATATAAACAAAATTGAAGAAAAAACATACATATAATTTTAATTATTAAATATTATTTTTCTCAAAGAAAAAATAAAAAAATGCTAAAAACACAGTATGAAACTAGAAAAATAATGTTAAGAAACAATTTTAAATTTGTCTAAATTTGTTTTAAAACATCTGAAATTTTACCATGAAAACTTTGTGAAATGAGTAGAAGACTTTTAAATATATGCTTTAAAACTATAAATTTTATTTAAAAAATGTTAAAATCCCTCGAAAATTTAGAATCTGGTATTGTTTTGACTAAAATTGATCAGAGTGAAAATCTAAATTAGTAGACACTTTCTTGAGGTAAGAACAATTTTCATAAAATAGTAAAGCATAGAAATCAATACATTTTCAAAAGCTGTTCAAAGCTTTAAAAATTCTAAAAATTAAAAAAAATGGTGATGTGACCATCATAATACCATCCCTATATTTTTTTCGAAAACTATGAGATTTACGCAAAATGGATATTCTTAATAATTTGCTCAATTTTGAATTTTTCATAATTACTTGTTATATAAATTTCATTTAACTTATATTGTTTATTAGCAATAGGCAAAAAATGTCAAAATTATTAAGTTAAGAACTTTATGAAATTGGTTCAGTTTTTCATTCATTTTGATTGATAAGTTATGACTTAAATTTCAAAATTTGTTTGAATACATTTTGCAATAATGTAATGTTTATTTATGTTTTACAACTTTTAATTATAACCCTCTCTTATGTTTTACTGATTGGAGGGTGGGATACAGTCCATCCACCCACCTTAGATATACATATACTTATTGACTTTAATTACTGATCGCCTCTCGGTTTGTAATAACTTTAATTACAAAATTTGAATAAAAGAAAATTGACAAAGTAAAATTTTTGAGTGTGTAAATTAATAAAAATTATATACAGGGTGACTGACGAAAAACCTTTGGTGCTGTATCTCGCTTATTTTTTATCCGATTTTAATAAATAAAACATCAAATTAAACCATTTTTAAAAGACTTTAATAGGATCTGAACTGTTATTTTTTCTCGCACCCAGTTTTTGACAAAATACGATCAACATTTTTTTTTAAATTGCACTGTATATATATTTTTATTGATTCGCAAGGAGATTTTTTTTCTGAATATAAAATTGTAGACAAATTTATCCATACATCAAACTTAAGTCGAGAAATTGAGGATTAAAAAAATAAATAAAAAGTCAAGTATCCTAAACAATATACAGACCCTATTTTAAATGTCAAAAGTGACACGGACAGCCATTGATACAATACTGCAACGATTTTTAATTATTTCATAATTAAAATGTTGCAATATTTCAAACAATGTACTAGAATTTTGTGCTTCTACAGAAATCGTTTTTCAGTTTTTGAAATCTTGCAACATTTTTATTATGAAATTATTAGAAATCTTTGCAGTATTGTACCAATGACTGACACTGTCACTTTTGACATTTGGAATGGGCTCTGTATATTGTTTACTATGGGTATTTGATTTTTATTTTTTTTTAATCCTCAATTTCTCGACTTTGGTTTGATGAATGGATAAAATCGTTTACAAATTTAGTTTCAGAAAATCAAGTACAAAATATAAAGTGCAATTTGAAAAAAAAAGTTGATCGTCTTTTGTCAAAAACTGGATGCAAGAAAAAATATCAGTACAGTTCATATTAAAGTAAATCATTTAATTTGATGTTTTATTTATTCAAATCGGATCAAAAATAAGCGAGATACAGCACCAAAGGTTTTTCGTCAGTCACCCTGTATATGATTCGTGGAAAATTTTTCAAATTGTTCAGATTTTATCTTCAAATTTCATATGTTGTCCAAATTTTTAACATCTTTTTCGAGAATATTTAAAATTTTGAGTATTTCATTTTCAAGCTTTTTCTGTTGGATATTAAAAACTTTTTGAAAATCAACTCCTAATAGGATGCAAATGCAAATTTTTTGACTTTTTTTGTGTTTTAAGATTATTATTATTATGCAAATTTTTGGAGATTATTAATATTACTATTTTTTTATTTAAGTTTCTTAATTATCAAGTTCATGAAGGTAGTCTTTTTTAAATCATCAGAAATTTTACACTTTGGAAATTATCTACATTTTTATGTTTATAAGAATTTCAAAATCTATAAGGTTTCTTGAAAATATTAAAAATTCTACATTCAATTAAAATGAAATATCGCAAATGTTGAAAATTCCAAATACACGGATAAAATAATAAATAAATTATAATAAAATCCGATCTTATAAACCTTGAAAATATATTTTTAAAATGAAAATATTCTAAAATAAATTAAACTCGGAGAAATATTGAACATCTTAAAAATACTACATAGATTTGATTGTAATTCAATTATAGATTTAGATTTTTAAACTTACAAAAAATTGTAAAAGTTTAAATATGTAGCTAAAAATAATCTTGAAAATTAAAATTTTGAAAATATTTAAAATAAAATATTACATGTCAATCATGAAAGAAAATTTAAGATAAAAAATTTCAATAAAATTTTCTAGAGAGCTACAAATTAATGGAAATAATTTCTCGAAAATGAGTAAAAAACAAGAAATACTATTATTTAAATGTAGCAGTAATTTCTATAATAATATAGTTCAAATAAATGATGAAAATGAAGAAACAGATCTGGAAAGGAACTATTCAAAAATTCTAGGAAACGGAAAGAAACATTATTTGAAAATATTTAAAGTCGGTTATACCTCAAGAATTGAAGCAGGGAATAATAACCTGTATTTATAAACGAGACGGTGATCTATTAACAATCTCTAGCCACCGCCCGATTACTCTGCTTCCAGTTCTTGGAAAACTATTCGAATCTATCATTAAGAATAAATTAATCCTTCATGTATTAGACCACATTCCTCTCTATCAGTTTCATTTCCTCCGACATAGGTCCACTTCCCTATCCCTATCCATTCTCCAAACTGCCAAACAGCACAGCTTGAAGGAAAAAAGTCCGCTATTCTATTTCTTGATATCCAAAAGGTGGTTGACTCGGTGTGGCATCGAAGTCTGCTGTTCAAGTGAAATTCAATAAATATTCACCCACATCTTCTCTATCTAAATAAACTCCAATAAAAATGTCAACGTGGCATAATATATTTAATAAGAAAGTTATCATTTTGGAAACAAATAAGCTATATATGGCAAGTAAACTGATGGAAGATCATCGAAGTATCCTTTATTGGTAGCAGAGCTAACAAAGCAACATTGGGCAAGAGTGAACGATCATGTGGACGTGAATTTGAGCCGAAGTCGAATTTGTTATATATATATTTTTTGATTTTTTTTGTAAGTTTTCCGAAACAGTTATATTCACACATTGGATAAATCAATAAATATCAATATCAATAGATAACTTCCTAAACACCAGACTCCTCAATGTCCGAAACCGAAATACACTTTCCAGATCGTTCACCCCCCAGCAATGTGTACCGTAAGGTTCCCCACTGTCACCACTCCTCTACAACATCTACGTTCACGACATTTATAACCCGAATCTGCAATAATTCAATCCTTCTGCCTACTGCCTGCTCTTTGCTGACGATACAGCATTGATAACACATGAGAAAACCACATTAAAAGCTCTTAACACTCTTCAGGGACTGATCGACACAATACAACAATGATTTGCTAAATGGAGATTATCCTCAACTCTAATAAATCCCAACTATGTATTCCATTCCACCGAGCTAGCACTTCTCCCTTCCATATATCCCTAACACCAATATTCCTTCATCAGAGACTTGCAAATATCTGGGAATAACCTTTGAACCTAAACTCTTCTTCAAAACCCACACAAAAAACTTAAAATTAAAAATCACAAACAGGGCACGGCATTTCAGAGCTCTCACCTATTAAACATCAAGGAATCTCTATAAAAACTGCGGTCCATATTTACAAAATGATTTGCCGTTCCTTGCTCGATTACGCGGCAATCCTTTTTCAAAATCTCAAAATCAAAAACTTAGTTCTTTCAAGGTCATTTGAAGGTCAACTTTGTTTTTAAATGGAAACATATATTTTTTGTATTTTTTTTTCTATTTCTACGTGTAAAAAGAAAGTCAAATTATCTAAATCATCTTTTTCTAAGATGTATTATTTCTAGTTTAAATTGCGATTGATATTAATAAGGCTTGCCGTAGCTGATGGCATAAAACTTAAATTTAACAGAACACAATCTTAAAACAGCAATACATAATACTTTATTCTACTTATTCTAATTAATGAAATAAATATTCAAAGTGGTGTCCTTCCATTTTAAAACATTTTTTCAATTCTTCTTTTAAAGGAATTTTGTGTACGCATAAGGGTATTTACTGAAATGGACTGTCATATACTACGTAGTCGTTCTTGCATGTTTTCAGTGGTTGTGGGTTCGTCATGATAAACTTTTTTTTTGATATAGTTTCTTAGGAAAAAATCTGGTGATGTCAAATCCGGAGATCTCGCAGGCTAGTGTAGTGGTTCCCCGCGGCCTATCCATCGCCCTTGAAAATTTAAGACCAATACATTGCAACTTGGGAATAATGTGCAGGACAACCATCATGCTGATACCACATCATTAGCCTTTGGTTTAGAACCACATCTTCTAGTAAAATTTGTAGAATATCTCTGAAAAAATCGTCGTATTTTTGCTCTGTTAATGCGCCTTCGATGAAAAATGGTCCAATTACTTTGCATCCCATAATTCCACACAATACATTAATAGAATCAATTTCTCTAATCCAATGCGGATTTTCTGTTGACCAGTAATGCATGTTGTGAAGATTTACTTCACCATAATTGGTAAATGAACATTCATGAAAAAATAAAACTAAGAAAAAGTTATTATTCATCGTAATTTCATTCATTATCATTTAACTCTTGATATAATGATAAATGATAGGGATGAAATTTGGTTACTGATTTTTGGCGTGTTCGCTTCCTGGTTTCAACATTTCCATCTTCAAATTGCGACGGAATTCTTGATTCTGGATGTTTCTCCGCATACAAGAGATTAGCCCGTCATACATTTCTTTCTGCTTCTTCATAAATAAGAACTATAGCAATTTTCTCTTGTAGAGATAACACTTCCATGATAATTTAAACTTTATGACAGAAGTCATCTAAGATGTCAATTATTATTTATAGTCACCACTTACTAGATATTTTGCATAATTTATGCCATAGGAGCTATGGCAAGCTTTATTAATATCAATCGCAATTTAAACTAGAAATGGTATGTCTTCGAGAAAAATGATGAAGATAATTTAATTTCCTTTTTATTCGTAGAAATAGAAAAAAATAAATGTTTCCATTAAAAAAAAACAAACTTGACCTTTAAATGACCTTGAAAGAACTAAGTTTCAAAATCATACGTAGCGACATAAAATTTGCCCCCTCATATCAAAACATATTTATTTGAAACATTTTTTCATATTTTGCCCTCTTCCGAAAATATTCCACTTTGCCAAGATAAATGCCCTACCCAATATACAATAAAGCTGTTTTCTCTCTATTTAAATTTAAAAAAATGCTGGAAAGGTATAATAATTTCAATATATAAAATTAGTAATGTTGTTAAGATAAAACATGTTAAGGTGGAAAATTCTTAAAATTTTTCTGCAAAGAAACAAAATTTGTAAAGATTGTAGAATTCTGTTTTCTTTTTAAATTTAGATAGGAAATCGTAATAAACATTGTTAGATAAAAATAGAAAAATCTCTTAAATAAAACAAAGGAAGAAACCCAAAATTCTTGGAGAAATTTTGATAAAATTAAATCTCTAAAAAATATTTAAGTTAATTAGAATATTAATTAATTTAATTAATCTTCTAATTAACATAACAATGTTTCACCACGGGTTGAATGAGAATGTAATTCATCGTAAATATTTAAATGAAGGTAAAGTAAGTATTAAAAAAATCTCATGCTGCTTTAATTTAGAAAGAAAATTACAATAAGAATTGAAGGTAGATAGAAATGGAAAGATCACTCGAAAAGGAGAAGAAACCCGAAAGTTTGATAAAATAAAATCTCGAAAAATTATGAAAATGAAAAATATTCCCTGTATTTTTCTGGAAAACTATGAGGTTTACGCTAAAAGGCTATTCTTAACTTGTTCAATTTTGGATTCTTTACAATTACTTGTTATATAAATTTCATTTTTATGAGTGTTCAGCAAAAGATTTTCAGCTACAGTTTTTAACGATAAAACCTTAAGTTTAAAGTTTCATCTCAAAAGGATCATTCGTTTTTGAGATACAGCATCCACCGACAGACAGACGTAGAAGATGTAGATGTGTACTTGAGGTCCGTTTTGTTTTTTCTCGATATTTGTCTCAATTTGAAAAATATTACATATCTTTTCCAACAAAAGTTAAAGGGAACGAGAAAGTGAACAAGTTTTTTTGTTTTATTAGAATCCATCAACAATTAGTAATTAAAGTTATCATGTATGTGTAGGGCGGGTGGGTGGCATATAACCCAATCTCCGATCAGTAAAACATAAGCGAGAGTTTTAATTAAAAGTTGCAAAACTTAAATAAACATAACATTATTGCAAGTTTTACTAGATTTATTCAAACAAATTTTTCAAATAATTTTTGATGATGTTTTACTGACCCACCCTGCATATACATATAAACTTTAAATCCTTATCTCTATATCCAATAAAATGAATTACAAAACTTTTTGAATAAACAAGAAATTAAAACGGTAAAATTTTTGAGTGAGTAAATTAGTAAACATTTAGTGCATGATGGGTGGGCATACTTTAAATATAAATTAGATAAGATTAGCTATAAAAAATAATTTATATTTAAACTTAAATTTTGATTTTGTTTTATTTTTTTTATTACAGAAAGGGTTTGATTGTATTTAGCAGCAAAATCATCAACGATTAGCAATTAAAGTTGTCATGTATATGTAGGGTGGGTGGGTGGCCTCTATCTCACCCATAAATCAGTAATACATAATCGAGGGTTTGAGTTAGAAGTTGTAAAATGTAAACAAACATAAACTAATTGCATTTTTTAATTGATGTATTCATACAAATGTTTCAAATTGTTTTTGATGATGTTTTACTAATTGGAAGGTGGGATATAGGCCACCCACAAACAGTACATATACATATTAACTTACTGATCAGGCGGTTTGCAATAATTTTAATTGCAAAATTTGAATAAAGGAAAATCAACAAAGTAAAATTTTTGTGTGTGTAAATTAATAAAAATTATATACATGATACGTGGAAAGGCTTTAAATCCAGTTTAGATAAGATTAGCTATAGAAGGTCGTTTATATTTAAACTTAAATTTTGATTATGGTTTATTTTTTTATTACATAAAAGGTTTTATTATTTTGTAAGCAGCAAAGTCAAGTCATCAACAATTAGTATTTAAAGTTATCATGTATAAGCAGGGTGGGTGAGTGGCCTCTATCCCACCCTCCAATCAGTAAAACATAAGCGAGGGTTTTAATTAGAAGTTGTAAAATATAAATAAATACAAAATAATTGCAATTTTTAGAGATTTATTTATACATTTTTTTCAAATAATTTTTGACGATGTTTTACTGAGTAGAAGGTGGGATAGAGGCCACCCACCCACCCTACATATACATATAAATTTCAATTACTGATCGTATCGCGGTCTGGAGTAAAATTAATTACATTTTTTGAATGAAAAAGAAATTCATAAGGTAAAATTTTAGAGTGAGTAAATTAATAAAATTTAATACATGATGGATGGGTAGACTTTAAATCTAAATTAGATAAGATTAGCTATAGAAGGTCATTTATATTTAAACTTAATTTTGGATTATGCTTTATTTTTTATTAAATACAAGGTTTTATTGGTTATTGTAGCAAGATCATCATCGATTAGTATTTAAAGTTATCATGTATATGTAGGGTGGGTGGGTGGCCTCTATCCTACCCTCCAATCAGTAAATCATAAGCGAGGGTTTTAATTAAAAGTTGTAAGATATAAAGAAACATAAAAAATGGCGAGGTTTACGACCACCATTTCAAAATATTCTTCAAATTCTCGCATAAATTAAAATGTAGATTCTAAGAAATTTTGAAATTTATTAAAATCTTAAAAATCATGCATAAATTTGAATGTAACATAATCAAAGATTTTAGATTTGTAAATACATATATAAATAATTGTAATGATTTCCAAAATTTAGCTAAAAAAATCTTAAAAATTGTACAAACATTTGAAAATAAAATATTGAAAATATTTAAATGAACTCTCATTGGTCTTGAAAATATTAAAAATTTTATATTTGTGAAAAATTAAATCTGTCCAAAATTCTACATAAACTTACTTGAAAAATTTGAACAGTTCAAACCGACGTTGATTTTTATGTGGAAACTAAGAAAATAATTAAAAACCTGCATACATTTGAATGTAAAATCAAAAAATAGAAAAAATAGTGAACTTTTTAAATATTTTTACTATTAAAGCTTTGTAGGTCCTCTTAAATTTTTTTAGCACAATTGAAAAATAAATTTTGTAAAAGCTAAAAGACCTTCGATAGCAGACATTTTCTTTTTTCAATTGTTTCGTTATAATGTTGCTTTACTACGTAAAATTGTCTGCAATAAAGATGTTTGTATATATAAATTTTATAATTTATGAAATACATTTTGACATCTTAAAATAAAAAGTTTTGTTTAGTCAAAAAAAATTAATCTTTTAACTTAAAATCTCACAAATTTTGATAATTCTAAATTCTGCGAAAATTTTAAATATAATCTTGAAAATATTCTTTATTACCTAAACATTAAAAAATATTATCTAAGAAATTTTGAAAATGAAAAATGAAAATGACATAATTAAATATTTATATATTTATATATACAAAAATGTGAAAATTTAGATGGTTGCTTAAAATAATCTTAAGACTTCTGCAAACATTTAAAAATAAAATTTTAAAAATATTAAAATGAAATCTTCCCAGTTCCAATAAGATGAAGTTTGATATAAATGGAAATAATTTCTTGAAGAAGATAAGAAATTCGGATTATTATTTACATAAAGGCTCTAAGTAAATTTTCGCAATTAAAAAGAAATGTTCTTGAATTATTTCGATATGATAAAGTAAGATATGGTGGAAAATAATACATATATCTGAAACGGGAATATCTAAAAATTCTAGGAATTCGAAATTGCAATAAGAATTGCTACATATTTTCGAAAAGTCAGCAATCGCAACATCAAAGTGGGGCAGGAATTTTTCGACCAAACTTGGCACAGATAAAAAACTTGGCAATTGATAAAAACGTCTTTCATAAGGATCTAGTGGTAATGATTGATTTGACATGTCTTTTAGTTTGTTCTAACATCTTAACCAGATGTATATTTTTGTGTTCAGTTCTTTATTGTTTTTGCTTTTTGTCGTTTCTTTTGGAAGTGTGATTATGCCTAGAGTACGTCAACTTGAAAATTATTGCCAATTAAGCGAATTTCACAGAAGTCGTAGGATTGGTTTGTGCGAATGTGGTATTTCGTTTGATCTAATACTAATGCACCGACATGCGCTGCTTTTAGGTATGTACTAGAGAGAGTCAGGAATAAAGAAGAACAAATGAGGTTCAAGACTCCCATCTTCGACTTATGGCAACAATAGACCGATCCTCTGTGTAATCTATCGTTAGTTAACGAAGGTTATCCTTTAATCCTTTGAATGGTTTATCGTCATCAGAATCTTCGGTTTGCAATTGTGTCGGCAACATCTTTTTTTTATTTATCACTAACGGCTGAACATCGACAGCAATGTTTGAAGTAGTGTAAGTTGCGATTCCACTGGAGCCTAAAGTGGCATAAGGTGTTTTTTAGTGATGAATCCCGATTCTGTTTGGGGCTGCACGATGGTGGTATGAGAATCCGATGAAGGCTTGGGGAACGCCACCAAATGAAATTTTCTGTTGAGAGGCGTATGCATCAAACTGTAGGGATTATGATATGGGTACTTTAACTTTGGTATTCACCCGAGGCAATATGAAGGCCCATTGATGTGTGGATGAGCTATTAGAACCCCATTTTCTTTCGCTTCTTTAGCAGTCAGAAAACCCACTTTTCCAGCAAGACAATGCTCGTTCCCATATTGCAAGAGTTTCTATGGACAGATTTGCTTAAGATAATATCAATATTTTATCATAGCCACCCCGATCTCCTGATCTCTCGCCCATTGAGCATGCATGGGATATTATTGGGAGAAGACTAAAGAACTTCACCTTCGTTCTTCAGCACGAATTACAAGTTGCTTGGGATACAAAAACCTCAAGAGATTATTGACCACCTTCTAGAATCGATACCACGAAGAGTAGAAGAATGTGTAACCAATACGGATGGACCAACCCGTTATTAATAAAAAAGGCTTTAATTAGAAATGTATAAATCTGATTCTTTTTTTTATTCAAGAGTTTTTAACATAGGAAAAACTGATGAGCAACGTTCCTTCATTTCTAATCATTTGATCGATACATCACTTCCTGGCCGTTGTTGCACTTTTATAATGCTCATCCCACGCCACGATAATCTACGATGTCGGCGGTGCTGCACTCTGGGCGAAAACGCTAGTCATCCCGTGCGGACGTGTTGGCGTCGGTTGACGGAAAACCACCCACAAACGGACGGTGTCGGTCACCATATTAGGAAATCTTTAATTCAATGCACACTCGAATGAATTACAACAAAATATCTTCGGTGATTACGATAATCATTTGCCATTGTGGCGCTCCGCGATTACCTACGTGTGGGTGCCTTCTAAAGAGGAAATAATTGCGCGGATGGTTGCGACCGTTACCACCTGGTAATCTGTATTTAAATACCGAGTACATAAATCCTGTTGCGGTATTTAGCAAATAAACTCTATTAAATCAGAGACAATCGTAACAGTTTCTTGAGCGATAACAACAGGATACGCGACATGAAGTAATCGAACGCCTCTGCGAGAGTGTAATTGCATATGAAAATGCACATGGGAATGAGAGCGCATTTAATAATCACCTTCAGCTAATGCCAATCGGTGATTCATTCTGCGCTCGTGATTTTTCTCCGTCCGATGCTTTAATAGAACACAGGGAATTCTACAAGTCTATTAACATTCATTCATAAATATGCAATCTCCGAGTCCGTAACTGCATTTTCATAGTTATGCAAATGGCGCCTGAACGTGCACTGGCAATAACGTGGGCGGCGAAGGGCCGGCCGATGGATCGGAACGGAAAAGCCAGGAATGCGCGTTCTTGTGGCCTTTTTTTTTCGGTTGGTCCATTGCGCAAGTTTCCCATTCAGTAAGATACCTTACCTGCGCGGTTGCGCAACACGGCCGTTACGCAATTCGGTGTGAGCTTCTAATGGAATAGGTTTACCGGAAAGGTTTTTTTTAATGGATAAGTGCAATTTATTTAAACGCTTATCCTGTCTACGATTATATCATTTTCAATTTGATGTTTATTACGTTTGATGTCTTCTTTTAATTTTGTAGGAGTATCGCATGTCTTGAGCAATTGCCCACATCTTTATGGTTGAACTTTTTTTCTCTCTCCGTTGTTTGATATATGAAGAAAATTAAGTAGATAACTCACTCTTTGTACCAAAGAACAATACAATTAACAAAAGATTTGATCAGAAATTTCTAGAGCGTAATGAGCCTAATTTTAAATTCAATACTGGAATCAATATTTGTATCTCCTTATGTTCCCAAGTGAAACTACGCCAGAAAAGATGATTTTATTCTTAAGATTGTATTGTCAGAGTGGATTGATTCTTAATGCTAGTAACTTGATGTTCATCTAAATAACTGTTGATTGAATTTCATCTTCTCTTCTGCTATACTTACAAAATGACTACAATTATATGCAAAAATTAACGAACGAATGTTAATGTTTCAATTTGTTTTACTTTAAAAGTCAAGGCAAAGATGAGTGAAATATTTCTTTCTCATTTTTTTTTTGATAACAAAAAACTGTTTAGAATTTTTAATTCGCCGCCGGATTTGAATAATTCGCGTGCGGAGGATAAATGAAGGACGCGCGGCGAAGATAACAGTGCGGGTACTTTAAATGCCTGCGAAATTACAGCCGCGATGGCCAAGGATGAGGATTATTACTCCCAGTCATTAGCAGCATCCTACCGACCAGGCCGGGGAAAAAGTGTTCGAAATCCGTTTTTCTTCGCTTTGGCGTAATGTCGAACTTTAATCGACGGCCATTAACTCCTGCGCAAAGCATTTGCATTTCAAAGTCGAATCGACGTGGAAATTTCCGCATTGCCCAAACGGACTGCAAACCGTGAAGGCCGATTGTTGACCACACACGATGGTATGGGAAATGCGACTGTTCGTTAATTGATAATATTTATATAGTTGCGTGGGATATGGAAATGCGGACCTTGATTTGTGCATGGGATTTGATCGAAATCTACCTTGAGAGTTTAAATTAAAACTGATTTTAGATGTGTGAGAATTGTTCGAGTGAAACAATAAAATTTCATTTGAATTAAATCTGAGTTTAGTAGCATAAGAATTTTGTTGAAGAGGCAAAATTGAACTCTACGGAGCTATTAGAACTCAGATAATCAATCAATACTCAAATTTAATTTTTATATTCGATAAAAAGGTAATTTACGTGGCCAAAAATTGAAAGGAAGATTGTATTTAATACTGAATAACAGCAAATCGCCTAAACCTAAAATGATTTTGGGTGAACCTTCGGAAAATATTTGCATACGAAATGTTAAATCCTTTACATGATTGAAGATAAAACAGGATACTATCATCATGCATTCATATTATGACTTGTTTACTATGTATTCGAAATTAGATTTTCAGTAAAAACCTTTAATGGGATTTTTAAATTCTCTTTAATTTACATCTTCAGGTAAGATGATGTTGCATTATGATCTCTCTCTTCTGATCTTCAGATGAGATGATGTTGTGTTATGCTTTCTACCTTCTGATAATTCTGTTTGCTTTTTATCCTCAATTTCTGACGTTGAATCAAAATTCAGCAGCAAATTACGAAGATTCAAATCAATGAAACTAGTGAGTGTATTTGAGGATAATAGATTCGGAAATAAAGAGAGTGTATCAGTTCAAGACTGAGTTTTTCTACACTTTTTAATAGTGTCCTTATATACTGTATTTTAGCTAACGTTATTTTTAGCAGTTTATGGGAGTTTGTAGTATGTCACGCTTAATACTCATAGATTTGAGTATTAACATAGTATAAACTGAACTAACATACTTACTAATTAAAGGTAAAAGTTAAAGTGTTTTAGTTTAGCGAATTATCACATATATAATCAATAGAAACTGTCCTACAGAACTGCACATAATAACCACAATTCTCTGCAGATTATAAGGGTTTGAGATGTATTGCCCACGTCGTCCACCTCAAAAACTACTACTTTATAACAGTAATTAAGGTTGCTAAATATTTTCGATGGTGTTGTTTCGACTTTCAAAATCTTCAAAAAAGCAGTACCAGGAAAAACATTATCTGCCAAAATCTTCGTATTTTGGAAATAAGTCTATATTTTTTACCCTAGAGCTATTTTCTCACTTCATTTTTCTTCAAATATAAGGCGATAGCTCCAAAGTCATGTTTCAAAGTAAAATGCCACTTTAAATAATGACACTATATTTGACGTTACCATTTTGAAGTCATCATCTGTAAATACAGATTACCCTAATATTAGAGTTATCAATTTGCTAATTATGTTTTTTTTTAATGCTTAGTGTACATATTTTGCAGTTTATATTTGAGTTGTTCAAGGAAGTTCTTCTACAGTTATTTTCGATAAACGTAGCTTACCGCCCAATACCATTTTATAGCCCAATTAATTAAAACATAAAATGTAAAATTCAATATATTTTAATATCTTCCAAGCATTCATTTTTGGATCAAAAATGATTTTTAGGTTGAAATGTAATTATTCTTTACATAATTGTTTCTCTGTCAACAAGAGCTGCGGACCGGTTTAGACAAACCTTTTTTTTTGATAAGAAGAAACCCTTTTAATAGGGTAGGGTCGAACTCCTACCGACTAAAACCGTACCTATGTGATCATTGTGGTTTATGATTATGTTTATTACTTTAGCTTTCTTTAAAAAAACATATGAATATACAAAACTATTATACAAAATATTTTGGATAAATGAAGTTTGGAGGATTTCAGCAGCTGCAATGATCTTCCACTATAACCCTTGTATTTGTATTTGTATTTAATGCTTTGTTTCTCTTACAAGAAATTGATTACAAAAGGATAGATAAAAATATGTACTTATAATTTTGACGTAAGAGATCCTGGGGGGAGTTCACTCGGTAGAATGTTCTTCCACTCCAGCCCAATGCTGCGTTATCACTTCTTCAGATGATCCTTCTTGCAGACTTATAATTGCCATTTTGGCTTAATTTTGCTTCATAAGGCATTATTTGGCGACTAAATTGCGCTGATTATATTTTTATTCTTATGTCAAACTGACACTTTTCTGGTAGACAGTGAGAGTGCCTTTTTATTTTTATATACCATTAATATTTAAATATATTATTATCTGTCATAGGCTTATTTTCTATCTTTTTAAAGACGGGATTATGACAGTAAAAAATGACATATTCGTCGTTGTGACTAGTCCATGACCAAAAGGTCATTTCTAATCGGATACCCAAGCGAATTGATCGCTAAGATTTGGGGGATCCGGTCGTCCTAATATACGCTCTCCTCGAAAGGAGCGGATTACCGTGGCTCTAGGCTTTAGAGCAGGGAACGGAATGTTCCTGTTGGTGCCAAGGCAGTTTAAATTCCATTGTAGGTCAGAGCCTCTGCGGACGCGAGGTGAGCTCTGGGGGGAGTAGTGCAGATGTTGCTGATATGAAGATGTCGGGAGAGTATACTAGGCAGTATTGGTTCTTTTCAGGTGTTTTTGTAGAAATTGTAGTTGATTGGTGAAGGGCGAGTTTTTTTCCAAGTTTATCGGTTTAGCGGTTTATCTATGGGAGTAGAGGAGGATGAATGGGTTGCAAAGTTGCTGATCAGTCCTAAGATTCTTTGTTCTAGTGGAGAAGTTTTTCATTTTTCGTAGACTATTTCGTTAGGTGTGTCTGGGGAAGGAGGCAGTATTTTCGGAGAATACGGTGTTCAGTAGACAATAGAATGACGAGCTGAGAGGAGGTTGAGGAGGTGAAGAAGGCGTGCGGGAATTGGAGAACTGGTCTGACGAAAGCTTTGTAGGTGCGTAGTTGAATATTGGAAGTGCGATTTGGGAGGCTGGATTTTAAGGAAGCGAAGATATATTGTTTAATGATGACTTTTTTTCGTATTTGTTTAATAGTGATAGAGGGACTAATATTGTGTTAGTATAGGATGCCAAGGTAGGAAATTTGTTTTTGTGGAAGGATAGAGTGATTGTTGACTGAGAGGGAGGGAGTGAAGGGAGTTTCCAAGAGCAATGAGGGTGATGGAAGATAGTGTATTGGGATTTGGAGAGGTTAATGGTTAAGTGGGGGCCCAGTTGATAAAGAAGATGACTTCCCTTTGAAGATTAGAAACGGTTGTGCAGGGGATATTGTGAGAGGAACAGAGGGCTGTGTTGTCTCCATAGGTTTGTATTATAGAGGACTTGAGAATGGGATGTCGTACGTTAAGAGAGTATAAAAGTAGGGTGAGAGGTCGATAGAACCTTGTGGAAAGCCACAGGAATGGGTGAAAGAGGAAGAGGTTGCGGAACAGTAGGAAACTGAGTGGGAATAGTTTTGTACGTAGGGTTTGATTAAGCGGATAAGATGGAGAGGGATTTCAGGAGCTAGATGGGGTCAAAGCTTTTTGAATGTCGAAAAATACGGTAGCAGTGACGCGGCCGCTATTTGCAGCGCTCGTGGCGGAGGAAGTGAGGGCGTAGATAGCGTCGTGGATAGAGCGTCTATGAAGCCGGAAGCCGTTTTGGTGGTCAGGGATGTCGGGTTCAGAGGAATCTAGTTATCGAGTTATAGATTATAGGTTAACATAGGATGCTAGTGAGGTGTGTTATCTTGAATTGCGACCTAAAAGATCTATTGTTCTACCCTTAACAAATCACTTCCCAATCAGTCCCACGTCCTTCATGAACCTGGTAACTTTCTTAGGGGTGATATTGCTCACTTCTTCGTGAGATAACGATCCCTACCGAAGTGTGAAAGACGCTTGCGAACAATAGTACGTGCTCGGTCGTTTCATCTGCCGAATCACATAATCTGCAGTTTCCACTTTCCTCTTTTCCCATTTTCCACAAATGGTATCGGAGGGCACAATGCCTGTTATGAGTTCGTTGTGAGTTCAAGTACCTTGTGGCTGTAGGAGTTAAGAGATGATAATGCGTTCAAGGAGTTTGCTCATGGTATTGAGTAGGTATATGGGATGGTAAGAGGATGGGATAGATGGGTCATTGGTCTTTTAAGGGAGCATTATGCCCTTGGCTGTTTTTCAGGGGGTAGGGAAGTATCCGGCGGCAATACAGGCGCGAAAGATTATGCCTTTGCAAGGAGATGAGATTAGGCGGAAGGTGTTTAAGTACGCAGTAAGCAATGTCATCGGAACCGTAAGAGGAGTTTTTGGAGAGTTTGAGTAGGGAAGTGTCGTCGTGAAGTAACTGGCCCATGACCAAAAGGTCATTTCTAATCTGATACTCAAGTGAACTGGTCGCTAAGATTTGAGGGATCTGGTCGTCCTAAGAGACATTCTCCTCGAAAGGAGTGGATTACGATGGCTCTAGGCTTTAAAGCACGAAAAGGAATGTTATTACGGTATTTACAAACCTCCAGTTCTACGTTAAGGATAGAGACTCCATTAAGGTGACTTAATAATAACAACATAAACATAAAATTAATTATCGTAAACTGTATATAATAGTTATTTAAGGTACAAGTGTAAAAAGTGATGCTTTATTGCACGAACTGGCGTTTAAAAACACGAGCGAGGAACGAGCGAGTTTTTTTAAAGCCAGAAGTGCAATAAAGAAACTTTTTACACGTGTTCCTTACAAAATTTTATCTTCGATCGTAAAGGATTTCAAAGAATATATTCTTATGAGTAATATTTTAATGTCATTTCAATAATTCAATCAATGAAAACATATTTTACCCGCAGTGCACTAACGAAAGCGTTACTTAGCAACCAGTAAACAAGTTGCACAAATGTCGGCCGCCATTATTATTTATGGCAAAAATGTTCGCTTTATTGTATTGACTTGCATTAAATGAAATCTTCAGAGTTCTTAAATCTGCCATTTGGTTTGTATTATATCTTTTATTTATAGTTTATTAGTTATTTGTATCAATTAATAAAAAATTAAGTTTTTCGTCGAAAATTTGTGCTATAATATATTCATCTGTCAAATTTGACATTTCTGTGCAATAAAAACAGTTTGACATTACCGTGCAATAAAAACGTAAAAAAGCACTAGTGCTTTAAAAAGCCACTTTTTTTACAATTAAAAATGATGCAAAAAGCATCTACTTTCTGTACGATCGTAGATAAAAGCATTTTAAAATTAAAAATAATTGCAGTTTAAGGAAATAAAATAGATTACAATATTACAAAAAATCGAAAGAAAATTAGAGATTTATTGAAGATGTATCCTACCAACTGCGACAATTACACTTGTTACTAATAACTAGTTAAATGTTTCTTTTATGAAAGGAATATAAAATACTTTTAGTGGCTAAGAATAACAAAAAATAATTTTGTAGAACTTCTGCTTACAATAATGTCAGTATAAATTATGCAAAATTTTCGTCTTAGTAGCCTAAATATAAAAAGTTCAATTATTTCATTTGCGACCGAAATTTTGTGTGAAGTTATAGAAAAATAAAATAAGAATGTGAATGTGTTTTAGTTAAACTTGTTGCAAATTAGCGATTAACTGCATTAGCATATAATAAAAACAATGCACAAATTTATAAAAAAGGAAAAACCCACATTCATAAGCAAACATTTACGTAACGACAAACACTAAATATAATTTTAAAAGAATAATTCAAGTCGGTTATACTTTTTATTTCAAAAAAGAAATTAATATTTTCAATCTTCAGGTGTGGTACATTTTAATTTATTAAAATAAATAAACTTTTTACTTTATTTTACTTTAAAGATTGCCATGTAAAATAAAATAAAATGTGATTTAAAACGATAATTATTTTCTTTATTTTAATAAAAAGAGACATATCTGATATAAATATAGTTTAAATGGTTATGGATGTAGAAGATGATATAAGCTTCATAACATGACGGTGCAACAAGGGTTTGAGTGGAAGAACGTATTTAAATATGAACTCCGCCCGTGTTTCTTTCGCCCAAAATTTTATGTATATATTTTGTTCAATTTATTTGTTTTTATATGTACTTTTAAGAAAGAAGTCCAAAGAATACAATAAATAAATAATTAAAAGGATTTGCATTATAATAAGTTCATATCGAGTATTTAAGAGTATTAAAAACAGTAAAAATATGTTGAATTGTTGAATTAAAAAGAAATTCGTGCAAAAATCGTCATGTTCAGATGTAGTCCAACTATTTAATTATGTTGTTGTTAAAGATCAATGAAATATTGCAATACGCTATGTGTATCTTACCGACTACGCCAGATAATATTTGACATTAAAATGTAATAATGTAATATTGTATCCTCCAGATATATTAAGAGTGAAAATTATAACGTGCGTAATTCAGTCGCCAATAATGCATTTTAAAGCAAAACGAACGGAAAATGGCATTTTTGTAGTCTGCAAGCGAGATCAAAAGAAGATCTGAAGATGCAACATGGGGCTAGAGTAGAAGAACATTCTATCCCCTAGATCTCTTACGTCAAAATTACAAGCACACATTTTTGAATCTATCTAATTTACATTCATTTTATTTTTGTAAGAGAAACAAAGTATTTAAATACAAATATGAATCTAAACTACGCCAATAATTATTGTTGATAATGAATAATGAACTGTAAAAATTCTCACTATGGAAATTTTACCCATTAAAGAAATAAACTAAAACAATAATATATAAAAACATAATATATATTTTTACGAGACAGTCTACGCGTTGGCTTTAAAGTTTTGGAAAGGTAAAATAAAAATAAAAAAGAGATATTGTCTTGAGTAGAAAGTAGTTTAGATTAATTTTTATGAAATGAAAGACTATTGTCTCATAATTTATATATTTTTTTGATCTAACTTCTTTTGCCATCCAAGCATATATATATTTCTTTAAATAATAAAAAATAATATTTAAAAAATCTTTTAATTACGTAGGTGTGTCTTCATTTTTTTTGGTCCAACTGATCTAAGCTTCAATTACACACATAATAATCTTTCAAAAAAGGACGTTCGGATGCCATTATATTACAGAAATTTATAAATATGAATGTATTATTATTGAATAATATAGGAACGATCGATTTTATCAACTGCACCAATTAAAATTATTTGCTAATGAGTAATGAATTGTTTTTTTGTTATAAAAATCCTAGCAACTGCGCCAGTTATATGAAGGTGGGTTTTTAAGTTTGCGGAATGGAATAGGAGGAGATGAAATAATATTAAAAAATTATTTTCCCTTTCAATATATTCACCGGCAACCTTAACACATTTCTCAGATCTATGAATTAACTTGTGAATACCTTCATAAAAATGATTTATCCTTTTCTGAAAAATATGCATCCTTCACTTCTTTCTTTTCTCGAAGCTCTTTTTTCGGATTTGGAAAGCTATAATAGTAGCCGGGATATAAGGTGGATGATCAATCGATATCGAAGCCAACCATATGCAAAGCAGCCAACGCAAGCCGGCGCTTGTGAAAGGAGCATTGTCGTGCAAGAACAGAACACCTTTGGTTAAATATACTCTTCCTTTCTTTCTAATAGCCTTTTTTAATTTCTCTAAAATTAACGCGTAGTATTATCAGGTTATAGAAACACCTTTTTCCTACTAATCAATCAAGTCTCAATGATTGTAGATTAAATAACAAGTATTTATGTTAGAATTGGTTTATTGTGTTTGTTGTGTAATAAAAATTGCTGCAATGTAGGGTTCTCAGCATTTAAGGAGGGCGATAATAATAAAAGATTATTTATTATTACAACGTGATTAATAAAGTGTGATCTGGTGTAGTAGTATTGATTAAAATCAAATGCGTCAAAAAAAATCAGAACACCAATAGAGGGCGCTGTAAAGACGCGGGTATTATTTATTTATTTTTGGCTTTCTATCTTGAATAATTCACATAAGAATAAATTATTTAAAAACTATACATAAAACTTTGTCCGACAGAAACACGGGCGGAGTTCACAACTAAATATGTTCTTCCACTCAAACCCAATTATTAACCACCATGATGTTAAGGCAGCAAGGGTCCTCTTCGACATCTAAAATCTTTTGTTTTATTCTTTTATTACCTTTTACGGAGGACACAGCAATTTTAGTTTGGAATATCGCCGAGCGGTAATTCGTAGTGAGCGCTGTAAATACTTGAATATTAGTTCAAAATATCGATGAAAAGTAATCAGTAGGGGGTGTTGAGGACACATTAATTTTAGTTCTGAATATTTATTAGCGTCAATTCGAAAATGGCGTTGTTTATACTTAAATTTTAGTTTAATATATCGTTATCCGTTGAGGGCTACATTTTAATATTCTTTCGCAATATCATATAATAATAATCAATAAGGGGCGTTGAGGGCACTTAAATATTAATTCGAGACGGTGCTGTGAATTTTTATTCAGAATATCTCCGAATTGTAATTATGAGAGTACTTTGTAGACACTTACATTTTAGGCGAGAAAAAATCAGTAGAGAATGCTAAGAACATTTAAATTTTAGTTTGGAATATCGCCGAGAGGTTATTTGTAGAGAGCGCTGTTAATACTAGAAACTTAGTTGGGAAGATCGGCGAATGGTAATTAGAAGAGGGCACTTAAATTTTAGTTCCGTATATCAACGATCGTTAATTCGAAAATGGCTCTGTGGATACAATTCTAGTTCAGAATATTGTTTAGAGGTTTTCTGTAGAGGGCATTGTAGACACTTGAATTTAGTTTTAAATATCATCGAGTTTTAAATCTCACCCCCTCAGTAGAGGGGACAGTGTACGTTTGAATATTAATTCGAAATATCTCTTATCTTCATCATCATCCTCAGAACGCGCTGTAAATTGGAAATTTTAGTTCGAAATATCGCAGAGAGGTCATTTGCAGAGGGCGCTGTTGATACTTGAATCTTAGTTCGGAATATCAACAAGCGTCAATTGATAGATGGTGCTGAGGATAAAATTTTAGTTCGGAATATCATCGAGCAATAATCAGCAGAGGACGCTGTGCACATTTTAATATTAGTTCGGAATATATCTGAGTGGTAATTATTAGATTACATTGTGGATATTTACATTTTAGTTCAGAATATCAGTCAAGGGCGTTGAGAACACTTGCGTTTAGTGCAACTGAACGGTAATTCATAGATGTCGCTTTAGATGCATAAATTTTAATTCGTTTCAATTTAAGACGTCTCAATGTTATTTTGAAATATTTACAAATGGTTATCATCAGACGACATTTTTTGTCGGAATATCGTGGAATGTTAATTAGTAGAGGGCGTTGAGGACAAATGTACAAATTTTTGTTGGAAATATCGCCGAGATGTAATCGCTTACCAGCAAAGGGCGCCATGAATAGTTTTTCGGAAAATGTTAATCATCAGAGGGCGCTCTTGACACTTACATTTACGTTCTTTCCCGCCGACTGCGAGCCCTAGAATGTCTTAACCTTTTTATGCCACTGCATTGAATCTTGCTTAGACTCAGGTCCATAGTGATAAACCGAGGTTTTATTCCCACTAACAATTTGCTCCAAAAAACCATCCTTGTCTGGATTACACTGGTTAAAAGTCGCTCGCTAACACTCGACGCGCTGCTGTTTTTGGGGCAGTGTGAGCAATCTAGGCACCCATCTTGCACTGACTGATGATTATGAAGGACCTTAAAAATGGTTGTTTCAGATATTCCAACCATTTTTACGAGTTGTTTCTTCTTCAAACGTCCATCCTCCAATATTATATTTCGATTTTTTCGATGAGATCTGAAGTGGTGATCTTAACAGACCGCCCAGAACGGCAATCATCTTCAATTGATTCTCTGCTTTGCTTGAAGAGGTTGTGCCACTTGTATACGATGTTTTTTTCTGGTCAGGTGTTCCCGCAAACAGATGTTATCTTTTCCAATATAGTTTGAACACTTTTTTTTGCTTAGTTAGGAACAATATAATGGTGCAGAACTCTTGATCAACGATAGTTCGAAGACCACTTACCTGGTTATGATAATAGTCTATATATAAATACTAATGATAAGTAACTGAGTACCTTAGAATCTCTGCGCGAGCGCTCTCATCACCCTCCAACCCCCCTCCATTCTGCGAACTTAAATACGCATCCTCGTAGCTTCTGTAAACGATCAATGTATTTAACCTACTGAGCCAATTAAAATTACTGCTAACATTTAAAATTTAAAAAAAAATCTTGAGCGGAAGAACACATGCTTGCAAGTCCTGAACCCTATGCAATATAGTGTTGTATCCTATCGACTGCGCCAACTAAAGTTTTTATTATGGCAGAGATTTATTTTAACCACCTTGCCTTTTTTAATTAATAAACTTTTTATGTTGGAGGCTTCTACTTCGTTAGACATTTTTGTAAATTTTAATAAACCCGATAACTTTGTATAACTTGGCAACTTTTTATTGTATGTGTTTAATAATAACAAGCTAAATTTGACCAAACTAGACACAATAAAAAAGTTTTCAAATTATACAAACCAAGTTATTGTGTTTTATTCAATAAGATTATATAATCAACTAAATTCGAAATTAATATGAAAAAAAAAACATATACAAGCTTCAGATATAGACTTAGATTTCTTATTTAAAAATGTCCAAAAGTTATTTTTAAAATAGGCGTTCCTTAGGATTCTAAACAAGCAACTCTTCTGTTCTTTGTTTATCGTAATATGTATGTATAGCAAGTTTCTTTTATCAGATTACAATATATAAATAATTTTAACTCATGATATAAATTATGCTGACCTATCTCAAAATTTTAATTTTAGGTTTATAATCAAATACCTAAAATTGATAATAAAGTCCTATATTGACCGCTATATGAAGACTACTATGCAACTTTTCTAAAACTACAGAATTTTCTTGCTTTAATCCTTTAAAAAATTAACTTTTCCAAACTAATTAGCACCCGTTTTTTGAGTTGTTAATGAAGAATATAGTAGAATATAATATGACTTTTGTGGAAAATAAGTAATGTATACTTACATTTTATGTAAGCGCTACATACCATGAATGTCCAGGGCTTTCTTCACTACGGAGGTGACAAAAACTTTTCTTTAGGCATAACATTATAACACCTTGATTACAACTAATAGCGAAACAAATATTCAAAAATAATATGCAATATAGTAATCAATCCTACCGACTGCGCTAATCAATTTTTCGGCTATTACTGGTATAGACTTAGTTATTTTTAAAATTTAATGTTGTTTATAAAGGTAAAATAAATTTATTTTTACATTAGGTGTTCCTCAGTGTTCAAAAAAAGCATTTGACCTCTTAAAGAATTTCCGAATTCTTAAGACTGTACTTGGTTGGTTTACTGCAATTTTTATAATAACATTGTTTTGTCGATTGTCAATACACAAATTAATTAACTTATGATATAAATGATGCTATTTATGTAAATAATGTTATCCTAACTCCAAATTTTAACTTAAAGTCTGTATTTAAAAGCCTAAAACTGTCAAAAAGCCTTCTATTGACAATCGTGTTAAGATTATTATGCTACTTAATCAAAACTAACAACTTTCTTGCTTTAAAAGATTAACTTTCTTGGAATGGCTTTTATTAACTAGGATAACATGCGGTATAGTTTTTTTAAAGCTCAACACTTTGATAATTAGTTAATAGATGGGAATATAAAATGAGCATGGAGGCAAATAAAGATTAAAGTAGTATTTATTTACCTTTTATGTAAGCACTACAGACTTTTAAGACTCTGAGATTTCATTCATTACCGCTAAGGAGCGAGTTATTTTGTATCATAACATAAAATAAGTATAGAAGAGAATATAAATTGGGTTAAAAGAAAATAAATATTTAAGTAAAATGTGTATTTTATACTTATGTATAATCGCTACATAATTTGAACACAATCAAATTTTACAAAGATTGAGAGAAGTGGTTAAAAAAGCACAGGGTTTTTGTCTACTTCTCTTCATCTCTGTCCATCCTGCATCAATCTGATTTAGCTAAATATTTTTAGACATTTGAGATCTTCCGTATTGCCTCCATCTACTCTCTTTTTTTTAATTTCCCATTGGCTCTTGCGAAACAATGAAAAATGCATTGCCTAATTTTTCCTTTAAATATTATATTTAGTTAATTATTGTACCATCTTTGGTAGTTTGGTTGCATAAAATAAATAATCTACTGATAACGGTCCCTGTGTATCTGAAATGTATATTCACGTATGATATGATGATTAATATAACTTCATGTAAATCATCGAATAAACTACATACTTGCAAATTCTTTGTATTAAATATTGTTCCCCGTCAACAACAGCTACGAACCGGTTTCGATTTTTTTGGATATCATCAGCTTAGCGCAGTTAGAGACAGCGAATCGAGATTGTTATAATTGTTGCTATTGACAGATCCCTTTAATATCGGTGGTTATCCACCCATTTCGGATCTAGTGCAACGTTTAGACAATAGATGGCACCTTTATGGTTTTATCGTATGTTGTTTATTAAATTCCTACTAGCATATCTGAAACCGAATTCAAAGCGGTATACTATCCACTGGGCCAATCGTTAGACATAATTAACTCTTCCGAACTTTTGAAGTAATGTATTTTAATTAATAATAAATCAAATTGTTATTAAAAGATATATCCCACCAACTGCCCCAATCAACTTTTCCGATAATAATGAACATCCTGTAGAAACATGTTTTAATAAATAATAAACTTAATCAAAGTTTTTATAAGTGGTCTATCCCACTGACTGCGCCAATTAGCTTTGGCAATAATAAACGCTCCTGAAGTAACATGTTTTGATAATAAATTTAAACAGAATGTTCTTAAAGATATAGCCAATTAACTAGGGCGATAATTAACGTTTCCTGAAGTAAAATAATTGAATAAATAATAAATTTAAACAGAGTGTTATTAAGATATATAACCTACCGACTGCGCCAATTCAGAGATAATAATTTGGAGATAATAACGTTCACGAATAACATGTGTTATATTTTTTAAGATACATTTAAGGGTGTAGATAAATAGTCATGTAATTATTATTTATATTAATTTTCAACCATATACAAGAAATTTTTTATGCATCCAAACAGATATTCAAGATGTTGCAGTGATAAAACCATCAAGTTATTTGAAACCTTTCACCACGCCAGCATTGTATATTAAGCAAGACGGAATCATTACAACACGAAATTATACCTTCCTCATGTCAACGTGAATTGCAAAACTGGCGCACATTCCCACAGCTATTCCTAATAATACATAATTAATCAACAATTTCCAATAGAGACTTAAAGCGACTCCTATTAATTCCGAGCTGGGAACGTTTAGATCGAAGCCGACAATGGCGACCAGATCCAGAGCCTTTACTTTCCAATGAAATTTGCTACAATGGGCGAGATAATTAAATAATGGCTCGAAACGGTCCAGTTAATGAGTAGGTTCAATAACCCACTCACATTGGACACAATCAGCATATACTTGTGTGTGTGTGTGTACTTTACAATACTTGTCACTTGCAAAACGGTCGGCCATTGGAAAAAGCGTGAAGCCTAGATCGATTCTTTCCGTTTTTGACGCATGAGTAGATTTTAATAGCGTGCCATATGCAGTCGATCGCGAAGTGAAAAAGAAAATATATAAAGTTGCAAATGTAATTCTTCGGAGGCATTAGGTATGAATTATTGCGGATTAAAACGGCGCCATCTGTGAAATTACTCGATTATCGCCTTATATACTTTATGGGCAGAATTGAACCTTATTCCCGGCAATTAAATTTCTGCTATGATGGTGGTGGTACTTATTACAGTATGTTCTTTTAACGCTTGTATTTATTTCACTTAAAATATTAAAGTCCTTTTACGTCATTGTAGTTTAATTAATTATTAATTCAAAAATACGAAACTTTTCGTTAATCTACAATCTGTTAAATGTAAGTTTAAGATGGTAAAAGTTAATTTTTTAATGGGAACATATTTGAAGATGTCTTTGTATTCATTACAGTTAAAATTTGCAGAGGGAAACTTTTCCTAATAGGATCAACATTGAATTATTGTTGATAGTCAGTTGTTTATAATTGTCGGTGGTGTATCCACTCAATTTGGGAAAATTAGTGCAACGTTTAGACAATAGGTGTCACTTTAATGATATATCTAATATTAAATTGCTTTTGTCGATGTTATTTTGTTAACTCGAATCTATTTTCTCGGATGGATGGTGTTGGGTGCAAAGGTGCGGCACGCACCTTAGAATTGATGGTTTCAATTTTGAGCATACCACCCACGTGTCCTGTAATTGATACGCGACTCATGCGTGTCCCACATGCTCTTTCGTAAGAGGGTGCGACGTGCGTTCTTGGAAAACGTTTTAATTATAGATATGCGTTCTATAATGAATGAATAATCCTTTTTTAAAATTGAAAATTATTTATACAGAATAATATAGCTTTTTCGCATAGGACACGAGATTTTTTAGTTATGTGTAACAAAAGTAATATGATGGCTACATCAAACGAATATTAATGTAGTAGTTTATTTAGTATAAATGTATTATTTATTTAAGCGTACTCTTGACCTACCACAATAATCAATACATTGGCCTATCGTATTCCCGACCTAGCTTAATAAATTACTCATTAACCAAGGTTAATATTAATCAATAATCAATAATAATTATTATTTATGCTGTATTGAATTAAGGATATCTTATAATTAAAAGATTTACACGAGGTATCAACGACATCATCCAAATAATTATCACTTCTAGGTTTTGTAACATAAGTTATTGACTTTCCCACTAATCTGATTTTATCATTCGTGAATCCATCGCTTTTCCAGCCAGTTAAATAATGTACCACGGTTGCTTTTTGCACGACCAACATTCTACGGTTTGTAATTGATTGGATTGTAACATTCGCCGTTAATACCTCGCAACAATGCTTTCTGTGCCAGGCGAATAAATACCCCGCGCAGTGTAACTGTTTTCCGCTTAGCGAAGGAAGTAGGTTAAGCTGCGGCTAAAATTAATTACGCGCATTGATTCGTTATCGGAAATTATACCCATTCACCGTACGCGACAAGGCAGGAATAAAAAAACATGGAAATCAAAATCGTTCTGGCATTCACTGAATCGCCTACATTCAGTTTATCGTCGTTTATTGTACCTAATATACTCTACTCTACATATAATAACTTATTTGATTACAATATTTGCCAGAAAAGGTGTAAATAAATAATTATAGAGGTAACTTTTAATCACACCTCGTAAGACTATTTACAAATTTATATTTTGTTGATTTTAACATTCGTTTAATCTGTGTCTCTTTCCACCTCTTTCTATTTTGTGTTAGATGTTTTGCTTCTTCCCCTTCTTTCTATTGCATCTCTGATTCCATCATTACATGTTTTTCTCGGTCTTCTTCTCTGGCTCCTCTCTTGTACTCTTGTTTCATATAGCATTTTCGTGTTTCATTCAGTTTTCATTCGGTTTATATGTCCAAACCATCTCATGCAACAAATATGAGATTTCTCTAACATATAGTAGTAAAACCTGTACAATGACGGAGCATCAAAAAGGGAGAATAAACGCAACAGAGATGAGATTTCTCAGGAAGATAGAAGACAGAACAAAACTAGACAGGGTAGAAAATGAAAAAAAATACACAGAACCTAAGCATCGTCTATTTTTTTTTCATTTTCTACCTTGTCTAGTTTTTTTCTGTCTTCTATCTTCCTGAGAAATCTCATCTCTGTTGCGTTTATTCTCCCTTTTTGTTGCTCCGTCATTGTACAGGTTTTACTACTATATGTTAGAGTAGGTCTTATTACATTTTTTTACTATTTCCGTTTTTATTTCCTTAGGTATTTCCTTCTTACCAAAGAACGTAGGTTTTATCATGTTGTATAGTTTCCCAGTTTTCCCAACTTTGTCTTCTATTTCTTTGTCTAGCTTGCCATTGCTTTCGATTATTGTTTCCGGGTATTTATAGCTTTCTACTTATTCTATTGTTTACGCTCCTTTGTTATTATCATTGATTTTGGCATTTTTTTGGTTTATCTTCATATTTAGGTTTGTTCCCTGTTTAGTATTTGCATATTTTGTTGTAAGTCTTTTTCGGTTTCTGCTATGACCACATCATCTGCGAATAGTAGTTCTGTTATTTCCGTTCATCTCATCTTCCAAAATCCTAATTTCAGTGTTTTCATCTTTTTTTCTGCATCTTTTATTGCAGAATCTAACTCTAATGTGAACAGGATGGGTCTTAGGACACTCCTATTTTTGTTTGTCTGTTCATTCCTCGTTATTGGTTTTTACGATGTTATTGTTATTTTCATATATGGCTTATATTGTTCTGATTATTTACTTTCATATTCCCCTATCTTCTTAAGTTTTCCATATATCTTCTCTCTTTATTATGTCGAATGATTTTTCTAGGTCCACAAAACATACATGTGCCTCTCTGATCTTCTTTATTATTTTTTCGCTTACTATCCTCAGTATGAAAATTAAATATTCTGTGCTTCTTCCTGTTCTAAATCCGCATTGACCTTCTTCTATTATATTTTCTACCTTTTCTCTGATTATTCTTTCAAGTAATCTTGCCATTACTTTACCTGGTGTGCTTCTTAATGTGATTCCTCTATAATTATTGCAGTCTCTATTGTTTCCTTTCTTGTATAGGGATAGAATTATTCCTATATTCCATTCTGTATCTTTCCCTTTTCATAATACTTCATTCATTAATTCTGTCAGTTTTCACACTCCCACTTCGCCTATGTTTTTAATCATTTCTGGTGTTATTTGATCTTTGCCTGGTGATTTTCCATTCTTCGGTTTTTTGATAGCTTCTTTTGTCTCTTCTTCCGCAATTTCTTCAGCTTCGTTCATATCGCTGTCCATTCCATTGTCCTCTTTTTCCGGTTTTCTTTTGGTCTGTATTTCTGTATCTGTCAGCTCCTCAAAGTAGTTTCCATCTTTGCATTATTTTATCCTCATTTGTCACTATCTTTCCCTACTTATTATTTATGTTCATTACACTGTGTTCTTTTTTTATTTTAATTGTTTTTAAGTTCCGTAGAATAATTTCTGATTATTCCGATAATTTTCGCTCATCTTTATACCAAATTCCTTCGATGAATCTTGTTTGGACTTCTGTACCTGTGATAATAAAGATATTGAAGAAAAATGGACAATATACAAAAAATGTTTGATAGAAGCAGCAAGGGAACAACAAAGATAGGCAACAAATATAGAAAGAAAACAGAGTAGTGGTCCGAGAAAATAAAAGCAAAAGTCAAAAATAAGAAAAAAAGCTTAAAAAAATATTTGAGTATGAACAAAAACGAATATTTTGAACAAGAAAGAGAGAAGAAAAGATGTAAAAATTTTTCTTCTCTCTTTCTTGTTCAAAATATTCGTTTTTGTTCATACTCAAATATTTTTTTAAGCTTTTTTTCTTATTTTTGACTTTTGCTTTTATTTTCTCGGACCACTACTCTGTTTTCTTTCTATATTTGTTGCCTATCTTTGTTGTTCCCTTGCTGCTTCTATCAAACATTTTTTGTATATTGTCCATTTTTCTTCAATATCTTTATTATCTTTTTCTTTGGCGAATGCTCTATTTATTATCTCCTGGTATGTCTTTCGGTATTGTTCTTCTTTAAGTTTGTGCGTCTTTATTTTCTCCTTGATTATTTCTCTACTCTTGTCAGTTTGTTCTTGTTGTCTTCTTGCTATGTCTATTTTATTACAGTGATCGCTTCCTATCTCGACTTTTCTTGTTACTTTTACGTTTTTACAATTTTCCATTTATTTTTACATATTAGGCAGTAATCCATTAGGGATTTTTCGTTCCTGCTTGTGTTCTAGTATATTTGTGTATATTTTGGTGGTTAAATTTTGTGTTTGTGATTATTAAGTTATTTTCTTTGTAAAGTTGTATTATTTATAGTCTCCATTATTGTTCCTTGTTGCTTCTTCTTCTTTCCCCATATATTCTTCTATTCCTTCGTTTTTTGTGTCCACTCTTCCGTTTAGGTCTCCTATGATTATAGTGTTCTCCGTTCCATCGTCTATTTCTTTTTGTAGATCCTCATAAAACTTGTCTTTGTCTTCTTTTCTTGCATCTTAATTTTCTTCATATGCTGTTATTATAGTCCACTTTTCTTCTTTTGTTAGCATTATGCCTACTGACACTATTATTTTATTCACCTGCCATTCCTTTATATATATAATATCTTTTAACCTGTCTGGTGCTACTATTAATCCTACTCCTCCTTTAGTTCTCTCCTTTTCCTCCACTCCTGACCAGATTATCCAATATCCTTTATGTAGTATCTGTATACATTTTCTTTTCTTTTTAATTTATGTTATTGTCATTATTTCGACTTTGTGTTCTATAATTTCCACTATTAGTGCAATTTCTTTTACTTTAAGGCTTCTTACATCCAATGGGCCTATTCTCAATTCGTTTTTTCTTCCCTATTTCTTTTTTTTTTTTTTTTCATTTGTACATTCCATGTGGTTGTGTTTCTTTGTTTTTGTTATTTAGATGTGTCCTTATTATCTGTTTGGGTCGTTTTTGTCGTTTCCTTGTGTTATTAGTTTTTTTGCCTATCTTCCTGCTACTAGTCCTTACTCCTGCTCATTGAAGGTGTATTGTTCTCCATTTATCCATATTTTGCTCCCTTTGTTTCTTTCCTCTTCCTGGCCATGATTCTAATTTCTCTTTGAACTTCTCTCTCAGTTGTGGTCATGTCGTTATTAATATATATTTGATAGTTCTTCAGTTTGTTGCTCTTGGCTTTCATAATTTCCTCTATTATTATCTCTTCTCCTTTTACTTTTTCTATTTTGTGGACCTTGACTTTTACTTGTAGTGTTTCCTTGCAGAACTTCTCTCCAGACTTTACGTTCTCTTCTCTTATTTTGTGACCTTTTATCACAATGTTGTTCCTTCTTTTATCTTTCTCCATATTATTCTGTTCTTTAGTTTTCCGTACCTCTTTTTCATTTATTTTCTTTTCTTCTCTTCTTTTTTTTGATCCCATTTTTCCTCTTCATTCCTCTTCTTATCTCTTGTATTTCTTCCTTCAATTCCTCTGTATTTTTTATCTTTATCAGCATGTTTTCCACTTCCTCAATATCTTTTTTTTTTCTTGTCGCCGTCTCTGATTTGTTTTTCTGTTTGTTTTTAGCTGTTACTCTTTCTTCTTGTATTTTTCCTCGTTTTGGTGACCTCTTTATTCATTTTGTTGATTTAATATTTTAATCAAGAAAGACTTCCTATATTTTACTTTCTAATTTTGAAAAAAAGGAATTTTTAAATCTTAAAGAATTATTTATTTGTAGTCTTTATAAGATTCATCTGTTGTAGATTTATGAAATGTTTTCGTGTTTTTCTAATTATTTCTTAAAGTCTCGTTGATAAATTCCTAACACTGCAAGTATATTATTAGTGATAGAATAGCATAAGTCTACATCCGAAACAAAACTATTTCTTTTCAAGAAAAACTTAAAAGTAATAAAATATATAAGATTAGCTTATGAAGACAACAAAATAAATTATTTCTTGATGAATAGACAGCTAGTAAAATTATCTGTCTTTGTGCAGTTATACTTATTTAGCTGTGATAAGGAATAATGATTTATATGTGCATGTAATTACTATTAGTTTTGATTATTTCAGTAGCCTCTCTTAATTTTTCTAAATAAGCAGTTTATCTTTTATATTTAATATATTAACTGATGAGGCTGTTATATATTGAAAATTCATATTTACTTGTTTAGTTGTTGAAATAAAACTTTTATATTTAGTCAAAACCATTAAAAACTCGTATCTAAAATTAGGGAAAGTGAAATTATTCTTGATTATTCTTCGATATTTGATTACCAATATGTGGTAAGTTGTAATTATGTAACAATACTATGGGTTGTGAATATATTTATTATTGCTTCGTCAATAAAATTTTCTGGATGTCTTATTATATAATTTCTCGACTTTTTATTCATTTTTATTCATTGCGTTATTTGACTCAGAAAATGGAAGAGGTTGAATCATCACGGATTGAAAATTGAATGAATACTGTCGAAAATAGCTTACATCATTAAGTCAGAAATTTATCTAACGCCCACTTGCACCGCAGCTACTTTATCATTGATTAAAAGTTAATTGAAAAATCGCTTTTCACCGCAACTTAACCACGATGAAAGTCCTCCAAAAACGTCAAATATTTAACCAGCCGATTTTGGCCGGTTAACGTGCCAAGTACGTAGCGACTAACTTCAGGACGTTTATAATCGCAAAGTTATTTATGTACATTTGTCAGACTGTTTATATATAGGTTAAATATCCAGATTCGCCACTGTTATCAATTGTACGGTTTAAAAATACCAAAAATAAAAATGAAAACCCAATAAAAACTCAATGTTATTACTCTGTAATCGGTGGTTACTTAATCAGCCGACGGTGCAACAGAAATAATCTGGTTAAAGTTAATCAGGATTAGTTATCCGAAAAATTCAACCAGAGCTGGTGCAAGTGGCCATAAGACACTTAAAACTCGTGCCATTTTCTCTTATTGGTTTTGGATCAACTTAAACTTGCACTAGAAGTTTGTCTTGAAGATTTAGAAAATGTGCAAAGCTAGCTTACATGAATACGGAGATAAAACCTTTATCTAAGCTCTTCGAAGAATGTGGTGGGGGCGACCGTTTTTATGTGATAATCCATAAGGTAATTTTAAATGTTTTAATACCACTGTAAGTTTTTTGATCTTCCGTAATTCTTCTAAGTTTTTTTTAATCATTAACTACCTATTGTAGTTCTTTGGACTTTTTTAGATGATAAATTGATCAAACGTATCAACCATCACCCATCACAGAATTGAAAGTTGGCTTTAAACTGTCAGAGATAGCTTACATCAATACGAAACTGGCATATTATAATATATTATGAGTTCCTGTTAGTTTTTTTTTCAGGATGTTATTGGTATTTTATAATTACTATTCGTAGTGCTTTGAAGCGGTTTTGTAGATTTCTAAAGAATCAGTAATATCTCAGTTCGTTATCTACATAAATTAAATATAATACTACCTGAAAAAGCTTTCATTAATTCAAATATCAGAACTCTATATATATTTCTATCATATGTGAAAAGCTATGATTTATGTATGAACAATTAAAACTCCTAGTTCTTATCTGAAGGCTATCATGTGATTGATCAAATAGACCAACCAAAGCCCGTAATCAAATTAGGCGTAATACTGTTTGAGAAAGCTTGTATCAATTCAAAGATGATGTATTGATGAGTATTTATGATTTTTAAGGAATTTAATAATGACATTGGTGATTGTTCATGAACAGAAAATGGTTCTAATAATGTCTAAAAGAGTTTGGAAATTATTTAGATATTAGATCTTAATCTACAGCCTTATATCGTAATTTTTTTAATAAGAATTTTGACCATCAAAAACTAAAAAAATCACAGAAGATCGAATGCCCTAAGATCTGCTTGTTAGAAGGCATACGGACGATTTTCCTGAAGTAGAGAATTAAAAATTGAATTATTATTTTTTAGATCAAAGGTTTAGACAATAGATGGCACTTAAATGGTATTGTGTTAATTAGAAACTGATCGATTACATGTAACAGAAAATGATCGTAATATTTGTTAAAAAGAGAATCATTTTGGAAGTAGGATGTTCATTTAAGACTCTCAAATATCTCATAGATTTTCTTAATAAGATTCTTGAATGTAAATAACCTGTCGTTCTGATTGGAAGGCTATCCTGAGGATTTTTTTAGAAAATCTTGAACGGATTAACTGTAATACATTATCCACCAAAAATGGATGTAATAATCCTCGAGAAAATCAATCAATTCAGAGATTCAGAAAAGGGATCTTCAATCAAAGGCAATCTGAGGTTCTATGATTTTTCTCAAGATGTTTTTGATCATCTATAATTATTAACTACAAACTACATGCGAATGTTAGGAGATTATTTCGAGGATTTCCTTAAAGTCATCATTTGAATCAATTGGGATTTTAGTTTTAATAAGAGCTAAATCGTTGGCCTTAAGTTGTAACTTACTGTAAATCATTCCAACTTTTATTAATAGTTGCTCCCTTCGGTGTAAACTTAAAATGGACGATTCCTCGGACGCTGAAACTCATATTTGAAGGCCTCTTAAAGCATCTGGAATGTTACGTTTGCATCCTTTAAAAGCCGCACACAAAACTTGATTGCATAAACCATATCTTATTTTTAAAAGTTTTTGCCTATTTATCTCTCTGGGTTTCACTGGGCTATATTTTTGCTTAAATCGTTTCAAAGTATGATCATTTTGGTTTCTTTACATTTACTAAACCTATGTAAAAAAAGAAAAACCGGCTTCAAATACCTACTTATTGGTCCAAATTTATTTCGACTATATTTTGGTCATCCCAACTAATGAAATATTTTATTTATATTGCCAATATAGGTATCGCGAGAAGAGACATGAATAAGAATACATATTCTAAAAGAGATAACTTCAGCCATATTTGGAAAAAACATTGGTTACAATTCGTTAATTTTTATCAGTTTTGTACGTCTTAGAATATGGCAGCAAATAAAGTGCATTATAGGCATTTAATGTTTTTCTTTTTCCGAAAGGACAAAAAGCCACACATGCAGCAAATAAGATATGCGCAGTTTATGGTGAAGGTGGTGTAGCCGAAAGAACTGTGTGGAAGTGGTTTGCTCGGTTTGAAGATCAAGAACGCCCAAGTAGGCCGTCCACAACAGACGACTGATTAAAATAGAAATCAAAAATAACACTCGCTCAACATTACGTCAATTAGCAGGAATGCTAAATAAACCAAAATCAATCATCCACGATCATATTGTGATGCTTGGCTACGTAGACCGTCTTGATGTACGGGTTCCACATGATTTAACATGGCAAAATCCGTTGGATCGCATCACCATTTGTGATATGGTTTACAAACGCAAAGAGGAGACACCATTTCTGAAGCAATTAGTGACGGGGGATGATAAATGGATAATTTATAAAAACGTTCAGCGTAAAAGGTCTGGGAGAAAGCGTGATGAACCACCTTTAGTAACCCCAAAAGCCGGTCTTCATTCGAAGAAGGTAATTCTCTGTGTCTGGTGTAATTGAAAGGAACCATTATTATGAGCTTTTACCAAATAATGAAACAATAAATTCGGTAAAGTATTGCTTTCAATTAGAAAAACTGAAGACAGTAATCGAACAAAAACGTCCAGAAATAGCGAATCAGAAGAGCGTCGTCTTTCATCAGGACAATACCCGGCCTCATGTTTCTTTGACAACTTGACAAAAATTGTTGGAGTTTGTTTGGGATGTTTTACCCCATCCACCGTATTTGCCAGAACTCTCAGATTTCCACCTTTTCCGATCATTACAAAATACCCTTAATGGGAAAATTTCAACTCTTTGGTTGAGATAAAAAATTATTTAGACAATTTTTTTGCCGAAAAAGTGAGAGATTCTGAAAGGACGGAATTCTCAAGTTGCATGAAAGATGGAGAAAAATTATAGAACAGAATAATATCTATATAATTCAATAAATGTATACCAAAATTGAAATAACTTGCATTTCAATTTTCTTTTTAAATACTTACTAACCCTTCTGGAATTAGTTAGCCTTGATTTCAAATGATCTTTTCTAAAAGATTTTGTTAATTTTTACTTAACTTGCACTACAAATTGTGTTTTGGCTTGGTACTGTGGATGTAGAGTTGGAGTTATCAGAGTTGACTATTGGTAAGAGTTGAAAGTAGCTATTTTACTATATTAGTACTTCTGAATATTAGATATCGCTCTTAGAATATCTAGTGGATGTGGAATTAGAAATCTCTTCATGGTACTTCTTACAGCATAATTAAACACACAAAACAATTGCAGACACGGTCTTCTTTGATCACCCACGCTCACCGATGTACTTTTGTAGAGTCCTTCTTTGATCTAGATTTATATCAGTTATGAATAATTATAACCTCTTTTTTCAATTAAGAAGTAATTAAGTCAAAGGAGTTAGGTACAAAATCAAATTATTAACTAGTATAGCATTATGAGTATTCATTTATCCTAGTATGTCTGAATATTAGATTAGAAGATTTGGGTGTGGAATAGGTAAGAGTAATATCCATTTTTAGATTCTTTTTGCCAAATTTTTTATTTTACAGTACAACTGAACTTACAAAGCTAACACGGTCATATCTGTTAACCGATTAATTTTTACAGAGCTTTTTGTCAGATTCTTAGAAAATATATACCGATTATAAAGTAATTAAGACACAAAGAAATTATATTTAAAATCAAGCTATCAAATGCCAGGTTTATTATTATGGCCGTTCTAAATATTTTAATTTTTTGTTCTTAAAAACGTTACAAAAAATATTTTCTATAACTAAGAAGAAAATTTTCTTTATACATGTCACAAAATTGGGAGGCAAATTATCTATGTTACTGTCCTGTTCGACAATTTTTCTTAATCTTTCATTATTTTTTTATCTTCATTCTTATAAGCTTTTACAAAACATATTTTCTAGAACCATGAAGGACATTTTCTTTGTATATATCATTAAGGACGAAATTAAACAATGTAGGGGCCCGGCTGTAACAAGTAAGAGGAAAATCCTGCAATGTATGTTCTTCAGCAAAATATTAAATTTTATCAAAATCCAAAATAGTCCTTGACGAGCTAAATCTTCTTTCTTTAATTAAAACCTAAATCCGAAAAACACCCAACTGTCATCTATGAATGAAAACACTTTTAAATTGAAGGATAATATGGAGTTATTCAATGCGTTTTGATGGTTTAAAATAGAAAATATAAATATTGAACCAGGTGGGCTTATAAGGGATTGTCTTCGTTATTTCTTCAACTTTAGAATGTACTTAGGTCTACGTCTAAAGTTACATATTTTGTGGTAAATTATTAGGCGAAACGTACCAAATGATGCTAACAGTTTTTGATTATTGGTTTTATTAAAGTAACTACCAAAACACCAAATTCACCTTTTGTAACATCCCTACCTTTAAATAAGAGCATAATAATACCTGGCAGGTGTTTGTTTTTATGTTTTTTTTATTTTTAATGTAAATGAAGCTCGTACATAATAGAAGCCTCTACCCTTTTTCCCAGTCGGTCACGTACCAAAGAAACAGGAAACCGTTTCATACACCATTGAAGCCGGAAACGTTTCTAAACGCACTGAACGGCCTGCGTCGTTCGGGACGGCGCCGAAGCGATAAACTGGCCGATTGTTTGGTCTGCGAGCATTGGCGGCCGGACGGTCGTAAAGCCGCGCGAAAAAGTTCGCCTTTTACGTTCCGATCATGCTGGAATTGTAAACAGTTTCATGGTGTTTACGGGTTTCCCAGTTAGCAGAACTGTAGCGTTTCCATTAGGAGAGTTTATGACCTCCGCGGTGTAATCCGTACCTATGTTCTTGTGTTAATTACCTCCGCTTTTGTAATACACCTCGATAAGAAGTCAACTGCTGTTTTTCCCGAATAGATTGTGTTTTGTTTTGTGTTGTTCACCTTTCATTTGTTGTATTTTGAATTTCATATTTTCTGTCATAGAAATCATAGATCACACTTTATTCTAACAGTCTTAAAATATCATTTGTTTAAACTGTCAGTTGACTATTTTTTAGAGACCAACTATACTATTAAAGTAATGATCAAAATGATTACTATAACAAAAGTCTTTAATATAAAAGGTGGTAAATAATAGGTATCTTCTGTAGAAAAAAGTACAAATGCAATAATAACGAAATCGCTTCAAATGAAACCTTTTCATTGCACTTGCAAGGAATAGCGGAAACAATGGTCATTGTTACAAGAACGCCGTGTGGAACATATGGTGTCGGTGCACACTAATGCACGTAATAAGGCAACGAATTAAGAATAGAGATGCACCGTGAATTCCCCCCATGAATGGGATTTCCTGTTTGTTCTCTTCGTCTTGTTGTGTACTCAATCATAAACACATGCTGCCGACACTACCAGCAGCAGCGCAGCACTCCTAGAACGGAACTCATAGGTTTAAAGAGGAAGCGATTATGTGGTCGGATTATTTATAAAACCCCGCACACACACTTCCACTAACAAGGAAATATTGCGCCGATCTTATAATAAAGCTTCGCCTTTACAATCCGGAACAAAATCGACTTTATATAACATTTCATTGAGATATACAGCTGTTTATAAAAGGAGAAATTATAATTATAAGCTATTCATTGTTTTTTAAACCCCTGAAAGAATGAGACAAAGGAATAAAAACGGAATAAAAGGTGCTCCATCTTGTTGAGATCTATTCAATTGATGTTAAAGCTGTTACTTTTTATACGTAAATGAAATCACGTTTAAAATAAATAATTTGAAAATTATTTTGTGTGAAAGTTATGCTTAGCAATTAATATTGGCTATATAGAAGGAATTTATTATGTAGAGTCGATATATTCTTAAGGAAAAATTAGAGACTGTTTACCCAACAACAAAATAAACTTTTACTTGCCGTGCTTACTATTCGCGGCTAATATATGTATGTGTAATGCTTTCCTTTACTATCCAATTTTTTTAAAATTCCATACAGATGGCACTAGAATCGTAAAAATTCGTTTCTTTGGAAAAAATGCTTTTAACAGATTCAAATGAAATAAAACCATTCTTATTTAAGAAAAATTCACACAGACACACATCGTTTTGAAGAAGTTATCGGCTTCTGATAAAATACCTTCCTCTCAGATTCTAGAAGGGCCGGGAAATGAGGGCAACTAGAGAATAAATTGACAAATACGTAACATTGGAGAAATATTTATTTGCGTGCCGTCGACATTAGAGTTACCCAATGTGCATCACGAGGAGTTGCGCGACCGGACTTTGCACATCAGTTGGTCCTGAAAAGGACCGATTCATTATTGCCTACTACCTACAATATCTGCTCGAAGTCATGTCCGTTATTGTTGCGGTATATTTTCACTCTCTTCTCGAAGCTTGAAGATTTGTCCATAGGCACGGCGAATCCTCTCTTTCATGTCGTCGCTACATCCTTAAGGTATCCCCGCAAGAAAATACTAAGGATATCAAGTCCGGAGACCGGACCGGGCAATTTACTGGCCCTCCACGACCAATCCACCGTTCCGGGAAAACCTCGTTGACTTGATTCGCATAATGTGCCAGTGCTCCATCCTGTTGCAACCACGTCGTCATCTTCAACTGCAAATCAACGTCTTCTAATAACTGTTGTAGATCTGCCGCGAAAATCAAGATACTACGCACCTGTCAATAACTCTTCTAAAAAATAAGGTCCAATCAAGTGTCAAATCCAAAATCCCACACCAAACATTCAGGCTCTAACGATGTTGCGTTTTCAAATCTCGCGTCCAGTTGGGATTTTCAGTGCCCCAGTAATGACAGTTGTACCTATTAACGATACTTATGTTGTGGAATGTCGCTTCGTCCGAAAACATTACGCGCCGGAAAAAGTATGGATCTATGGTTTTTTTCTGTTCGGCCGAATTGCAAAACACAAGCCTGATTCGAGAGTTATTTTCTGAGAGTGCTTGTACTGAGTATGCGCTGAGTTGTCGATATCGAAATTCCGAGCTCCTCTTCGATACCTCGCAGACTTATGTGTGGATCGTTGTGCACCAATCCTAAAACAGCCAGCGTTCTTGGATTCGGGTTGCCGCCATCCATCCTGTCAACTTTTTCGCGTTGTCGTGTGAGGTGTCCTTGTCGTTCGCATTTAATATTTTTACTCCAACAGGGGTTTGGAGGGAGGCGAGGGTCAGAATCCGATGTCACCCTCAGAATTATGTGTGTGTGTGGATTTCGTCCTAAATAAGAACGTTGTTTTTTCATCTAAATCAAACATTTTTTCAATAAAAACGAATTTTTACGATTCTGGCGCCATCTATTTGGAATTTGAAAAAAGTCGCCAGATAAAAAATGCATATTTTTTACGCTCTTTCCGAATCTGCAATAAAAAATAGGGGTTCTTATTAAAGATTTTCAAGTTGGTTGGAGCTGACAATTCCTTGCAGTTCTTACTGAGAGTCATATTACAATATATAATATATTCTATATTCTAATGCTTTAAATATTGATACATATTCAGCTGTGTAAATACAAGATGGCGCAAAAGTAATGCCATAGTTTGAATTGGCTACCATTTTGTTATAAATGAAAAAAAAGTCTGTTTTCATCAAAAGTTTATTTGAATATCGCTCAAATGGCCACCTTCCGAGTTAATGCATAATTGCGCTCGTTTTACGGCATTTTGAATTGTTGCTTGCTTACCATCTGGCTTCAAATTGGCGATTTCTTCTTCAATGTTAGCTTTCAAGTCTTGTAAGGTACGTAGTTTGTTGTGGTAAACGCGAGGTTTTAAAAAGTTCCAAATGAAGAAGTTTGATGCTGTTAGATCTGACGATCTGGACGGCCAGTTCAAATCTCCAAAACGATCTGGAAATTGATGTCTCCATAGTTACCCGAAGTGTGTGAGCGGTTGCTCCGTCCTGTTGAAACCAACGATGATCGAGACCTAATGCAGCAACTTGCGGCAAAAATACTCGTTTAGCATCGGCCTGTAAGGCTCGCCATTTACGGTTACGGCGTCATCGGCGTCTTAAAAAAAAAGGACAAATCATTTTTTCACTGCAAATACCGCACCAAACAGTCACTTTATGTGGATTCTCTGTACCACAGAAACAGACAAAATGACCAAATTCAAGTTGCGTTAAAACAACTGACTTAAAATTTGTCAAATAAGCAGTAACAGTAACATCCACGATCTTGAGGTGTGTATCGCTCCATAGTTTGTTGACAACTAATTCACTATATATCTACATCATAAATGTCAAAGCACACTGACATTTGGCGCCATCTGCAAAAATGGCGGCCAATTTAAACTATGACATTACTTTTGCGCCACCTTGATACGTTGTTATCGATGGTTTCTGCTAGTTCAAATTTCGCCTCAGGGACAACAAAAGACTATCCAACGCCATTGGTCGTTTTGGAACCGCCAGTATATTTTTTTATGGTTGATAAATTTATTATTTAAGAGCTCTGTCAATATGTTATAATTAACTGTGCTAATTTCTGTGAATTTGGGAAGTATTAGTATTATTTGCAATATATCTAACATGGTTGTAAGAAAATAGAGTTGCGTTGGATCTAGAATGATATATTGGAATTTCAGTGGTATCCACGAATGGTTAACACCTAGGTATTCAAATTACAGATAGGATTAAAAATATGCTCTTTCAGTAAAGAGTTATACTTGATTAGTACTTTTCTAGCTATTGATTTTCGTCTGAGCGCCATCGGTATTTCCTAAGATTCAGTTAAGATTGCATCAGATGGGAATAAGTTCATTGCACCTACAGCAATTTTTAATAATTTGTGTTGCACGGTATCAATTTTTTTAATGCTGAGTGTCTTGCCGATCCATAAGTAGTACATCCATAATCCACAATTCCTCTAATGTAAGTCCTATAGAAGAAAATTCCTATGTACGGGTCTGCACCTCACTAAGTTTTGCACAAAGTTTTAATTATATTTTATATTTTTTATGTCTAGAATAATTCCCAAATATTTTGTCTCTCTAACAACTGGAAATATGGATTTAAATATCTTGAGTTGAGTTTTTGATAGGGGATGATGTTTTGAGAAGAATATGAATTGTGATTTATTTTAGATATGATAAATCCATTCTGTGGAGCTAGTTTAGTGACTATACTTCTGCATCGCTGTATGCTCATATTCATATTATTACAGGAGGTATGTAGTGCGAAGTCATCTGCATATTGGATGCAATGTTTATATGAAGGGAATATTGAGTTGATATCAGCAGTATAAATGTTAAAAAGTAACGGGACAAGAACTAAGCCCTGAGGGAGCCCTGTATAAGCAATTCACAGTCCGATTGGATGTGCGGTTAAGTTGTCAAATATGTATACTTTCCTCCCTTTAATTTAATTTAGAATGTCAATGTCAGTTTGAAAATTTTATAAAACGCATCCCGAAATTAAGGGAAAAATAAGCATCTAAATGCCAAAAAAAATAAGTATCCAATGCTTGACCGTTTGGAACAGCGGAGGAGAGGAGACATGGGTCTGAATGGAAGAACATTTAATGCAAGTGAATTCCGCCCTTCTGCATGCTGACAAAATTTGTATTGTTTATATGTATGTACTTTTTTGTGCCAATTTTTGTTATTATTCCATAAAAGCATGTATGATAAAGACAAATATAATATAATATAATAGAATGATACAATATTATAAGGTGCTTTTTAGTGGTACTCAATTTTATCATTTTTTCTTCCAAAATGTTTAAAAGTACAGAATCGTATGCAGCCTTAATGTCTACAAAACAAAAACAAAAACATGGGTGGTATGGATTTTTAGAAAAGGAGCATTGTATATTAGTTACCAAACCGTGCAAGGCATCAAGAGTGTACATCTAAAACCATAATTGGCAACTTGTTATTTTCTAACCACCACCCCAATCTTAATTTAATCATTCTTTCAAAAATGTTTGTTTCTCAAGGTAGTGATATTGGTCTGTAAGAGTTGGGGCTTGTTTTGTTTTTGTTAGCTTTTAATATGGGAATTAGGATAACGTTTTTAAACTATTCAAAATGTTCCATGTTCATCCACCACTGGTTATAGATACCTAGGAGGTATTCTTTGGCAATTTCCGGTAAGTGAGAAATCCTACTATAGGTAATTCCATCCAAACCAGGGGCGGTGGAATTGGGTTCTTGAGGACCATGGACAGTTCCAACATGGTGAAGGAATGTGTTTCATTAGAAATATGTAGGATTTTTGAAGGAGGAACAAATCTAGGGACGAATAATTCTATGATGGGCGTTGAAATATCCGGAGGTATTATTTGATTCCATTTAATGTTGTTCCATATTTTTGTCGCAGGGGTGCGTTTATTAATGTCGGTGCAGAAAGTCTTCCATGCTTGTCTTGCCTTTATTTTTAATAACCTCTTGGTTGATGCAGTCTCTTTATTCGCGCACAGAAAATTTTCCGATGTAGTGTTTTGTTTGCAGATTCGTAACACCTCTTTCCTCTGTTTTACTGCATATCTACACTCGGTATCCCACCAGGATGAGGACTTTAGAGTGTTGTTTTGTATTGGGTTTGGGAATATTATTATCCGCACTTCTGTTTATGGCAGATAATAAAAAAGCTGGGGTCAAGATGATCGTGTTGAGCAAAACCTGTTTCCATATCACGTGAACTGAGACTAATTAGCTTTATTTGTCTGCCAGTTTATTGTAGATTTTTATTATAGTTAATCATGAAAGTCTTCATTTATCATAATTATTATTGGAAAGTGGTCAGAGCCCAATGCATCTTCAAATACTTCCCAGTAATCAAAGTTGCTAGGTTTGGAGAGGAAATGGTGACGTCAATTGCTGATGGGTTTTGATTGGGTGCCGATATTCTTGTATTACCTCCAGTGTTTAGCACAATTAAATTTAAAAATTTAAGTTATTTATAGCCTTTAATAAATTAGTAATAGATTAGTTTAGGATGTTTTTGCAGAGATCAAGAGTTGGTGGTGAGCATTAAAGTCTGCACCGAATATGCAGAGTAGACCATTCCGGTGCGAATGTATGTTGGGAGGATTGCATATTGATATAACATATGTGTCTTTTTTTATCAAAGGTAATAGTTATGCCGCAATATTCAATGTTGCTACTATTATTTGCACTTAAAGTAAGATCTTTGTACGGTATTGTGTTGTGAATTAGAATCATTACACCGCCTTGGCCTTTAATTCTATCTTTTCTAATACTATTATAATTTGTAATACTAAAGTTCAGGTTTTAACCCGGTTTCTTATATTAATGCAATATCTATTTTATTATGATTTATAAAATTACTAAAACTATATTTATTTGCTAATATCTACGTAGCATTCCATTGCACTAAATTAATTTCCTTCTTGTTCGCCATTGGGACCCATTATTTTTAGTATGAGATTAACTAAGCTGTCTTTCAAATCAGAATAAAAAGTTTCCCTTTCCAGTAAGTGCAGTATACCGTCAAAAAAAAAAACTTGTTAAACTCAAATTAATCACATCTTTAATTTTCATAAATTCGTCTCTATAGAGGTTGGGTGAAACTGGGGATGAAGTAGAAGGTTGGGGATTAGTTAATGAGCTATTTTCTGTGGTGCTTATTTGTTTATAATTCATGGTTATATTTTTGTAATTTTGAGAGTGACTAGTGCCTACCAAATTATGTCTCAAAACGATGAATAAAATTTTCACTTAACCCGTAATTTTGATGTTAATTCGAGGTTAATTAAACACTTGCAGCCGTACTAATAGACCGAGATTAATTCTCGGATTGTAGAATCGTTGATTAATTGTCGTATTTTTTTAGTTACATTTAAATATCACTGGGTTTATGTTGGTATCACGGAACAGCTGATGGTATTGTCAATATATCCCGTGATTGTTAGTTGAGGAGCATGTGCAAAGTTTGTTTGCAAAAACATTAAATGAAAATAATTATAGACTGTACTTACTTTAATCTTGATTAAATAAAAACAATGCTTATTCCTTGTCCCTTATCACACAAACTAACTTTACAAACAAACATTTCACGTTTTTCTTTACTGACAATCACACGTCAGCTGTTCCGTGACACCAACGTAAAACCAGTGATATTCAAATGTTACTAAAAAAGTTACTAAATCTGACAATGAATCTAGGATTCTACAATCCGAGAATTAATCTCTGACTATTAGTACGGTTGGTAGAGTTGTTTCACAATTATGCCTCGAAATTTCAGAAAAGGTGGGTTTATTGTATTTTGATGTAAGATCTGGTAAAGCCCCCGTATCAGACAAGCAATAATATTTATTGGCTAAAACTGTATATGCGAACGTTTATTATCCAATAAATTCAATAAATTTAGAAATTTGTATATATTACATAGGGAATCTCGACAAATAATAGTATGGCTCATCTCTTTCCTAGCCCAAAAATTTAGATAGTTCTATGGGCTGATAGTTGTAGAGAATATGTATAACTTTTAGTATTTCCAATGTAATCAAAAACAGTCAAATAACTTTTTAAGAGTCTTGGACATAAAAAGGATGTTAGTCTATAAAGAGTGTTTAACTGATATAGCATAACAATCTTAACAAAAAAAGTATAGGGCAGGATGCATCAACCAACTGTTACTTAACATAGTTACAGTTTATTCATTGAAACTAAATTTGTATTGCCTTAACCATTAAAAAATGCAGTACATATTTAGCGGTCAGGTTAATGCAATATTCGCGCGTTGAATCTTTTATACATCACTCTTAAAATTTTAGTAGATAGTGATTATTAATCTACTATATATTGGGTACCATCCTTTAAACATTTTGAAGAATTTCAAAACGAGCTTTTATGAATATGTTTGCGATTTGGTCCTCTCGTGGTACACACGCATCAATGAAGCACATCTTTGTAGTAGAACCTGAGATACTATGCTGTGTTCTGAGAGAGATCATTTGCAAAATCTTCATCACTGTAGGCGCCTATTTTATGATGTAGGTGATACTAAGGTCAGTTACACTTTTTACGTGCCGCATTATATGTTTCGCCATGGTCCAATTTTTTCTATAAAATTCTGAAGAAATTGTGACACATTAGGCAATACAAGCCTAATAGCTACGACCAGATAAAACATACGCTCAATTAGCTTTATCCAGGTAAGCAGCGATTGTTTCAGTCGGTCATGCTGAAATGATGTATCTCAGACTCTAAAGTTAGGTTTCTGACCGATGATAATCGAAACATCATCATATCGATTGATAAATATGTTAAGGAAGTGTTTACTAATTGGTGGTATTTTTGTTCTGAATTAACTTGCAGCATCTTTAGGATCAATAACTTTTCAGATTGTGGAGCCAAACTAGCTTTACATCAACATACAGAACAACTACGATTTTTGCCTAACCAATATTTCGAAAAATGAGTATTAGCTGTACTTTAAGTCAATTCGTTTTTGATCACTATGTTCTGGGCGATTGTTTATGACCACATAAAATTTGTTTGCACATACGACCAGTGTTGCATGTAAATCTCTTCCTCGAAAAGTTAATTTCAGAACACCGATTACACTTTACATTTCTGTAATTCTATAGCGGCAATTATCAATACCGTATGAATAGTGTCCGCCGTACTGTACCATCGAGTTTATTAAAATATTAAACCTCTTTAAAAGTTTCTTTTATTGTCATCCGTTGATGTTACGGCTTTTTGAAAACTTTTCGGTTCACTTACTTCAGAAATAATTATTTGGACTAGTTGCTTTTTTGATGATGCGCTACGAACTTCTTTGCTTGATTGGTTATCGTTTACATTATCATTTTCACCTGACTAATAGTTTACTGCATTGCAAAATTCGTCGAATTTATCTGCCTTTGGTTTAACTGTTTAAAAACGAACTCTCTTTAGACTAATAATGCTTAAGTACGAAGATGACGTCCTCAGTCCGAAAGATCTGCTTCCTTGGCTACTCCCTAGCTGCTCTCAAGGTCGGAATCCATTGATTTTCTTAAAGTACTTTCTTAAAGATTGTACTTTCTTACACTTAAAGTCCTACTACTTACAATCATGTTTCGGAATATAGGAGAGTGCGTTTTTAAGTTTGCCGAATGGAATAGGAGGGGATGAAATAATATTACAAAATTATTGGTCTTTTTCAATATATTCAACATATTTCTTAAATATATGAATAACTTGTGAATACCTTTATAAACAAATGATTTATCCTTCTCTGAAAAATACCCTGAAACTCCATTCTTCACTTCTTCATCGGTAGAAAATTTGTTTCCTCGTAGCTCTTTTTTCAGATTCGGAAAGGGATAATGATATCGAAGCCCACCTTATGCATAGTATCCGACTCTAGTGAATAGGAGTATTGTCGTGCAGGAGCAGCACACCTTTGGTTAATTTATTTTACCCTTATTTTATTCTTTTAACTGCTCGAAAAGCGTAGTATTCTCCGTTTATAGAAACACTTTTTTTCCTATAATCAATCAACAAAATTCCTTCTGTGTCCCAGAAAATTGTTGCTATGAGCTTTCCTGCCAACTGCGACACCTTGAATTTCCTTTCTATGCCACTGCATGGAATCTTGCTTAGACTCAGTTTGATAGTGTGTCTATATGATGAATTAGTTTCTCACTTAACCCGTGGTGAAACATTTTTGTATTAATTTGATTGAATTAAAACACTTGGTATGATTTCACTTGATATTTATTTTACTCCGACTAGTTTCGACTATAAGTCATTCTCAAGGAGAATTCTCCTAGTTACTAGTTACTAATAGTTACAAATTGATATTTTTATTACACTGGTTCAAAAACGCACGCGAACACTAGACGCACTGTTGTTTTTGTGGCGGTCTAAGCAATCTAGGATCTTAAAAATGGTTGTTTCAGATACTCCAACCATTTCTGCGAGTTATGTTTTCTTCGAACGTGCATCCTCCAATATTATTTTTTTATTTTTTCAATAAGATCTAAAGTGGTGACCTCAACAGACCGCCCAGGTCGGGAATCGTCTTCTATTGCCTTGCTTAAAGAGGTTGTTACACGTGTATACCAATATGGTCTGAACCCTTTCTCCTTGCTTGGTAGAAAGTTTATAACGGCACGGTACTCTATTTTCCGGAGTGAGTTGCTTGATCGACGATAGTTCAAAGACTACTGATCTCATTATGATAATACTCGGTATACATACCAATGATTAGTATTAGGACCTGCGCGAGCGCCCCCAACCCTCCATCCCCGCCATTCCGCGAACTTAATTCTTTATTCTTTATTAGCTTCGCTTCTCCTGCTTACAAAATTAAAACTTACAAACAATACACAATATACGTACATTTCACATAAAAAATACAAATAATAAAAAAAAAACTCACCCTCCTATATTTCTTCTTTTGCAAGAATGATTGTACAAGCTAGTTTTATTTGATTGCTCTACACAGCCATCCTGCAGAGAAATTCTTGCTTTTTGACCTTAGGAGTTTCTTGACATCTTTAGCCCATGAACGCATTGAAGTGAATTCATAGATCTCCCGTAGCTCTTTTTGATCTGCAATTTTCGTGAATCCTCATTGATCTTCTGGGTTTTTCATTCAAGAAATGGACTTGCATTAGAACACTAAATAAGCAATTGTTGATCTAGTCCGGCCTATTTTATACACCCAAAGTCTTGGGTTCTTCCGATAATCTTTGGGGACTATTTGAATTTCTGAATCGTTATTCTCTTTTTTGCTCCAAAATGGATATGTTTGGATATAAAGGGAAATTTCAATTCTCTTTTAGCCTTTCTTTTTTTAAATGTAAAATAATAAGGATTTTTTGTTTTATTTCTATTCACAAGAGAAAGAGAAATAAAATATTAAAATATATAAATAATCTCATGTAAGTGTTGATTTCTATATATTTATATTTTTTCGATAGGAATACCAGGAGCAGAAAAAACAACACTACAGCCTATTGTTTTTTATAACTTATTGAACGGCTTTTCAGTTTGGTCTTGAAGCCTTAAGGTATATATAAGATTTTCCTGAGGGATCACTACTCTGGCCATTAATATTAATGCTGATGTAAGATCTTTAGACAACCTAAAATTCTGTTTTGGGTTCTTCGGAGTTATCTCAATAGAATTCTTTTAAACTGATTTACTCGCTAGTCGTATTGAATATTACTCACAACGCTAGAAATAACTCACCTTGAACCATAAATTAAAATAAATTAGTTTTTGGTTTCATTTTTTACACTTGTCATTATCAAGCAACTGATTGAATAGATAACGTTGCCGAAACTGCAAGGAAGTAATACCAAACAAGTCATTTATTGACTTTGAATTTTCAAAATATATAATGAAAGTTCGCGAAAGTACCTATTTTATTTTACTTAGAACTTGTAGGACATTTTTCTAAAATTCTGTCTTGCGTTTTATGGAGTTCTCTCAGTAGAATTTTGCTTAATTAGTATTTTACGCGCTAGTCTTCTATATTTGAATACTTTTTGAAACGCTATAAATAATTTATCTTGAGACCTTAAATTCAAATAAATTACTATTTTGGTACCATTTTAACACCTCAATAACTTTAGTTTGTTTATATCAAACTATTTACTGTTTGAATAGATAAAGTACCCAAAATTATAATTACAAGTGTATAAAGGAAGTGATACTGAAGAGTAATTTATTCGAAATTGAGTTTTCAAAATGTGTAACAAAGTGATAGTACCTAGTCATAATTCATCTTGGGTACTGATCGATTTATAAATGTTTACGATCTAAAGCCAACGTCTCGATTCAAAACTGAAACTGGTTTGGTGCCTTTTACGTTTAAACCATCTACAACCTACAACACCTTGTGAATTAAAATAAATGACTCTTTTAGTATAACTTTTTTTACACTTGTTACCATAGTTTCGACTTCAGCTTATCTTTATCACATAATTGTCTATTTGAAAGTTGCCGAAACTATAATTACAAGCGTAAAATAATACCATATAAGACTTCTATTTAAATTAGAGTTTTTAAAAAGCCTCCAAAATGACCTATTCATCTTCGTATCTTTAGAACCTTTTTCAACTACAAATGTTTATGATGTTGGTACATTTAGAACATCTATAATAGCCTTAGAAACTTAAATTTAAATTTATTTTACTTCTTATTTACAATAGTAATTATAAGTATTTATGTTTAGTTCATGTGGCATTTATTATATAATTATTTGAAGGAGTCAGAATTAAATTTCCAACACCATTATAAACTACATTTTGGTATTACTTATAGACCAAATTAATTAAAATCTTTTCAAACCATTGACTAATTTGTTAAATTTACTTAGAATGAAGTTGCTAGTTCTTATATTTTAGTGGTCTATTTTATTTTCTGGATATGAATATTCAAAACTGTTTCAATTTAATATCTAGTCATTGCATGTAAACTCAATCAATCAAACACTAACCATTATTAATACGCATGACTTGCACTTATAACACCTTTCTGCTTTTTATCGGCCTATGCTTTCACGTAGTTCTTCATGTTTTGCAGGAACTACAATCTAACAAACGGTCGGTTCAGCACCGGAAAGAGATAACCGAGAGGGAGTTACAAGCCCACATGACATTGCCACCCGCCTTAGCCGCGCTTAACATAGGCCTACACGTAGGTAGAGTAAAGCAAGCTATTAGAGAGAAATTAGAACGCACTGGGGTAGGGTTTTCCACTGAGGACGCACTAATAGAGGCCACGTTAAATCTTCAGAGGGAAGAAGAGGACACGGAGGCAGACCCGCAGATTTCGAGGAGTGTTACTAATATGCTAAACGATGTTTTGGAACGTAGTTTAAGCGAAGCTAGAGAGGAGGAAAAGGAATTTCGAGGTAATGGTAATGGTAATTGCACGGAGACTAACGCAGCCGCTGAGGACCCTGTTGAGAACAAAGAAGACACTCCTGAAACCCGTGCTACGGTTAGTGTTTCTTTAGAAGAGGAGAACAGACTTTTGAAGGAAGCCAGGCTCTGCAAGATATGCATGGATTGTGAAGTAGGTATCGTATTCCTACCCTGCGGACATTTGACCACATGCATCAACTGCGCTCCCAATCTACAGGACTGTCCAGTTTGCAGGTCGGCTATTAAGGCAACCGTCAGAACATTTCTGTCTTAGATATTTTTTATATCATGTACTCGTTTACGAATTAATTGCGTTTTATCCATGGTATACTAATGTAATTTGGATATTTATTGACATTAAAGTAAAATATATTTTTGTTGACGTACTTGATTGCAGGAAGAATTTCGTTTCCCCTTTCCGCACGCCGCAGGTAAACTAGAAAGTATGTCAGGTTGTGTAAACTCGTACAGAGATGTTCTTACAGTGAATCTTAAATATGCCTACAAATATAATTCACAAACTCCATTGACCACATGTTGCAAGTTTACAGTTATTTCCCGGACATTACAGTAAAGCGGTGCACTTTGTAAGCGTAAATCTTCGTGTGGGCAACGCGATTAAATGTCGGATAACGATTACCGGCGGTAATTGGGAAAGTCTCGAGGAAAATCAGGTAAGTCAATGTACTATCGATAGGCGAGTTCGATTCGAGCTGGGATCGAGGTATTCGATTGTACGGTCGTGTGCACTTGTGCGGAAAAAGTGGCGCAACGATTCCCATGTTATCGAGCCTCATGAGAATCTGGGAGGCAGATGGGACGCCTGTGAAAAGAAACTTGAAACGTCGTGAAAACACAATAAACGTCTTTATATTGCGACGTTGGATTCCCATCGTTCGCACTGGGGTATTTACGTAAAATGATTATACATCGTGTGCTGGTGGGATTTTATTTGGCACAATGGTAATGTAAAAATAACTACATTGCTTGTACAAGACAAAATAAATTAATATTTGTGGTGCCAAAATATGGCAAATGGTTAAACAAATAGTACATTAAGTAGATTATTGAATGCAGTAAGTACATAAACTTTATTGACAGATAGACAGTAATGTAATAATAAGAGTAAAATCTACATTACTGAGATTTCAAATTAATTTAAAAAAATCCTTTGAAGTAATGTATTCACTAGTGTGGACAACTAACAGGTTTAATCACTATTACTGATACTAAATAAATGTAACAAAACTTAAAACATGATGTATAAATAAGAAATCAGAAAAGAGACAACAAAGAAGAGTTAAGATTATAAGAATTAGATATAGATAGTACGACAAATATTAAAAACTATTCAACGATAAGATGAAAACTGAAAAGGATAAAAATAACTATAAGGGCAATATACATTTTTAAAACTTTCCACATAAAATCAAAAAGATAAGTAGTTACTGGAATACAAAAAGAGGAAGGATGAAATATAAGTATGCACTGCGGTATTTAGTGTGAAGAGACATATAAGGGTTCAAATTAATTTTAATTTATTAGTCTATTACGTTAATGGTGAAATTACTATTTAAGACACGTATGAACATAAATGGAAAATGATTAAAAATACTATAAAGTGCTAATTAAATTCGAACATTACTTTTACTTCTGTTATATCATTTATGAGTACAGTCTGGTAAAAAATAAGTATAAATGAGGTGAATTTGCATGTCACATCGTTTAAGAAGAAATAATTGGTGAATAAACGAATATATAACTGCCGAAAATTAGGCGAATAGATGATAGGCAGGTTGTGATAAGGATGGGGCGGGAAAAAGAAAGCCATAGAAAGGGGCTCTGAGACAAGGGGATAATTATTTTTATATACTTATATAATTTTGATTTATTTCATTGTAAAGGATGCCAAGAAAGGTCTTTTTTTACTGTCGTAATTTCTGGAGAGCTTGATAACGAATTAAATTTATTTTTTACATCAAAGAAACTCATACCTGTGTTTTGATATCATAATTTTCTTGGCCAACTGAAAAATATTTATATTGATGATACAGTACGAAATTTTCGAATTTTTAAAAATGTTTTTTATATTATTTATTCATAGAGTAGAGAAAAACTGCCTTTTATCTTTTTTAGGGTGAAGAAGAGGATTCCAAATACAAGAGAAGAGTTGGTTCCTTAATTTTTACTTAATTTAAAGCAGAAGAAATAGTTATTATAATTACAAAACCTAATAATCTTATTCGTACATCATTTCTTTGAGATTAATTAAATTTAAAGAATCTTATTTTTCTTGTTTATACGAGGGATTGTATGAAAGTATTACCCGTTTGCATCGTGCGGAGCGCTGGCGAATGTTATTTATTTATTTATACAACCTACTACAAAAGATTCTAAAATAGAGTAGCCGCCGGATGTGTGGCATCATGTTCAGTTGTATTTCAGCTCTCTGTGTGCAAAGTTACGTCTCGGTGGTACACACAGCACAGTATGTTTATGTAAGTCTTTATAATGCCCAAGAAAATAATGAACGTTCCTAGTTTTGAATAGATTTCTCAACGCAAGTAATATGCGACCTTGCATCATTGCCAATTGAAGGATGTGTATGTATAAAATTTACGGATGGGTTGTCAGTTCGGCGTTGGTGTCATAATTTCAACTTAGGAAAAGAGAAAACTCATGTTGACTAACGTTCGGAACGGCCGTCAGACATTACGGACGAACTTTCAACCATCCAGTCCTGGACTATATTCAGATTACCATCTATTTAAAAAACTCAAAGACCTTTTGGCAGGATAGAAAGATTATGTATCTCATTAAACTGGCGGCGAAGGAATATGAAGCTGGGATACGGAAACTCTTCACACGTTACTACACATGCTTAAATTTCAAGGTGACTATGTAGAGAAGAAGTTTAGGGTATGTTAACGTTAATAATTCTTAATACATACTTGCTTGTTTTATATTCCCAAACGGGTACTACTTTCCTGATGATAATCTAAATTTTACCATGCACAAAAAACTTATATGACACTATTGTTTTACACTTGTAATAGTACGAGGGCGTCCAGAAATGTTTCCGGAATCGACAATAGATGGCGCACCATGGTTGAATTGGATTCATTGGTCGGCAAGGGCAACCCTTTTATAGTAACTGTCAAAATTTCAGACGTCTACTGTCAATAGTTGTTGTTTAAGAGTTGTGTTTTGTACAGCAAGTGAAGCGGTCTCGCAAAACTGGATAAAATTGAATTTCGTGCAGTGATAAAACACTTCTGGATGGCTGGGAAGGCGGGCACAGAAATTCGAAATATTTTACTAGAAGTTCAGGGCAAATCTATTCCATCATTGTCCACCATCAGTTTGTGGGTGAGCAAGTCCAAATGTGGCCGCACAAGCACAAGTGACGAACCACGCAGTGGACCCCCAAAAACCTCTACTAACGATGAAATGGTTAACAAAATTCATGATATCGTGTTAACCGATCGCCGATTAAAGCTGAAAGAGATAGCAGATACAACAGGCATTTCAGAAGAACGCATTGGTCATAACACGAAATTTTGGGAATAAAAAAGTTTTCGGCGCGATGGGTGCCGCGTTTGCTCACACTGGAGCAAGAAACAAGAACGGGTGACCGTTTCGAAGGGTTGTCTGGCCAGGAGTCAACGCAATCCAAAGGATTTCTTTATCCGTTTCGTAACCGTAGATGAGACTTGGATCCACCACTACATACCGGAGACCAAGTAACAGTCGAAGCAGTGGCCTTTTTCGGACGAAGCAGCTCCGAAGAAAGCAATGACCCTTCCATCGACCGGTAAGGTGACCATTTTTTGGGATTCCCAAGGTGTACACTAATCGACTATCTGCAGAAAAGAAGAACGATCACGGGGCAATACTACAGCGATTTATTGACCCGATTCGATGTAGTATTGTAGGAGACACAGCCTCGTTTGCAGCTTTTTTACCTCGATAATGCACCGACATCGCCGTGTCGAAATTGAATGAGTTGCGCTACGAATTAGCCTCTCATCCTCGACTTTTTTCTATTCCAAACCTGAAAAAAGCTGTCAGGAAAGAGATTTGCCTCAAATGAGGAGGTTATCGCCGCTACAGATAGTTATTTTGCAGACTTCAAAACAACCTACATTTCTAACGGCTTGAAGAGACAGGAGCACCGCTTGAAAATGTATATTGATCTACATTGAAAAATAAAAATAAAAAACCACACCAATACCGTATTTTTCTTGTCGATTCCAGAAACATTTCAGGGCGCCCTCATAGAACATCTAGCGTAGATTGTTTAAGGTTTCCGATGTACCCAAATATCCACTAGAAAGATCAACGCGAATCTCTTCAATCTCTTCAGACATTCAACTCCAGGGGATAGGACTCTGTTTTCGTTCTTCTAGGAATTCTAAATTTTTGCATATGCGTTTTAGATGTCGTATGTGTTTTCTAATACAAAAGAATCACACAGACTATGACTTTCAATTCTAGGAAATATTTCGCATTTTTCCACGTTGGACCCAAAATTCCTCTTCTTTGATATCATCAGTAGTATATGGAATAACTTTCCAAATTCTTCTGAATCTTCAATATTTCAATCAGTTTTAACATTTTTTAATCGCTCCAGCTTGTTGTTCTGAACGTTCCAGTTTAATTTTTCTAGGTCCGGATAATTTTTTTCGGTTCTTTTATCTCAGTATCGATAAAGTAGGATAACAATGTCGTGGTGGAATTTTTTTCCTAAAATGTCAATTATTTCACATCTTCGACTATTATTATAGATAGAAGGGTTATCTCTAGTTAATATTCTGTGAAATAAAGCTACACAGTTGAGAGGGTTTCAGAAATGTTACAGTGTGTAGTTTTATTTCAATGTTATGGAGTTTCATTATGTATCCGCCTCGTCAATTCAATAATGACATACTAATGTCAAATGTATCTCCAAAAAGGGACAAAAGTAGCATATTTGCTCCAATATATTCCAAAGAACAAGTCAGAAGCTGTCAGCATGTCTTACTGCTCAGAAAGATGAATGTGGGTCTGAGTGGAAGAACACTGGAAATTAGTGAACTCCGCCTGTGATTCTTGCTGCCTAAATTTGTGTACGTGTTTTGTGTATTTTTTTGAAAATGTATTATAAGCAAGAAGAACGAAGTTATAAAAAATAAGAATAAGAATATAATAATCTGTGTCCATGTCTTTAACTCAAATAAACTGAAGAAATCTAAAATATATTGTTACAATTTAGTGTAACACTTTAGACAATAAGTAGAGTATTAAGACTTCATAGTCAAAATCTATTTTCATGTATTTAGCTACGCTACGCAAGATCAAAAATAATCGAAATCGGTTTGTAGCTGTTGACAGGGATGCCATAACTCTTATTTATTTATTTTTATTTATTTATATCTTTGATCTTCATTTTTAAAAATTACGTATAAAAACAAATTAATTACAAAGAACATACATACAATTTTAAACCAAAGAAACACGGGCGGAGTTCACAATTATAAATTATGTTCTTCCACTCAAACCTTTTTACATCATGATGTTGGGAAGACAGGTATCCTTATCCATATTCGGAAACTTTTATATTTTCTATAATATCGTTCTTTTTGTTCATTTTTTAGGAGGAAAGTTTTTGGCAGTTTATGTCAGCATGACAGATATAAAATACAAATGCTCAACGTGTGTTTGTTAATACCCTATTTCACATTCTTCATTGAGTTAGGGATGTTGCGTTTTCTGTTAAATTCCTTTTATTTAGGAATAAGTGAAAGGCTGCAGCCCAAAATTGTCCAGGAAATTTATTCCATATCCTTGATGAAGCCACGATGGGCGAAACAATTGTAGCAATGTCTCGAAATAATAAAGCAAAACTCTTAAAACATCCCTATTTTATTAATTTAAATGCATAATGGAGTTTAGAAAAGTAATAGCCTCATCAATCCAACTATTGACTCTTTTTAAATTTTCTTTGAATTTCTGCTATTTTTGTTCAATGTCTCCTATTTCCTGCTTTATTATTTTGGAATTGTCTACACTAGGAATTTCTTGTTTTGTTGGAGTTTGCAGTAACGAAGAAATGTAAATTATAGTATTTTCCAGAAAAAGATCTTCCACAGAATTTGCAAGAGAAATATGTGTTTTATCACATGCTTTCAGGAATTTCTCTTCCAAATTTTTATAATTCGACAACAATTTTTCTTTCAAGATTCAGTTATTTCTTTTTTAGATTGCGTGAAATTTTCAAGTATCTATTCCAAGTTTTTAAAATTTACCAAATATGTTTCTTCTGTAAATCTGTAAGTCTCTACTAGATTTCTATATTTTTCATAATTTTCTTAGAGGGTTTTAGAGTTTACCAGTCTTTCTTGTTTACTTTAATGCATTCTCCAGAAACTTTTCTACCATTTTCAAGAATTTTCTAAAGGTGCCTATGATTTAAGTACCCTTGACAATGGTTTCCTCTTATAGTATTGCCTTGAGCCTGTTATTAAACATTTTTCTTGCCGCTTGTATCCTCCTTTTAGTCTCTCAACATAGTAATTAAATATGTGGAAAAGCTAATACGTTAGAAAATTAGAAAATGCAAAAAATTCCATTAATTTTTTTTAAAAATGGAATATAGTCTATAGAAAAATATGAACATTTTACGTAAATATTAATTATCATTTTAGTATCTCAAGAATTTAAAAAAAGTATATGAAAAATTATGGTTGTCTTTCAATGAATTAAATTAATATAAGCTTTGTTACAGTGTTTACAATGTTCTGGTCACTAACTTTGGGATAAGGCATTCCTGTAAAACACCTCAGTTGGAGCTATCTTACGATTTGCATAATCGGTTCTTAATAAGAATTTTCTTCCATATAGACTTTACTACTGCATAGATTAACAAGGTCTAACGGGAGTAGCTAATTATATTCTCTTGTCCATCCTGGATTTGTAATAATACAGCACTTATTCCCTCGTTCCTTGCATCGGTATCTATGAATTTTCCATGGGTAACTGAAGTAATGAAATTGTAAGTGAATTGATTCTTCAGTTGTTTGAATGTTTGATTGATATCTTTGTTTTTGGGCGAGGTGAGTTAATGGTTTAACAATATTTGAAAATTCTGCAACGTTCTGTCGATAATGTGCATAATCCAAGCTAACCACTTTTTTACCTTTGGAATTTTTTGGATATCCACAGTAAACCCTTCACTCAAGACAATGTGTTGTAGGTACTGTACTTCCTTCTGAAAAAGGTGATAAGAGAAAAGAATAAAAGCAAATAAGATCAAATATCGAGAAAATTTTAGATCTAGCCAAAGAGCCTTAAGTGTCGTTGAGTTTGGTCTTACTCTACCAGTGGAAGTCTTCTTGCTGTGTAATTGTTCGAAAATTTTTGGTATTAATTTTGTATTTAAATATTTTTAGCTGTTTTATTGTCTAATGTCAAATTGTTTTATGTCAATTTCTGTGGTTTCGAAATAGTTATTTGTACAAATGTGGAAATGCTACGCTTTTTTTGCACGAAAGTAGGATCTTGGTGCAAGAGCGAGCGAAGCACAAATGCATTTCTATGGATTAAAGAGTATCTCTGCATAAATGGTTACCGTGCAACTAAGTTCCACTTCTCTTAACAGCTTTGGATGCATCAATATAGGGTATTTCTATTCAGTATATGAAAAAAGTTAAATTTTGCTATTGTCATTTTTCTTATTGATAAAATAGAACTCAATATCCAAGCTTTATTATCTTTTGAAATATGAATGCAGTTCCTTGTCCTTCATTACAATGTCGGAAGTGTTAAGACGTACTATTTAATTTTAAAATTAATTCCGTAGAGTATAAGTCTAGTTTAATTTAAGAAAATTGAACTCTTCCCTATGAGGACTGATAGAGTTAAATTCAATATGTTTATTATTTGGTAAAAAAATGAAACAACAAACATTTTCGTTGCATTTAATAGGAGTCTATTTTTCTTTATCTATGTTTCAATATTTGTTGAAAGCTTCATAAATTTGGTATTTCGTTTTTTTACTTTGGTGAGTTTATATGAATTATATGTCGTCGGCATAGGTTATTACACTTATTCTATTTTCTTGAACTTTTTTGGCATCCTTTTTAATGTAAGGCTAAAATATGATATAGTGTTAATGAGTAAATTTTAACGGTTATCTCTCCTTGTTTGTACTACAATAAAATAATAATAAAAAATTGCAAACTTGTAGAAATCTCAGTGCTAATAGGCACAGTATGTATATCTTAAGCTTTATTACCGGATTTATTTCGAACACTTATTTCATTATTTTATTTAACGCTACGTGAATAAATTTCTCTAGAAATTCCTGGAAACTTTCACAAGAGAGCGGTGTCATCGATCCGAGAAAGTAATGCCCAGAGATGAGTTGAATGTACCTGTTACTGTATGGTGTGCCAATATCCTTTGGAAATACATTCAAGAATTTACTCATTCATCTATATGGCATTTATATCGTCACGATGTTTCTTAAATATATTAGCTGAGTCAATGCTCTAAGAAATTAACATTATAATAATTAATATTTAATGAAGAACAGTTATTGTTATATTTCGAAAGCTTAAATATAAACAATGGCATATGATTTTCATGTAAGACATTTAAAAGAAATTAAATTATATAATGTAGAAGTTGACATTTTTTAAGGATTTTGTAAATTGTTTTAATAAATACATGCTTCAAACAATCTATATTGTAAATTCTTGTTTAATCTGCGTTTTGGTTTGTTTGATCATTAATTGTGAGGCATGTATTTATTAAAAACAATTTACAAAAAAAAAATGTTTAATTGTGGAGGGGTTTACTTTGAGGTACATCTTTTTTTTAGTACTTCAATGGTTTTTTTTTTAAATTATTCGTATACTATAAATATGTACAGTAATTTACAGTGTATGTGGTATTCTTGAATGAAACAAATTGTGTCTTCTTCCTTAAAATTAAAATTATTTTCTACATAATCCATATTAAAATATTAGTGAAAAACATTTACTATATTTCATATTATTTTGGTTTAATTTATTTTTTTGTAACGGAAAAAAAGTGAAAGACTAAAATCATTGTTCAATCATTTCAACTTAAATAAAAAATCACGTTGATCCAAACTGAGGTAAACCGATATTCAACTTTTCGCCATTAAAAGCGCAGTAAACTTTATCAGAAAACGAAAAAGGGAAAATATATCAAAATTTCTGACTGTAAGTCTCTATTGCAAGAATTGATAAAAGAAGATATATCTGACTCCAATATTTTATCTCTTCTTATATCCGTAAACTATATAAATACATCCACAAACAAAAGTATAACTTTCTTGTGGACGAAAGGACATTCCGGAATACACGGAAACGAGGTAGCAGATAATCTTGCCAAATAATCACTCCTAGAAAAAAAGAAAACTTCGTATTAAGAATAAAGTTAATGCTTGTTGCGCTGCATTCTTGATGGAAACAGATATTTATATTAGGTGGAGTATTATTCTCCACCTAATATTCGTATTAAGACACAAGAATTTAAATAAATGGTTCATTTATCCATTTATTTAAATTATTGTGTGTGAATAAATTAATTAGATCACTTCTTAATACGAAGTTTTGTTTTTTTTTCTAGGAGGAGTGATTCTTTCAATCATTTATGCAAAAAGGACACCACTATAAACAATTTTACCATAATTTAACAATGGTTTTGGAAAATTATCATTGAAAGAAATATAATTACAACTATCGCCAGAATCAATTGGGACACTAATCAACATTTGCACAGAATTAAACCGTCGCCACTGTGCATTTGTTTAATCGAAAATCAAGATTTGAATCACGTGTTTCTTAGATATCCTTAAAAAAAACTTGCCCATAATTATATCGTTTGGATTAACTGTAATAAACTCAGTATATATAAAGCGATAATTGAATTCCTGAAGGAGATCAATATCTGTTTGTAATAACTCTGGTCGCCTCTTATCTGCGTCCATCTTTAAATTTAAAGTTTTTTCAGGTTAGTTGATGAACTTTTCATCCGTAGTCATCATAATAAGCATATACATTAACAAACTCCTATCTCTACTGTTAAACCCTCCGTTGCCCCCCCTCCAGTGCTTGCATTTTCCTCATCGTGACGGCCACCATGAAACACTTCATTTTAAATTCTTGAAGTTGTTCATAGTAGATCACAAGAGTGATCCTGAATATTTATTTAAAAAAAATCCTATATTCTACAAAAAAGGACTTCATGGCCCGTTTGGTTGATCTGCAGTAAAATGTTGGTAGACTAATTGATAAGAGAAGTGACGATACTACGTTTATCTGGTTTAGAATTCCAAACCCATCGAAAAACATCATTAACTAAACGAAAACTTTGAATACGAAAGAAATTGTATATGTTTGGCCTTTGTCGCACTCTCCAATTAATGGAACACGTGCAAGGATTTTACTAATTTATTTATAACAAAATTTATGAATTCATATTATATACCAAATATTTATTAACGGACCTTTGTGCATGTGATTAGTTTGCAATGGCTAAGAGACCACCAACCCAGTCTATATATTTATACTATTTTTAATTATAAATAATATTGAAGTTTGAGGGAAAATCAATATTAAAACTTTTAGTTAGCAAAAAAATGATGATTAATCATTGATTTAGATATGTTGGGTAATTTTACTCGTTAGAGAGTGGATTTTCAACTCCCATTCACCCTAGATAGAGAATATAGTAGAGGGGCAGGAGCTTCTAATATGATAAATAAGTATAAAGAGAATGAAATAGGACACAAAGCGGTATATATGAAACCATGTTATATAAGAAGGCAAGCTACGGCTTAAGTTTGGCGATTTAATAGTTTGACGTATATTGTAAAAGTTATATAATATATAACTTAATTATTGATATTCTATCTTTTTTATCACCCATTTGTTTACTAATTGAAGTTGTTATTTCTCAAAAGAAATTTCTAAATTTTGTTTTAGAGGTTTGCGATTATTTGATCCCTTAAATGCAAAGAAATTGAGGTTACCAACCAATAGAACATAATAAAAATGTATTAAATAATTAAATAAGAGAACATAAGCCTAAGATGAACGTAAATAATAGGTTCGGATTTCTTTGGAATAGTTATGTCATTAGTACAGAACTTGATACAGAAAAGTGGATTTTCTACATTATGACCGACTTCATCGAAGATGAATATTGATGTATTTAGAGATAAAGCAGAGGAAATTAGAAATTAAATTTAAAAAGTTTTTATGCATTTGATAATGATTTCTAAGTTGGTAATCAAGTCAAAAGATTGGTAACTATCTAGGCTTGACCATATCACCGTAGGGCTTTTAAAATTATTGGAGAGCATGATAAATAATTTAATAGGATAGTTATGATGAGGAAAGATATTTCAGAATATTATTTGAAATAAATGCAATTTAAGCTTAAACATATCACTGTTCACCAGTTAACTGTGTTTGACGAGTATACTCGTCATCGATAAATTTTTGGGACACACAGAAATTCGCACTTTCAAAACGAAGAGGCACAGTTAACTGGTTAATATAATATTTTTTAAAGTGTGTTTCGTTGTGGGTTGTTAGTTTTTACCCAGTTAATGGCGTGCTACGTTTTAAAAGTGTGAATACTCTTCAAAAACAGTTATTAGGTTAAAGTTGTTGGAGAGCATGAGGAATATAGGATGGTTCTGACGAAGAAGTACGAATGCACAAAATGAAATAGTCGAAATTTCTTTGACTTTTTCATACTATCAGAAATAAAATAGTATTTCTTATTTGAATGGCCAGAACCACAACCTATCACTAAAGAAATTTTGTACGCTGTGAGAATTGTGGTTATAAGCATGCTACTGATAGTGATAGAGTTGTAATTCACACCAGGCATGATATGCTCAAATTAAGTAACGGAACGAGTAATAAGAGCTAGTTAACGTTAAGGCCCCAAACTGTGAACTGATACAGGCAATGTAGCTTTTAGACATACAATAACCAAATATAGTAAACTATAACGAAAGAAATATAAAATGTTAGAAGAGGACCATATTGCTTTAAACTGCCCCACAACTAAATTTTTTTAAGTTTGTACCATAAAATCTTGAAGTTGCTTATTATTTGTTTGTCATCTAGACAATTTAAGCAAAATGTCATGTTACATTGTGAATGTTCACATTGATTATTTCATTGTGGTAAACCTACACCAATGATCTAGTCAAGTTAAGATGAAATGGTATACATATGTATTGGTGGGTTACGTATACAATACAAATTATTGGAACAATCATAAAGATAATAAGGATTTACAGTATTATATAAGTAATTATGGAGGCTTTCACTTCGTGATACATTTTGAAAATTCAAAATATATAACACAATTAACTTTGTTGGTATCACTTCTTTAATTACACTTATCAAACAATAATATTTGACAATGACAAGCTGAAGTCGTAAATATGGTTGCAAGTGTAATTAAAGAAGTGTTATCTACAAAGTTAATTGTATTGAATTGACGAAGCGGATACATGATGAAACTCTATAACACATTGAAATAAAACAACACAGTTAGGAGGCTTTCACATTTATTGTTGAATACTGCAAGATGTTTCGCCACACAGTGGCTTCAACAGGCAGATGAATACTAATTTATATAGGTTACCTGTAATTTGTAAAATTAGTATTCATCTGCCTGATGAAATATGTAGCAATGTTCAACAATAGATTTGAAACCCTCCCAACTGTGTTGTTTTGTTTCAAAGTTAATTGTTTTATTCATTTTAAATGACAGGGTTATGCCATCAAATAAAATTGTGCTTAAAAGCGCTATAAATTTTAATTCTTTTTTAAGTCTTAATTTCATACTAATTCTAAAATCACTGTCATTACAAAATGCAAGAGAATAGGATGGATTAAAGAGAAGAATGAGATGATAATCCTAGAGAAGATGTTCTTTAGTTTAATTATGATATATTTAGCATCCCCTGAAGTTTGGTAAAGTAATTTCAAAAGAAAATTGGTACTATGGTGTCTAATGTTTCAAATGAATTTCTCATCTACTTGACGAAGCTACAGTATGGCGAAACATTGTCGTAGAAATAAAAACATTTTTGAAACCATATACTGTATTAGTATATTATTAGGTGATATAGAGTTTTAACAAGTAACAGCCTCATCAATCCAGTATTTCAAATGAATTTATTTGGATGAAAGTTATAAATAAATAAATAAAAATTATATTTCGAGTTACAAATTGATTCAATAAGTGTATCTTATATAAAAGCTAAATTTCACAAAACGTACTAGAACAAAAGATAATTCCCAAAGAAACTTTTAAATTTAGTAATTTTTTATTAATTTTTTTAATTTTTTTTTGTAAATTACCAGCTAAATAAAATCACGTTATAAAAAAATTGCTAACTTGCCAATATTGACGAATAAGGTTCTGTAAAAAAGTAGTTTTCTTGTTTTAATTATTAATACAGTTATATTCGTTCTATATTTTTATCAATTTTCAGAACTGTCCTGTGGAGCTTTCTTTGATAAAGTAGATGACAAAATTGACAACATTGAGTAGTGGGTCTAATTTTCTTGGGATTGCAAATGGAAATAATTATTATTCTAATAAATTGTTTTATCTTCTACGCACTCAAAAGGCTCTGCCTCCTTTTCGTCAAAAGATTTATTGTCAATCGTAGCAACCGACTCGATCAAATCCCTTCTTTTTTTGGTTTTAGATTACAAAATTATGAATTATTTGACACATCTTTCATTGTTATATATTAACTTTCATCTATTAATAAAGAGAATGGCTGCGACCGTTATTACTTGGTAATCCATACTTACTCTGAATTGAAAAATTCACTATGGTTTAACCACAAATAATTATTGTAAAAATATTATATAACGTGTAGGCACAATTAGATTAGATTAGACGTGTAGGCACAATTATATAAATCTAAACAACACAGTACGACTCGAGTTTCGACGTTTTAACGTTATTATCAAGTCTAATAGATTCTTTCGTAATTATCCCTGCTATATTACGAGAATTTTTAATGTAGGTTCTGGTTCCTTCTTTATCTCATCTTTGGTACCATCCTTTTTTAATTCTTTGTCATTATCGTCTTTCATATTCTTATCTCGTTGTTACAAAGAATGCTAAAACTAAAAAAGCGCTAATCAAAACTAAAGCTCTTCTAACAGTTAACATATCTCTATTATGAGCAGCGATGACTTTTTGAGCAATTATTGTTCTTAATTTTATCATTACAAATTCTTATTTTTTGGTGATTTTCTACGCATATAACTGACTAAAAATGATACTGTTCCTATTGCTGTATTGAAATTATAAATTTAAACCTATTGTCTTACAAAATTAACATTTGGTTTATCGATTTTAAAAGAGTAATACCCTTATGAAATAAGCAATACATTATATGAGGCATACTTAAGTAAAACGGAGAACTCTATAAGAAATAACCCCAAACTTTTCTGGAAGTACGCAAAGGAAGCTCCTAAAGAAAATGGCCTTCCCACTGTTATGAAATATAATGACAGAAGTGCTAACTCGGCCAAGGAAATAGTTGATATGTTTGCTGAATACTTTTCAAACGTATACATCATAGATGCTGATGTTGACCTTCAGGAGCCGGAAGAAGTTTGTATGGTTAGCATTGGTGTAATTCAAAATTTTGGTTTGGATATCACTTTAAAAGAGACATTTCATGCACTGTTAGGATTACTGACGGTATACAAAGTATAGTTTTAAGCAAGTATGTTTGTTCATTGGTAAAACCAATTTTTGACATGTTTTCCACTTCACTCAAATTGGGTTTTATGCCAGACTAGTGGAAAATAAGTTACCTTATGCCTAGTTATAAATCAGGTTTTCGTGATAATATAGAAAACTACCGAAGCGTTTATATTTAGTTCATCATACCTAATATGTTATTGTTGCTGGTAAAGTTGGAAAAATGTGTCATAATATAATGTCTGTGAGGCAGGACGGATTTATGCCAGGAGGGTCTATTCTAAACAATTTAATTGAGTATCAAACATTCTTGTCAAATGCATTGGAGAATTATGATCAAATTGATAGTATATACACTGATTTCTTCAAGACGTTTGATCAGGTAAATCATAAGATATGAATATTCAAATTACGTCGAGTAGGATTAAATAACTACACAATTCGGCGTTTCTCGTATTTTTTGAATAATAGAGTTAGGGTTATATATGGCGTTCATCGCAATCACTTGGAATATTGACACTTCAAATTCTTTACTGTTCCTTACTTCGCCCAACTCTAGAATATGCAACAGTTAAACAAATTGAACGAATCCAGCAAAATGTTTTAAGAGGTGCTGAATTTAAAATGGGAATACGACATATTAGGGGTGAATTTGATATAATCATGCATGATTTGAACTTATGTACATTAGAAAAACCCGGAATTAACTGTAAGTTAGGAGATTTTATTATTTTTAGCAAACACATAAGCCTCGTATGTGCCGTGTGGCCATCAAACAGTAGAATAATAACTAGGAATATGAGGAACTACAGATTGAACTGGAAATTGAAGCCTGTGAGAAGAATTAGGTTGCTTCTAAGAGGAAAATTCAGGTGAGAAGAAAAAGGAGCTAAAAAGTATGTATAAAATGTTGAAATATTTGACCTGATAGGACACCTGAATATTATGAAACAAGGAACTTGGAGAGTTATATTAGTAGGCGTGATATTTCTGTGCTGTGTTTAAAAGCTTTGCATTATCAAAAAATTAATTCAATCATAGATGAGAAGAATATTGCCAATTATGTTGATGTCAAAGGATCAACCAGAGATATGATTATAACATATAAAGATCAAAATATGATGAACGATCATGACATACAAGTTTTGTTGAGCTTGAATAATTTTGATAACTTAACAATCCCCCCTAAGCTAAATATATTGAACACCTGAAAGTGTAAATAGTAGAAATAGACATAATGAGTATTACACTTACTTTTTCTCACTCTTAAATCAAGCTATGTTGAGAGGTGTTAGTTTTTAGGTACTAAGTCTTGAGCCTTTCTTTGGATGCCAATCGTTTGTCTGGATGTAATTCCAAAATTTTCTGAAAATTCGATAATTTGGATAATTTGGATAAACTAAAATCAGCTGACTTGATGTGGCCTTCTCTGCCGATTAAAATATTTTGAGGTTTGATATCTCTGTGGATGATCCTGTGTGAGTGCAAATAAGCAAGGCCTTTAAACAGGCGTTTCGTGTAACTCTGGAAGCAGTATAATCAATTAAATAAATATTGAAATCGATTCGAAATTTGAAGATACCTTAATTTAATCTTCCAATAATTTCGTTTCGCTGGCATTGAGGCAATTCCTCAGATTTATGTCTAGGTACTCAAAGACCAGATGAATGGACTTTAGGCTGCCACTTTGTCTTTCTTTCCTTGAGGGCAGTCGAAGGTACATTCCCGGATTAATGATTTTCATACCAAACTGGACCTCCTACGACGGAACAGTGAGGAAGAGGATCAGAGGGTTCGAGTGGAAGATCATCCGTAAGAGTGAACTCCGCCCTTCTACATGTAGTCAAAATTATTTGATTATATATTTTTTCTTACGTTGATAGTACAATTATATATTTATTTATTTAGATAAAGACTAAATACAATACAAAACAATAATAATAATAAAATTAAGATGCTACGATACAATTAATCTTTTCTGCCCAACAACTATATTAAAACATTAAACTTAATTAAATAAAACAATTATGATACATAAAAAGAAAATTTGTATATGTTATAAAAGCATACATTTTTCTACGAATAACATTTAAGACAAAATACATCACAAATTCTTATGAAATAAAAAAAAATTATTACTATTACTAAGCACTCGTTTACAAATTGATAAAATTACAAAAGAAATTTATCAATATCTAAATGCACATAGTAAATTCTCTTTTATTTTAACGATTATTAATTTCTTTATTATTTATTATTAACCTAAGAGGATGGATAATTTATTATCACAACAGAAGGGATGTTAAAAGTAAACCTATTTAAATATAGTGTGAAGTGTATTTACTGGCAAAGCTATTTATATTGCAGTTGGCATATTTTTGGATGTTTCATTCACTCAACAAAGATAGTTAATGTATTCCGTATCCGAAATCTATAATACTGGTGTAGGCTGATTATTTTTTTGTCAACAATACTAATTGCACATACCATGGTTCTACAAGTTGGGGCAAAAGTCCCGCTACCATTGATTGCATATAACTTTGTTCAAAGAAAAAATAAGTAAGTTTGGTTTTCATAGAAAGTTTATTTGGTCTTTATATTTTTCTTCGTTATGATTGGAAAATTATATCGCCGCGATTTGCTATGCAACTTTCGGCTCTTTTTAGGGCATTTTTCATGACATCCATCTACATATCGGGCTAAATTTTTTCAATTTCGTGACGGATATTGTCTTTAAGATGTTGAATCGTTTGGGACTTATCCACATAAACTTCTGATTAAAAAAAAACGCATAAGAAAAAGTCTGCTGCTGTTAAATCCGGAGATCTGGCTGGCCATGCTAAATCGCCACTTTGTGAAATTAGTCTTCGTGGAAAAACGTTATTCAATAATTGAATTGTTGAACGAGCTGTGTGTGCTGTGGCCCCATCTTGCTGAAACTACATGTCCTCTAGCCCTTGCTCTTCCATTTCAGGCACAAGAAAATTTCGAATCATGTCTTGGTACCGTTCAGCATTAACAGTAATTCCAACACCTTGATAATTTTCAAAAAAATAGGGACCAATGATGAATACCACATCATGCAGTTGTTTTTAGTGGATGCAATGATGTTTCATGAAATAATTGAGGATTGTGTGTTCCCCAAAAACCGACTGTTCTGTTTATTGACGTGTCCACTGAGAAGAAAATGGGCTTCATCTCTCATTATTTAAAATTAAAATCTTCAATTTCACCAGACAGCCTTATTGCATTACTGTACTCAACTCGTTGAATCATGAGCTCTCGGTAGCAATTTTTGGGCTAATTGAATTTTGTACGGGAACATTTTCAAATCAGTTTTCAAAATTCGCCTTCTGCGTGCAGCAATGTGTAACTGGGAACCACGTCTCCGAATTGATGATTCTGGAGACTCTGCAACACTATCGCGCACCAGAGCCACATTTTCAGGGGTGCGAGACATCCGTTGTCTTCCAGAACGAGGCCTGTCTGCTGTCGTACCGTACTGTCGAAAATTCGCATGTAAACGATAAATTATCGTTTTGTGAGGCACATAACGATTAGGATATTTTTGACCAAATTTCCGCTGAGTGGCAATAATGGAACGATTATTTTCAATAAATATTGTCACTATTTCTGCTCGTTCTTGTAGCGTATATTTATCCAAAATTTGGACGTCTACACAACACAATGGTTAAAGCGAAACTGAGCTAAACGTCACAGAACCAAGATGGCGTGCAATCAAAATGGGCCCCACCTTGTATTAACGTTTACCACTTGTTAGACTTCGTACAGGAAACACGTACTTTCTTATATAAGCTACTGTTTTGGAGACACTTGGTCAAACAAATAACTCTTCTCTTAATGAAACCACGAGACTTTTTTTTACAAACATAATTGCATTAATGTATTTTATTATACATTTACGTACAATTCTGAGAATTTAACCTTTCATAGATATCACAACTGAAAGGATTTAGAGGATGAATGATGCAAATCCGATATACATGTAAAACGGATAATTAATTTTTGTTTAATTGTTCCCATTGTAATTTGGGGTAACATCGAAAAAATTCTTTCCGTGTTAAATATTTTTGAAATATCAATTTAGCTCTTGATTGGTAGAGATAATAACATTTATATTCGTTTATATTCGTATTTTATTATTTCTATAAAATTATAATATTTAATTTGTTGACCTAGTCGTTGATATTTCCTGTATAGCTAAAAATCCACTGCCGTAAATTAATATTGCTCTATACGAATTTCCATTTTTTTAATAGCAAATATTGCATTACGTTCTCACGTGCATTAACATCGACCTAGAGGTTTGTCCTTAAAGAGCTAGAAACTCCTGTTCCTAAAGTTTCTCTTTTACGGCGCAGAGCACGACGAAACCATTCGACTCCAGGCGCTCCTATAAATAAAACAACATACGAGTTCGGAGAAATTACATTTCCTCATTTTTTTTAATGTAATGACCTCAATATATTATACCGCTTGTCTTTTCCTTACTTGTAGAACAATTGCTTACGAACAAGAATACATTTGGCGTTAAACACACCCTTTACATTAATATAATCAAGAAATTTAGTTAATTCCATGGCGGATGTTTAATAGCAATAAAAAAATTGAGAACGTGATCAATGACCTAAGGATGTCGAACCTCTGTAACGGATTGTTGAACTCTGCGCAATTTAAACAATGATCCAAAAAAGACTGGACGTGGCTTACCGCCCTGTTCGGCCTTGGAATTTTTCGAAAATTTCAACCACTTCAGCGCATACCCAAAAAACAAAACCGACCGGCGTTTTCTTTTAAATACTCTATATAAATTTGTGAGCCGGTTGGTGTGACGCACATTTCTGCCTCGCCATTTAATCTGAAGTAACTGTAAACATCGGCGATCGCGAATAATTCGTTAGTGTCGCGTTTGGGTACTTCCTGTTCCGCCGCCGTCTGCCAGTGGTAAGGGGTTATTTGCTTATATTATTACCTTTATCTGGTAGATATAGCCTCGTTATCAGCCAGTTGATTACTGCGCGCGCGTGTGTGTGTCGTGTCCGGTGCGGGAAACCGAGGATAAGGGTCTACGGCAAAAAGGTAATTTTGTGGCTCTTTCGAACGGGCAGATGTTAGTGCGGCAGGTGCTTGATGGTAATGGGTCCAGGTGCTATAACATCTGATGGCTGCTCCTTTGGCACGGCCGCGGTCTTACAACCATTTTTGGAGCACGCGCTCATTTCACAAAGGCTCCTGCTTCTTTCTTGTAACTTCCTTGGAACTCGGCCATCGGAATTCAACCAGTTTTCTTGACGTCCGCCATTTATCACAGAAAAAAGGCCAGAATCAATACAAAGGAATGTCGGATACTGTCACCACTATCTTATTGTTTCTATTTTTAAAGGCAATTTCTTTTGTATAAATCAATTGATCTCAGACAAAAGATATTTCAATTCATTATACAAATATAAATTCTTTTTTTCACAATTTTACTTGCGAAATAGAACTAATAATAAATAAAATAAAATATTTTTATTCTTTAGTTAACCACGTCGGATTTGTACTTATTTTTTTGTAATTTGGCAAAGATTTTAAAATATTCGTTTAATATTTAGTGACATAATTTATAGTAAAGATACATTTCGGTTCTGTTTTTATTCTAAACTTTAGTAAATTCGTGGAAAATGATAAAATACATAAAAAATATGAAATCTATTTTAGCTACACCAATAAAATTTGTATTACTTTAGCGTACTTTTGACCTACCTCAATGGTTTATACATTAACGTAGCGTATCATTGACATGCTACAATAAAATTTCTTCTAGCCTAGCGTATTCCCGACCTACCTTAATAAATTACGGATTAACTTACTGCAATGTTGATCTGTGGATTATTGCATAGTTCGTTGAGGCAGGTCAAGAGTGTGCTAAACCATTAATTAAAAAGTTTATACTCTTCTTTTTTGAAAGTTTGCGTTAATTTAATAGTTTAATAAAGGTATGAATAACTCTGCGATTTTCAAAACAAACAAAAACAAGTGAATTTGGTTTTGAACAACTTAACGCCTTATTAATTTGATATTTATTATTTCTTAAGAGTTAAACAAATTTAAAATAAATGACATTTAGTAAATTCTTAATGATATGTTTTATAGTAGAGATATTTTTTGATTCTAGTGTAAGAAATTAATAAAACACATTAAAAATGTGGAAGTAGGATATAATTACCTTCATTCGTTAATGCGATGCATTTAAAATAAAAATTAATCTAGTCCGCTGTGATTTTTGTCATAATTTCTAAAAATAACTACGTCTTGAAATTAAAAGTCTTCAAAATATGTCATATTTTGATAGCTTGTTTTGAGGCCAAGAAGATTTTTGATATCTTAAGCACAACGAATTTTGAACACTGAATAAAACACTTACTATGTTTTATTCAGTGTTCATTATGAATTACCACATAGTAACGGTCGCAACCATCATTATGATTACAACGAATTTTGATAAAATACACGAAAAATATAACAAATATAACAAACCAAATTTAATTTTCTTCGTCCGTTTATTCGTAATTCATGATATAGAAATTCATCTAGTAGTCTTTGACTGTGTTCATAACATTTTTATTCCTTTGGATAACTACATCAAATTTCTTTATATAATTCATAGTCGGTGTAAATTTCGGTTCTAAATTTCGGGACTAAATCAGTTGAAAATGATGAAATGAATTAATAATAGGAAACCTATTCTAGCTTACTCTTGAAATACCCCAATGAAATTTGTATTATCTTAGCGTAATCTTGACCAATCTCAATGGTCTATGTATTTATCAAGTAAATCCTTGACATGCTATAATTAAATTTCCTTTAGCTTAGTGTACTCTCGACCTCCATTAATAAATTACAGATGAACTTAGTGCACAGTTGACTTGTGAATTCATGCATAGTTCATTAAGATAGACTAAGAGTAATATTACTAATAAAAAGCTTATATTCTTCTGTTTTTAAATTTAACGTTAATTTAATATTTATATTTTTCTAAAATTGAAAAATTTATTTAAAAATTATAATGTGTAGAAAATTCTTAATTATATTTTTACAGCAGAGATATTTTGTGATTATAGTGTAAAATATGGATAAAATTCACAAAAATATGACAAATAACATTTTTTTAAATTTGTTTGTACAGGGTGACTGACGAAAAACCTTTGGTGCTGTATCTCGCTTACTTTTTATCCGATTTTAATAAATAAAACATCAAATTAAACCATTTTTAAAAGACTTTAATAGGATCTGAACTGTTATTTTTTCTCGCACCCAGTTTTTGACAAAATACGATCAACTTTTTTTTAATTGCACCAGCGTTTTTTCAGCCCGGATTTTTCATTGTCGATACGTCTCGTCAGCCTGTCTCTGAAGATGATGTTGATGAATAATGTGATGCGATGAATTCAAATAGTGAATAAAGTGGTTTTGAATTTTGGGATTAGGTTAGGATTTCTGCGCAAGCAGTAGAGGGAAAGGATGTGTTGGTTGAAGGGATTTTTAGAGAATTTTTCGCTTGATGGGGATAACAGAGGTAGAGTCATATAGGAGTTGGCTAGAAGGATTGTGTAGAGGATTGCTGGGGTGGCGGATTTTGATTAGAATTCTTAGGGAGGATCGCTCGCTAACTTGGATATTGTGGATAGAAGGATTGTAGGAGTTGGAAAAAGAGGACATTACCATAGTCAAGTAGAGGGCGACAAATCATTTTATAGATTTTGACGGCTGTTTTAGTGGATATACCGTTTCCTTTGTAAGAAAGACTTCTAAATAATTTGGCCCTAGTTGTGATTTTTATTTTGTTTAAGGCTGTGTGCTTTTTGAAATTTACTTTTTGATCTATGGCAATGCCAAGGTATTTTATAGACTTAGAGCGGGAAACAATTGTGTGGGAGATGTGAATGTTATATTCAGGCTTATTATTACGGTGATAGGGATTTGTGGGGATTGATTTTAATTCGCCATTTAGCAAACCAGTGTTACATGGAGTCAATTAGCTGCTGGAGGGATTGAAGAGCTCTAGGAACGGTGGGTCCGTGGGAAATTAGGGCTGTATCATCTGTAAATTGTTTATTTTTATTTATTTATTTATTTAACGGGAAATACCCAATACAAAGTACATTAATTAATACAAACGATAAATATAAAACTTAAAACAATAATCTATACAACTAGAATAATTACAACAGTTTATTAAAAAAGACAAATGGCGTTTAAAACTAGATTTGAAGCCGTTGTGTGAAGGATTAAAAATATCAAACCAATTATAGCAATTAAATAAGTTTACAAATCTCATAATTCGGCCAATAGAATTATTATTACTTATATTTGAATGAAATGTATTTATGTGAAACAACGGCCTAGAACGCAATAGACGATTATTAGAATCGAAATAAAAGTTGAGTTGTTCCAAGAGATAAGAGCAATCTAAGGAACGGTTAAGTAATTTATTCCAAAGACTTAAATCAGAAAGGCATCTGCATTCGCAACATAAGCCTAATATTCGAATAAGAGCCCTGTATATGTGGTGAACCAATTTTGTATTGCCCTAAAAAAATATTTTGAACGCTTTCTAGTCATTGAACATTAGATAATGTATGAGGTGACCAAATAACATATTCCAAATGGCAACGAATTAAACCGCAGTACAAAGCTTTACTGCAAACAACGTTAAGCTGCCGACCAATAAACCAAACAAAAACCCACATTCTCCTTGCCTTACTACAAATAGTTGCTATATGTGAATTAAAAGACAGCTTATAGTTAAATAAAACACCCTCTGATTTTCTTTCCAATGGTAACAAATCCATGGTGTAGGTAAAATCGATACATTGAGATTTTCTGCAGAAAGAAATAGAGAAACATTTCTTATCATTTAAAAATAATATATTTAAACTACACCGCTCCTTGATATTATTAATATCATCTTGTATTGATTTGCAGTCAGTGATTGAGTTAACACACTTAAATAATTTGAGATCATCCGCGTATAATAGAAAAATACAATTTTTTATTAAGTATTGTATGTCGTTAATAAATAATATAAACAATATGAGACCCTTGAGGTACACCTTAACTTACATTAATAGAGTTAGAAATGAAACCATTAATGCATACCCTATGTGTTCTATTTTGTAAAATTGACGGGATCCAAGATAGTGTTGCTTTGTTGAAGGACGCTAAGTTTCTTTAGAATGGTTAACTTGATCAAACGCCTTGGAGAAATCAGTGTAAATTGATTTAACCTGGTGGGACGTATCCAAAGCGTTTGATAAATATTGTTTATAACAAAAGAGATTGGTTACAGTTGACCGATTAGACACAAAACCATGTTGCTGCGAAGAGATGATTTGTTTGGACATCCAATAATTAAACTGTATTATCTAGCATTTTTTGTATGATTGCCTGCAAACAAACTCCCCTATAGTTATTAACTAAAGTACGTTGACCAAATTTGTAAATAGATATGACATAACTTGTTTTCCAAATTTTGGGAGCAATTCCCAATAGTAGAGATTTTAACATTAGCTCATAAATTAACTACATAATGAATAAATGCAATTTATCAATAAGCAGTTTGATATACCATCAGGGCCAGACTATTTACTAAATTTGAATTGAAGAATATAATTAAATACTTGTTTTTTTTTAAACACTACAAGTATTGAATCATTAACAGAATTACTAATGTTTGAGGTACAGATGTCATAATGAATATTCTCAGTGTACACCGTTGAAAAAAACTTGGAAAAAATATTAACTATATCATCACCGTTAGAAAATTTACCATCATTATATTCCATTAGATTTGGTATACCGTTTTCATTCTTTTGGTCACGAGCATATGCCCAAAATTTGCTTGGATCAGCTGTGAGTTTAGATTCAACTGTGGCTAAATAATTGCTATAAAGAGAGTGAGGTAGTAACTTGCATTGACGACGTAGGTTAGAAAATAGTTCATAATCATTCAAAGAACCACTTTCTTTGAATCTTTTATGAGCCAGTTTTTTTTAAGTATTAAATTTTTCAGTTCAGCGGTCATCCATTTAGGATTAGTGCTGCAAGTTAGGTTAACAAATTTGGAAGGAATAAATAAATCCAAAGTAGACTGAACTACCTTGTAAAAACTATCAGCCATTACATTCACATCAGCGCATTTCAACAGATCGGACTAATCTTTAGAATAAAAATAAGAATTTAAATATGAATTTAAACCAACGTAATTTGCTAAATGGTATACGTAAACTTTCTGTTTCGTGTACAACTGTTGAGAGTGTACGAATGGCAAAGAAATATCATAGGCTGAATGGTGTTCACTTAAATTTAGTAATACGTTGTCAGAGAGAGGTACGTCCGCACCGGATATGTTACAAAAAAATAAATTTAAAAATACCTCTCTAGAATTGGAAATTATAGTTATTTGAGACAAATTTTAAAAAAATATAGGTATCAACAATGCACTTAGCCATTGTGTCGGATGGTTTCAAAGTATGAGTAATTATACCACCATTATTCCATTTAATACATGGCAAATTATAATCACCACATATTAATATTTTATCAGCATTACAATGCTAATAAGTTAACACTCGACAGAAGAACTAGGCGGAATGTAAACCCCCCAAGAATAAAATTAAAATTATTTAGTATTACATGAACAAAAATATGCTCAATGGTAGAATCTGCCAAAATTTTATATGACTTACATTTTTTAGGGCAACAAGTATACTACCTCCTCTAATATTAACACTGATGGTACGGTTAGTTCTAAATAAATTGTAATTATGCAGCTGGAGCTGACTGTTCGAAATATTATCGTATAACCAAATCTCTGTTAAAATGATTGCATCAAAGTCATTACAATTAACTGAGAGCACAAGATCTCTGAGTTTAGTCTTAATTCCTCGAAATTGGTAGTTGGAAGGGGAGTTAAGGGCATTACTTCTTAAAACAGCCTTAGCTTCCAATTCGTTACGCAGGATAATCTTCACAGGTGTAGGCAGAGCATTCGGTTGTTGGGATCCACCTAATCTTAAGATTTTTTGGGGTTTAATATTTAATTCACGCCAATCTAAAATATGCTGAATACCGGTGAAATCATCTTTAATCCTTGTAGTAATATCAAAAGCGGACGATTCAGGTAAATTGAAAAGCATAATATTGCACATTCTTTTACGTCTCTCGCCCATTTCTTTCACAATATTTTCATAGTGATCATCATTATTTAGCAGATATGTACTGTTTTCCTCAATAGGCGCGAAGCGAACTTGAGAATTTTCTAACTTTTCAATACGCTCTTCCAAGAATAAAAAAATTATTCAGAAATTGGATATATATATATATAATCGTAGACCCCTTCTACTACTTTAGCGGTGTTGGGGTATGGTCCTATTTATTTCCTCTTAGAACATTTTTCCACATCGTCCTATTCATTGCTATCTTCTTCGCATCTGCGATTGTGATTCCTCTTTCCGTGAGCGCTTTGGCAACTATGTTATCCCACTTTTCCTTAGGTCGTCCTTTTCCTCTCTTGATTTGTGTTTTTGCAGTCCACACCTACTTAACTATTCGTGTCTTCTCCATCCTTATCATGTGTCCCCACCATCCTAGCTGCTTTGTCTGTATATATTTATGTATGTCTTGTAATTGAAGTTCTTTTCTAACTGTTGTATTTCGTATTCTGTCGATTCTTGTTATTCCTCTCACGGCTCTCAGGTATTTCATCTCCATTGCTTGTATGTTGCTTTTAAGTGTGTTGCTTAGTGTCCAAGTTTCGCATCCGTATGTTAGTATGGGTAGGTATATGGTCTTATATATTATCAGTTTTGTCTCCTTCGAAATGTATTTGTTTTTTAGGAAGTTTTGGCTCATGGTGTAGTATAGCCTCCCTGTTTTGCTGATTCTTTCTGTAATGTCTCTATCACATTTTCCATTGTTTTGTATTGTCACTCCCAGGTACTTAAATTCATCTACTTGTTCAGTTCGTTTTCCCATTATTTTTATGTTCAGTGTGTCTGTTTCCTTTCCTATCACCTTGGTTTGTTTACATTTATTTTCATATTATATTTCTCGAGTGTGTTATTCCAAATGTTTAAGGTTACTTTGTAGGTCTTTTTCACTCCCAGCTATTAACATTATTAATATTAGTTTTATAGGTTGAAGATTCTTATACCCTATTGTTACAGGTGTAATGTATTGGTGACATTCCTTCATGACTTGGTCTATGAATATGCAAAATAGTAATGGGCTTAAAGCACCTCCTTGTCTTAGTCCATCAACAGTGTGAAACATTTCCGATTGCTCGTTTCTGTATATTACATAGTTATTTGTTACTTTATAGACACTGCTTATAGCATCTATTAGCTTTGTGTCAACTCCTCTTCCTTGTAATATGCTCCATACACTAGTCCTAGGTACTCTGTCGAATGCTTTTTCAAGATCAATAAATGCGTTGTTTTATCGTAAATATATGATCTTGAATGCTTCTACCTGCTCTAAAGCCACTCTGGGAGTGTTCTAAAGTTGGTTCTACTATTTCTCTTAATTTCTTCTCCAATATTCTTTCATATACCTTTAAGCCAGTGCATAATAACGTGATTCCTCTGTAATTATTGCAATCTCTTTTGTCTCCTCTTTTGTGGATAGGTACAATTACTCCCTTATTCCAGTCCTCAGGTATTGTTTTCTCCTTCCATGCCTTCTTCGTAATCTTCCAAAACATTATCATACCCTCTTCGCCCATATTTTTCATCATTTCGTTTATTATTTTGTCGTCCTGGTGATTTTCCAGTTTTAAGTAGTTTTATAGATTCTTTAACTTCGTTCAATAATATTGGTGTTGGGTCATTTCCGTGTTTTGTGGTGAGTTTTCGTCGAATCCTGTGGTCTCTTCTTTACATCGATTCATAATTTCCTTTCCATCTGTCAAAATTTGGTTGTTAGCATCTTTAATTTTACCATTTTGTTCTTCCTTTTTGTTTCTCATATTTTTTAGTGTTTTATATAATAATTTTTTGTTGTTTTTGCTGTCGTACATTTTTTCACCAAATGTCTTCCAACTGTTTTTTTCCCCTTTCTCACCACATCTTTCACTATTTTCCGTTGTTTTTTATATATATTGTAATTTTCCTCCGTTCTTTGTTGTAAATATTTACACCACATTTATTTTTTAATTTTTATTTGGGCCTTGATGTCATCATTCCACCAGGCGGTCCTTTTAGCCCCATTCTTAATCTTAATTGTACCACAAGTTTCTCTAGCTGCTTCTATTAAAATGTTTTTGAGCACCTGCCATGATTCTTCTGCATTTTTATGCTCTATCCGCATGTTTTTTATTCTCTTTTCCACAACACTACTATACTCTGCTGCTATATTTGTGTCTCTTAGTTTATAGTATTTAATGGTTCTATAGCCTTTATTATGTGTTTCATTTTCGTTGTTCTGTTCGTTATTTCCTTTAATCTTTGCCATTACCATATAGTGATCACTACTAATATTTGGTCCTCTGTATACTCTTACATCTGTAATTTCCTTCTTATTTGTTCTTTATGGTAGTATGTAGTCTATTATAGATTTTTCGTTTGTTACCTTTCCTTGTCTGGTGTACTTGTGAATATTTTTGTGCTTGTAGAATGTGTTTGCGACAATAATGTTATTGTGTATGCAGTATTCTATTAGTCTTGTCCCGTTATTTGTTAATGTAGTCTCTCCATATTTTTCAATTACATTTGTTGTGTAGTCATTCCCCACTCTTGCATTAGGATCACCGCATATATATACCGGGTGTCTCAGACCACCCGTACCAGCCTTTTATTTCAACAACGCTTGGTCGAATGTGACTGGGACAAAAAATTTTATTACCAAAGTGAACCCAAGGAATCCACTGATAAGTTTATTTTTTACCGGAACAATCCGGAAGTACCCGGAACCGGAAGTAACTTTAAAATTTCAAATGGCAACATAGGTCGAGTATGGTATTAATTGATAGGTCTTTTTAAAAGAAACAACTTTTATTAAAATGTTTTTTTAATATTTTGCATATTTACAAAAATAAACGAAAAAAACTAAATTGAAAATTAGTTATCCATTCAACACTAAATTTCCTCAAGTTGGCTTTGCTTTTTTGTTAGAATAACAATTTGTATATGTGTTAATATTACAAATATTCTTACATGATTCTTCGTATTGTTCCTCAATACTTTCCTTGGATAATATGTTATTTTCTACACTCAGGTGAGAAGAGTTCCTATTATTCAAAACTGAATTATTTTATTATTTTTTTTGAGATTTGGCTTCTATAGTACGGGTGTCTCAGACCACCCGTACTAGCCTTTTATTTCGACAAAAAAAAAATACCAATTGTTTGAAAGTATTTTATTTAATAATTCAAATAAGAGTGTGAAAGTAAAGAAAATGATAACTAAAACAACTATTCAATTATTTATGGTATGTTCAAATTGCCTTCCTTCTTGATCAATGCATCTTTGTAGCCGAACGTCGTTGACGGCCCGTAGTATCTCATCTTCACTAAGTGAACGGCAGACATTCCGTATACTCTTCTTCATATTATCCCTCGTGGTTGGAAGCTCTTTATAGACTAGGTCTTTGATACGTCCCCACAAGAAGAAGTCAAGAGGCGTTATGTCAGGAAAACGAGGTGGCCATGGAAATGGTCCTAGCGGTTTAACGAGAAACTCTTGCGTAATGAGCTGGGCAACCATCTTGTTGCAAATACATTGTTAAACGTGTTACATATGGAAAGTCATCTAGAAGGTCAAAAAGATTATTTTCTAAAAAATCAGCGTATTTAGCTCCGTTTAATGAACCATCGAAAAAATGTGGACCAATTATTTGGGTTCCTAAAATATACCACACCAAAATTAAGGGTCCAGACGTGTTGATTATCAATCTTAACCAATGAGGGTTTTTATTACTCCAGTAGTGAGCATTATGTAAATTAACAAGTCCTTTGCTTTCGAATGTCGCCTCATCTGTACATAAAATTTTGTGATAGAAATTATAATTTTTATGAGTCAACCATTCACAAAAATTCAACCTATCTTGAAAATCCCGCTCTTCAAGTTTCTGGTATAGAGAGATATGATATGGATGGAATTTGTTTGTTTTTAAAACTCTCCAAGCAGTGGAGCGACTTATTCCAGCATCGATTTCAATTCTTCTAGTAAAGATGTTCGGGTCCAGAGCAATTGTTGCAAGAATATCTGATGTTCTTTCATTATGTACACGTTTTCTGATACTTCGACCTTTGATGTGGCTGGGCTGTAGCTTACCAGTTGTCTTAACTCGTTCTGCAAGGCGCCGAAAAACATTTTTTGACTGATTGGCTCGTTGAGGGTATCGTTCAGCATAAATTTGCTCATCAGCACGATAGTTTTGGCCGCATTCATCTCATATCATCAGCACATCAAAACCTTAGAGGTTTGTAAAAACCATGTTGACAAATTCAACACTTTTATTATAATAATTTATTTTACTTCAAATATTCACGAACGTCAATTATTTTGACATAACAAAAAAGCAAAGCCTACTTGAGGAAATTTAGTGTTGAATGGATAACTAATTTTCAATTTAGTTTTTTTCGTTTATTTTTGTAAATATGCAAAATATTAAAAAACATTTTAATAAAAGTTGTTTCTTTTAAAAAGACCTATCAATTAATACCATACTCGACCTATGTTGCCATTTTAAATTTTAAAGTTACTTCCGGTTCCGGGTACTTCCGGATTGTTCCGGTAAAAAATAAACTCATCAGTGGATTCCTTGGGTTCACTTTGGTAATAAAAATTTTTGTCCCAGTCACATTCGACCAAGCGTTGTCGAAATAAAAGGCTGGTACGGGTGGTCTGAGACACCCGGTATATTCTACCTCTAGCGTTTTCTGTTATTATATTTAATTCCTCCCAAAATTTATCTTTTATCTCTGATTTTTCGTTTTCGTTTGGCCCATAGGCTACAATTACTGTCATAATATCCCATTTATTTTTTATTGCTAGTTCTATACTAATCAGTCTTTCGGTATGGCCTATATTTATAATATACTTACTAAAATGTATTAGTGTAAACTATGTATAAATTAAATAAACATAAAAGTTTATAAAATTAAATTTTCTACTGTAGTAAACTACTTATTATGCTATTATCACTATCAAAATTTTAAATTATAACAACATTACAATGCCACAGTAAGCCACGTATTAAGATTACCCTAGCGTACTTTTGACCTATCTCAATAGACCATACATTATTCTATCGAACTCTTGATCGTCCTGAATGTTCTATACATTAACCTAAGGTGTCCTTGACATACAATAATTAAATTTTCTTTGGCCTAGCGTACTTCCAATCTATCTAATAAATTTGTATTGAGTTCACCTTTGATTCAGTGTATAGTTAATTGAGGTAGGCCAAGCATACGCTAGACTAATACACAGCTATTTTAAACAAAAATATATTTCTAATAGTTTTAACTTTATATGGTTTTATTAATTATGTATTTTGTGGACATTTTATTATTTATTGCTTAAAAATTGCTACAAAATTAATACGAGCATGGGAAAATAAAAATATATATATATATTAACAAATATTAACGTTTTATTTGTAATGAACGTACTTTAAACTACTACTCTACATAGTCACCTCTTAAATTTACGTATTTGTCATAACATGTAGTAACGGTAGTGTATTAAGGTACGTAATCATAGCCTCTTTTAATACTTTATCTTTTACAAATTTCTTTCTTTCTAAAAAAAGAGTTTTGTAAATAGATAATAATCTCGACAGATGACAGATGACTCATCCATAACATTTTCTTCATCGCTTATTTAAAAATCTAATCACAGTCTTAACTTTACAACTGGCGACGTTCTTTATTTTCTTGAACATTAAAAATACATACATAAACAGCATCGACAATTCCAGCGAGACGTAACTTTGCGCACAGACAACTGAAATACTACTGAACATGTTAGCACACATCCGCCGATTACTCTATTTGTCTCTTTATTGGTGTATGAACATTCGTTTACACAGGTCAGTGGTATATAATAATTAAAATTGGGTATAGACATATAAAGTAAAACTAGGTAAAATGATGTGCTTAATATGCTAAACTAAATAAATAAGCTAAATATAAACTACAAATGAACTTGTTACATACAAAATAAAATATATATTAACATAAAAACATACATATAGGTATAATAGCAACAATTCCTTAGGACATATATAATAAAACTAATGTGATAAAATGTAATGTAAAATGAAAGTAATAAGTAGAAAGCATTAACTTACTATAAATTTGATTAGGTCAATTTATCAAACCCAATTAGATGAGAATGTATGTACAAACTTATAAGCAACAACCAAATAGCATAAGATTAAAAAAGTCATAAAATTAGTTGTAGATATCTTGCATAGATTATGTACATTGTTAGACAATTTGTTAAAAAGTAACGAACCATAATAATTTGTTCCCGTCTGAGATTTGTTAAGATAATTTGGGGTAGCTTTATGTTAGTACGATGTCTGGTGGGATACTCATGATGTTCTTGTATCGTATACGTGTGTTGTTACGTGGTAGACACACTCTAATATAAATACAGCTGGTAATGTAAGAATACGCAGTTTTTTGAACATTTCTCTACAGTCGTCATGGTAGCCAAGTCCACTAATAATGCGAATGGCTTTACGCTGCAAGCCTAAAAGTCTGTGGCGAGAAGCCGAGGAGTGGCTCCACACCAGTATTCCGTATTGAAGATAACAGTGACAGCACTCGTAATATACTGATTTGAGTATCCACCCAGATACATAATTTGTAAGGTCCCTTAACCGATAAATGCCCCAAGACATTCGCTTTGCTAATTCAGCGCCATACTGGTCCTACTTTAAGGTATTGTCCAATTGAATGCCCAAAAATGTTGTGCTCGTAGATACTTTTTTAGATGGATTAACAGTAAGCTTGTTATTATTGAACCATTGTTCTGCCTGAAGAATCAATGTTTCGTTCTTATTTTGAACATCAGATATAAAAGTACCCATATTGACAATTGTTGTATTGTCGGCAAACAGATAGGTGCCGCAATTGTTCAGGTGTAAGGGCAAGTCATTAATATATACAATGAATAGTAATGAACCCAGAACAGATCCTTGTGGTACACCATGCTTAATTGGCTGTAAACTGGATGATTTATTGCGAAAACATACCTTCTGTTTGGGATCTGATAAATAAGATTTTATTAGATTGCAGCTTGGTCTATCAAAGCCATATTTGCGAAATTTTTCAACTAGTACAGAATGTTGAACGCAGTCAAAAGCCTTGCTTAAGTCTCAGAACGAGGCTAATGCATATTGCCCACTTTCAGAATATGTTATTAACAAAAGCTTGAATAGCCAGGGTTGTGGATCGATTTTCTCTAAATCCAAATTGTTTCTTATTCAATATGTTTTCTCGCTCAAGGAAAATCGTTATTTGTTTCTTCATTATATTTTCAATAATTTTCGATATTACAGAAACTAACGATATTGGTCTATAATTATCAATCAGTGTAGAATCGCCTTTTTTGAAAATTGGAATTACCTTCGTTAGTTTCAGTACATCGGGAAATAATAAGTATTTCGTTTATTAGTGGTAACAGAATGATATCTTTCACTGATTTAATTAAATCACTGGAAAACCCATGAATATCCAAGCTTTTGCTATTTTTAAGATCATCTCTTGCCTCTCTGACACCTATCGGTGAGACTTTTTGGAAATTAAATTTGTTAACCATGCATAGTATAGAATGAGTTAGATCACTTACTTACTAAGTGGTCCGCTATAGAATGAATTAAAGTCGTCACAGGAAATATCACAGTCATTGTCACAGCTCCTTATATTTTTGGAAATGTTAATGCCAGTGCGTAATGCATTTTGCTTGTTACTTATAGTTGAAATGTAATTATCGTTTCTTTGATAATTCTATTGCTTCTCTCTAACGTTGTTGGAAATTATACTGTTTGCACGCTTGATCCAGAAATTGTAAATGTTCCCTCATGCGTCGAAGTTTTTCGTTGAACCATACAATTTTGACAAATGTTTGTTTGTTATATTTTTTTAAGGAAATGCGTATTTATATATATATTAGTTAACTGACGAATGGAGAAATTCATTTTAAAATTTATATCAGCACAAAGTCCTAATCAATGTTAGACAATAACTGGTAAAACATATTTTCATATTCCTTTGCTGGTACATGGACGACTATATTCATTTGTCACAATTTTTACTCCCATACTGGGCACGCAAATAGTGAGAGATAACCCTATATGATCGGATATACCTGTGTTATAAGGGCGGATGGAATAGTCAGATTTAAAATTTATAAATATATTTTCTATTTTATTGTTACCCCTTGTTTTAAATCGACAATAGGAACTAGTTCATAGCACAATAATAAGTCACATTAATTTCATCAATAATATGCGATGGAGTATTCGTTTGGGTATTCAGATTGTAATTGTTCACAGTCGATTGAAGTAAAATTCTTTCCCGTTGAATAGTTGCAGTTGTTCTTTCTTGAGGTCGGGGTGGGGTCCAGGTATTTAAATCTGGCTGCACCCTTGATGGATTCATCTTTTGACGAGCCCAAGATGGAATTGAACCTCTTCTTTTTGTGTGTAACTTGCTTCCATCCTTGAGTACATCCTCTTGGACCATTTCCAGTAGTATTTGTGTCGATTTCTAAGCTACGTCCTTGGTTCGGTTGTATGTTGGATGAATGTGCAGCATTCTTACCTGTCCTCGGAGTAATTTTCGCCACCTTCGTGGTTGGTAGGGCTGCAACTGTATTAGCAATTTCACTGATATTTCATTCAGTGACATTAGATGGTACAATTGTATCAGCGATTTCACTGATATTCAGTTCAATGACACTAGATGGTGTATCATTGAACACATGGTTAATATGGTTGTCTACCTCAGTTTGTTTACGTTTTTCGAGCTCCAATGCACGCATTTTATCAAGTAATAATTCATCGTTTATTTTTAATTGCTTTACCAGTTCCTTAAGAGGTTGATAAGCTTCTGCGGTGAAATCAATACTTTGTACTTGCTCTGTTGAGGTTGGTGTTGTTGCCGTTAGATCCAAAGAGGTTAAGTCGTGCCCACAGCAGGTTTTAGCCCTTTCTACGCAGCTGTTATGGTAAGTTGTCTTACAGGTTGGATGGATACTTGACTCCTGATCGAGCAGTAGCAGTACACACACATTTTTTCGCCTTATTGGATTCACTTGTTTTTAATAAATTAAAGCGTCCGGCAATTTATTAAAAACAAGTGAATCCAATAGTGCGAATAAATAGTCGGCGCCATTATTGATAAATAATTCTTACTATCCGCCATAATATAATTTAGTACATTCTAAATAATACTTTACCTCGCTTTACGTTATTTACGTAACTGTCATAAACACCTTTAAATATAGAGATTGAGCGCATTTGGTGTTTTAATCGCTTGATTATAATTAGTTCTTAATTGCCTCGCATTTAGATAAACACCTTTAAAACTATTTTTAACGTGTTTGAGGGAAACGGCATGTCGGAGTTCGTTGTTGCGGGCTAAATTTAACATTATCGCTACAAAATTTGGGAAAAATGCGATAAAATTAATCACCGTTTGAGTATTTGTTTGTTAGGTCGATGACCAATAAATCTGTTTTGGTCAATAAATACAATATTTTTTTAATTTTCCAACAACACCAATAACACTGTTACATTTTTATTATTATATTCAAATTCCACTTACTCTTGACTTCTGGAAATATATTTGAAGAAAAACAAAATTCCATGATAGCTATAGCTTAAAGATAATATTATTAACTCTGTTATCTTATGAAAATTCAATTAAAATCTCTCAAGAAAAAAAATTCAAATTGCTTGTAACTGGTTAACATTTTAATAACAAAATCAATTGAACATTTAGACAAACAAAAACAAATTTGTTTGAATGAAAAATGCAAATACATAAATATTTAAATTTCTCGAAAATATAAAAAAATATTATATGTGGAACTTTTTGTGTTACTTTTCTTTTTGATTCTATTACTTTGATTTGTATAATATGTTTTGGAAGAAAATATTTCTGAATTAACGATTTCCTCAATTTCTCGATCGAAACTTTCCTTAGTTTCTAAAATTTTAGCGTAGGTTTTTCCATCCATCCATTTATTTGAGGAACTGGTTTTTGTTTGTCAGTTGGTTTGGGTTTTGGTGACTTTATTTTCGGTTTCTTCTATTGATGTTCTTTAGGTATGTTTTCATTTTCTTGGGGTTTATCAATAATTACAAAATCGTTAACGTTGTCACCTGTCGTTAAAGACCAACTTGTTCATTTAATTTGCATTCTAATGCAATAAACTTAGCAGAGTGAATTGTTTTTTACATTGAAATTACGAACGATTCATTTAATTCTTCCAAAATTTGATTAACCCATTAGTGGTGGGGAGGAATTTCATAATTTAGGGTCTTATTGTTCCTTTATGGCCATTGTAGTGTAAACTGATTAATCGTAATTCCAAACGTGGTCAGGATAGTCGACTGTTTCTGGCTCATATAAATCGAAACTTGCCTTTTGCCTTTCGATCCGATTCTGGGATAAATTCACTTGCGTCTGAATTAAGTTCAGAAAGTTTACATTTTAGTACAAATTTAGTTGCTTTGTGTAGTATTTCTTCGAAATATGATGTTTTCTTCAGTTTATCATCTAATGGATTTCAATGGATAGAGATATTTCAGGTTCTTGAGTAATTACTTCTGTGGTTTCTTCGAAAGGTAATGTCCTCTTAGTTTCTTCAGTAACTTCTAAGGATAAAATTTCAGTGGTAGAAAATGTTTCAAATTGAGGTGATGTAATTATTTCTGATAAATTAGTTACTGACGTAATATTATTATTTCAGTTTTGGGGATTTCTAACTTTTTTGTAGACAATGGGATTTCCAAATCTTCAACTTCTTTAATAGTAGGAGTGTCTTCATGGGAAATTATTTCAAAACTGTCAGTTGCCTCTGAATCATTACGTTTTTTTATCTATTGCTTGCGTATCGTTCTGAGTTTTAATATGGATTTTATATACGGTTTTATGAATTTTATCACGAACATCATCTATATGGTCACCTAAAAGGTCATTCTAGTCAGGCTTGGAAGGATCTGTATGTTGACCTAAAAGCTAATTCTAGTTACGCTTGGAAAGATCTATTTTGTGTCGTTTGGATCTCTCAGAGATTGTGAAATTGGGATAAATTGTTGTGTTTCTTCGAAAGATACAGATTTTTTTCTTTTAAACTTCTTTTTGGCTGACTAAGTAATTTCATCACTTTTCTTTATCTTTGACGTGGCAGTTGTTATATAATCTGATACTGACTTAGGTGTTATATCTAACGTAGACTTGTTATCTTTTTGTTTCAACAACAATGCCGAAATTATCTTCAGGAGATTGTATTTGCTTTTTTTTTTTCTTAAGTTTTTCTTTTATAGGTTTGGTTTCAGAATCAGCAATTTGTGTTTTTAATTTAGATATGTTTTCATTAGTTTTTTTTTAGTTGAAGTTATAGATGAAACTTGATTAGAGGTAGATAAGGGGTCCTCAGCTACTAATTTTTTAAGTCCATCTTTGCATTCAATAAGTTTGGCTATAAGAACATCTGATGGATTTTTTTTAGTTACATTTATTTCGGAATTCGTTTTTTTGACGCTTATATTATCGGTAAAAACGTTAATTTTATTGCAGTCACTGAACATTGGCTTGTTCAGTCTGAAGCAAACCATCACTTATTATGATTCGCGAATTCGAGAATCTCTTATTTTTTTCTTTGGTCTACTTAAGTGAAATGGCAGGAATCAGACTGCCCCAGCCAAATGTAATAATTATATTTTTATATAGAACACCAAGTGGTAATAATGAGGTATTTCTTGAAGTTATAACCAAAATGCTGGGAAGAATTAACTTAGAGTCATATTTTATTTATGTCTACGGAGATTTTAATGTACATTTTAATACTAATAATAGAAGGGCCATTGATCTTTGCAATTCATTCGCCTCTTTTGGACTTAGTGCAGTTACTAGGGATCCAACTAGATATGATGCCTGCATTGATAACATATTTACTAATGACATGTCAGTCATTGATAAATAGAGAGCGGATAAAAAAGCTTAAAAAATCTGAAAAAAAGCACTTAAAAAGGCACAAAATTTAGAGAAAAAAGCATTAAAAAAGCATTAAAACAGGAAAAAAGCATAAAAACACGAAAAAAAGCACTAAAGAAAACTATATTTTCTTAATATGTTACAAGTTTATTAACATATTTTACATAGAAATTCTGCTTAAAACTAAAATAAACATACTTTCTTTACGCAATATATAATATCATGTAAGTATTTAAAAATTAAATTGTAATTTTGTATACATTTCAAAATAACTAAAATCTATTCATGAAAACAGTAGATCATTAAATGTTGTTCTAGGGGTTTAATTGTAAAAATTATTACTTCTGACGCTTAATAAATTTTTTAAAGTGGAAAAGTTTCTTTTTATTTTAAATTATAGCTGGATCCATTTGAACATTGCCATTCAAAATCAAGTTTAATTTATTTAATATTAAAAATCCTTAATTTTCACCGAATACTTCTTTCGATATTATTTTGATTTCTTGGCCAATGCGTTCAGGTATTTTCTAAAATGAATCTACTTTTATAAATTGATTTGATTGTGTTGCTCACAAAATTTAAACGCGATTTTATGTAACTAAATTGTTTTGAAGGAAGCTCTTGTTTCTTAAAAACTGTTTGACAGTCATTAACTGGTTTGCTTGTCGTTTCGGGAAAGTTGTATATAGCCTTATTAAATTCTTCAAAATTGTTCGCATAGTACATCGTAGCATATAGCCAAGTTCCCCATTTTGTTAGCACTGGTTTATGGGGCAGTGAGATATCAGGTAATGACTTCTTGAATAATTGCACTCACAGAAGAATATAAGAACTATTTTTCCATATTTAATTAAATCTACAAATGGAAATTTCATTCTTATAGTTTCAGAAATTCGTTTCTATCCATGTGCTACTTGTACAATGCACAAAATGCATTATTAGTAACATTTTGTAACTTGGTATTGTCTACGGCAAAAATAAGCTTGTCAGTCCATCATTTATGAATTTTGCTATAATGTTATTATCAGTTTTCTTAAATTCTTTTGTATATATCAAAATACTATTGGTCGGATGTCTTCATGTTAAACTGCTATCATTAAATTAAACAAGCGTCTGTGGTTCATCCGCACCAAACCACATATAATTATTGTTAATATTATCTTTAATTTTTTCTCGGGAATGCGCATTTTACAATATTTTCCCAAGAAAGATTTAAATGCATTATTTTGTAATTCTCTTAAAGGGATATTCGAATGTAAAAGTATTTTGCACAAATGTGAATTTTTTTAGTTCAGCTTTGAACTTTTTCAAACGTTCTTGATGTAGTGTTGTTATAACTTGTTTTACATACAAGTCTTGACTAGTTAGGATGCAGTTGGGAACTAAAATAAAACTTACTATTTTTAAACATGCCTTACAAAATAATGTATAATTTTCACTTGTTAATTCTGGATAGTCTCTAATTAATTCTTATATTATGGTTTTCACCTTTTGCATTATGGCTTAAATATATATGTGAATTATATAATATAATTTATCTGTGATTCCCCAGGTTAATACGATTAACGCATATAATAATTTTTGATAAATAAGCAAAGTTTTTGGAATTTCAATTCAATAGTTTATGAATGCGAGTTTGAATATGAAAATTAACGAAAATGGTAAATATGCGCCAGTCGTCCCATCCGTATTTTTGCCGAGAGTAGAAAATTGATACGGTTGCAGAACACCTGATTATTAGCTATCACTTAAATTTGTTTACATTTAATACTTACTGGGGCCCCTGTTCGGGCCTAGTTTAAGGACGTTTACATCCGAAATATCATAGATGTGATTCCTATGAAGCGTTCGTCTGTATTATCTGAATAATGAGATGGTCTATTATATCTACTTATTTATAAACGAATCCATTGTAAATTGGTAATTTATACTAATATTTATTAATAATAAAATTCATTATAATTATTGTATTATATTATGAAGATTTTAAACAATTATGTTGTCAAAAGACACGAAGAAAATATGTAATACAAATATAATCTATAAATGATGGATACAGATTTTTACGAAAATTCTCTATATTAGCACATTAATTTAATATCAGCGTGAAATTTTTATTAAATGTTTTTGAAATGTTTAAGAAAATGCTCCAAATAAGCATCAGAATCTAAAAAAGCACGAAAATAAGCATAAAAAGTCAAAATAAGCACAAAAAGTCAAAATAAGCAAAAAAGCACAAAAAAACTTAGCGCTAAGTAATCACATTCTTCAAGATTCGTATAGATATTAAGAAATTTTTTCGATGCTATTAATATTATGGATAAGCATAATGCTAGAAATCCGCTCTCTATTGATAAATATACGATTATCGATTTAGGAATATCTGATCATTAGGGCCTAGATATTGGGTTATAGATTCAAAGCAAAATTCTAAAATACGGGTAAACGTAATAAGGCCTATATCTAAATTAGGAAAAAATATAATCTTTAATATGTTAAGTAAGTACAATCTCACAACATTGGCAGACATAAATGACGTACATTAGTCATGGAATTTATACATTGACACTTTAGTATATTGCTTAAATCATTCATTTCCGAGAAAAAAAAAAACAAATAATAAGTCGCAGATCCAATGGTTTTCAGCTAAGTTAAAGGCTATCAGAAGTCATCTTGATTTGTTAAGAGAAATGTTGTAAAAAATAATTGTGTTAATAAAAAATATATATAATAATTACCGGCAGAAATATCGCAAACAAATACGATATGAGCAAAAATTACCGCATGACCAATTTGAACGCTAAGAGTTATAAACTCTAAATGGCCGAATAAAACTGAGCTAATACAAATAGTATTAGCCCAGACGAATTTAATTTAATAAATTAAAATATGAAAATATTTAATGAATCTACAATAATGAGTCTTACTAAGACTACAAAACAAATTACTTGCTGAAACAACTACTTCTCTGGTTAATACCTCGACAGACATTGAATGATACAAAAGTAATTTGCGTGTTACAAATAGTACAACTATCAAAGCAATAGCAATTTGAATGAAATTATTTATGTTGAATAAACCACGCAAATTACTTTCGAATTTAATTTATTTTTCATCTCAATTGTGGAGATCCTTGTTGAGTTAATCCCAGATAGCAATATTAGTCCAATTGACCTAATGCTTGGTTCTTCCCCGCATACTCACAATGCAGGTTATTTTAAGTTCTCTGAGGTGTCTTGTATTGCAGTAAGGGATATCATATTCAAATTAAAATCAAAGGGATCAAAGGATGTTTAGGGGTTAAACATTGACAACGTGAGATCAGTGGCTGACCTCATCATTGACCTATTAACAAAATGAATAAAGCATCTCTACAAGCACCTTCCCAAATGCACTTAAATTTGACAAATGTGTCCCTATACTAAAAAAGGAAGATTCCGATGACAAAAATAGACCTAGTTCTACCTTACCGTTACTGTCTAAAAAATAATAAGAAACTTGGAAACAACATTAAAATTAGCGCCGACTTAACCATCGCCAAGCGTAAACAAAATAAACATGTTTTCACCGAGTTAAAGAAAAGACAAGATGCAGGAGAAAATCTATTTATAAAATGGATGCATAATGTCCCAAAAATTCTTAAGAAGGTAGATACTAGTACAAAAAACGTAGTGTAAACCAACAGGCAAATATCAAAATGTACCACCAAAACATAAATAAATAAATAAAAAATAAAATAAAATAAAAAACGAACGTGGGCTAAATTCAAAACTAATAGAATTTTCTAATAACGTTTATGCAAATGATTATGATATAATTTCCTTAAAAGAAACTTGGCTTGAACCAAACGTATATAATAACGAGCGTTATGGTCTTTCGAAGTTATAGATTAAATGATCGAGATGGTGTAGTCCTAATTGTAACTGATTTAAAAACATTGAATTGTGAAGAAATGATGTTTGACAATTCTGTCCAAAATATTCATATTGTTATCGTTAGAATATCCCCTATAAAGCCTTGTAACGATAATGTTGTCTTAGTTTGTACGTATATACCATCTGAAACTACCCTAGCAAACTATATATTATTTATGGAAGCTCTGGAAAACATTTCACTTCATTTTAATTATGCCTTGCTTATGGGCGATATTAACATTGCCAATTCTCTACTTGTTTTCAACATTTCTTAGAATTCAATAACTTACTTCAGCACAATCGAATAACAAACCAAAGAGGAAAAATACTAGATGTTATTTGTTCATCCGACAATATTGATATTGTTCTAACATTTCATGTTGACTCATTAGTGCGCATTGATGCATATCTTCCACCGTTATCAGCTATATTGAAATTAAAAGCGAATATACTATCTTCGTTTAATAGCGTTTCCTCAAATGATTTAAACTACAACTTTAAATTTAACATTCCAGATTTGTATGAATCAATCTTAAATGTAAACTGGGATCTCTTGACTCAAATTAATGATATTAATGAGGCATGTGAATATTTTTACTACGTGCTTTTCTCTGTACTAGATAAGTTTGTACCTAAATACGGTAGAAAAATGGCCAATAATAAAAACTATCCCAATTGATTCTCTAAGGAAATAATCAATAAAATTAAAGAAAAACAATACTACCATAAGTTAAAAAAACACGTTATCCAGATATCTAAATATGTACTGAAAAATCTGAAGATCTTAGAAAAACTGTAAAATTATTGATAGCTAAAGAAAAGCAAAATTACATTTGCAACCCTAGGGCATTATTTAAATATCTTAATGATATAAAAGGAACAACTCGCATACCTGGCCGTATGAAAATAGGAGATATAGTAATGAATTCTTCCCAAGAAATTATATATGGTTTTGAAGATTATTTCAGCTCTGTGTATAATACTACCGGAATTCCTGACGAACTAGAAAATAAATTATTTACAGAAAACACAATTTCAATAAAATATATAGGGGGATGTGACATATTAAAAGCAGTAATGAAAATAAAAGCGACGATGTGCACTGGACCAAATAAAATACCATTTTTTCTTAGACCTCTTATATATCCATATAACCTATCTTTAAAATCTAAAGTCTTTCCAGATATTTGGAAAGTTTCGAAGGTCAGTCCAGTTCACAAAAATGGACCTCAAAATGTTATAACTAAGTATAGACCTATTGCAATTACCTCGAATTTCGCAAAGATTTTTGAATGTATTTTTGCTGATAATATATTCAATAATATATCACAACATATATCAACATATTAGCATGAATTTATGAAAGGTCGATCTACCTGTACCAACCAATACCCATTATATTTCTGAAGTTCTTGATGACAATAAGCCTGTAGACGTGATATACTTAGATTTCAGTGAAGCTTTAACAGATTATCGCATCAAATTATTTTGGAAAAGCTGTCAAAATGTGTATTAGATAATAACATAATTTCCTTATTTAAATCATATCTAAAAAATCGCATTCAATACGTTGAATTCAAGGGAGTGGGGCTGCAAACTATGTACAAAAATCTTGCGTTGCACAAGGATCAAACCTGGGACCACTAATGTTCATTTATATATAAACGATATTTGTGATATCTTTGATTCAAAGTGCCTAATCTATGCTGATGACTTAAAGCTGTAAAGGTTTGTGAAAGTGAACGTGATTATAGCATTCTACAAAGTGACTTAAGAAAACTAGAACTTTGGTGTGCGAATAACAACGTTACCCTAAATCCCAAAAAATGTGCTGCGATGACATATACAAGGAAGAAAACAATGGCCCAACATTCCTACCAGATCAATGGCGTTACTTTAGAATTTAAATCAAGTATTAATGACTTGGGAGTTACTTTTGACAGCAAACTGCGTTTTATAGACCTCCAAAAAAATATGGTGAACGAATAATTGAAGCTTGTTGGCTTCATAATAAGATCTACAACGCAGTTTGTTAGTACCAATACTTTAATGACATTATTTAATAGTCTTGTCAGAAGTAAATTAACTTATTGTATTGCATTTCTTGAAAAATCACAAAAAAGACTTCTAAAGTACTTATATGAAATGGAACATGGCGTGTACCTCAATTACGATGTTCACTATCTAGACCTTTTGACAGAATTTGAGGCAAACAGTATTGAAACATGTAGAAATATCAGGATAATTAATAAATTTAAAAATACGAAAACATTTCGTGAATCTACAACAATGAGTCTTACTAAGACTACAAAACAAATTAATTTGAAACAACTACTTCTCTAGCTAATACTTCGACAGACATTGAATAATACAAATTAATTTGCGTGTTACAAATAATAAACTAATAAATGATAAAATGTACTTTAGATTGTTTAAATGTAACTATAACATGAAAAAATATGAAAAATGAATTTTAAACTGATTTCATTTTTCATATTTTTTCATGTTATGTTACATTTAAACAATCTAAAGTACATTTTATCATTTATTAGTTTATTCAACAGAAATAATTTCGTTCAAATTAGTGTTGCTTTAATAGTTGTACTATTTGTAACACGCAAATTAATTTGTATTATTCAATGTCTGTCAAAGTATTAGCTAGAGAAGTAGTTGTTTCAAATTAATTTGTTTTGTAGTCTTAGTAAGACTCATTGTTGTAGATTCACGAAATGTTTTCGTATTTTTAAATTTATTATTTAATTTACTACAACGAACTAAAGGATTTTAATACATTTTATTAATCAGGATAATTAAAAATATTCATAAAATCTTACACTCTCAGATTGATGATATGACTACACTGCCAAACCTAAATATACAAGTACCAAGAATCAATAATATGTGTAATCAAATAACATTTAAAATCGAACTAATTTAGGTTTTAATCAAATCAGCTGCAACATAGATTTAGATATCTTTAATGGCAATACCAGCGTTTTAAAGGAAGATTTAAAACAGCTTAACTTAATCTAATAAGTTATTTTTCTTAGTGCAAACGGTTTTAATTATTAATCTAGGTAGTCGTAAACTAAACCGTTATATTCTTGTAATTACATACATTGTATTTAATTACTTTACATTGATGTATTTTATACTATATATTTTATTTATTATGTATTTTATACTGTATATATATATATATATATATATATATATATATATATATATATATATATATATACAATATCTTTATTACAGTAACTTACACATAAAATTTTGATGATACATTTTGTTCTACCTTATTTTGTTAGTACGTTACTGTCTGAGCTATCGACCATAGTTCTTTCTGTCCGTCGTTAAAAAAAATATAAAGGGGTAAAAATTATATGCTATAGTTAAGGAACTGTCCAGATGATGCGAACGAATGAATTCGTGAATTGTGTTTGTGGGATGTTTTGTGGACACAAAATTTATTTATAAGGGATAGATTAAAGGGTTTTGCTGCGAAATTATCATCAATAACTATTGTACGTTGTATGATAGGAGTGATTTGTGTGGATTCGTATAACAATTCGTTGGATGGGTTATGGAGAGGATTATTGGGATGTCTTATTTTGGTAAGGGTTTGGAGTGCGGATCTTTCGGCTACTTGGATATGGTGTAGGGTGGGGAGACGGCATTGTGATGATTGAACGGCGTTTTTTGTCGAAATCCCTTGGTTTTTGTATGTTACTGCTCTAAAATGCCGGGCCCTAGTTTTGACTTCGGCCTTAATCGATTGAACATAAGGTTTGAACGAAAGTTTTGTGTCAAATATACATCTGTGGGTTGGGGATATTCCGGTCTGGTGGATTTTGATTTTAGGAGATGTTGGAGTAATTTTGTGGAAAGGGAGGATTTGTTAGGATTTAGAGAACTAATTTTGTAATGATTGGAGGGATGTTTGAAGTGCGTTAATCGCAGAGGAAAGGGTTTCGGCATGTGCAATTAAGGCAGTATCATCTTTAAAAAGGGGTGGGTATGTGGTAGGATTAAAGTGTGTAGGATTGGGATTAAATATGTCGTGGGAGTATAGGTTGTAAAGTAACGGGGAGAGTGGGGATCCTTGTGGGACACTTTGCTCAAGGGAAAATAGCGGGGATAGTGCTTGTCGGATTTTTACTTGACATGATCGATTAATTGATGGACTAGAATAATAAGATGTTTGGGGATATTTAAAAGGAAGCATTTATGAAGCAGACCTCGAGTCAAACGCCTTTTTGATGTCGAGAAAAGCAATAGCGGACTTGTGGCCTTCGAGGTGCTTTGTTTGGATATTTGAGGTAAGGATAGTAAGTGATTTAACCGTAACAGTAGCTTAGGATTTTAAGGATTAATTTGTAGACGTTTTCGGGTAAATTTTTGAGAATGGAACGGTGGATCTTGTCGTGACCTGGGGATGTATTTCTACCAGAATGTAACACTTTATAGTATTCTTCTTCACTTATAATATCTTATAATATCGTCAATCGGGGGTGGAGCGGGATAGAAGTTAAATGATTTATTCCAGTTGTCAACTGTGTCTTGGAATTCATTGTCAAAGTTTATGTTTATTGATTTTTTTTAAATGTCCTGCAAATGTTTTGGAAATTAACGTATCGTCCGTGATTGTAGCGCACAGTGTCCAGTATGTCTTGCTTTGAATGTCATTGATTTGTTCGCAAGTTTCTGTCAATTTATCATTTTATATTCGAATATTAATTTTCTTATGTCCCTGTTTATTTGGTTGAATTTTTCTTTTAGTACTCCTTTGTCGCTGAATTTAATGTCTCTGTATAGTTGTTGTTTGAATTTGATTAGTCGTAGGATAAATTTGGGGCGTGGATATTTGTAATATTGTTTTTGGATTTTGGGAGTATGGAGCATTATGGAGTCAACTAAAAAGGAATTTAATTGAGATATTATAAGTGGATCAATATTTTTTATTTTGTCAAAATGCTCGGCAATGGTTTTTGGCACTTCTTCGATGTTGCAGTCATGGTAGCAATAAATAAATTCAGGATGAAGAGGTGTTGATTGGGATTGGGTATCTAGGTCAAATTGGATAGATAGGTGGTCGAAACAGAGATCTGTAACGATACTTACTGTGTGTATAAGATGACGGATATTGGACGTACAAAGGATTATATCGGGGGTTGTTGATTGATTTTCGTTTATTACAAAGATTGGTTGCTTGGGAGTACGAACAAAATTGGAATTGGATGTATACTGTATATTTTATTGGTTTTGTATTTTATACGTTTATATGTTTTTGCTGTAATTGGGCAATAACTGCCTGTTGGGTTATTAAATAAATAAATAATATAACTAATTCTCTTGGAACAAATGAGTCTCAATTTGGAACAAAATGATATTTTAAACAAGTCTCACTTTGATTTCAGAAAGGAAAAAACAACAACATTGGTTATAAACGAATTTATTAATTTTACACTAGATGCTTTCGAACATGGATAAGTAGTAGTAAGTAATCTGTTAGACCTGAGTAAAGCTTTTGATTGCGTGGCTGATTCAATATTGCACCGAAAGCTATTTTTATAATTTTGATCTCAGAAGTTGTAGACTGTTTCTTAATTAAGTCAAAGACGTCAGGTAATTGCTGATATTCAGTATGATTTTCCTCAAGAATCAATATTAGGACCATTATTGTGATCTTACAGCATATTTAAAATGTACTATAGTAGTTTTAAACGCGGATGATCCTACTTAAGGTGCAAAACATGCACTGGAAACGTGTCACCAAATTTAGTGGTAAGGAATCGAAACCATGCACTAAATTGGTTTAATAGCAATAAACTGAAGCTCAACGACACCAAGACCACTGAATTAATCCTATCATTAAAGTGAGTAACTGCTACAAACTTTGCCAATCTTCTAGGACTAACTATCGATACCAGTTTAAGATGGGAATGTCACAGTCTGGCCCTTCAAGCGAAATTAAACAAAAATATCTACCTTCTTTGAAATCTGGCATGATCAATCACAGTTGTTATGCTAAAATCTAACGATTTAAATTTATTTATATCGTGTTACATTGTTGTGTTATTTTTATTGAATTAAGCCACAAATCTTCCTGCTAAACAATTTAATGCTTCTACGTAATTAACTTCTTATTTCATTTCCTTCTATATGTATACCCATTGACCTGTGTAATACAAATGTGATAAGTACCAATAAATTATTATTATTATTATGGCAGATGTGAGATAATTTTTCATTTAAAATCAAAACAAAAATTAAATTATTTATGTAGACAGAGGCCAGTTGATAAGGGCAAAAAGGTAACAGTTGATGGATTACAAAGTTTTAATTTAAAATCAAACGAAAAGATTCGTTGTGATCTTAAGGCAGGAGATTGATTGTTGACTAATTTATGTGATTCAAAACAAATCATAAATTACTGATTTCATTTTAGGTAACAACATATGACAAATGACAGATATCAGAAGATAGATGATAATTTTAATTAAAATTTTCTACAGTCTAACTGAATTTTATGTTTTTGGCAAACAATTCAAAACAGATGACAAATTATAGATGGCAGATATTCAAAATTGAAAGAAAGTAAAGTAAAGATTATAAATAATAACAGATATATGTCATGATTACAGATAAAAAATTGGCAATAATTGGGTTTGAGTTTTTGTATAATCAGTTGGATGATATTCTGGTGTTTATATAATATAATGCATAATCGAGAAAGCAAATCAAGATTGACTATTTTTACCAGTTCTATCTAAATATTTTCCCAAATGATCTTTCAGAAAGGGAATTCACAAGATATAATCTTTTGTTCATTGTAAGCAAACTTAAAAATCCTTTTCAGAAAATTGTGACTATTATTTTTTGGTTCAGTATTAGTAACACACTAACTTATCTTTTGTTTCATGATATGGGAGAAATCGGATAGATTTCCATGGAATGTAAGGTTATGTCTATGCTCTGTTAGATACATTCTATTTAATATTTACATTTTTATTTATGTATATAATGGATGGTTTTAAAAATTAATTAAAGACGACTATATAAAAATAACATTGGTGTAAACTGTTGTGTCCATTAACAATACAGATTGTTATGGTGGAAATAAAAACACGAGATGGGAAGCATTTGCTGCGCAGTGATTTGTGAAAATGAACTGCGCCACGGCAGTATTATGAGAAGGCTGATAATGTCGTGGGAACGGATGTTTAGAGTGCGGGTGCATTTCCATAAACATAAATGTCGTGAGAATGTGCGCCGGAATGTCTTCGACATTAACCCTTTTCGAGAAGGGTGGCCCAGACGGAAATAACCGTTCCCACATTACCGTCATAATTTACATATGAAATTTCTTCATTTTCGGCCCATTTACATACGCAACGTCGATTTTGGTTGTTTTACATATTCCATGTTTAAACATTTACTCGCATACGGGTTGCTCTATTTGATATACAGGGTGTTTCATAAATATTCCAATAAAAAATCTGTAATTATTATTCCCTGTTAACAACAACCACATACGGATTTGTCGGTGGTTATCCACTCAAACAGAGATCTAGAGCAAAACTACAATAGATGGCACCTTTATGGTAATACCTTAATTGACGGTCTACCCAGAGAGTTAAATACTCCAAAATAAAACTCGTTTCCTTGCTACGCTGATGAGATCCAAAATGTAATAAACAATAATTAATGTTTACATTATGAGAAACGACACATTTTCACGTACTTAAACAACCCAATTAATGTTTACATTCTTCAAACATTTTAAGTTAAAAATATTATCGATTAATTTTCTGGTCGTAAACAACCAAGATTTTTATTGATTTGAATAGAACAGATTAATTAAAAAATATACAAATGACCAGCGTTTATTTTGTGACCTTTAACTACTTTTTTTTTGCAATAAATTTATTGCGACTCGGGCATTAGTCAGTCGACAATTTAATAAATGATGTAACGTACTTTCATGGAATCTTGATCGTAGAAAAGTGGCTCATTACATAAATATTGTTTGCCTTCACTCATAAATTCCGTATTCAAATTAATTACTGCGAGCGCAGTTTGAAATGTGGCCTTAATTTAACTACTCGATGTGATGTTTTTAAATATCCGTATAGCGTTTCCTTCTAAAATTGATTTATCAATATGAAGTATCAGTAGCCGAAATATTGAGTTAAAAATGAAGTGAAAAAACACCTTTACATTTTTACTTTCCCTGTACGAAATATGTAGTTCAATTGTTTTTCTATTGAAGTTATAACTCAAAAATGTGTTTTATTACACTGATTCTTTCATATTATAATCATTAAAAAAAAATTAAATTTCAATTGTTTCGATTTTGACTGTCTTTTTAGACAAATTTCAAGTTTTTTATCTGGTAAAATTTAAAAAAACTTTAAACTCTTGTTAAAAAATGGTTTTAGTTTGTTTTCAGTTTATATATTTTTAAATAAGGAAAAATTTAGCAAATTGAAAACTTTTGAAGTTTTCAACTATTTTTAAAGACGTTTAAAATTATATTAGTTAATATTCGACAACGAACTAAAGGATTTGAATAAATTTTATTACTTTTAAAACTATTTTTAATTTTTAGCAAATTTGGATTGCTTAAATTCAATTAAGGCGTTTCATTAAGCTGTTTTTATTTTTTGAATATTTAACATTTTTTTGATAACAAAATTAAAACCATACGATGAATTGATTTCTCACATAACCAAAAGTAATACATTTTTGCATTGATCAATAATTTAAATTAAAACCATTTTGAAAACCTTTAAAGTCTTTTAAAAAAATTGCTTTTAATTATTTTTATCATTTTGCTCAATTTTTTTGTAAAAAAATTAAATAACTTTTTTATATATTTTCAAATGTTTTTCTTTAATAGATTTACAATTGATTAATGTTATTTTTACTTTCCAGCAGTTTAAAATAAATTAAACTACTTTCTTTAAACATCTATGTTTGTTATTTAGTGAATTTAATTTTATTTTTGAACCAATTCAAATATTTTTTGTTATTTTTTAATTTGACAGTTAATTTTCAATTGTTTTTCTTAATTAAAATTTTACGTGGTTTAAAATAATTTGAGTATGTTTTGTTACAAAGTTTTCAACTGTTCTTTTAGATTATATTTAATCCTTTTTTAGTAAATTTCTCCATATTGATATTGATTTTAAATTAAAAATATGTTATCCGCCATTTCTCACTTAACATTTATCTTTTACTTGTCTTCTGCCATCACAAAGAATTGATTGATTTTTAATGAAATATATAATTTAGTAATTAAAAGAATTTCAGTATGTATCATTTTTAATGTGTCATCGACCATCATATTTTATTGTCAATTATATTTTTGATTTTTTCTATTCAAAAAAATATTTATCACAATTTGGTTACTTCCTTTTGTCAACTATCATTACATAGAATCTTCATTTTTTATATTTCCAACGCCAAATTCGTTGTTGATTTGGCTTGAATTCTTGCTAGGATTAAAAACATATCTTATTTAATTTTGCCATTTAGAATCTATCATCAAACTTTATTTATCCTTAAAGCTCGTGTGCTTTTACGAATATTTTGAAAATGAATTGGCTTTAGTCCCATTCGTAATGCAAATATTTTAATCAGTGCCAATTAACTAATATCACTTATCTCTTATGTAAATTTTGTTTATATTTTTATGGAATTTAATAAACACGATTTTATAAATCCGCATATCACGTTTCATAATCTTATCTAGACTTAAGTTGCTTAACAATTACCTTGGATCAGATAGCCCTCCTGATATCGTACAGCCGACAATAAGAGGACTATAAAAATAAAACAATAACGCGATAAACCGTGAAGCTATTTACGGAAATCATTAGTTAATTAATTAATTTCGAGTACGTGAAGGTGAATACAATCTCCTCAATGTTTTATAAATAAAAAGAATAGTTGAATATGACTATATGTAATATTGAAATATTTTTTGTGTAATTGTCATAACATGATAACTTGTAAAATAAGGTCTACATAAATTGAACATAAATATGCAAGAAATGGCCAAACTATTGCCCCAGTAGCCACAATTATTTAATTATTATCATTACCACTACAATGGATCGAGTGGAAGAACACGAGGACTTGTGAACTCCGCCTTAAAGTTCTATGTTTGAAATTTTTAAGCTAGGGTATTTGTGTATGTATTTTTCTGTATTTGTTTTAATAGAACTTGTAAAGTAAGTAAATAAATAAATAAACAAATAAATTGATACTTCCTTTTTACGAAACAAAAATTAATGAAACACAACCATGTGTTTTAATCAATCAAGATAAAAATATGAAACCATTTAAAAAATCTACAACATTAATTCTTATATACTAATACGTTTTTTTCTACGTTCATGGTATGAAATATTTTCTAGATTACACAAATACACTAATTATACCGTGAAGTTGGAGCGTTAATTAAAATTCCGACAAAGCATTTACCCGAATATTTCATTATCGATTTAACAATTAACTCAAACTGTCCGTGAACGTTTTTGCCGCCGAAATAATTTGTCCATACATTCAGCCTTGGGAGTTCCTTTGTTGTGGGAGATTAATGTGACATTCGTAAAGTAGTGTCTTATATAAACATATATTTAATTATTTAACCGACGTATTTAAGTGCGTAATTAAATCCAGAATGCATAAATCATTTTTTTTTGCTTAAAATCTGAACTGGAAAATTTCCAGTAATCAAACGTATAGCTAATTACGAATGTAATAAAAGCATAGTCCAAAGCGGAAATTAGTTAGTGTGCAATAAAAGAAATTATTAAAATATAGAAATAATTGGATAAAAAGCAAGGTTTCTAAAACTTTAAAAGGTAGAATTAGTAATATAGTGCAGTTTTATGGGCCGAATAATATTACACCGGTATAGTTTTTTTAAAAATATTGATACAATCGATATTTTTCAAATGGCGATAGATGGCGATTTCGGGGTGTTTATATGGAAGTGGATTGCTTGGGATACACATAAGATTGAGGATATCTAGGTTATGTGGGTTGGTAACAAATTTTTGGGCGAGGAATGTAAGGCGTTCATCAATGGGAATCAGATTAGTTAATTGGTATAAGAGGATATTAAGGTACTTTTCTTTCCTTTCCTTTCCTTTTCAAAATATAAAGGACCCTTTATAAGTTGCTCATTTACTTTTTAATACTATCTTTGGGCTGTAAGACTTCATTTGTAGCTCTTTTATAAACAGTTTCAATAAATTGTCTTATTATTATTACTTTCTCTCATTCTTACTTAATAATAAAAAAATAAGTCTTACTTAAAATGGTTTAGCTTTTATTAAATGAAATACAAGTCTCCTTTCTTCATAAATTTTAATAATTGTAATTGCACATTTGGGTTTAGCTTGAGTTTATTTTAACTTACTTTTGACCTATGCCAATTAATTATTTATTGCTAACCTAGTGTTATCTATCACTATTATTAGTCTAACTTTGCTGACAGAGATATTTCTAAAGGAAGAAGATTAGAAGCAACTTTCGATTTTAGGTAAGAGTTATTACAAAAACCTAGATAGGAACCTTATATAAAGCTGTATCAGAAAATTAAAAAAAAAAACACTAAATAGAAAGACCTAAGACTTAGAAATTTACTAAAACATAAAAAATCAGAAAATCCATTTTTTTGAATGACTTTATTACTCATCAAAATAACCTAATAAAAAAGGAATTATATTGGGTGCCCTGATTGACCATTTCTCTCATCTCTCAGATCACACTTCAACATTTACTTTTATAATTTCTCAGCAATAAGCAAAAATAACAAAAAAATGTTTTTCTTCAAAATATGTCTAAATTAAAATTGTTCAGTTTTTGGTTATCTTTATCTTCCTCTTGACTTACTTCAATTAGCTATTTATTGCCTTAGCCTAATTTTTTTCATTGGCCCAGCATAGTCTTGATCTATTCCAAAACATGATTAACCGTCCTAGTCTAACAAATTCTTTAGTCACCTAACGTACTCTTGACCCATTCAAATGAATTATTCATTCAACTACCTCACTGCTGATTTATTTCAATAAATTACAAAATGCTTTTGTGTACTCTTGATCTATATAATAATAATAAATTATTATTGTATTCTTCATATTTTATAATGTGTAGTAAACAGGATTAACGATTTAACGATATTAAGAATCCCGCCATATCTGATAATAAATATGTCCTAGCGTACTCTTTACCTATCCTAATGTATTTGTATTTTATTATATTTATTTATTTATCCAATATGCTTACATAATTCTTCCTAAATAAGACATAATTCTATAGATGATCTTCCACTCTTGCCCAATTTAATTCCGTTGAGGATGTTGCCACTTAAGCTTTGCTTATTTCTCCAAAATGAGAACTTTGTTATACTCATTGAGTTATGTCAAATATGAATTATCTATTACCCTAGCATAGTCTTCATTACATATTGATCTAGTACTCCTGACTTTTGTAATAAATTATTTATTATTTTCATGTACTCTTGCCCTTTTTTGCAGAAGAAAGAAAATTCTTTATGAACGCCTATTATAGTCCATTATAATAGGTAATATGAGATCTCGACAGTTCTTTTTCTATCTCCTACCCACCCTTTCCCTCCAAGACACTGTTAGTATTATATTCCGATATTATTTAACAGCATCTCTTGTCTTAGTCGGCCGGGTTATTTAAGCTGCCTCTCCCTTCTCTATCTCTTCTTCCTTTCGAATTCTTGCTCTTTTTCTTCCATCCGTGTCCTTCCTTCTGAGAACCTTCTTGGCAAACTCGTTCACGGCTTTTCACTTGTCCTCCGTCACCAGCATATAGCCGACTAATGTATCTCCTCTGGGTGGTTCGCTCAGGACCTCTCTCAGTCTCCTTCTTACTTCTTCCCATCTGGGGCAAAGCGTCAGCGTATGACTCTGGTCGTCCACCATCGGTCGTCCACGCCTCGCAGTACATGCAGTTGCTGTTGTCTATCTCCTTGGTCCTACACAGGTAAGCTTCGAAGCACCCGTGCCCGGTCATTATCTGGGTCAAGAAGTTTGTGTGCTGCATCTCGGGATTGCCTCCAGTATAATGCCTAGGTACTTTATTTCCTGATTTCTGATCTTGGTTATATCCCTCGGCTCGCAATCTGACCGTTTTGTGGGCAGCCACGCTGCTGTAGGGTCTTTGCTGCTCGTGACCAAGGCGATATCGTCCGCGAACCCAATTAATGTTTCAACTCTTGATATCTCAATCCACAGCACTCCGTCGTATACCAGGTTCCAGTACAAAACCTTGAGGTTCCCCTTGCGTGATCGATATTTCCTGATCTTGTCCCTATCTTTCGTATATCAGGGTTCTGTCGTTCAGGTATGCTTAATTTTTATGAGGTAGGGCGGAATGCCTCGTTCCTCCATCGGGTTAATCACTGCTCTCCATCACGCAGTGATTTCTCTTTCAGAGATGTCTAGCGTTTGCTCCTGCAGCTATCTTTTGCACTGCCATGATTTCGATGTTTGCGACTTTCTAGTGGTTTTCCGCTTTTAAGAATAGAGACCAGTTTGGCCCGTTTTGGTCTTGGCTGGTTGCTCCTTAACTGTTTGGCCACGATCTTGAAGGCTAGCACAAACGTGTTATTCTACACTTCGTCGCAGAGATCCTTCCAACAGATTTCCTTGTTGTTTAGTATCTCCTTCCGAAACGCTTTCTTGGTATAGTTCCATGCGTCCAAGAGCTGTCCAGCGGCTCTTCCCTCATCCTTGCCCTGGTCACCTTTCGTTTAGCGTTATTGGCGGCCGCTCTTGTTGCTGCCATGTTTTCACACCACCAGTAGCTTCTCTATTGATTATGGCTTTTTCTTTGAGATATCGTCTTCACAAGCTGTTTCCACGCGCCTCATTAGGGTGTCCACTACCGATTCTGCTTTCAAATCATCTGAAATGTTGCATTAATGCAGCATTTCTCTTACTATCCATCCGCCTGATCGTCCAGTACCCGTTTTTTGTCTAAGTACTGGGTGTCTGTGTTGGTATCTAAAGGTCTTTGATTGCCATTGTTATGTAATGGTACACCAGCGGCGTTCGGCGCGCTGACGCTATTGTGATCACTGGCTGTTACACTGGCTTTTTCGAGCCAGTTACATTCTTCATATTGTCACGTCCTGGCTTATCCAGCACGTGAATGGGGGTCATAGGATCATGCCTAACATAAAGATATAATGTTTATAATTAAATCATTACTTCTATTTACCCAATACTTAATACAATATTGATATTTAACTTAACTTACTCTAATTACCTTTTACTTAATCCACTTAGACTATTCACAATTCTGTACACTAACTAATTTCTTTTATCGTTAATCGTTAACTTAATTCACTCGATACACTACTCTAAATCTAAATCTTAACTTTATCGTATAATTAAAAACTACTTCACTATTTCAAATCTAAACCTTATCTGTCCGTTGGACAATCGCCTGAACGGGTCATCCCCGTTGCTTGTTTTCCGATGTACCGATAAACTTACATGTTAACAAATGCTTAGTTAGTAATAATTGTCGGCCGTTTATTGGTGTATCTGCAAACAACGCTGATGTCGCTAACACCGATTCCCGTGGGAATGCATATCGGCGTCTAGACTTCGCACCAGGTATAATTAAATGGAATTTGACTCGGACCGTACATCCATACGTGACTTTCTCGTAGGCAGCGAAACTTATTATATTCTGCAAATAGTCCTTCATCTTTTGTTGATCCGCTCACACTTACGGAACCACTTTCAGCCTGTCCCAATATAATGCTCGTCTTGGACACCGCTCCAGCAATCTCGGTCTGGGTAAAGTCATAGGAACTCTCCTATCCTTCCCGACATGAAAATAAGTCCAGTAATTAATCAACTACAGTATATCACAATTGGGCCTAGGGTAAAAAGTTTTTCCATTTATCGAAAGCTACCATCTTGATCCATCCTCCGTAAGAGAATAGTCGCCTCCTCCTCTTCCAATGGAAAGCCTAGTTCGTTGAAAGCGCGAATAAATTCGCTCAAGTAGCTCTTGTCATTTTGTCGAGTTTGTTTCGAACTGGAGTAAAAGAAAGAGAGAAGATCGAGTGAATTAAGTTAAGGAACAAAACAAAACCTACACCAATCCTAATTTTTAAAATTCCTAATTATAAAAATAAATATACAAAACCTTTATTTGACTTTATGTTATACTCTGATACTTATGTTTTCTTTATCCCTTCTCCCCTCTCTTCTCGTCCAGCCTCGTCATAACTTTACCCTGGTCCCGTTATCTCTCATCCACTCTCTCATGCTTCTACATCCATTCACCGAATCCTCTTCTACTCCCTTGCATTCCTTTGCCAGATGACGCCACGTATCCTTCAATCGCACCCTTGTCAAGATCACCCTCTCCTCTCTTCTGAACCGGTACCTCCAGGTACCTTGGATTCCTCAGATATACCTGTCACTCCATAAAGCCATCATTATATCGTAAATCCATCCTTTGCTTCAGCTACTTCTTCACGAACCCCTCTGACAAACCCTATCTCTCATACATTCTCCTCCTTTCTGCTCTCCATCTATACACTCCTGTGTCTATACTCCCCTTCCATACCTCCTTCACCAATCTTCCCTCTTCTCATTCCCCCAGTTGTATTTCATACGCGGCCGCTCTCCTTATCGTTTCACTCCACACGCTTTTCCTATTCGTTTCCTGAAGCAGAATGTATTCAGGCGTCGCCCCCAACATCTGCTTCAGAAACTACCCAACCTTTTGTTCCTCCTGACCCTCCTGACCTCCGCCCCATTCATCAAAATCGGTCTCACGCACGTATCCCGTAGGTCACTTTAGCACTGTCATTCATCCATCTTCCTTAATTTTTTTCACCATCCCCACGCTTTCATCGCCTTCCCCTGTACCCACTTGATATGCTCCTCATAACTTCCCGAACTCTTAAACATAAACCCCCAGAGTCCGTTTTAGAGATATTTCATCTCCATAACAACGCTGCGTCCTGCCTTCTAGAAAGCTAACGTGATGTCTAACTATTTTTGTTTAATTTATTTTTTTAAAAATAATTTTTTCGATATCTCTAAAAGAGTCAAATTTAGCTTTATGATGTGTTACTATTTTTGTGTAGAATTTCGAGATGAATTGAAATATGTTCCATTAAAGAAAAAGCAAGTTTGTTCCGTCCTGACTTACTGACTGATCCTGTATACTTAATTTGTCTTTATTAGTTTTTAAAAAAACCCTCAAACTTTTGTATCTTAAAATTTTTCGCTTTAGAAGGTATCCGACCGTTTCCATACTTATCAACGACCCTGTATAAAATTAATTACGTCTGAAAATATTTAAATTAAATAATTATTTATAATAGATACGAAATTTGCTAGCCATATTTGTTGCTTATATGTCATATTGACATAGGTGCAATTGCAAAAATATTGCCTCAATGAAAAGAATCACCTGCTGATATTCACAGTATCGTTTTTATTTTATGTTCATTCAAATATAATGCTACTTCTTATCTATTTTTAGTATATTATTTTTATTATTGTAAGAAAATACGAGATTAAACTTATCTAATCGGTCTATGAAGATCATAAAATCATTCTTAGTTTATCTAACGGGAGAAGTTTTGGTTTTCCAGTTTTCCATGCTAAGAAAATAGAATAAAACTTTATATTATATCTTTTGCCATTTAAAAAATGGATCAAATCTATAATATGCTTTTAATTCTTTTCAAAAAGCTAGATCTAAAACATGCAACTCTTATCCAAATAAGAAAACATTCAATTAATTTCTATACTGATTTATCTCAAAAAAAGAATGTGTCATCGATTTTTTTCCTTCTCTTATAATAATAGAGATTTCCTATAATAACATCCAATTTAAACCTTTCTGTAGAGGTATATACAAAAAAATTAAGAACGATATTTCTTGAATATATTTTTTATATAAAAATATAAAAATTTAAAAAAATATAAAAATTTCATAAAAGACTGAAGAAAAATCGGTGCCTTTTATCTTTCTAAATAACGTAAATAATTAATTAGCATTTTGCCTTTTTAAATTTACCTTCGCTGCAGTAATAATTAATTACCTTTGAAATTTAATTTTTAATTATTTTAAAAGCACCAAGTCATATACGTAATATAACAGTTTGACCTATTTTTTACTTTTTATTTTCATGCACTGTCTAATTGACAAATATCGCTGATAACCCAGAAAGAGATATAATCATGTAGCGCACTTGTGTGGGCAGCATTAATTAATCAAACTACTGTCAATAAACATGTGTCAAGCAGATGAAACGGTGAATGTTAATATAATTATAATATAATAATTATTGATTAGGTAATAATTGCAGTCGTGTGCGAACTGTCAAATTGTAATGTAAATTCGTGTTGTAATTAATAATTATTTAACATTAATAATACCCTTTTTAATTACATTGATGATTCCTATAACAATGACAATATATCTTTATATTTTTATATGAACACGAATAGTAATAAGTAAGTATACATAAAGTGTTAACATAAATACATTTTATTAGAGAGAGAATAACATCTTTATTCAGACAACTATATATACAATTAAAAACATTGACAAATGGAATATAATGGTTAGTCTGTCCGTTTGGGCTATCGACCATCGGTCTTTCTGCCCTACATTTTATTATTTCCTTAACTATTATTGAATTTATTTAATCTAACTTATTATTCCTAGTAAGTATACATTTTTATACAATCCTTTAAATTTTTTTGTATATTTTGTATTTTCTCCAATTTTTATATTTTTAATATTATAATCTATTATTTATGAGAAATAGTCAATGTTCATGTTTAATACTTTTATATTAATTGTTGCACAAAAGTAGACTTAAGAGAAATTTTAGCAATAACCATCCGTAAGGGTTAACTTGCAAGATTGCTGAAGATTAAATCAATTAAATCATGTCTACTTAAATTTGAACGGTGCACATATTTTATAAATATTTTTAATTGCGTGTTAAAAAAGGAGTTAAACTCAAGTACTTTTGATTAACAAATCACAATTAAGTATTGGATTGATGAAGCAAAACTCCATTATGCAATTATTAAATTATTATTATTATTCATTTGCCTGATGAAGCCACAGTGTGGTAAAACAATTGTAGCAGTGTATCTACAAATAAAGCACAATTTAAGAATTGAATTAGTTAAGTATTTTTTAATCTTAGATTATATATAATTTTGTTTTAAATTAGGGTATAAACGTGTACAGATTTTAATGGTACTGGCTGTCACAGCAATTAGAATATGTTTAAAATATTACAAATGGTTTATTTTAGCAATAAACCAATACATCTGTACATATTAGTAAAAGGTGAGGCCCTATTTTATGGACCTGATTGTTAAATCAGTACGGATTTCAAATTACATTACATTTGTTTACATTACGCATTATTACGAATTGTATTTTTTTCCGGCCGCGTCCAGATTTAGATCAAGGATCTTGTGCCGGTTTTGATGGATAAACAGCAGCCTTGATTGTGTATGACTGTTTTCATTAATAACAATGGGCAGCGTTATCCTTATTTAATGGCATATCCGTGAAATTGGAATAGCTCTTTATCGCGGATTATAGAATCGATTTGTATTATTTGATCCAGAAAAACTCCATTGATCACGCCTGTATCGCACTCATTGAAGGTATAATTGAAATACTGGGTGGTCGATCTCTTTTAAATTAATATTACCAAATCAATAATTCTCTCGAGCTGGCAATACAAAATTTCAAGTTAAAAGCTGGATGATCGAGATATTGTCTCACCACAATTAATTTTTTCTCTATATTCCTTCTGATGACAATTGCTGAACACTACAAATTAATTAATTGATCCAACAGTTCACGGGGGAGGAATTAATTTCTACTTTGTGTACAAAAAATGAACTAAATCAAACAAACAATAACACCTTATTTTGTGTAAAGCTTCTTTAGCTATACTCCGTAGCATTTTATTTAGAGAGAGGCCCTTCCTTTTTCGCATTATGGATTATTAAAGAGAACCCATTTTTCGTTTGGATTAGTTATCAACGAGCCAAAAAAAATGCTTCTATATTGAATGCATAAGCGGCATATGGTGGATCGATTAGCTTTATTTTCTTCGGATAATTTATAAGGGACCTAAAATCCTACTTTGCTTACTTTATAAATCTGCTACAAATGTTCTTGGATGGTCAACACAAATCTGTTAAGAGTGTTTCTCAGATTCTCGATTATCTGGCTTGGATTTGCTTTCACTTCCGCCCATAATTTTCCAATGTCTAAAAGCCTTTCTAGGCGAAAAAACTAAAATTTTAGAAACATAAAACTCACCTTTTACAAATGTGCAATACGTTTGGATAAAACATCGCAAATATTTTTATTATATTATTATAGTTACTAGAACTATTTTATTTCCTCTATCGACATCAAGTCTAGTATAAAACTTCACGCTTTAAATTAGTTGATGATGATGATGTTTGGTAAAATAAAACCCTTAAATGATTTCATTAATAAAAACCCTTAAAGACTATATCACAGATCTATGTACGAACAGAATAATATCAGATTAAAAAAGACTAGACTGCGTCTGTCATATCACAACTGAGGCGGGTAATAACACAAAAAAACTAATTCTCCCTCTCATTGCCTAAAATGCCGACGTGACTTGGTGCCCAATAAAATGACACTTGATTTTCTAGCAAAGAGTCTTTCACAAGTTGGTATTGTATTTCAAAGATAAGGTAATTTTGAGGCATAAAATGATCCAAACTTGTTAAAAGAGTCTATAAAAAATATTAGTTTCTTATTTGCTATGATGCGCAAAGCCTCAAGAATAGCCACATATTCTTTGTTAAAAATGCTGCAACATGTAGGTAATTTCAACTTATATAAATCATCTCCAATAAGCAATGAACAACAACAAGAATCATGAGATCTTGACCCGTCACTGAGAACCTAACAACAATCACTCAAACTATCTATAAAAGACAAAAAAAAGATTTTGGCAATGAGTGGGATGAGTGACGTCCTTCGAATACTTGGTCAAAGAGACGAGCGGGCGTTAAATTCTCCAGGGTAGGACACTCAAATCAGGGATAGGTATTTCTGGGAAATTAAAGTTAATTTTCCTTAGAAGATCATCCAATCTTATGCCATACGGTCTAGTAGAGCGTGATCTTGTGGTATAAATATTTTAAAATTTCGGGTAAAAAACGTTAGCATAGACTTCATGGTTTCATTTGATGCGTACACTGGTCGCATTTTGGAGCATGAGTTTTAACCTACGGTGATTCAAAGATGGTTCGCCGGCTTCAGAATACAAACTCGCAACAGGGCTGGTCCTAAATGCACCGGATGCCAGTATTTATAATACGGAGATTTGATTCTCTTGCAGAACCATAGACAATGTAACCATAATCGATTTTGGAACGGACAAGAGATCGGTACAGATGAAGCATTACTATACGGTCAGCACTCCATGTTGTGTGAGACAAAATTTTGAGTGCATTTATCGCACGAAAACACTTACCCCTTAGCAATCAAGATAGCATTTCCAAGTGAGTTTCGAATCGAATACGAGACCAAGATATTTCACCGTATTTTCGACTGCCATTGACAAGTTGACGATTTGAAGTTCTGGGTCTCTGTTAAATCCTCTAAGGCGATGGAAATGAACACACTTTGTTTTGCTTTTGGATATTTTGAATCCATTATGTAAGAATTCTATTTATAGCAAGTTGCAATTGCATCTCAGCTACGGACAAAGATTTTGCTGAACATATAATTATCAAATCATCTATATATTATAAAACCTTTACAGGAGCTTTGACCGTTTCGGTAATTCAATTAATAGCAACATTGAACAGAGTAACGCTAAGGACAGAGCCCTGAGAAACACCGTTCTCCTGCAAGCAAATGTCAGACAAATTCGATCCCACTTGTACTTCTAAATAGCGCACCGATAAAAAATGTTTAATAAAAGTCGCAAGGTGACCACAAACGTGGTATCATAGGCCTTTTCAATATCAAAGAAGACTTCCACCAGGAGTTGCTTGGTAATGAAAGCATCCTGGGTAGCAGACTCCAGAGATAATAGGTGATCAATTGTTGATCGGTTCCGACGAAAACCACATTGCGTACTAAATCAAATTATTTGTTTCTAAGTGCCACGTCAATGCCCAATACGCCCAAACAACTTACTCAAGCAACTTGTAAGAGTGATGGGGCGGTAGCTTGACGGGTTTTTGGGATCTTTGCCACTTTTGAGGATTGGAACCAAGATGGCCATTTGCCAAGGCTGAGGGAAGGAATCTGTCGACCAATTTAAATGATAAACGTTCAGAAGAATTGTTAAATCCATGATCGATAAACGTTTCAAGAACTGTTAGTGCACCATATCAGGACCTGCACATATATCGTGGCAGAGTATCAAAGCCGATTCTAGTTTTCACATCACAGATTCGTCATCAAAACACTCTATATTGTCTGAGGCAAAATTCAGATTGTGGCATTTAATACACATACTTACTGTTGTAATTATCATTACTAGACACTGATGCAAAGGAGGACGCCAACATATTTGGAATATTCTGCTGACACGTATTAATAGAATTGTCAACAGTTAGTCCCGTCAGGTGCCCATAACTGTATTTGCCGGTTATCATCCGGTTTTTATCATATACTTCTTTTGAGGTTGTCCCCTTAATCGACGAGACAAACTGAGTCATTGAAAGTTTATTGCTTTCTACAATGACTCGTCTAGCGTTGGCTCTTTTGCGTTTAAAGTTTACAAGATTTACTGTCGCCATATTGCGCCTGATCTCACGAAGTGCCTTCTTTCTCTCTCTAATCACATCTCGGCAGGGATCAATCCACTATGGAACTGGTGCCCGATGCAGCACAGATGACGATTTTGGCACAGCAGCATCAGCTGCAGCGATTATAAGATTAGAGTTGTAATAAGTTGTAACGTTTGGTGGAAAATGTTCTAATCGGCGTTCTTGATTTTTCACTTCCAGATGTAGCTTCACTTCCCACCTGACAACATAGATGGAGACGCAAGAGTGAGATCAATGCATGAAAACGTCGGCACTAGGAAAGTGGGTCTCAGAGCCTGTATTTACAAGAGCAACATCATTCCTTTGAATGACCTGTTCAACGAAACTCCCTCTGGAATCTTGATATGAAGAACCCCATATTTGGCTGTGTACATTGAAATACCCCATGAGTTTGAAAGGTCGGGGTAGACCTCAAATGAGATTTTCGAAATCTTCCAAAGAATCCAATTGTCCTCGAGGTACATAAAGGGAACATAGTATAACTGTTTCAGGAATTACTTTTACTGCGACGGCTTGCAATGTTGTGTCAATATTAATCGCCTCGCCGCATACATTTTTATAGCATGATTGCTACTCCGCCACAAGCACGTTCTCCATCATCACAGTCCTTTCTAAAGAACGTGAACCAACGTAACGATGGTGAATGGGTGCGTTGAAAATGTGTTTCCTGTAAACATAATGCAATTGGCTGATCAGCGTTACATATCATTCTAATTTCTAATTGATGTTCATTTTTTTCCCCACCTTTCACGGAGCCTCAAAATGGGACTGCTGGATAAGAACTGCCCAGACAGCCAGGGCTACATGGAAAATATAACTGCAAAAATCAAAAGTTAAGCTAAACGCACCCTCGGACCCAACACGACTTGCCCCACCAGCAAGCCCGAAGACTTGGTGGCTATCCCACCTCCCGTTTAAGGGAATTCGAAGCCAAATGTTGGTAGCGGACCCGCAGGTAGGTCGTGTCTTATAAAAAAACCGCAAACCTAGACAAAGACGCACAGAACCCATTAAGAAGGGAAAGGCCGCTAATCAAAGTTAGATACCACATAGAAGACAAGGACACTTGAGGTTTAATACCCGACACCCAGCCAGTACCTACTAGAGCCGGTGAGCCGGTACTCATTAGTCGCCTCTTACGACATGCTGAGTGGGCAGCGGATGTATTCTGCCATCCGCAGGGGGTTAAATTTAGTCCGTTATTTTTCAATATAAGTTGTTTAAACTTATATGTATATTTTGTGGTAATATTTTGTAAGTTTCTCTTACTAATAAAGGGCTTCAATAAATAAATAATGCAACCATTGTTGGTGTTACCTTTGTAAAGAGGGTACAATGTCGGATGTGCAATACATATATAGGGTCCGCCAATAAGGGCGCGTGAACTTTAAAATTGAATAAAACAAGTTGTGTGTGAGGTAGAAACGAAATTTATTTTTCATTCGAAAGGGTATTCGACCCCATTAAGTATGGAAGATAACATCGTTCAAATGACCAATTTTCGATGACTCTGGAGCACATATCGGCCTCAATTTGAGCGATGGCGTTGCGTATGTTGACTTTGAGGTCATCGGTGTTTAGAGGCTTGTTGGCGTAGACCAGCGACTTGAGATAGCCCCAGAGAAAAAAGTCTAAAGGCGTTAAATCGCACGATCTCGGTGGCCAGTTGATCCACCTCGTGTGGGTTGTTCTCACTCCAAATGCGGCAATTTTGCTTGTTCACATACCCGTTCATCCAGAAATGAGCCTCGTCGCTGAAGATGATTTTTCGGCCAAAATGGGGGTCTGCTTCCAACTGCTCCAGAGCCCAGTCAGCGAACGCCCGACGCTGTCTGTGGTCGTTTATCTTGAGCTCCTGGGTCAATTGGATTTTGTACGGGTGCAGACCCAAATCCAGATGCAAAATTCTGCGAGTTGATGTCTCCGAAAGGCCAAGTTCCTGTGCACGACAAAAAATGGACTGCCTCGGGTTCTCACGCACACGCGATATTTTCGTTCGATCGGGCGTTTCGTCGACGTGTCAGTGTTGGCTGGTTGTTTACTGAACCAGTCGACTCGAATTTGCCCACCAATCGACGGATAGTCGACTCTACAGGCCGATCATCGCGACCGTAAAATGGGCGAAGTGCGCGGAACGTTTCTCGAACTGATGACCCATTTTCGTAAAACAATTTAATAATTTGCACGTGCTGCTCGATACTCAAACTTGCCATGGTGATTTGGGGTTATATACTGAACAAATGATAGCAACTTTGACAGCTCTACCTCGAACAACATGGCCGCACCCTTCCGGAAAACTTCGCGCGTCCCTATTGGCGGACCCTTTATGTACCTCTTCTGATGTTTATCAAGCCGTTTCACCATGAATTTCAAAAGAAATTCAAATTTATATTAATGATAAATAAGTTACCTCTAAATATCTTTAATACTACATTGAAATACAAAACAGACTTAATCACCACATGCATTTATACATCTGATAATATTTTTCAAAATCTATATAAAACTTCTGTGCCTAGTCATAGCCAAGGTCTTAAACCAAGTAAAAGAAGAAGAAGAATAACTAGGCAATGAACTGATAAAATGAGATATTACACAATTTTTTAGACCCCTACTAGAATTTAAAATGTATCATAATACTGCACAGATTAATTCTAAAACTAATTGGTCTAAAATAATTTAAAACCAAATTAATTGCTTAAAGCAGACTAAACTAAAACGAGCTATTGTAGTAGAATAAGTCAAAAGTACGTTAGGACAATGACTAATATATTAACCTAAGTCAGCAATATGCTAGAGAAAATTATAAATAATTGGTATAGGTCAAGCGTACGCTAGAATAATTAATAAATACTTAGGATGGGTTAGGCAAGTACAAAAAATAGTAGTAGTATATTACATTAGATACGTTGTATTTTTCTACCTTCCTAGATGGAAAGATCGAAATTATTTTTACTTAAAAACCACCGTTGGTGTTTACGAACATCTGATACTTTTTGATTAAAACTTCACAAATATTTTTGGTAAAGCAACGATTGCTTTAAGGTACAATGCCAGATATTTACCCCTTTGTAGCTGTAATTAATGGTTGTTTCATCATAAATTGTAAAATAAAAAATAAAATTTTATTAATAAAATAAACTAAGCAATTGAACCTCAAAATATGAACTAAATTCATCCTTCCATCAATATATTCTTCCATTTATCAATGTCTCCATTCATCTATAATTTAAAACTGTTGTGCCAGGTCAATGGGACCATTAACCAGGCAAAAGTAGTAGAAGAAGTACTAAAAGAGTTGATAAACAATGAACATCGTCATGGAAAAATTATTTTCAAATCTCCAAGAAGAATTCAAAATTGGTCAATATATGTATAATTTACTAATATAGTTCAATAGTATCCCAGATGTTGTGGGATTCCCTGATATCGTAACTTTAGCGTTCCGGGGATTGTCAGATATTTGAAATCTAAAATCTGTTAGTATATTTATTAGCCTAGGCCAAGGGTAGAATAATTCATTGGGATAAGAGTAATGTATAATGTATTAGCCTAGGTCGACAGAAAGCTAGGAAAGTAAATAATTCACAAATAAAACACTTTTATACTTTATATAACAGGGACTTTATTAAGTCCGCCCAACTTCATCCATCCAAAATTTTTGTACGTTTTGTCATATATTTGTGTATATTCATATGTATTTTTTTTGGAAAGGAAGCTAAAGAATAATAATAATAATAACAATTTGAACTTGTCATATTCAAACTAGAAGTCACTTAATAAAGTCATTGTTATACCAACAAAGTATAAAAGTGTTTTATTTGTGAATTATGATGTATAACGAAGTAGAAGCTTACGCCGATAACAGTTTGATCACGTAAATAATTTATTGAGATAGGTCAGGAATATGCTGGGAAAATGAAAAATTTATTAGCTTAGGTCAGGAGTACAGTACGCTAGGGCAATAAAAAATGTATTAGACTAGATCAAGTATAGTGCGAACATGAAAGTTACCATATTTAGTAGCCTATAGATTTCTAGGGCAATTAATAATAAATTTAAATAGGTCAAGAATATGAATAATTTATTGGGATAAGTCATGAGTAAGCTAAAACTATAAATAAAATATTAGATTAGATGTGGAGGAACTTTCCCAAATCGTTAAATCGTTAAGCTAGATTACCGGTAGATGGTTTATATATTTTATATTATAAAATATACTCACATCCTGGCTTATCTAACACATGAATGGGGGTCGTAGGATCTTGCCTAACCTATAAAGATATATTGTTTATAATTTAACCATTACTTTTATTTACCCAATACTTAATACAATACCGATATCTACCTTAACTTACTCTAATTACCTTTTACTTAATCCACTTACACTATTCACAATTCTATATACTAACTAATTTCCCTTATCGTGAATCGTTAAATTTTTAGTATCTCTTTCTTTATATTAAGGGAATTTTCTTTCAAATTTTGTAGCAATTTTTATGATTTTCGATATTTTTTGAGAATCATCCACCAATTCTTGTTTTATCTTCATGGAATTTTCCAACCATTCTTTTACTGAACACTGAATAAAACACTTACTATGTTTTATTCAGTGTTTATTATGAATTACCACATAGTAACGGTCGCAACCATCATTATGATCATTCTTTTACTATTTTATCAAAAATGCTTTTTTTAGCTTTTTTACTTTATTGCTTTCTGAATTATCTAGCAATTTCTCTTCTATATTCTGAGAATTATCAATGGTTCTAAAATTTTACATTGATTCTAATTTTTACTATTTAATATACTTCAAAAATAAATTTTTGGTTTTATTTTAAGCCTTATACTTTTGTGTAACTCGCATTTGAATATTCTTAAGGGTAAATATGCAAAACATAAATTCCTTTTAAAAAGTAATTCTCGCAATTCTCAATGGTACTAATATTTATAAGAAAAATGCATTTTATTTCAACTTTTAGTTAAAAGATTTAAATTGTTACGTCCAGCTCTCAGAATATTGTTATTTAAAAATAAATCCAATAAATTCAATGATAACGCACAAAAAGTACCGCCGAAATTCTACTTAACCCTAATGCCCTGAAATTCCTTTTATTTTCAACATAAACAAGACATCTAAAGTAAAAGAAACCTATAAAATCAACGAAACAATTCCACCTTTGAGCATTATATGCAAACCAGTGTAAATTTAAATAAAAAAGAGACACGTACCCGTTCCGAAAATGGACGGCGCAATGGAGGTCGTAATAAAACGAGATACTTTATATATATATATATATATATAAATATATATATATATATATATATATATATATATATATATATATATATATATCAGATTAACTAGGAAGTGCGGCATGTCTGGTCCGGCAAGATTAATCAGATAAACCCGAAACTGGTTTCAATTTCTTCTACGCCCAGAAATGTGACGTGTATTGGACGGAAAAGAAATGGTGTTAATCTTGTCCGTGCTAAATATTATAGGAGTTAGATAAATGGAACTTAAAAAATTGATCATATTTTATGTATTCCTTTTAAATTAAATTATTTACAATTAAAAAATAAATAAAATCATCCAAATATTGTCTCAAACGAAAACATGAATTCACTTCAATGAATGTTTTTTTAATAATAAATAGAAAAAAACACGAAAATATATTCGTAAAATCTACAACAAATGAGTCTTATTAAGACTACAAGAACAAATCACTTTTGAAACAACTACTTCTCTAGCTAATACTTCGACAGACATTGAATAATACAAAAGCAATTTGCGTGTTACAAAATAGCAAGGCTATCAAAGCAACACTAGTTTGAACGTATTTCTTTCTGTAAAATGAACTAAAAATGATTGAATGTACGTTAAAATAGTTTGTGAGTGACTATATATGGTATATTTATTAGTGAATCATCTACAACGTAAAGGACTTATATATTTTATTATTGAATGTTTTTTTGTCTTAAATCTGTTTTAATTTTGTAGTATTTTCTGGGGTCCCCCAAAGCTCACACATAAGCTTCTTCTTTTGACAAATGCTATTGTTTTGATCAATTGATATGTTTATACGATAATATCTCCTTGAGAATGACCAACTGTCGAAACTAGTCGGAGAAATATAAAAATAGTGAAACATAACCAAGTGCTTAATTAATCCGTTTATTGATATGTTTATTGTTTGTTGGCGATTTAAATGACATTGTTGATGATGTTTCCAAATATTATAAAATCCTGACTTATTTACTGATGCGGGTAAAGTTACAACCTATATTAGGTTTAAGTCACAATGCCTTTAATATTTAATTATAATAGTAATATTGCAGCTTATGAATTAAAGGACTAAAATTTGACCCTTGCGGCACACCATATGTAGCAATAAATTTGGATGATTTGAAACCATTCTAATCCAGACTTTATGTTCTATTACTAAGGTATGACTTGATGGAAAAAAAAAACAAAATTAGAAACCTTCTCTTTTATAATGTTATGATTAATGCTAACGAAAGCTTTTTTAAAACCTAAATAAATCGCATCCACCTATCCAAAACTTCTGATATAAATTGAGTAAAATTCAGCAAATTCGTGGAAGTTGATCTATTAGGAACAAATGATGTTGAAATCAGCAACAGGACAAAACATGATCTTGCAGAAGTTGCTGCCATCTTGCAACCACTTGGTAATTTTCCGGCCCCTAAATCATTGTTTCGCCTTTGAAAGAAGACCGGATCGGTCTGAGAAGGAAACAGCCGCTAAAATCTTAAAAGCATCTTACAATGTATCCGGTAGTAATATAAAATTTAAAAGGGACCAAACTGTCATGCAAAGAAACTACTGTTAAAAGAATGGTAAATGATCAAACTATCATAACACCTAATCATCGCCAACCTACTGTTTCAAAAATCTCTTAAATATATCCAGTAAATTCATTTTCTCTCCAAATTTATTATCAAAACGTTCGGGGTCTAGCAACGAAAACATAAACTTTATTCAATAATACATTAGGGTAGATTATATAACAATAGGTTATATTTTCTACTATTTATGTCGGTAAGTTCCACGATGGCTTCACTTACAACGGAATCAGAGATTGCTGATATTGTTTGGTCAGTCACCCAGTCATTGGAAGCTTGTGCTAATTAGAGTTCAATAGGTTCAACGTCGTCGTATAATTTTTGCACCTTTTTTTCCAATGAAGAAATTTTTCGCCCAAACTTTATCACAATATTTTGAATTTCAACCTTAAATGGCTCAAATGTTTTTGTAGAACTTTATCAAACATTATTTCTAATTGTGAGATTTGTTTGGAATTGAACATATTTAATGAGAGATCACCTCCCATAGACAGTCGTGAAGGAGATTGATGTCATTTGGCACTTGTAAAGTTATTGCTACGCATTTTGTTCAATCGATTTATTTCGCCTCCAGATAAATCTGCGCATCTGGAGTGGAATCACTTGTCACAAGGTCCAATATACTTCAGGTAAAAGAATAGGATTAATTTTGGCTGAACAATGGTGATGGGTATAAAACCCCAACCTAATTTTATTAAATGGGTATAGGATGAGACGCAACACAAGCTAATAACGACTTTCTCGATAGACAAAACTAGTAGACCACGGATTGTAGCAGATAGAATACAAAGGTGATACAAGGAAAAGAGAAACAAATAACTTAACTGTAAATATTGAAATATAAATGAGGTAAAATTATTGATGATTTAGGTCAAGAACATGTTGGATTATTAGATCATTTATTGATGTGATTAACCTTGCGCTAAATGTATTTTAAGTCATTTTAATTTTATTGGGATAGGTCAGAAGTAGGCTAGATTAACGAGTTATTTATTAAAATTAGTCAACAATACGCTACTATAATACAGGGTGACTGACGAAAAACCTTTGGTGCTGTATCTCGCTTATTTTTTTATCCGATTTTAATAAATAAAACATCAAATTAAACCATTTTAAAGACTTTAATATGATCTGAACTGTTATTTTTTCTCGCACCCAGTTTTTGACAAAATACGATCAACATTTTTTTTTAAATTGCACTGTATATATATTTTTATTGATTCGCAAGGAGATTTTTTTTCTGAATATAAAATTGTAGACAAATTTATCCATACATCAAACTTAAGTCGAGAAATTCAGGATTAAAAAAAAATAAAAAGTCAAGTATCCATTGTAAACAATATACAGACCCTATTTTAAATGTCAAAAGTGACAGTGACAGCCATTGATACAATACTGCAACGATTTTTAATTATTTCATAATTAAAATGTTGCAATATTTCAAACACTGTACTAGAATTTTGTGCTTCTACAGAAATAGTTTTACAGTTTTTGAAATCTTGCAACATTTTTATTATGAAATTATTAAAAATCATTGCAGTATTGTACCAATGACTGACACTGTCACTTTTGACATTTGGAATAGGCTCTGTATATTGTTTACTATGGGTATTTGATTTTTAATTTTTTTTTAATCCTCAATTTCTCGACTTTGGTTTGATGAATGGATACAATCGTTTACAAATTTAGATTCAGAAAAAAATCTCCTTGCGGATCAGTACAAAATATATATACAGTGCAATTTGAAAAAAAAAGTTGATCGTCTTTTGTCAAAAACTGGATGCAAGAAAAAATATCAGTACAGTTCATATTAAAGCCTTTTAAAAATAATTTAATTTGATGTTTTATTTATTCAAATCGGATCAAAAATAAGCGAGATATAGCACCAAAGGTTTTTCGTCAGTCACCCTGTATAATAGGTTTAATCATATTTTATTTTGTTAATTAATATTATTGATTGAGGCAGGTCAAGAGTAAATTACGTTAATAAATCATTGATTTATGTAATTAATATTACGATAAAGGATCTCTAGGTCATTTCGTAGTTCATTAAAATATTTCAAGAGTATATATTAATTATTAAAATTGGTCAAGAATACCTGAATGTAGGAAATATGTTAGATTAATTAAATTGTTATTTCGCTTATTCATAATATATTATATTAAGGTAGGTCATAAATGAATCAGTTCAATGTATTATTGATTGGGATAGGTCAGTCATATATTATAATGACATAAAACAACACATTGCAACATGTAAAAGTAAAATGTAATATTGCATAAAATTGGGTTAGGTCGGAAGTACGCTAACCTAATGTAATATTTATCAGGATTGATCACTAATTAATAAAATATGTTTAGAAAGGCAGGATTTTGTCTGTCTGATTTAGATTTATTCATAATATATTATCATTAGTGCGTTTGCTCAATGATTATTGATTGAATTTGCCAAGAACATGTAATCTAGGTAATTAGAGATATAATAATAAGACCTATTATTATTAATTAATTTCAATTTTCATATAATGTGTTCCTAAGAAATCGGTATTTGTGTTTTGATAACTAGAAGGTAATTTACTGATACAAATCACAAGATTCAAGTAATAAAATTAAATTTATTCATGATGATAACGAAAATATAAAAATATGCCAATAACGATATATTGTTAAAAAAATAAATATTTATATTAAACCGTACAAGTGACTTTTCACAATAACTATTTTTCATCAGGACGTGTTGTTTGTTTTAATTTACCTCCAATTATGGCCACCTAGTTTCGTTACATAAAGGCCTGTCATGGACAAAGAATGCTCTCTTAACCTACACTAACACGAAAATACAAAAGGACTTGTCACAGATGCGTAAGTGGAACACGTTAATGGACACATTTCTGATTACTCCGTTAATCTGAGTAGACAAAGTTCGAGGATAGACAGACAGTGGACGAAATTATTCATCGCCCATAAACGTCCCTAATGACGCCGATGGAAACCTTTTCGTCTATGAATATTTTAAAATAATAACTTGTTTCAAAAAGTAATTATAAAAAAAACATTATTTTATTCTAAAGAGTCAATAATAATACTTTCAACGTCTCGACTATTTATTGTATAATATAGATAAACAAAATTTAGAATAAATTATCAATTTTTTACAAGAAAAATTCAAGATATTAACAATTTATAGGTGAGATATAAATTTTTAATGAAACTTACTAAAAATTCATACCTTGCCTATAAATTGTTAACATTTTGTCTTATTCTTCATTCAACACTTGATAATAACCTGCAAAGGTCCAAACTATATTAATAATATATTGTAAACTTTGTTTGTATATATTATACAATAACAAGTGGTATAAAAACGTCGAAAGTATTTTTACTTACTCTTTAAAATGAACCATCACACTATCATTTTCATGATCTTATTTATTGATATAATCGAGTATTAAAATATTTGTTCCATTTTATTTATTATTATAGTTATTAAATATTTTTATCTTTTTTAAAAAAGATTTAATTTTAATTTCTAAAACCTGTTCAGGAACATGTTTACATGTTTGTTTCATTTTTCTTTCAAAATTGTGTTAATTACGTTCTCTAATAATATTATTGCAGATTGTGTAATAAGTTGGTGCCGGAGAGTGATTAACATAATTACGAGTTAACACTTATGAGTGGTGCAGCAACAAATTGGAGGCAATCTGTTGAAGATTAAAGCACTTGCCGAATGGACTCAATAAATAAACACGATGAAAAGCCAAATGGCCGCTCAATCTGTTCATTATGCTGAATGGGTTCGTTCGTCTCTGCATGCAATTAGAAACGTTATTTTCTCAAGAAAAAAAAAAGTAGACAGTGAAGTGGGGCTATTTACAACTGCCAAGATTATATTATTTGATAATGCATGTGGTACTAAGAAAATTAGATATTGTACATACATCAAATATAGGATTTTAAGAATTTGTAGATAATGTAAAGGTTTTGACTGATTCTGAATGGATACTGCTAAAAATAATTATTTAATTATCTACGGCATTTAGCTTTTATTTGATGTAATTATAAGGGCTTAAATAATGGCTAATAAATTAAATCGGTTTGTTCGTTACGATTAAGTCTTAAGCCTTTACTGCAAAAATGTAAGATTTTTTTTATTTATCTATAAGTGGAAATAAATGATTGCATTCTAGTATGTAATTTGCAAACGAACTTTTTGACGATATGCTCTGTAATATCTTCTTTTAAAACGTTTACACCTCTTTTCAACAAAAATACTACTATTACATTCCTAACATATAATTTGGTATACTTCTGAATTTTTATTTAGATATTGTCTTTAACATAGAATATTAACGTTGAAAGGTAAGCCGCTGAGTAGCTTAAAAGCAATCCTATGATTTTATTTTCGGAAAATGTTTCATATTTTTTGCCGTGCTTCTTAGAGAACGTTGGCGACTGCCATGTTTGTGATTGTTTTAAAGCTTTCTCGATCCTGCGTCAAGTAAAGGAGGTCATCAATGTTTTTACCAGTCCCTTGTAACAGATTCCGTAGCCACGATAGTTTTTTGCGTCCTATCCACTTTTTCCTTCTATTTTATCATTTAGATTCAGGCCTAGGAATTCATATCTAGGTCCTCTGCATAGGTATCCAAGGTATTCCAGTTTTTGGTGCTTGACTGACTGTAAGATTAGTCTGCAGAGGCATATTATGTGGAGAACTTGTTCGTTGTGGGTTCTGCTTGTCCACGGTATTTTAAGCAGCCACATTTTAAAGGTTTTAATTTTGTTAATGCCTATTATGGTGAGCGTCCATGTTTCACAATCATAGAGAAGCATCGCCCAGACGTATCATCTTGCAAACCGCTCTCTAGTTGTTAGGCGCAGTGAATTATTTGTTAATAAGGGTTTTAGTTTTTGAAATGCTGGTCTGGCTTATTCAATTTGGTAACTTATTTCGTCCGAAAGAATAAGTGATTCCGATCTAGCATTCCCAGATATTCAAATTTCTGAACTCTTCCTGTAGGATTCCCTTTTAATTTCAACACTGTTAAGTTCGTTTTGTTAATAACCATGTATTTGTTTTTTTTAACATTAATGGCCAGTCACTACTCTTCACAGGCATTTTTTTATTCTGTCCACTAGTTATTGAACGAATTCTACTAGGATGGCAGTATCGTCTGTGAAGCGGATATTATTGATAGTTTTTCTACTGTTGCAGTTTTGTTCTTCTAATTCTTATTTGAAAATGTTTTCTAAATACATATTAAATAGTATAGGGGAAAACACACAGCCTTGCCTTACGCCTTGTTTGATATTAATTGGTTTGGAATTGTTGGTGTTTGCTCTGATATAAGCTGATTGGTTCCAATATAAATTTCCTATCAGTCAGATGTCCTCGTCATCTAGATGTATTTTTTTCCATCGTAGGAAGTAGTGTTGGACCCGGTCAAGAGCTTTCTTGGAGTCAATTAAGCATATGTCTTTTAACCTTCCGGTATCGTTGGAGTAGCGTTAACATCCAGAATAATGCTTCTAGTTCTACTTTCCAAAGGCGGCAAACCCTTGGACAACCCGGCGGCGTATCGACCCCTCTATCTAATCGGCGTCGAGAGGCTGATCCGTGACCGTCTTGATTAATCAGCATGGTGGCCTGTCAGACAACCAATATGGATTCAGGAAGTGCAGATCCACGGTTAATGCCATATTCCATGTGCGTAGACTAGCGAATGAAGCCAACCAGGGTCCCCTCAGGAGCAGAAGACACTGTCTTGCGGTTGCGCTAGACATCAAGAACGCTTTCAACTCGCTCCCATGGACAGCCACTGTGAGGGTTCTGGAGGAGAGAGCGATCCCAGGATATCTTATAGCGATCCTCCTAAGCTACCTTCAAAACAGGATGCTAATATATGAAGGAGCGGAAGGGAAAGATGAGGAATGGCCGGTCACAGGTGGTGTGCGCAAGGCTCCATATTGGGTCCTTTGCTATGGAACCTGGCTTACGACGGAGTGTTTCGCCTCCCTCTAGCCGAAGGGGTTGAGGTGGTCGGGTTCGCGGATGACATTCTCGTAATAGTGAGACGAAGGGACATCGGCGCGCTACTGGTTGCGACTCAGGAAGCATAGCGACAGTGGCTGATTGGCTCCAGACGGTAGGCCTTGAGGTGGCGACCCACAAAACCGGGGCCGTCTGGTTGTCGCATCGTCGCGCAGGGAAGACCGGGGATGAAATTATTAATATACTGGGACGGGAGGTCGTTGTGGGGAAGCAACTGAATTACCTAGGGGTCCTCATTGAGTCCAACCCGCCGCCGAGTCGACCCGTGTGGTGGGCAGGTTACTACGGAACATCGATGGGCTCTTGGAAGCGAAACGACGTGTCCTCGTGGGGGTGGCCAAGGCTAAATTACTATATGCGGCACCGGCATGGGCGAACTGCAACCTTGCGAAGAGGAATGTCGACCGGTTACGCATGGCTATGCGACCCGGAGCTCTGAGGGTCATTAGGGTATAGGATGACGTCCACGGATGCAGCGGAAGTCCTGGACCTAGTCATCCTGGCGCTAAGCGAGGCCCATAAGGCTGTCGCCTAAGGCATGCCTAAAGGCACCGCTTAAATGCAGGCCAAGCATCAAATAATGGCAGGAAATATGGTCCCACAGCAATAAAGGTTCATGGACGAGGCGACTGGTACCCTGGATCGGAACCTGGATTCATAGACCACACGGCGAGGTCAGTTACCACTTATCCCAGTTGCAGATAGGGCACGGGTGCTTTGGGGCATACCTTAGTAGAATAGGCAAGTCGGCTGACGAGCGTTGTCAGCTTTGTGCGGCACCAACTGATGACAGCGAGCACACTTTCTTCCATTGTACTTCCTGGAAGAAGGAGAGGGGCGAGGTCGAAGAAACCCTGGGAACAGCACTAACCCCCGAGGGGCTGATACCCACGATGTTAAGAACATGCGACAATTGGGAGACGGTGGCCAAGTTTGCCAAGAAAGTGCTAGAGGCAAAGGAGACTAAACTACTGGAGATTATGGACCGGCAAGTAGAGGGAACTGGTGGAATAAGCAGGTAGCCGACAGGTACGGCTGAGGGGGCACCAGGTGAAGAATGCCTAGGTGATACCACTGGTGCCCTGTACCAAGATGAGAGAGGAGGTTTAGTGGGTAGGGCCTATTCAGAAGGAATATGAGGAGTCCTACACTCCTCCGATTGAAGAGCAATGCACCAAGCATTCCTCCTCTCTATATAAAAAATATATTCAACGGTCTACGAATAGGAAGGAGTGATTACTGCAGCCAATACTGTGTCAGTTCTTTTATGTTGTTATAGTTTAATACAGTGGATGCCGCTTATTAGAATCACGGATAATGTTATCAATCGGATATTATTATCACTTTTGCGAAGAACGGGCCGGACGTGTAATACTACATACAAAAATTTTCGTTTATAGTAATCATGATTTCGGTTTATGTTATCACTTTTTTCTTAGAAATGTTTTCGTCATGAGCAATCAATCAATCATCAATTGAAAATCAAGAGCCAGAGGAAGATGTAGATATAAAAACAATGCAACCCCCAACAATTAGCGAAATGAGAAAAGCGCTGGAGGTTTTGCGACATGGTGTGCAGCACAGGTCATCTGATTTTCAGACTTATTACGACTATGAAATTTTCGTTAATAACTTTTTTTTTAATATGGATTTGTTTTTTATTTTGTTTCAAATTTAAATGAAATACATATTGTATGTAGTAATATTTTTAAGAGTTAATGCTACGTTATTATAGTTTGTAACTTTATATATTTTTAATTAAAATAAAGTTTTGTTTTTTCGGCTATTATTATCAATCTGTTATTGTTATCAAAAACCCCGAGTCCCGTTGTGTTCACATTAAGCGGCGTGCACTGTAGTTATGAGAGCCACTGGCTTTGTTATTCTTGTTACTGAGTGATTTTCTACTTAAACTGTGAGGATGCACGCACTGGTTTCCCCTGATAGAGTCTGTAAGGTGGGCCTGTTAAGCTTAAAATTTTTTTTCCATGTATGCCAGAATTATTTCATTTGTGTATGTTATTAATCATCCTTGGTTGTTTGTCAGAGTGGGTGTGCTGTTTCTTTTGTCTGTCTCTGAGGTTTTTGTGAGTATTGAATTAATCGTGCTGCCTTTGCAGCAGTTCTGATTAATTGCATTTGTTTCTCCTCCACGTTTCCCTAGCTTTTTTGATTTCCAGTTTAATACGTCCGAGTTTCTTTTTATACCCTTCGTTGGTGTTCTTCCAGGCTCTCCGTTTATCCATGAGCGCAATAATCTCTTTTGTCATCCACAGCTGTTTGTTGGGCTTTGCACGCGATATACCCTTTACATTGATGCCTCTCATATGATTGTCCATCTTTCTTCAACTGTTCGCACGTTGTCGGGCTGTGTGATGTTAGTAATTATTTTACTATTTAGATCTTGTTCAAAGTGTAACCAAAAGTTTTCATCTTTGAGTCTTTGCATAGCATACGTTATTCTGGTAGAGCGTTTTTTTTAACTAGATTTATTGTATTATGTAAGTGGTATAAAAAAGTTAAGTGTTTTCTTTATTATAAAATAGAAAATGCGCCACGAAGTAAACGCCTCCAAAATTCAAGATTTATTGTAGCTGCGAGTAAGTGGTGATCCATGGCTGCATCGGCACTCGAATGTGTTGTTGCGTCCTTAATTGCATTTTTGAACAGTTATTGATTAGAATGGTTGCGTCTCGATTATCTTTCTGCGATGACCATGTATATAATAACCTTGTAGGTTGCTTGAAGCAGGTGTATATCCACCGGCTTGGCAGAACTTTATTAGTTAATTTTCTACAACGTAAAGGACTTATATATTTTTATTAGAACTTTATTAGTTTATCACTCCTCTCATTTTTTTCGCCACGTCTTGATCTACCTTGGCATCTGTTGCCAACTATGATGTTCACTTCATTCGTTTTGGTGTATGTTAATATTTCAGCAAGTTGTTGGTATAATTCCTCTATTTATTTTTTTGCACTATTACCTGTGGGGGCAAATACCTTTATCAGATTGGTGTTTATCTTTCATTTCAGCGTTATCATTATGATCAGGTCAAAAAGCCACAAAAATATCTTGACTGATCATCAAACATAATAGCTGCACCATTTGTTATCAAGTTTATTTGAGTAGTAAATAACATTCTCGCTTCTTCTGGACCTGGATTGAGTTTGCCAAGGGTGATCAAATCATTGACCAGAGCACTTAGGCCTCACTAGGCCCGTTGTGCCCCCCTGACTGGGTCAGCCCTGCGTTGTTCTATCACTCATTTAGCCACCTAAGGTGGCGAGCATAGGACAGCACAACGCTTGGAGGGTTATCCCTTCTATTGGCCATGTTCGGCCAGAGCTCCCCTAGGATGGACTCCCTAAGGTGGGCGAGAGCCGGGCAGGTGGTTAACACATGTTCCACTGTCTCGTCCTCTTCTTCGCATGCTCTACATATGGGGGTTTCCACCAGTCCCATAGTAAACATATGTTTCCTTAGCTGACAGTGACCCGTAAGGATACCTGTGATAAGACGCCGATTCCCCCGGGATAGTCGCAGATAGTATTCAGCTGTTTTCAGATTGGGTGAGCGTATGTATTCTCATTATATCAAAAATCATCAGTCATAAATTCGTATATATGAGTTTATGAGTGCTGATTTTTCTTTCCCCTAATTTGAAAAAAAATCCGTTTATACAATTTTATTGCAGTATATTCACTATGTGATTTTCAGGTCAAAACGGCCTATAATGTTTGCACTTCTGTGTATAGTACTTGGTGTTAAACATAAATAAATTTTCGGAATTTTAAGAACTCTATTACGTCCAGGCGTTTTGCAGTGTTCGAAAAAATGGCCACTTCATCTTTTCGCACGCTTTCTACAGGTGGCGTTGTATTTGGTCTATTTTTGTCTTTTATCTTGCAATTGTTTATTTACCTCATTTGAAGTAGGATGCCCCCTTTTCTTCTGGGTTCTTTTGTGTTCATGATATTAACAAGATACAATGTTAGTTTTAGATTTCAATAAACTATACTGACCAGGGCTTACAGAATGCGATGAGCTTATATAAGAGCCAAGCATTGACTTCCGTCAAATCTAAGAGGTGGTACCACTTCTTAGACAGAATTTTTATTCGATACAAGGCTATCAACGAATCAACCAATTCCACTTATGTGTTGGTCGTTGAACATCGTTCATTCTGTTTACTTTTTGCCCCAACTTTTCACCATGTCTACTAGTTCAACTTTGAAAAACATGTTCATCAAATGAACGGCATTATTATAATACCATTTGCCGCATTTATAGTGACCTTGTCAATAGACGTAAACAGTATCTCATAACTTCCTCTGTCCTTCGTTTTCATTACTTTATCTGACGAAAACTTACAGTTTTTTAGTCAGTTGAATCGCACAGTTACCACACTCTGAATTCTTATTTTTTTAAATTCAGTTACTAAAGCCAATGGTCGAAACAAATTTTGTAGAACAATTGTTTAAGTATAATTTTTAACAAACGTAATACCACATTACCACTATTTCCGACATTAAGTAATTCGGGATCATGTATCACTTTACCGGTGTAAATTTCGAAATTATAAATGAGACGTTAGAACAGCGAATCTATCTGATGAAATGTTATGGTATCGGAGAAGTCTCGTATAAATATACAACACAGTTATTTAATGAAAAATACCCGAAGTGAAAGCAGCATAGTCATGATTGTTGATTTTAACGTTAATTCCTTTCAGTACTTTTTTAGTCATGTCTTCTTCTTCTTAAAGAAAGTGTTCTTTGCTAGGATTTCCACTTAAATTTAAGGTGTTTCTTAGGTTTTCTTGTTCTAATTTGTTGCATCTATCTTCCACCTTAACTATCTTCTTCTTAAGCAATTACTTTTCTTGTTTAAATCCTTTTAGTAAATCTTCGTTTTGTTTCAAATTGTTTAAATTTTAATTCTTTTGGGGTATTTTAGGGTAGACTTAGAAGTCACGCTCGTCCTCGCTGTGTTTTTTCTGGGGTATTGTATTCTTAGCAAATAATTATTAAATATGCAATTATCAAATAAATATTATTAAATACGAGAGAATAAAATAATAATTCTAGGTCAAAATTACAATTGCACTCGTTTCACACTGAACAGTCCGTCGCAGTGACTTAATTTGGCACAAACAGGATCACTAGACCTTGGAAGGTTAAACATAAGATAACAAAGGAATAATAGGATATTATAATATTCAAATTAATTATTTTATAACAGAAATTAAATTGAAATTAAAAATACATTCTTGGTAAAAATAATTTTAATTCAAAAGGCACATTACATTGATCGTGGGCAAATTATCGTATCTGAGCAGATTTCACATCAGCGTAAAATATAGTCGGAAAAAAAAGAATGCGAGACTTTTTATTTTGTATAGATGTGAGCCACCACTTGATTATAGCAGAATATTGTATTAATTATATCTATGATAGTATAAGCTGGAATGTTATAAAATTTACTCTAGACAAAGTTTACACTTAGCTTTTTAAAAAAGCTGAAAAGATTTTTTCTGTCATTGCCATTTATTGTATTGTTTAATCTTTTTTTTTTAGAGTCAAAGCAATACTATTTTTATCAGACTGAAAAATTTGGAACTACAGAACTAATTCAAACAAATTCTAAATTAATATATTACAAATATTTTAATTTCGAATGAATATCTCTATTTATACCATATAATTAAAAATGTCTTCAGATAACCTAGGATACCAGAAATAATAAATTTTCTGAAACTCCAAAACTAGATTTTCCAAAATATGCAGTAACTTAATTTAAATTTGTATACATGTCTCTTATAATTAAGTAGATTTTATAAAATTAACACATCAATCTTTAGGAATGAATTCCCTTATAACGCTATCGATTAGAAATTCACGATAGTCCTTCCTTCCATTAAAAAAAAAAACATCGCATGCATCATGTCGTGACAAAATGCTCGTCCAAATACAGAAGGCTGTAATTCTAGTCGGCGTCTTAATGCCAATTGCAACCGATGTCGATGTCGAAGTAAGACCTTAGACCGAAACGAGTCCATCGCCATTTTTGGCTCATATAGAAAATACGCCGTATTTGGCTCGTCACCATTTGCAAATTATCCACGGCGTCGTCAGCGCCAGACGCCCGCATGCGTTGCCAACCTCCTTGTGTCTGGATGCCGTTATGAGAGCCGACCATCCCGGCATCACGTTTCCGTTACCTGCGCAAATTACCTCGAGGAATCTTCGCGAGCGGCGCTTTTATGCTCGGCGAAGATCAAATCACTGGGCAGAAATCGTCTTCCAATAGGTTCTATCTATCGGCCGATCGGTTCAGAAATGGTAATTATGATAGTGCACCAATTTCATTGTTGTAATTTATACAACAGACTTCCTGGTATTCGAATGCAGAATGCTATGTAATCAGAATGATCGTTGGAAGTTGCAATTTGAAAAAATATTACCAACGGTTGTTTTAAGCACCAAATTAAAAACAAATGGAAATAGTTATATTATGATATATAATAAAAATAAAAGAGCCTCCTCCTAATTTGATGACAATAATTGAGATGGTGACCATTACTTGAGTGTCCAACAATTACCATTAAACAATCTATTTGACATTGACCAGTTAAAGGCTTAAAAATCGAAGAGTTACACAACGTTACGTATTTTAACTGTTGGAAAATATTTCGAAAATAATGAGAGTCTGGCCACAGTTTGAAAATTTAGAGCAATATATGGTCAAAATAGTGATTTAACTTAATTAACTATGTAGAGAGTGTTTTTGTTGGTATTTTCGAGTTACATGAGTAAGTTAGATATCCCTTTCTAATATATACAACTTATCATATGAAGAGAGTAATTGAAATAACCAGGCAAACTAGATTCATTAGTAATGTTATACATACTGATCGTCCAAAAATAAGCTAATTAATAATAAGTAGTTGATTTTCAAATTTTTATTTAACTCACTACAATTGTTTTGTCACATTGTGGTTTCATCAGGTGAAGAGTATACATTATTATATTTTATTTCCTTAATATTATGATGGTTTTTGTTCTTGTGAGTGGAGTGGGCGTGCGTGGGACTTGCGCAGTGGCTACCGGGATGTCAATTCTTATAAGAAGCGAGTTGAAAACTCCTGTTGATCAGGCGACAACTGCGCAAGCCCCGTATCCCCTCCACTCATATCAACAAAAAGCACGATGGTATTTAAGAAATAAAATGTAATTTTAATATATATTTTTCACCTGAAGAAGCCACAGTGTGGCGAAACAATTGAAGTGAGTTTAATAAAAATTTGAAAATCAACCACTTATTATTAGTTAGTTATGATATGGATTTTCAACTAAGTGCCTCGTCAATCAGTTCAAAAAAAAGCTGTTCAAAGCATAGCGTGAGAGTGTTGGTAAACGTTCAAGAGCATCAATTTGGCTTCAGGGACAGAAATTGCATATTTCAAGAAGCTCTCTACAGCGTATACTCAGCGAAGATAAGGCATAGATCTTATGCTTACAAAATTCAATTGGTAGAAGAAGTGAAGCTTAATGACCATGAACTGAATGATTATATGTCAAGTGGATGTCAATTATCAAAAAAAAAACATTTTTTAATTAATTTCTTAACAAATTAAAAATGTTTTTTAAATTTATTTTTGAAATTATCGTCCGTTTTTTCTTAGAAAACTTCTAACATTTTTTCAACTCATGGTTTCCTAAGGAGTTCCAGTTAGCATTTTTTTTAAATGTTTGTAAGCAAATTTTAAAGTATATTTCTAGAAAATTTACAGTAAGGTTTTGAACAAATTTTCAATTGTTATTTTTTTCGTAAAATTTAAAGTTTCAAATTCTTTTTTTCCTAGCAAATTACATTATCTTTTGTACAATTTCAACTATAAATTTTAAATAAGTTATGTTTAAATTGTTTTTTTTAGAAATAATTTAGGCGATTTTTATTTGTTATTGATAACATTTCAATTAACTTTTATGCATTTTAGGTTTTCATTTATTATTTCTCAGCAAATTCAATTGTTTTCCTATAATTTTCAACGGCATTTTTATGTAAACGATTTCTTTCTTTTCATTAAATCTTTTAGCTTTATTTCTTAATAAGTTACATTCTTTTGTTAAAATTTGACTATTAAAATGTTCTAATGTTTTGCATTAAAAACTTTTAAAATAATTAATTTTTGTTTATTTTTTGACAAATGTTTACCTATTCTTTCTAATATTTTTTTTTTCTATAACTACTTTCCATTTGTTATTTTTTTTTGTAAATTTGAAACTATTTTAAACAAATTTTAAACTGTGTTCATAGTTTATTTTTTTAACAAACTTAAATTATTTGTTAACTTGTGTTATTTTATAAAATTTAAGTATCTCATTTTTAATTAATTTATTATTTTGAAAGCCATTTTAACGTATTTTTTAAAGTGTGTTTTTATAAAATTTAATTAATAACTACATAATAATAATACATTACAATCATCTATTGTTTTGTGCTAAAATGTCAAGTGTTTTTCTGCAAAATTTTGATTATTTTTCTTTGGTAGAATTAAGTTATTTTAAGGGAATTATACAATTATCCAATATTTGTTTAGAAACAATTGAAAAGATTTACAAATGTTTCTGGTTCTTATGTATTCAGGTCTTTTTTTTTTATTTTTCTCTTAAGTTTTCAAAGGTTTATTTCTTAAGGAACATACTTTTTAAACTGTTTTAAGCAAATTTTAAAATGTGTTTTTAGAAAGGTTATAATATAATAAAAATTATAATTTATTATCCCAACAGATACACAATTATCCTATTACTGGGAAAATGATAAATAAACAATAGTTTCTTATACAAAATAAAAATGTACACATGAAAACATAAACATATCCGCTATTAGTTAACTAAAACAAAAAGTTCTGCGACAGTATTCTTTAAAATTTCGATAGGTACAATTGAATATGTCAACCGAATTTAGGGTGGTACAGTTGAACGTTCGCATCATAGTATTTATCGAGGAGTTATAATATAAATTTGTTTGACTGCGATTACAAAAGAAAGTATATTAATTAGGTTAATTAGGTTAGGATCTATTATGTAATATTTGGTATAGAGTGATTAACGATAATTTATTCCTCATTGTAGCTAATGATTCCAAGTTAAAAATTAATAACATGTCGTTATATGTGACTGACTGATCTTGATATGACGATGGACTCAAAAGTAGAGACATTTTACAAGTATTTTTTGAACTAACTCTAATTGTTTAATATGGGTAGCGTAGAAAGGAGACTAAACCACAGCACAATATTCTAATTTCAAAAGACTTCAAATTCTTTTGCATGAAACCCAACATTTTCATAGAGGGATTAAGAACTTCGGTATAATGTGGAGTAAATGATAAGTTTTTGTCGAATAGTATTCTCAGGTCTTGAGTGATGTCATACATTTACATTTCTGCACATTAAGCTGCAACTCATTCACCTCACTCCATTTGAATCTTGAATGCGCTCTAAATCAGATTGTAGCTCTAAACAGTTGCTCTCGGAATTAATTTCTTTAAAAATGTTTACATCTTCTGCATAAATAAGTATTTAAGATTGGATATTATAAGCTATATTGTTGATAAATAAGAGAAACCGTAGTGGACCCAGGCTGGAGCCCTGAGGTACATCGCTGGATGGATAGAAAAGAGTGGACTTGTGACTCAGATATTCAACATAGTTTTCTCTATTTGAGAGATATGACTTAATAATAATTTAATCATACTGACATTAAAACCCCATCGTTCTAAATTGTGCAGAAATAGGTTGTGGCTTATTAAGTCAAATGCCTTCTTAAAGTCCGTGTGAATAACATCGACTTGTATACGTTTATCAAGGTGGAGGATACAAATTTAGTAAAATTTTATAAGTTGGTTGACGTTGATCTAGCTACGAAAAGTCTCAAATACTTTTGGCAAAGTTGTTTATGAAGGAGATTGGGCGGGAATCCACAACACCATATTTATTTTCCCTTTTCAGAACCGGTGTTACTTTTGTAATTTTTCATTGATTGGGAAACTCACACGTTCTTAGTATTATATCAAATATATGCTTAAGAGGTGTAGCTAGAATATGTATGCAATCACCTATTACAAAGGATGGAATGTTATCGCTCCCTGCTATAAAATTGTTACTCAGTTTTCTTGCAGCTTTTAAAATATTACTAGTGCTAATTTCGCAAATATTTAGTAAGCTGTTAAGCTCTGATGTTTCAGTTGATTTATAGAAGGAGGGTTTATTTTTGGCGTAAACAGAGGAGAAATGTTCCGCAAAACTGTTGACTATTTACTGGGGATTTTCAATGGTATTATTTTTATATAAAACAGAACCGGGTAGAGATTGCGATTTTTTGCCACATAGTTCTACAGTTGTTTAGGATCGGAGTTTATTGATTGCTCAGCACTTTTAATAAATAATTTGTGATTTCGTATTATATTGCACCGAATTTCTTTAAGCATTCTGGCTACTCTGGTCTTATAGTATTACAATTTGTAAATCTTATGTAATTTTCGTAGATGTTTTTTGTTTTTATTGAACGACTTGTATTGGGGCTTAACGAACATGGATATTTACGAGAGTTTGCCACATTCACCCTTAATAACCCTCATAGAGTTTGTTACATGATACATGAGCGTTTTCTTCCCAAGTAATATTCGTCCAGTCATATTTATTAAAAATATAAAGTTAGCTTTCCTAAAATTATATTGTTTTCGTTTAACATTGGTACCAACATTTACTTGTACATCATGTATCATTAGAGGTTGACACAGAGAATGAGAGACAATTTTTGAAAAAGTACCTGTGAAATTGCAATTTTAAAACATTTCAATGTAAAAATGAATCTTAATTGAATTCATTGAAAATATTTTGAATTTATTGAAAAATACAAATGCAATAAAGATACAGATAAATTAAGATTATTATTAGTAATATTTGAATTGAATCATTTTAATGGTATACCTACTTGAGCATGATAAATTTTGCAAATAGTAGCAGTGTCTTGTCTTATGTGTAAGATTGCTATACGTATTTCTTCTTCTATATTTAACAGCCTTTCTCGTTCCTTTATCTTGATATTGGTTAATGTTGAAAAACCAAGCTGGCATAAAAATTATGTTGAAATGAAAATTGTAATAAAATTTTAATGGCTTTTGCGGAAATTGTTTAAAAATTTCATTTTGAGAGAACGATCTGTTGGCAACGAAATAAATTCTTCCTCTACTGTTAACGAAAAATCATAATTTGATTTGTCGGCTGCAGCAAATGGATCTCGTACCCATTTATAATTTTCAATACTTAAATCAGGGAAATATTTCGCAATTTTTTCTTTTAATAATTCTAAATTTTGAGTAATAATACGAATATCGTTTCTAAACGCGCATCGAAAATCGAACATCGGCAATGTTTCAATTCTAAATGGAATTGATTCATTCTCGTGGCGGCCTTCCAACAGGAAGGACGCACGTAATTATGGCATAGCTGCACTGAGGAGCTGTGATACAGCGAAACACGTGTCTGCAGATTGTCATTGCATAACACTTTTCGAGACCCGGTTAAAAAAACGATAACACCACAAAATTGTTACATAGTGCTAAATATAATTTTAGACATGTAACGACAGCTAACAGTTATATCATTCAATGCCCGGCGGTGCTTTAGTACGGGGAGTAGTTGTTTTAGCTGTTAGCTGGAGTTTTTACATTATTATGTAAAACATTAGTGCAGAAGCAGAAACAGTATTTAAATAATTAAAATCATCGGGCAAATATGCAATTTTCATGCACCAATTTTTAAAAGTATTGTAATTTTCGTTTTCACAAAATATGTATAATTCATTCTTCAGTTCCAAAATTCGGTTCAACACTTTGCTTATGATAACCAACGTACCTCGTATGCAGAAGCAGAGACCCGTGTTAAACTTCCATAGATGCACAAAGTTTTTTAAATAATCGTGTTTGCAAAGATCGTGATTTGATAAAATTTACTATGTTAGCTACTTGGTCTAAGATGGATTTTAATGTGGCAGGTAAAGTTTTTGATACAAGAGTTTTTCGATGCAAAAACAGTGTGTTAATAAAATGTTTGGATTTTTCTTCTTCGCAAAATCCTCTAATAGAACCGACCATTGAAGGGGCCCATCGGTACAAATTCTTACACATTGGTCCCATGTTATTTAAAATTGATCTAAATATGGCGAAATTGATTCAGAAATATCATTTCCTGTTGTGCATTCAGCAAGTTAGCAAGTTGTTTGCAGCATAAAAATCAGTTCACTATTTCATTTTCATTAATAAAACGAAACCAATCCTACCTATACCGCTAATAATTAATTGATGAGGCTGACAGATGTTGAAAGTTCATCTTCACATTATATTAATAAAATTATATAAGTACTTTCAAAAACATATTGTAAGACGATACAATTGTTTCGCCACACTGTGGCTTTTTCAGGAAAATTTTCTTCACCTGAAGAAGGCACAGTGTGGCGAAACAATTGTAGCGTCTTAAAATATATTTTTGAAAGTACTTATATAGTTTTATAATATAAAGTATACCGCTAATGTCGGTGGCCTATCGATTTGCAAAGCAAAGTACTGTTACGAAAGCTTTGTATTAACTTTCTTCTTAATATCATTTGATATATCCAAAATTCTTTTTTAATTGTCTCGTCCGAAAGAGGCACTTTCATAATTTTATTTTTGCATCATCCCCAAACATAATTTAAACAAATTTAGAGCATGCTGGCAAAATTTTAGCTTGTTTTTCTTCTTTAATTTCAACTGTTTTTTATTTTTGTTTTTTAAAAAGCTTTTAACTGTACTTTTACTATTAAGTTTTGAACTGTTTATTTCTTATGAAACCTCTTTTAAACATTTTTCAAGCAAATTTTAAATTGTGTATTTAGAAAGTTTAAAATATTACAAACAATCTATTCTTATTTGTCTTTTTTGCAAAATTTCAATTGTTTTCTTGTAAAATTTTAATTATTTGTTTAATAACCTTTTAAATGAGAGAGATATAAACATCATTATTGGAAGATAGTGTTACATCTTATAATGGGACAATTAGTATGCTTCTTCTCTTCTTGTTTTTTCATTGGCTATCGACCGGTGGTCTATCAGCCCCTTTTAAATGATTTTCAAATGTTTTTGGTTTTAAGTATTTAGCTGTTTTTTTGCAAGATTTTTTAAATTTTCAACTATTCTGTTTCTTCTAAGTTTACTATTACTACTTCTAACTATTTTTAAGTAAAATTCAGACAGTTTTCAACGAAAAACTTCGATTGTTTTTACACCCTTAACTGTATTTATCTTCTTTGAATTCAATTAATTTTGTGATTTCTTTTAGAAATTAGTTTTTAACTTGAAAAAGTAAAGCTTTAAACTGCTTTTAAAAAAATTTCAACTATTAATATTTTTATTTTCAAATGATTTGGATACATTTTCAGTATAATTTCAACAACTTTTACGCTGTTTTTTCGTAACATATGCTAAGTGTTTTATTTTTTAAGTTTCTACTTTATAATTTGATGATAAACAAAATTACCCAAATACGGCAATTCTGAAGACAATAGAACACTGGATTAAAAAATTTTAAACACATTAATGCAAAATAACCATGAAATAGTTATTTAAGGTACAAGTGTGTAAAGTGATGCTTTATTGCACGAACTGGCGTTTAAAAACACGAATGAGGAACGGGCGAGTTTTTTTAAAGCCAGGAAGAAACTTTTTACACGTGTACCTACAAAATTTTATCTTCGATCGTGCAGCAATTTTTAAAGACTATGTTCATATGAGTAATATTTGAATGTCATTTCAATTATACAATGAATGAATACATATTTTACCCACAGTGCATTGATGCAACCAGTAAATAGCCTGCACAAATGTCAGTCGCCATTATTATTTCTGGAAAAAAGATTCGCTCTATTGTAATCGCTTCGACTTGTATTAATATCTTCAGAGTTCCCAAATCTGCCCTTTCGTTTATATCATCAAGTTTAATAGTTATTTATATAAATTAATAAAAATTTAAGTTTTTCGTTGAAATTTTGTGCTATAATATATTCGTCTGTCAGATTTGACAGTTCTGTGCAATAAAAATAATTTGACATTTCCGTGCAATAGAAACGTAAAAATGCACTAGTGCTTTAACAACAAAAATTGATGCAAAAACTACTTTTTACACGATCGTAGATAAAAAGCCAATTTTGCAACGAAAAATGATGCAAAAAGCGTCTACTTTCTATAGGATCGTAGATAAAATTTCTACAAAAACCGTAGATGATATTTGCTTTATGTGTTGTTCCATACACAACCTTATTTGATTTAACCAAAAAATAACAATTGAAGAACTGCGATTATTATTTAAATGAAATCTTGTGTTCATTTTAAGACATAATTTATATTTATAACTAACTAGATGTTCAACACATTTACGATTTCAAATTTTCAAACCGAGTAAAGAAGACTTAAATTTGTAACATAGAGAACGTTGTGGCATGTTAGGAATAAAATAAAAATACTAAAACATCATTTTAATCGATTTAGTCTTTTTAGTAATCCGACCCGAACCGAATCAGTCCAGTTTCACTCTCTGTCTTCCTTTTGGCATTCCTTGGCAGTTAAACCAATCTTGCAGATGTAAAGCGAAGTTTACCCAAGTGATTTGCATAATAATTAATTATTTCCTTTTAACAGACTGCCTTTTTAAACGACAACGGAAAATTTCCGTGTGTATGTTTTATTTAATATACTAGATAAGCGCGGCCAACAGTTTTTAATAACATTTTATGTTATTTGTACGAACAGCATAAATCATTTTCCTTGATGCTCTCATAATGAATGTGTTCCTCCTTTTGTTCTTTGGTTGGGGTTACAAATTGACGCATTGGGTCAGGCTGTCAGGGTTACTTCGAGGGTCAGATGCAAATGCGGCTGTAATAACAGACAGCGTTTAAAATTCGCAGGCCTGCAATTAATAAACACTTTTACTTTCCCACATTATCGGTGTGAGAGTGGCATTGAAGGAAAAAAACTCGGCTGATAACTAGACAAATCGTATCCTTTACATATATATCATGATAAAAGTAGAATTGAGTTCATTTTATTTACAGTTTTTTGTCTTAATTAATCTTGGATAAATCATTTGCATAATATTTATTATGTTTATTAAACATAATTCAGAGTGTTATTTACAGGACTAAGGATATTTTGCCCTTTGGTGATTTTTGGAAACCCGATTCGTTTTGAAGAATTACAGCGAATTAAATATTCAAAAATAACAACGTTTTAATGCCAAAAATGCATGTAAAGTTTCTTAATCTACAAAAACTAATGAAAATGACCACATTCAGTTAGGATGCATTAATCCAATCTTATACTTGTTGATTGCCGAACTCTTTCAAAAATACCAGAGTCGTTTCTAATTGTGTTACACCCAGCAATTATCTAATTTCTCAAGTCTACTTTTTTTTAACTGGATTAGAGTAAACTAATAACTGATAACGACATAAAAAATTCAAGGGGTTTAAGTCCGGGGATAGACCATGCCATAAGATTCGCCTCCATCAATCCGATGTTCGTAAATTACTATTAAAACCACCATTGTTTATAAACCACACTACATTTCTTGTTGACAATGGTACATCCTCCAGAAACAGATAATTTTTGTTCTAAAAACTTTTGATTCACTTCACCAGTAAGTCGTCCTGGTAGTAATACCGGCCCAAAGAGTCAGTCATCCATAATTCCAACTCAAACCATCAACGAGAACTGATGTTAAAATTATTACGTTGATATTTCTCAATCCGCATATGGTTATCAAAATTCCTCAATGCATTTCTTGAAAAATTGCTCAACCGCTAAAAAGAATTATCGTCAGTAATTACGGAATTAGAACTAATTTGTGCAAAAGCCATTGACAGAATGCAACACGTGGAGAAAAGTTAGTTGGGAGAAATGCCTGAAGGCGTTATATGTGATAAAGGTGCAACAAATATTCTCTAAAATTTTTCCAAACAGTCTTATTAAAAGTATTTTTAACTTCTACTGTTTTTGCTGTCATTGGTCTTTCTGATCTTCCACTTCGTTTCAATATGCCTGTTTCATGTGTTTACGTTGAAGGTTTTAGGAACATTGTGATTAAAAAATCGTTGCTAACTTGCAATGAATTATCATCAATACATCCTTGAATGACAAAGAACTTCACTAATAAAATTTTAAATATTAAAGACACAAAATATAAATTAAAGAACCAAATGTCACTAGGTCCCAAAAAGTTCGAAAATTACTAAAACAATCACGAGATGTATTTAAATAAAATCGATGTTTAAACTGTGTTCTTGTCTGCTGTACGTGAATAAACCCCATTTTTAGTGATTCGAATGTTGCTAAAAGATAACATCTTATTAAAAAATTATTTGTACTGTTTAAACTGAGTTAATTTTTTATTAATATCAAAAATGCTATTGCCTGTGTCTTGAAAGCTCAATGGGTTTTCAAAAACCATTACACCACAAAACATTTTAAGGTACCCTGTATATTGAAAATGTTATCAAAACTTTTCGTTGTCAATTTATTTAGATGAACTCAACTAACAAAATGTGTGGAATTTCTAAAAGAACTATGTTTTTAATTACTAAGATTTCAAGGTAATTAAAAACATAGAGCTTAAAACCCCCAGGAAAACGCATCAAACAGTGTCTCGCAATAGGCCTCCTTAAATTTGCAATTGTCTATTAGCCTATATTCTTTTAATTACCAGGAATTTTAAATTTTGGAAACAATAATCTTTACTCAGATAAAAAAAATACTACATATACCATAAAGTCAATAAATATACAAGGTAACATGGTTTTAGTCCGTTTGGGATATAGATATGTAGTATTTCTGTTCTGTGATGTTTTAATTCAATGTGTTGTGGAGTTTCATCATGTATCCTCGTCAATTCAGAATTTTTATATATGCCGCCTCCACTTTTTAATTACTAAGATTTCGATATTTTTTATTTTTCAAATTTCAAGCTTATCACCTCTCTTTTTTTCGTAAGTTGAGTAAAATGCCCTCAATTTTTCATTTTGTGTATAGGTTTAAAAATATATTTAGAATATGTTACAGAGGTCTCTTAAGGATTTAGAAAAAGTCTTTGAGACATTTTAAGACTTTATCATCTCCTAAAGAATTTTCTGATTTGAAATTTTCTATGTTTATAGATATTTTTTGAAAAGCTTTTAAGTTTTTTCTATTTTGGATCATATTTTCTCAAAATTCTTTACCTTAGGTAATAAAAGCTTCTTTAAAAGCTTATTTTTCTGATTTTTTCGATTTTTAAATTATCACTTATCTTCAAACTTTTCACCTCTCTTTCTGGATTGGGTTAAATTTTCTCAACTTCTTATTTTATTTCTAGGTTTAAATTTATATTTAATCCAGGTGTTACTTTTTGGGTTTTAAAAAATAAATTTATTCTGTATTCATAGATGTTTATATATAGATTTGTTAGGTCATAATTGCTAACAGTCTTTGTAAATTTCCTGTCTTAAATTAGTTCGTAATTGAAGCGTCGTTAAGATTATGAAATGATGAAATGAATTCGTGTATTGTTAAGGAAGGAAAATTACGTATAGGGATAATGTTTTTGTCTCTGGGAATGCATAGTGCATTTAGGATTTAGAAGTAGTTAGGATTTTGTGCGATTTCTTTGGCAAGGGAGGATAATCAAGGAAAGAACGGTAGATCATTTTAAAAATGTGAGTACTGGTTTGTAGATTTATACCTTGTTTTTTTCTGTAGATTTGGCCTCTCAAATGTACCGACCTTTACTTGACTTTTGCTTTAAGGGAAGAGGAGTAGTTTTTCTTCAAAAATTTAGTATCGAATATTGTTCCTAGGTATATGCAGGTGATGGAGGGATATATATTTTGTTCATTTATATATAGGGAAGCGGTTCCGTCATTTTGCAAACCAGGTCTCTATAGTGTCTATCAAGCCCTGTCGGGTGCTGAGGGCTTTGGGGAGAGCAATTAGGGCAGTATCGTCGGCGAAGCGGATAGGCGGATTTATTGAAATATTTTGGATTGGGATGGTAGATATGTGCACCAGGAGATTGTAAAGAATGGGAGAAAGATGTGAGCCTTGAGGTAGACCTTGCTATGGAGAAAATGAGTTAGAAAGGGAACTGAGGTGTTTGATCTGAAGGTAGCTATTGTGTAGGTCTTGGAGATATAATAGATGGGTTTGAGTTTAAGGGTCCTGCATTTAAACAGTAGACCTCGGTCCCAAACGAAATCGAAAGCTTTTTTGGCGTCTATGAAGGCGATAGCGGATTTATTCCTTCAAGGCCTGCTCTTTGGCAGTTAGAAGAGAGAATAGCTAGTGGGAGGGTTGTGAGTTTGTGTTTTAGGAAGCCAAACTGATATTGTAGGATGAAACTAGAAATATAGGACATTATTTTGCGTTTTAGGAGAGCTTCAAACATTTTTCCAAGAACAACAAGTAGTCTTATTGGGCGGTAACTGCTAGGAAAGAGAGGATCGGGATTGGGTTTCGGGATACAGATAATTATTCCTTTTTTCCATTCGGGTGACATTTTTTGAGTATAGTCATCATTGTCGCTGTCCTTGAATAGGAATATGGTTTTAGGTGGAAAAGGAGTTGGGGGGTTAATGGATAATGATAATGATAATGTCCCCGTACGGGGGACATCACATGTTTTATCGTTGCGCTCGTACGTCCCCTCACAGGGGACATAGAATATAAAATAAAATAAATTTGAGAGCAGTGACGACGAATTTTATATGAACTATAATGATTAAGAATTAGAGTGCAATGAAAGTAGCAACGAGGGCTGCAGCGAAGAAGCTTCAGAAAATGATACTAGTGGTAGTGACATTATAGAAATCGGGTATTACCTTTGCCCAGTACAAGCAGCAGCGACGACGACGTAATTCACTATGCAAGAGAAGGCAATTATAGGCCATGGGTGGATGTTACATCGAAGGATAATGTGCCACAAGGATAGATTTTACTTCTGGTGATGAAGGTGAAGGACACAGATTCCTGACAATTCTGAATCTCGATCTAGATTTGTAAGATGGGAGACAGAGATGTCCGCAGCACGTAAGCCCCAGTGGGCCCTTTGTACGACCTCCCATCTAAAGCAACATTCCTTGCTATGGTTGAGCCAACCCAAGGCACTGGCAAATATCAGGATCGCAGCAAGAGGGGACTCATAGGATGTCCAATGACTGTAGGCATCCATTTCCCATTGTGGATTCAAGTAAGTTGAATAGAACCGGGCAGTTCAGAAGCACATGCTTGGCGGCTTTCTCTTCCTCTTCGCACCATCTGTAGGTTGAACTAGAGTATAGTCTCAATCTATTTAGGTGCGATCTTAGATTGAAGTGTCCTGTTAGAAGCCCTAGAACCTGCCATAAGTTTTCTCTGGTCTAAAATTTTGTGGTGTTCACCTCTTCCGTTGCTTACAAGCCATCTTTTTGTTGTTCGTACCCTTACAACAGCCGCTGCTGCCTATTCGCTGATATATTTGTCCAAGGATGGCAGCTGAAGCAGGGCTTCCATAGCCGCTTTTTGTGTTTGTCTCATGGTTTCTGTCGCGCTCAGGAAAGCGCTGCATTAGACGTGGTCTAGAAGCCTTACGGCTCTGATAGTCCCCATGTCTTCCCCAAAATTCGTTTGCATTGCCAGAGTGCTATGCATACTTTCTTAGATCTCTCTATCTGATGGGCATTCTAGTCCCGTTTATTATCTAGAAGGATGCCCAAACATATGACTTCTTCTTTCGGGGTGAGTTCCTTATCCTGAATGCTTGGTAGCCTAAAATCCTTGATTTTCCTCTTTCTTGTGAACAGTACCAGTTCCGTTTTTGCTGGATTTACATTGAATAGTCCTTGGTCTATGCACCATTTTATTACTATGTCTGGCTCTCTATCAACTGTAAAAAACTCATTGACTTTGTTAAACTCTTTTTGCGGATGAATTGATGGAAAAAAATTAGAAGAGACGAATAATTATATCTTCCAATAAAATTAAACAAAAAAGCTTATCAAAGCGATCCAGGTGGAATACATGGGTGGATCTTACAGTGGCAAAATTTGAGGCTGTTTTAGGAGTTATTCTAAATATGTTTACAATAACGGTTAGCTATCTGCAGGAATATTGGTCCCAAAACTTTAATGCCAAAATGTCTTTCTTTAGTGCCATATTTAGAAGGGACTGATTCATGCAAATCTTTTGGATGCTTCATTTGCATGAGACCGATCCAAACGATCAAAGTCTTTGGAGCCGGATGCAAAAGGTCATTATTTAGATTTTTTGGAGAAAAAGTTCAAGGAACATTTGGTTCCGTCAAGGGAAATTGAAACTTGACATCAGAAAATTTAATAACTTCTGACCTTCCTATAAGGAAGCTGTGCTGCATTTGTGTCAAAATTTACTGAAAGGCAATCCCGGCAGTAAAGGATGCCATATATTTACTGGCAGGTATTATAGAAGCCTACCACTTGCATGAGAACTACGGAAAATAAACGTTTACTTAACCGGAACTATCTAAATTAACTTGAAATTCGTACCCAACTCTATAAAAAGACCGCAGTTTTCCGAGGATAATTTGTCGGCAGATCGGAAAACTTACGATTATTGGTCTGGAAAGATAAAGTTGGAACGTTTCGGGTACTTAGCCAATAAACAGAAAAGTATGTAGAGGAATTTTTTGTTAGTTTTGGTACTTACTTACTTCTTATTAGTTATAGAAAACAGATATTCTTTGGCCAACCTGTGATTTAACCAAAAGATTTCTGTTTAGAGTATTTTCAAGTTGATTTGGTATGGTGGAGGTGCCGGTATTACGTTTCGCCCCTAAATATTGTTTATATAATTATATTCTTTAGATTTTTAATGTGGCGTAGTGTACTATAGTTAAGTATTCTTAATAGTTAAAGATGTTAAAAAATATATTATGTGACCACATGCCCATCCTAGTCAAGGGGTGTATTCAGGGGTTATATTTTAAAATTTCTTATTTAAGGATGGCGAACCTTTTAGTTAAATATGAACACATTTCCATCAAAAAAATTCATCTTGATCGAACATGAAAGAAAATTCCGAGTTACTGGCTAACTGTATAAAGAATAATTACGAGTGCAAAGGGTTAATTGATAAATGATCTGAGCCCAAATCGGGGATAAGTTCTAAGTTATGTATTAGGGGTTTAATATTGTTGGTACAAAGAAGAATATCGGAAGTCGATGATTGTTTGTCAAATATGATAAAAGTCTGGTTGATTAGTATGTGCATGAAGTTGGAATTAGAAATAAAAGAGATTAACTGTTTCGATTTTTGTTTATTTAAGTTAAAATCTCCGATTATAATGGCATGGTCATAGAGGGAAGCTTTAGTGGAAATAGCGTCTTTAATCGAAGAGGAGTGATGGATGTAGACAAGGAAAATCAGTTTATATAAAGGTAGATCAACGGCGCAATGCAGACATTCATTAATATAATTATTAATTCTTGGTGGATTGGCTTTACCAAGCGTTATTTCGCGCTGCGCTTGAACCACCCCGTGTGTTTTGAATGGGAGTAGTTGCAGGAATTTGAATATAGGACCAGTTTTTTAAGGGAAAGGGTTTGTTGAACTTGGTTTCGACTAGTAGTTTAATAAGGATTGGATTGTTGGTAAGGAAATCGGATAGTACATGGGACTTTTTGGTTATGGAATTAATGTTAGTAAAATGTATTAAAATCCTTTAGTTCGTTGTAGAAAATTAAATAATAAATTTAAAAATACGAAAACATTTCGTGAATCTACAACAATGAGTCTTACTAAGACTACAAAACAAATTAATTTGAAACAACTACTTCTCTAGCTAATACTTCGACAGACATTGAATAATACAAATTAATTTGCGTGTTACAAATAGTACAACTATCAAAGCAACACTAGTTTGAACGTATTTCTTTCTGTAAAATGAAAAATTGATTTAATGTACGTTAAATAATTTGTGAGTGACTATATTATGATAAATTTGGAACAAAAAACTAATTTAAGTTGATGTAAATAAAATAAATTAGTAAAAGCTTTTACTAATTTATTTATTAAAAGCTTATAAAAGCTTTTACTAATTTATTTTATTTACATCAACTTAAATTAGTTTTTTGTTCCAAATTTATCATAATATAGTCACTCACAAATTATTTAACGTACATTAAATCAATTTTTCATTTTACAGAAAGAAATACGTTCAAACTAGTGTTGCTTTGATAGTTGTACTATTTGTAACACGCAAATTAATTTGTATTATTCAATGTCTGTCGAAGTATTAGCTAGAGAAGTAGTTGTTTCAAATTAATTTGTTTTGTAGTCTTAGTAAGACTCATTGTTGTAGATTCACGAAATGTTTTCGTATTTTTAAATTTATTAATTAATGTTAGTATACATAAAATTTATGTTGGGCATTGCTATTAATATAAGTGCACCCAGTATGTATTCCGGAGATTGGCTAGGGGATATCATTGGGGGTGTAGAGGTCAAACATTACCACGAACATGTTGTTTCCGGAAAATTTCTCATGTATGTCTATTTCAAATGAGTCGATGAATCTTGTCCTTAATTGTTTTAACAGTTTTTGTCTGTCTAAGTTCGTCGGGTCGTTAATTGTTGTGTAAACGTCGATGATAATACGTGAAGTATGATGGGTGTATATTTTCCCAGATTCTTCAATATTTTTCGTGTAATGGATGAATTGTTTAGGCAACAAAGACGAAATTTTAAGGCAAAAAGCAAGGGAAACTGTGAAGGATTGAAATATGTAGAATCATGATTATTCGTGTCGTGGTAAAATATATTGTATAGAAGAGGGCATAAGAAAAAAACCTCGAGGGACACCTTAAAATTGGGAAGAAATAGAAAAGAGTTTATCTAATTATTACTTGGTATGATCTATTGGAGAAGAAATTGTATATAAGAAGTAATAAATGATTGGGCATTTCTAATAGGAAACATTTGCATATGAGTCTAAAATAACAAACCGTGTCGAATGCATTTTTGTATGTCTAAAGTAGTATGACCTTCGAGGTGTTTAATTTACATATTGGAGGGAGGAACTTTTTCGGGAGAATCAGGGATGGATTTAACTGATGTGTGTAGGAGTTTATTAATGAGGGATTTAAATGTTTTTTCTTTAACGGGAAGGAGTATAATAGAACAGAAATTGGAGACAAGTGTGAGATCATTTTTGGGAAGGAAATATTATTGGAAGTAACAGATACAATAAGTAAAGAGGTGTATATCATGGGGAAGTTGCTTCTGAATCGATCTGGAGATTTTATCATAGCCGGGGGAGAATTTTTTACTAGAGTGACAAATAATAGTCTATCTCGTCTATTGAATCAACATTAGGGGAGTTTTGTCTAATGAAACATACCAGTCTTTAACTAAAATCAGATAGTTTGGTTGGTTTCAAATTTCTTCCTATATCAAGTCTCTCAAATATTTAAAAATGATTTATTTATTTGAATTAAGTTTTCATTTAAATTTAATTTTTTTTAAGTACTTAGGGTATACAAATATAAGACCAAATTGACATTTTTTTTAATTACACAAAGTTACATCTGTGATAATAGGACAATTACTACTTCTTCTCTTCTTGTTTTTCCATTAGCTATCGACCGGTGGTCTATCAGCCCGTTTTCGTTCGTCAGTGAATGTCGTTGTCAGTCCTATGATTCAAGATAGAATGATGAAATGAATTAATAAATGGTGGTGTTAGGGTGTTTAGTTTTGTGTGGTTAGGTTTATTATTTTTTTAATTATATATATTCTTAATCATGTTAAATTATTATTATCCAACTATTGTTTTATATAATATTTATCTATAATAAATCTTAATAGTTTCTTGGTATTAAAGTTTATAAAATGTAAGTGTAGTTAGTTGTTGGTTAGTAATTGTATTAATTTCTCTACAACATTAAAGGAGAGCTTTTTATTGTTATAAAAATATGAAGTTTTCTACATGTACTATTGTGTAATATTTGTAGGTTATTTTGTTTAGGAATTGTTAAATTGATTATGAACTATCCTAAATTGTGCAGTTCCTAAACGTTGTCGAGTACTAAAATACTAATTTTGAAATTTCAATTGTTTATAAAATCTCCTTTTTCAATTCAAAATAAATAAAACTTTGGTATCAATTTTTATTTTTTTAATAAAAAGTGATACAACAAAGTTGTTTTATTTATTTTGAATTATCAAAATGTATCACGAAGTATTACACAATTACTTATTCTCTTTTTTCACTTTGAGATCTAAATTCCTTAATAATTTTGAGTTTTTAAAAGTTGTTAAATGACACAATTTATAAAAGTCTTGAATTTTAAACTTCTCGTTTATTAATTAATAATAAAACTCGTCTATCAAATTCTATAGTTTTATATATTAAAGAATAATTTAAAATTTGTAATTTTTTTAGTTCGTTTTGTCTATATGATACTAAATATAAAAAAATTATTTTAAGATTTGTAATCTTCATTTCTATTGTCTATAAAATTGTCAAAGCTCTATAAATGTATTAAAGTATATATGTTTAGAAAATTTGAAAAAAAGTATGATTAGAATTAAAAACACTTGGTTTGTTTTTTCTGTGAAACAAACCAAGTGTTTTTAATTCTAATCAAGACACTTAAAAAATGTTTCACCACGCGTTAAGTGAGCAATTAATTAAACATAGAAAAAAATATATTTGAAATTCGAATTATTTTTAATTTGAAAAAAATAAGCCAAAAACTGCAATTCATTAAATATGAAAATCAAAAATTAATAAGTTATGAAATTAATTTTTGATTTCAGATTTAATGAATTGCAGTTTTTGGCTTAATTTTTTTCAAAATTTTTGCTATTCTACAGATCCTTAATAATGTCTAAAAGATGTTGGTTGATTTTTTAGTTATAATTGCTCAAGATTGAGAAATGTTGTATAGTACTTCAAAGTCAATAACCTTCTGAAAGCTTTAATGACTTATAATAGAAATCTAGATATAGTTATTAATTATATATTAATCTTCATTCATTTATCTATAAATCCTTAGTAATTAATTCCTCATTAACACATAAATTGCTTAGTAATAACTTATTTCATACAAGAGTTTATGAGATTATCCGTATCGCAGGCGTCATAGGTACAAAATTCAAACCAACTACTTGAACTCGTTTTCTAATTTAGGCCGATACCTCGACCTTTGCTCTAATGAGTAATCACGTTATCAGTATTATTTTGTCTATTGTATCGTTTTCACAATAAAAGGTTAATGCATTGGAAAACAAAATCAAAAGAGGGTGGTACTTATTACCAAAAAAATTATAATTTATTAAAATACTTAAAAATTGAAAATTCAAATAAAAACAAACAATTTACAAAACAATAATTGGTTAATATTTACTGTTTGAACTTGAAACTCAAAAAATAAGTAATATAAAATTTGGTTTTAAATAGTTATACATGGTGTTTATTAAATTTACGCCAAAAATTGGGGCAATTCTTTGAATAATTCAAAGAATATTTTGTTCTTGATGATTTTTGAAAACCCGCTTTCTTACAAAAATATCGGGCAAATAACATTTTCGACAATAAAAACATTTTGTTACCAAAAATTCCATGCAAAGTTTCTTAATCTGCAAGCGCTTGAAAATGTCTACTTCCAGCTAGGATGCAATAATTCACTCTTCTCATTGACTGCCGAACTCTTTTCAAAACCTCAGAGTCATTTCTTATTGTGTTACACCCAACAATTATACGATTTCACAAGTCTCACATTTTCCACTAGAGTAGTGTAAAGTAATGACTTTAGATAGTCCAATAAGAAATAATCCAAGGGGATTCAGTCCAAGGATCGAGCTTACCATGTTTGAGGTCCACTTTGACCTATCCAGCGATATCCGTATGTTACTATTAAAAACTCTCGAAAAATCACACTAAAAATGTGCTAGTGTAGAATATTGCATAAACCACATTGCGTTTATTGTTGCCAAACGATATATCTTCTACAAACTGAGTTAGCGTTTGTTGCTATAGACTTCTCCAGTAAGTCCATTAGAAATACGGGTCCAATTAACGCCACAATTTTAACCCAAACGTTCAACGTTCACACAGGGTTATTACGAAAATTTCTTATGGCATTTCTTGAAATTCGCTTAATCAGTAAAAACATTCAACGTCAGAGGAATTTGAATTAATGTGTAAAAGTCAATGACAAAATGCAATACGTTTAGAAAAATTGGCATTTAAAAGGGTCTGAACGAATTGTATATGATTAATAAGTATTTTCCAAACAATCCAATTACCTTGATTCAAAGTATTTGCAATTTTTTGAGTAGAAATATTTAGATCTTCATGTATCATTTCCAGCACATTCTCTTTGCCTTCTTTCGTAACGGCATTGGTCTTCCTGGTCTTGTACTCCGTTTTAATGTGCCTGTTTTATGAAGGCGTTGACCTCAAGATTTTAGAAAGTTTTTTAAATCAGGAACATTACGGTCAGGAAATCTTCCTCAGTTGATAAACGAAATGTATGTCAATTATTTTAGCATTCGAATAAAAATTCATTATAAAAGGCTTCATTAACAAAAGATTAACTATTAAAGACAGAAAGCTTGCGATTGAAATTTCCGATGTTAGTATTAAAAATATTGAACCACCAATCTCATCATACGGTATACCGAATTATTGTAGGCCCAGTTAGAGTGAAAGGTTTTTACGAGAAATATGTTGCTGTTTCTCAAACTATTAGCATAACCAGAAGCCATAATATTAATTTCAGACAACAATGTAGAAGAATGAATAGATGCATTTAATATACCATGAAGTATACATAAGTCTGCAATAGATCTACGAACTGAGAGAGGGTGCATTTTCAAAATTGACAAAATATTTAACTACGAGCCTTGTACATGCTTTAAATTATAGTTGTGTTCAATGAATCTTAAGAATATGTTCTGAACCATCTCATAATATCAACCTGAAGATAAGGCGACCAGACTGGAGAAGCGTACTCACAGTGGGATCTTACAAGAGAAAACAGAATAAGACCTCAAGGCATTCAGGACTAAGCTCCAAACTATCGATCATTTGAAATAATTTAAGATCATCCGCTTACAATAGGCAATTCCCAAAGTCAACAACATCCACTAGATCATTTATAAATAAGGTAAAGAGTACCGGACTAATGAGGTACACCGGAAGTTGCCATTATGGGATGAGATAAGAAGTTATTAATTTTTGCTTGTTGTGATCGATTAGATAGGAATGAGCCCAACCAAGGTCGAGTAGTTAATACCCAGTAATTTCAGCTTGTAAATTAATACCGAATGGTGAACTCTATTGAAAGCCTTGGAGAAGTCCATGTAAATAACATCCACTTGTTTGCGTTTGTCCAAGGAGTTCGATAAGAACTGTTTGAGCTCAAATAGGTAAGAAATAGTAGATCTGCCACTTATAAAATCTTGTTGCATAATCACTAACCATCTAATCTAATAATTTGGGAATCGCCGACTTCAATGAAACTCCACGGTAATTCGTTGCTAGAATACCACACCCGCTTTTAAAAATCGGATTCAAAAAACATTGTCTCCAAATATCAGGAAATATCCCTGAACATAAAGATTTAGTAAACAACTTATGAATCGGTTAACATAGCGAGTAAACCCAATTGATCAGTAAATAATTGGGCACAAAATCAGGACTAACAGTAAAAGAGGGTTTCATAATATGGTCATATTATTAAAAGTATCCGCTACCTCCCACGTTGCGATAGTAGACTAGAAGTTTTTTGGAGCATCAGATCTACCAGTGTGACAAATTTTCGAAATATAGGGGACGTAATTGCGATATTTAATCGTTAGATCTTATCCCCCATTCTTTATTCTAGATGTAAGTTGAGATTTAATTTCCTTAAAATATTCTCTGTGTCGGATGGTGCGATCACTTTTAAAGTGCAAACGATCATTCTTGTTTCTACTGTCGGATTTCAGTACTAATTTTGCACAATGCTCAACATTGAAGATTCTTTTAACTGGTCTGCACGAATTAGAAGCTGATTTCTTTCCAATACGCAACACTTTGGCCAGTGTAACATCGTCCTAAAGGGATTTTAGAATGTTATCAATCTCCAGAAAATCGTCCTTGATTTTGTCTTTTATTTCCAAAGAATTAGACTCAAATAAAGTGTAAAGTAGAACATTACATCTTAGTGACCATCTATCTTCCATTTCACAAGATACATCAACAATGTTGGATTTTATAGACGAAGTAGGGTCATCTTTCTCTAATTTCGAAATTCTAATCTCCAGATCATTCAAACGTGAATAAATCGAGTTTATTATTTCAAGTTTAAATGCGTTGAAGTGTTCCGATATCATTTTGTTTAACAATCCCAAAGAAAAAGTAATGTAATCACATTATGAGACGTTTTTAAATGATACGACTGTATTTCTTTCGATGCCTTCACTTACCTGGTGTTAGTGCATAAGAGCCGTTCTTAGTAATTACAATGTGGTTAAAAGATAGCGACAATTATTTTTTGTACTCGGTTAATCGTCATACTTTTAACTACATTAATAATTTTGAAAATATCAAAAACTGTTTTGTCGAAAATTTTGTTCGGCCTGTATCGTCGAAGCAAAGTGGATTTTCAAGTATACATCAAGATCCAGATCCAGATAGCCCAGGGATTAACTTCTTGGATTTTTGTCGTATGTTTAGTAAAAACCCTGTATGCAGCATTTTATCTCCTGATATGAATTCTACTCTATTTAATAGATTGTTATAATCACCAGCATTACTGTATTGTGTTTTATTTTAAATTGGCTATAGAATTCATTCAATGTAGGATCATTGTGTAGTATTATCACATCGCAACAAAAAAAAACGGTTATCGTATACGATTCTGATTGTCATTGTAGTATTATCATCATATTAGATATAAAGGCTCGAGTATTGATCCTCAGCTGTGATATGTTTGTTTGTTGCATCTGCTCTGGACTAAAATTGAGTACAACCTGAATTTAATAATGCAGTTATTATTTAATGGAGGGCTAAAATATAAAAATACCACGCTATGAATCATTTAGACATTTAATATTAGTCAATAGTCAATATTTATTAATCAGTTGAGCTTATATTAATAAAAAATAATAATTAAATTGGACAAAAAAACTAGAACAACAGACCTATACAATCAAACACAAGAACTAAGTATCGAGAACATGGTTTTATATTTTTAGATGTAATAAGTTTAGTTTTGTTTGTATCTTCTCTGTATTATTCTGTAACGGCTGCCAATTATTGTTGTAAATTTTCAGTTTGTCAAGTTGATTTAAAATATTTCACACTAATTTAAGTTATTGTATTACAATTACGCAATCTAAATTTAAGAAAATGATACAATGTAATATTAAGTTATCCTGTAATTGGCCTTCTTGGCTGTTGGGTTATATATAAATAAATAAATAAATAAATAAATGGTAAAACTGAGTAACTTACTACTGATATACAAAATAAAAAATAATCTAATAAACAAAATGTATTAAAATCCTTTAGTTCGTTGTAGAAAATTAAATAATAAATTTAAAAATACGAAAACATTTCGTGAATCTACAACAATGAGTCTTACTAAGACTACAAAACAAATTAATTTGAAACAACTACTTCTCTAGCTAATACTTCGACAGACATTGAATAATACAAATTAATTTGCGTGTTACAAATAGTACAACTATTAAAGCAACACTAATTTGAATGAAATTATTTCTGTTGAATAAACTAATAAATGATAAAATGTACTTTAGATTGTTTAAATGTAACTATAACATCAAAAATTATGAAAAATGAATTTTAAACTGATTTCATTAAATTAAATTAGCAAAAGCAATTAAAAATCTAGCACTCAAGTTTATAATCATCTGCAGACACGTGTTTCGAACTTTCGCTCTCTTCAGTACAGCTTTATTATAAAATTGATTTTAAATACAAATAAAAACACTTACTAAAATAAATATAATGAAATATGATAATAAATATAATGAAATATAAATAACTTACTCAGATATGTACGGCAACTGACACAAGAATGAAATATAATCGACTGAAGGTGTGAATTTATACCTGAGGTGGATTAGTGAATTCTTCAGAAATCATTACGTTCGGGATTAAGGAAAAATACCCACTTAGAGCATAATTGAATAATAAAATGTAATAAAAACCTTTAGTTCTACAACGAACTAAAGGTTTTTATTACATTTTATTATTAATAATTAGGTTAGAAATAAAAATTTTACATACAATACCGTTTTATTAATCATTTACTAATCATGATAAAGAAATTATAATTCACTATCATTTTCATTTTAGACCATTACCAAAAGTGACATAATCAACTGCCAACACAGTCATCGTGACCTAACATCAACCAGCTATTCACAAAAGTCTGCAATATGGTTATTTTATGGAAAATCAGAAATGTCATTCCTTTGGAGTCAATTATTACTCTACATAAACACAGATAATCCATCCGTACATAAAACATTTTACGCCGAGGGATATTGCCAAGCACTATGCAACAAAGCAAGTTTGTTACATCATGAGGGTGAATATGCGTTATCCCATGCTATATTGACAATGGCAAAGGAGAGATTTCCAAATGAACCGATTTCCAATGTGTGGATGCTAAGCGAGAAGGTTTTTAATTTTGAACTTTGTTTATATAAAGAGCAACTGCTGGAAGCGGAAAATGCCGCTGGAAAAATAGCGGTTATAGATAGATGGGAGAGTTGTTTACGCATGGCTGAACTGTTGATACACAAGCGTGATTACCACGAAGCCCATAACTGCATCAATCAGATTTTAGGCAAATGCAAGGACGGTTCAAAAAAATTCCGAATGGACATACAAGTCCGAGCTATGATACTACTATCCGACATTCAAATTGCAACAAGTTTTCCTGATACTGTAATACCTGGAATTTTAGGTTTACTGAATTCGTCTTTAGCTTATGCAAATGATTATAACGTACAGTACCTGGCTTCATTGGCTCAATTACATATAGCACATGTGCAATTGTTGATGGGAATGCCAGTGCAAGCTTTGAACATGCTGGATAGGTGTTTGGTGCAGGTTTTGGCTCACGGTGGATGCTATGATCGAGCACGTGCGAATTTGTTACACGTTAAGTGTTTGGTGGCTGATGCGGCCAATAAGAGTGAAGCAGAGAGGACAGAAGTGCTTTCGAAGGCGGTAAAGATGCTGGATGCCGTTAAAAAAGGATTTGAGAAAGTCGAGGCACATTTTAGGGTTAAGGATGTTCTTTATTTACAGGTAGGTAATTATATGTTGTAATTGGACTTGTTTAACATTATATTTTTAAATTACAATAATCAATTAAATTATTACTAATAATGTTCCGTAATAAATATTTTTAAAGTAAAGTAATTAATTAAATTATTTTTTAAGAAATATACAATTTCCAGCTGACTCAAGAAAAAAAAGTTAGTGATTATATTAAGCCAATCTTAGTATTTTAAAAAATCCTATTTCTATGATATTAAATGACCAATAGTTTTTACAAAAGCAAACATAATAATTTCTAAACATTTAAAAATAACACATTTTTAATTTTTTATCTTTTTATTGTTACAATGTAATTGATTTTATATCTATTATTATGATGTGATGCTTATTAAAGTAGGTAGGTACTTTGTTCACTGCACTCTTGATGAAACGCAATTATTTAGCTGATTTTAAATTAGATCACTTCTTATGTTTTATAAATACAACAATATGAAACATAACAAGTGTTCTAATTACCTAATGCTTATTAAAGTGTTTTATTTATTTAAACTTTTTTATATTAGGTTATAATAATGTATAATTCATTTTTAGGCACAACTTTACAATGAAATCCATTATGTTAAAGAAAGAAATCAATGTGCTATGGAATATAAAGCTTTGGACGAAGAATATCCTACAAAAAATTCTTACACCTTGTTAACGTTGTTGTAAAAAATAATGTATGTTTATTATTACATTATAAGTATAATTGTTTCTGATAAATATATTTATTATTTTGTAAATATATTTTGCAGTGTTTTATTTTCAAAGGCTATTCTTGCTATGCTTTTAGGATGTTTGATAACATTTTATATAACTTAATGCTTTGAATGTTAT